>CM053563.1:30351103-30567014 GCA_028646485.1 Cryptoprocta ferox
CTCCTCCAGCAGGTTCACGGGCTGTGGCCTCAGTCGGGAGCACGTGGAGCCGCTATGCTGGTTGCTGAGCAAATGTGAAGACCTCAACCAGCTGGAGTAAGTGGTGGGCAGGGGAGGAGGGAGAGCAGCACGGGAGCATGTGCCTGGACGGCCCTGAAGTTGTGTGTGTGTGTGTGTGTGTGTGTGTGTGTGTGTGTGCGCGCGAGTGCGCACGCACTCAACACCTCTCAGGGCCAGCTAACAGGGATGCCTGGGACACATCTGGGTCACGTTCGTAACATTTCCCTATGCCCATTTCATCTCTTCTGCCCCCTACTCTTGCCAGGGTGGAACTAGTTGAGCGTGTGCCCCTTGATCTAATTTGGGGAGCTCTTCAAAAAAGGGCTTTAAGAGCCCCTTGGCCTCATGATGATGGAGACATTGGAGATGAAGACATTGGCAGATGGGAACCAAAATGAAGGATCTCTTGGTCTGCCTGGCAAGTGGTTAAAAGTACCAAATGCTCAGCCTGAGGAGGGTCCAGGAGCAGCTGGGGTGCAGCCTCCTGGGCTCCTGTGTTGTTGAGAGGTGCTATCTGTGTGCCCTGTCTTGGGTGCCCAAATAGCACAACCGCCAAATGGGTAGAAAAGTAAAAATAGGCAACCCACCTCCTGAGCACTTTCTCCACTGTGCTAAGTGCTTTATGTGTTCTTTTTACTCCTCCAAAACCCTAGGTACCCATTTTATAAATGAGAGAACTATGCACTGAGGTGCAGGGAGGATTTAAGAACTTGCCCAAGGTCACATGGCTAGGATGATGCAGTCTTCGCTCACAACTGCTACGCGTTCAGCTTAGGACCAGTGGGACATAAAGAGGGCTGTCTATACCTGACAATAAACTCTAAAGTTAAAATAAATAAATAAATAAATAAAAATAATAAAATGAAAAAAAGAAAAAAAAAGAGGGCTGTCTATAAGCCTGCATGCGCATGCGCGCACGCGCGTGCACACGCACACTCACACACACACTTTAAATTCCTATTGTGATGTGGCCTAGAAGAGAAATGGGGCTGGTGGACATCATATATTAGACAAATCAGCAGTACATCTTTGAGATTTTCCTGTTTTTCATGGTAGAGGGAAGTTTTTCTAATTGTAAAGATTACTTTATCGAGTGGCTTTATGAGACAAATCGATTTGTCATTTCTAAAGTCTCTCGGGAAGAGACAAGCCTCAAAAGTGTCATCATCAGGGACAAAATGAGTTCAAAGAGGCAAGACAAAAATCAGATATTCCAGGCATGCTGATTATAGCTTTCCTGAAACTGTAGCTAAAACCATAGGACGCTTCAACGAGGGGAAATAGAGTGTTGAAGTGCAATTTCCGATATTGCATCCCAAAATTAAAAGGAGAAATCTCCTGGGTGAACGCAGCCTCCAAACATCTTTCTTTTTCCTGAATTTACTCGTGTTCAAAAGTTGTCGTTCTCAGATGTGGGCCAAGGGCACAGTAAAGGCAAATTGGATTTTCCCTCACTCCAGGGAGCCTGCTGGAGGCCCGGGGGCCCCGGGCCTGGGTGGGCAGCAGGTGCCGCAGGGGGAGGTGAGGACTGGTGGCCTGCAGTGCTGGTTGGGGTGGGGGGGACAGCGCAGGAGCTGTGGTGTGCTGGGCCATCGTGCTAGGGGTGCCAGATGGTGGTGCAATGGTGGTGGGCGTGGAGCTGTCCAGTCACAGCGACAGCGGGATGGTGACATCGGCACGGAAGCAGTCCCGGGCGGGTTGGGTAGCACTGATGATAACTGTGAAGAGAAGGCTCCGGCTGAGGGGGCACATCCGCGCACCCCCAACTTCTTCCCACCTCTCGCAGCCTCTCAGCAAACCTGCTGGGTGATGACGGGCTCAGGTACCTGCTGGAATGTCTGCCTCAGTTGCCCATCTCCGGTTCTCTTGAGTAAGTGATGAGCAGCCTGGGTGACAGCCCCCCACACGCTCCCCTCTCCCTCATTGCCCACCGTAGGCAGAGCCCCCACCAGGCATCCCCGAGAAGCTGTACCTAAAGCGTGGTGACCCAAGCTGACTTTGGGACAGGAAAGTGACAGTTTATCTCTAACCAGCTGACGCAGGACCCCAGCCGTCCCAGCTCCTGGCCCATCCTGTCCCTGAAGCTCCTCTGACTAAATCTAAGGGACACAGATTTGGAGATGTCCCCACAGCAGAGAGGGTCCCTAGGAAGTCATCCATACTCCCAGCAGGTCCCCCCAGTGACCCGGCAGACTGGTGGCCAGAGCCCAGATACAGCAGGTTGCTAGGCACCTGAGCTGGGCTCGGGGTGTCCCTGAGCCCCTGGGGCTGGAGCTGCCAGCCTGGCCTCATCAACCCTGTCTCAGACCCCAAGGACCCTGTCTCAGCGCCCGCTCCTGAGGGCTCGGGGCCCCGTGCCTGTCCCGCCGGGGACAGTGCCCCTCTGGCCTCTCTCTCTGGACCTTGACGTCTGCACCTGGAGAATGGACTCTTGGACATTGAGGACCCTCCTCCCGGAGACGACAGCTGGAAGGGAGGAGCCCGGGGCTGGGCAGGGCTGCCCTGAGGTGCGCCCCCACCCCCCATCCCTAGCCTGGTTTCTCTTCTAGTCTGAGTCACAACCGCATCTCCATGGAAGGAGCTCTGTGCCTGGTGAAGGCTCTCCCCTCCTGCTCACGCGTCCAGGAGGCCTCTGTGAAGTAAGACATTGGTGCCACTTGCTGATGGCGGGGAGAAGCAAGACTCCCACACTCAGCAGCTCTGTCTGTGTGACCTGGGGCAACTTGCACCCCTTCCAGGGTTCACTGAATGGGGATCCTAGTTTCCGTCCTCTGAGGCCTGCATGACCTAGGGACCAGGGAGGTCACGGGGCAGGGAAGGCCAGCCTTCAGTGTCCTTGCAGAATGGGTTGGGGGTCTCCTCTGGTCTCTTTCTGTGGCCTCCACCCTGCCCTGCCCCTGCGGGCCCAGCCCCCTTCCCTTGTGCACCCCCCCGGTGTCTGGGTCTCAGGATGCTGGGCCTCCCCACGCCCTTCTCTCTGCAGCCTTGGCTCTGAGCAAAGCTTCCGGGTCCACTTCTCCCGGCAGGAGGGGGCCGGGAAGACACTAAGGTAACTCCTGGTCTGGGGTGAGGGTACCGGGGAGGGAATGGGGAAGACGAGGCCAACGCTGTGGCAGCCTCCGTGCCTCCTCCTTCAGCAGGCCCTCTCCTCCTTCAGACACCCAGCCTCATGCTCACGGCCTGGGTCTGCCTCCCCCGGGCCTGCCCCTGGGCCCCCCCACACCTCCAGTCCTTGGGGCCAGGCCTTCGTGTTGTCTTGTGCCTCTTAGCCATGTCTTAAGTCTGGAAGCTTCTGGGTGTCATGGTTAAGAGCTCAGACTCTGGGGGCGCCTGAGGGTAAATCCCAGCTCCACCAGTTATCAGCTAGCTGACCTTGAACAAGTGACTTACCCTTTCTGTGTTTCAGTTCCGCATCTGTAGGATGGGAGTAATAGTAAGACTGACCCCTTAGGGTTATTGTGAGGATTGAATGAGTTTGAGGTGTATCAAGTGCTTGGAAAGGGCCTGGCTCGCGTGAGTGCTGTATCAGTCGTTGTTACTAACTACCGACCGACCGGCGGCCTTGGGCTCTCTCTCTCTCTCAGCCTCGCCACCACTGTCTTGGGTCACTTCCTCCATGCGTCTTTCTTCAGCTGTGGTCATGGCGTCTGAACTGGTCCAAGGCCTGTGGCCAGCACCCCCCCCCCCCAAATCCACTCACTTCACAGCAGCCAGAGGGACCTCCCGGCCCACGTCGGACTGTGCCAGCCCACAGCCCGCCGCGCTCAGCCTCTTGTGCTCCCGGTGCCCCTAGAATACGGTCCAAATGCTTCAGCTTGGCCTTTTCCTCACACTCTGCTCTAGCTGCACCTCCCATTGTGTTTCTCCTCACCCCCAGCTTCACACACGTATGCCCCACACTCACACCACACACAGACACACACCTCATGCCACACACCGCTCACATGTACACACACCACATACATGTAACACACACATACCATACCCATCCACACACGCCACCCATACACACCCACAGAACACACACCCCACACACATTCCACACGCCCACAGCACACATTCCCCGCGGAAGCCCCCCTCCCACTGGGTGCTCAGCCTGACACCCTTCCCTGTGGTTTCTGAGACAGAATTCTCCGGATCCTTTAATATGCAGCTGAGAGGTCAACCTCAGGGAGGCCTCCGGGGGCTGCTGTCCCTTGAGAGTGAACGGCCCTGGGCCACCCAGAGTGCCGGGAGGGTGGGGACCCCCAAGAATCCCAGGCCTTGTCCCTCCAAGGGAGCCCGGAGGAAGGCCGTGCCGGGGCGTAGGGCTGCGGCGGCAGGTTGGGGGCAGGCTGACCCGGCTGGGACCTCGCTGCCCTTTCCGCTCACCCGCTGTGTGTCCCTGGGTTAATCGGGGTCCCCGCCTATAAACGATGCGGTCAGAATTCCGTGAGATGCTGCGTGTAGAGCGAGGTCAGCCGGTGTGCCCAGAGGCAGGCATGCGGCCTGGCATATAGTCAGGGCTCAGTGAGGGACGCTCTCAGCCCTTTCTTGGCGGGGACAGGGTGGGGGTGGTCATCTCTCCCAGGAGACGGGAAACTTCCAGAGCAAGAACTGCCTCTTCGCCCTGTGGTCAGGCCTTGATTCCAGGCCTTTGCACTCGGTGCAGGGGGGGGTCCCCGGGGGGGGGGGTGTCCCCGGAGGCCCTGGGGCAGACAGGAGGCAGCAGGACAGCAGCTCCGACAGACGTCACCCAGGCTCTGCCCCTTCTCTGCCCTTAGGCTGAGCCAGTGCGGTTTCAGGCCCGAGCACGTACCCACACTGGCCACCGACCTGAACCGGGTCCCGGAGCTGACAGCGCTCACGTGAGTGACCCGGTACCAGGGAGGCAGAGGGGCGGGGGCTCCCTGCGAGAGTCACCCCAGTAATGGACCTCCGTCCCCAGGCTGACCCAGTGCTGCCTGGGCCTGGAGCAGCTGACTGTTCTCCTGAGTCTGGTGAGGTGGCCGCTGGGGCTGTTGAGTCTCAGGTATCGTCTTCCTCTGTGGCGCCGGGAGGGGGCTGTGGCGTGAACGGGGTCTGGGTGGGCACTGGAGTGTGGGTCTCCCCGGGAGCGTGGCCCCAGCCATTTCCTGCACCCAAACCCAGCCACTTGGCCCCTGCTGGTGGTCCCGGGAACCCCCTCAGCTCACAGAGAAGCCTCCCCCCTTGAGGTGAGGCCTGTGCTTCGAGATGTAAGAAAAATAGGAAACTCCAAAGGACACCCAGCTGAGGTCAAAAACAATATATAACAGGGCGCCTGGGTGGCTCAGTCGGTTAGGCGTCTGACTTCGCTCAGGTCATGATCTCGCGGTTCATGAGTTCGCGTCCCGCGTCGGGCTCTGTGCTGACAGCTCAGAGCCTGGAGTCTGCTTCGGATTCTGTGTCTCCCTCTCTCTCTGCCCTTCCCCCATTCTCTCTCTCTCTCTCTTTCCCTCTCAAAAATAAACATTAAAAAATTAAAATATACATATAACAAATATCATGTGTGCATGTTCACTATGATCATTTAAAAACTTTCAGAAAAGCATTGAAGACACTAAAAAGACGAATTTGAAGACCCATGTTCTTATCGCCTGGGCATGACAGATGTTCAGGGTTCTCTATATTTGCTTCATATTTTAATTTTTTTGGCTACAGTGTTTTCAAATAATCTATATAATCTCATAAAATATTACTCCTAAATATTTCATCATGAATCTTTAAATATAAGGATATTTTCTACATAATCACGGTTGAATTAGGACACCCAGGAAAATCAGTAGCACTTCTGAGTGTCGTGATTACCCAATCCAGTCTAAAAATTCCCATCGTCCCCAAATGGGACAGCTGGCTCATTGGACCCAGGATCCAGGCAAGGTCCATGTTGGCATGGAGTGGCTCTTAGGGCTCTTTTTTTTTTTAATTTTTTTAACGTTTACTTAGTTTTGAAAGACAGAGCATGAGCAGGGGAGGGGCAGAGAGAGAGGGAGACACAGAATCTGAAGCAGGCTCCAGGCTCCGAGCTGTCAGCACAGAGCCCAACGTGGGGCTAGAATTCACCAACCAGGAGATCATGATTTGAGCTGAAGTTGGTCACTTAACTGAGCCACACAGGTGCCCCATGAATTTCCTTCCTTTTAAAGGCTGACTGACGTTCCATTGTAGACAGACACCACATTTCGTCCATCTGTCCATTCATTCGTCCATCCATTCATCCGTCCATGGACACTTGGGCTGCTCCACCTTTTGGCCACAGTGACTGTGGCCAATACAGTGACTGTATTAGTCACTGTGAACATGAGCGTACAAATCTCTCTTTGTATCTCTGCTTTCGATTCTTTTGGGTATATACCCAGAATTCCTGAATCACCCAAAATAATGCTTTAAAGGAAAACTTTCCGTTCCCTAAAAATAACACATACTCATAGAGATTTGTGAAAAATCCAGATGAACATAAGAAAATAGTACTTTGAAAAAAAAAATTCAACATAACTTCAAAAGCAGAAATATTTTAAACAACTTTTTTTTCCTGCTTCTAAATTAATGCATGCACATTGTAGCAAGTCTGGAAAATACTGGAAACTAAGGAAAAAGGGGAAAAACCATTTGTGAGAATTCTACCGTCTAAACACCAGCATTAGCATTTAGTATATTTTCTCGTATCTCTGTCTCCCTGTTTCTCTCCATGTTTTCTCCCCTCTCATATTTTTCCTTTAAAAAATTTTTTTCTAAATGTTTATTTTTGAGAGAGAGAGAGAGAGAGAGAGAGAGACCAGGGGAGGGGCAGAGAGACAGGGAGACCCAGAATCCGAAGCAGGCTCCAGGCTCTGAGCTGTCAGCACAGAGCCCGACGTTGGTCTTGAATTCACGAACCATGAGATCATGACCTGAGCTGAGGTCAGATGCTTCACTGACTGAGCCACCCAGGCGCCCCTTCCTTTTTTAAATACAAATTGGGATGTTTTATATATGGCTTTATTTCCTTATCTTTGCCACATAATGCTATATAGGCCTTTCCTTAAATCTAAAACTATTGTTTAAAAAAAGAATGTTTTCTGTTAGGATGGTTACAGTAACGGCCAGACCAAAGGTGATGCTAATTTCCTGTTTTATGCTTGTGCTTGGTTGTGTAATCTTAATAGTTTTTAAATAGCAAAACCAAAAAGCCTCCGAGCCCTCCTCGGCCCTCCCCCACCTCCCCTGCTCCGCCTGGGGGACCTTTATCTCCCCCTGCTTCTGCCACAGGGTGGAGGAGCCATGGGTGGGCAAAGCCGGGGTCCTCGCGCTGCTGGAAGTCTGCACCCAGGCCTCAGGCAACATCACTGAACTAAGGTGAGTCCGGAGACGAGGCTGCTCTGAATTCTTCATCTTTTCAAGACCATTGGGACTGTCCCTCCCCTAGACATCAGTCTCTTGGCCCGGTGGGGGGGTGGGTGGGGTGGGGGGGGGAATAGCTGCGTCACAGGCAAATTCTCTGGATCCCCAAGATGGCAGGGGCTACACACACTTGTGACTTATGCAGTAATGAGACGGCAGTGCCGGAAGGAGGGAGGCAGCCACGGATGCAGGACACAGAGCTGTTGGATCCCAGGGCTGCACAGCCGGGGGTCCACACTGGCTGCCTGGAGGTGGCCCCTGGGTTATAGTAACACGCACTGTGGCTCGACGACCAGAGGTCACAGAGATGACACAGAGCAACTAAGAGCAAAGGCTGTGGGGTCCCGCTGACCCACGTGTGGTGCCAGCCTCTGGGAGCTTAGAGTCCGTGGACTGGCAGCCTCGGTCCCGAGCTCAGCCTGCACGGGGCGCTGCTGCAGCCCTCACGCTGGCTACGTCTTCCCTCCTCAGCATTTCCGAGGGCCAGCAGCAGCTCTGTCTCCAGCTGGAGTTTCCCCGTCAGGAGAACCCAGAGGCCGTGGCCCTCAGGTGGGACCTAGTACCTGGACCCCCAGAGGAGTAGCTGGTGGTGGGGCAGGGGTGGGGCACTGCTGCTTCTGCTCAATATTTCCCATGCGTTGCTCAGAGTCCTTTGATATCCAAAGTGTCTAGTTGGCCAGTGAAATCTGGCCCAACTTGCCTCTCCATGCTCTCCGTCCCCACCCCAAATCTTAATCTCAGCTCCAGTCATCCCTGCCATCTTTCAGTTCCTCCCACACCACCTTGCTCCCTTTAACCTCAGGGCCTTTGCACATTCTGTTCCTGGACCAGAATGCTCTCTCTTCCCTACCCTCTTTCTCATTATTCACCTGGCTAACCCCCTCCCCCCCATTCTCCAGGTCTCAGCTTAAATGCCACCACTTCAGGAAGGCCCCTCTGAACTCCCAGAGGTAATCAAGTTCTCCCGTGATCCACTCTTACAGATGCTTGGATTCACAGCACCCCCAATTCATGCAGCGCATTTTGGAAACCAATATGTCACCCCTTATGGGTGAATGCAGTCCTGCATGTGTACATCCTGGGGAATAGACCACAGCTGGATCTCAGCCCAACTCACCTTGGCTGGGTCCCCTTGTGCAGTGAACAGCCTGCTCAGCCGTGCCAGCTGCCCCATCTGGACCTCTCCTTCATAGCCCTTCGCATAAGTGAATAGAGAGTTGTGGGACCTCTTTTCATTAGCATTTATTTATCCCTAAAATGTCAGCTCCTTGTAGGCAGGCACTGAGTCGCCAGTAGTAACCCAGGTGTTCAGACACTGCTGTCTCCCCATCTACCTCCAGGTTGGCTCATTGTGACCTTGGGACCCAGCACAACCTTCTTGTCTGTCAGCTGATGGAGACGTGTGCCAGGCTGCGGCAGCTCAGGTCAGAACCCTGAAACACCTCCTTGGGTCCCGAGGTCTCTGGTCACCCCCAGGACCCGCTCCAGGCCACGCGGGAGAGAGGCTGGCCAGTCCAGGATGGGAATGAGCGGAGCCTGGGACAGCACTGCTTTCTCTGGCCTCCTTGCCTCCCTGAGCAGGAGAGGATCATGCTTGGCTAGTGGGGGAGAGTTCCAGGGTGGCTTAGGCGCCCCACTGGGAGCTCGCGGGTGGTTCTTTCCCGCCTCTTGGCCTCCCCAGCTCTGTGTGATGGATGAGCCCTGAGGGCTGTCCCACCTGAAACCTTCCAGAATGTGCTTGGGCCTTTTCAGCTTGTCCCAGGTGAACCTCTGCGACACCAGCTCCCTGCTGCTGCAGAGCCTCCTGCCGTCCCTCTCTGAGCTGAAGACATTCCGGTAGGCAGACAAGATGTTCACCGCCCCCCTGCTCTGCCCCCACACTTCCTGTCCTCCCCAGCCCTGGGCTCAGTGGCGCCGGCTCCGCACCCCCACCCCGGGGGCGGGGACCACTCGGTGGCCCTGGAAATGAAGTCAGGCCCCAAGGCAGAGAATGATTTCCTTGTCACTGCTTTTTCTTTCTCTCTTTTTTCTTTACTATTTGAAATAATTGCAAACTAATAGAAGACCCCGAAGCAGTTCCATATGCCATTTTCCCAAATTCACCCCTTGTCGGTATTTTTTCACCTTTGCTCTTTTTCCCTTCCTCTCTTCTTCCTCACCCCTCCTCTCTGCTCTTCTCTTTCCCTCTTTTTCTGAGCCTTTTGAAAGTAGTGGCATAAACAAGTCCCTTCCCCCCTTACTATTTCAGAGAATTTCCTAAGAACAAGACCATTCTCTCTCATGATCCAGTAAAAGCATAAAATGAAGGAACTGTAACATTGTTACAGTTACACGATCGTTCTCAAAACTACCGTTTATGTGCCCGTTTTGCCAAATGTCCCCATAATGTTGTTTGTTGCATCTTTCCCCGCAACCCTGGATTCCACCTAGGATCACACACTGCACTTCGTTGTTATTTGTCAACAATCTGGAATGTTCCTCAGCCCCTCTTTGTCTTGCATAATATTGTCATGACATTTACATGCCAGTGATTTTGTAACACATCCTTCCATTTGGCTTTGACGTTTCCTCATGTTTAGACTTAGCTTCCGCCTGTGGAACAGAAATATCACAGAGGTGATGTTGTGTTTTTCCCTGGTGGCATATGTTGTCTCTTTGTCCCCTGACGGGTGACAGGTAACTGTGATCACCCGGTTAAGGTGGCGTCTGCCAGGTTTCTTCCCTTGCAAAGCGACTGTTTTCCCCTTTCTAATTAACCCCTATCTTGTAGGGAGATACTTTAAGACTACGTAAACATCCTGTCCTTCCTCACATTTTCATCTACGAATTTCCACCTCCGTTGATAATTCTTGCCTGCATCAAATATCAGTATGTCTAGGGGCGCCTGGGAGGCTCAGTCGGTTAAGCGGCCGACTTCAGCTCAGGTCATGATCTCCCGGATTGCAAATTTGAGCCCCGCGACGGGCTCTGTGCTGACAGCTCGCAGCCTGGAGCCTGCTTCGGATTCGGTGTCTCCCCCTCTCTCTCTCTCTGCCCTCCTCTGCTCACACTCTGTCTCCCTGCCTCGCAAAAAGAAATAAATGTTTTTTAAAAATTTTTAAAAATCGAACTTAAAAAATATAAGCCATCCGTATGATGGCTGCAAAATGGAGCTTTTCTAACTTTTCATTCTCTTTGAATCCAGCTGATTGCACCAAGGAGAAGGTGTCCGTTTGGTGCCAGGGTATCTTTAACACCTCTCCAGTCCTTGCTACTCGCTTTTGTTGTTGAAATAAATAAAGGTGCAGAGCTCATGGTCAAAGACAGTAGCTAGACTTTGTGGCATGCATTGTGAAGTTGCTACCTGAAATTGGTTTAGGGAAATACTCGACTAGTCCGTGCTCCTGCCTCCAAGCTCTATCTCAGCTTAATGATTCTGTGGCATGGGGGAGTTATGAAGCGAAGGAGGGCCCCTTCCCCCCGCCCCACCCCTCCTTGCTCTCTGCTACCGGCATTCAGGGTTCTCAAGACAGAGAGCCCCTACCTGACCTGCTGCCCTTTGACCCCCACCAGGCTGACCTGCAGCTGGGTGAGCTCCCAGGGCCTGTCCCACCTGACATCTGGTCTGAGCCACTGCCTCTACCTGGAGGAGCTGGAGTGAGTCACAGAAGGGGGGTGGAGGGGTGGCCCGGCTGAGGGTGGTGAGGACAGTTGAGCCTCTGATAAGGCGGGTGGTGGCTTCTGCTTGTGCCGCCCTCATCCAAGGCACCCCCTTTCTCAGCTGGGTCAGCTGTGATGGCCGTGCCCCGGTGGGGCCCGGACAAAGACGGTGGTCTAGGATCTGCAGACCCAGAGCTGCCCTCCCCGGGGGCACTGAGAGAGGGAGGGGGCTGATGAGACAGCTCCAGGAGCCGGCGGTGGGGACGGGGGTGGGTTTTCTAACACTCACCTCATACTTGGTCCCTTCCAGCTTGTCCAACAATCAACTTGGCGAGGAGGGTGCCAAAGTGCTGATGGGGGTCCTGGAGGGCAAGTGCTGGCTGAAGAGGCTGGAGTAAGTGGTGTCCCCCTCAAATCTAGGCAAGCCAGACACCAGAGAATCCCTTGCTGCAGAGATCAAGGACCTTAAAACTGGCCAGGCCGAAATAAAAAATGCTACAACTGGGATGCAATACCAACTGGATACAGTCACCACGGGGCTTGGAGAGGCAGAGGGAGCGTAGGTGATACAGGAGATAAAATTATGGGGCGCAATGAGGCTGAGAGAAAGAGGGAGAGGAAATTATTAGCTCACAAGGAGAGGCTTAGAGACCTTAGTGATTCCATAAAACAAAACAATATTTGTATCATAGGAATCCCAGAAGAAGAGCGGGGAGAAAGGAGCAAAGGTTTTATCTGAACAAATTATGGCTGAGAATGTCCCTAATCTGGGGACAGAAACAGGCATTCAAGTCCAAGAGGCACAGAGAATGCCCCTTAAAATCAACAAAAACAGGTCAACACTGCGACATATCATAATGAATTTTGCAAAATACAAAGATAAATTCCAGGCAAACCAGGACGCCTTTTGCTTCTACCTCTGAATGTGTGAGCTTGGGCAAGTTACTTAACTTCTCTGTGCTTTTCTCCCATCCTGACTTTGGAGATAACAGCTGTACCTACCTCCATGGGTTGCAAGGATTAAATGAGATAATACATATATATAAATCCTTAGAGCCCGGCACAAAGTTTACACTCTACAAGTATTGACGACGACGACGACTACTACTACTATTATTATTATTATTATCATTATTATTATTATTCCTCTCTCTGCCCAGACGTGGGGGCCTTAAGGAGTGTGATCCCATGGGTAACCCGTAGTTGGGGTCCAGGAATGGGAGTCCTATAGCCTTGGGTTTGTTCCCAATGCTTCTACCTTCTGTGTGTGGCCTTGAACAAGTTTTCTAATGCTCTGAGCCTCAGTGTGCCTCATCTGTAAAATGGGGATGACAAGAGTTCTACCTCTCAGGATGGCCCTGAGCTCAGTGCTTGGCCTCTAGTCTATGCTCGGTAATTATGCTCAGTAATAGTATGCTAGTGTATAGTAGTTGCTATGATTCCTGGTCAACAGTCTGGGTCCAGTGTGATTTGGAACATAGAACTGCTGCCTGGCTGGCCTTAATTCACGCAGAGAAACGGCCTTTGGGTTTCCCGTGCGGTTTTGTTTTGTACAACATGTTTCCTCGGTGTGGATGTACGTGGCTATCTTGGGGGTCCCTGAGCATTGCTAAGCACCAAGGCCTCAAGCCCCCACACTGGACAGGGCCTCGGTCCGCCCCTGGGACCTACCCTCACCCATGCCAAGTCCCCCTCTGGCCTCCTGTCTTCCAGCCTCAGCCGTCTCCCACTGGGCGGCTCCACCCTGGCCATGCTCACTCAAGGACTAAGCCACAGGACCCTCCTGCAGAGCCTCTGGTGAGTGACCAAGCGAGCCCATGGAGTGAGTGGGAGGACGTGCTCCCCAGCTCCTTCGGGACCACCCACCCAGGGAAGTGCTGGGGGACTTCCCTGAGGACCCTCCGTGGCTCCTCTCCTGGGGACATCGCCACCTTCCCAAGTCGGTGCCCACTGCTATGGCCTTTGAATGCCACCAGCTTCCTCCTGGCTACAGAAGTGACCTGAAGTGGTCATGCCCAAGTCCTGGAATGACCCTTAATGTGCACAAATTCACCCAGTGTTCTTGTGCGCACATCAGGGTTGCCTAGATTCTGCATTTCTTTTTTTTTTTTTTTAATGTTTGTTAATTTTTGAGAGAGAGAGAGAGAGTCAGAGCACAAGTGGGGGAGGGGCAGAGAGAGGGAGACAGAATCCCAGGCAGGCTCCAGGCTGTGAGCTGGCAGCACAGAGCCCAACACGGGGCTCGAACTCACAAACCAGAGATCATGACCTGAGCTGAAGCCGGATGCTCAACCAACTGAGCCACCCAGGCACCCCTAGATTCTGCATTTCTGACAAGCGTCCAAGTAATACCAATTCTGGGGGCCACAGACCACACACTTGGAGTCATGAGGGTCTAGACTCAGATCTGGTGACTTTGACCTTCTCCCCTTTGGCCCCTGGCCACCTTGATTAACAGATATAACACGTCCTTTTCATGTGATTTTTCAAAATATGAAATGTGGTGGCTAAAAACAACCCCAGCCACAGCACAAGCATTGCTTTGTTTTGCCCCCATCCCCTGCCCCCCGACACTAGCAGTGCGGAGTGGGCAGCAAACGCGAGGTCAGAGAGTTCTGGGAAGCACATCAGATTGGGACTAGGTCATTGCATCCAAAATTAATTTCTAGAAAGGCACTTCACAGAAGTTGATTTTGTGAAATGAAAGGAAACAAAACAATCTTCAAAGACTCAACATGGGGCCAAGACAGTTTGCCTCCGCTGTTGTGTTGTGTTTTGTTTTGTTTTTCCCCACTCATGGAGGCAGGGCAAGGTCAGGGTGCAGAAAAGACAATAAACTGGCTTTATGGAAAAGCCCAGCATTTGCATAGATTAGAACACCTATGCCCTGGAGAAATGATTTGCCTGAATTACAGAACCCGCGTGAACTTGGCATTCAGCCGGGCTAGAGATCCCTGGCACAGAGGCTGAGGCAAAGGCTGGTCCAACCAAAGAACATGGCCACTGCCCAGGTGGGGGGCTCTGGGCTTTCGTTTCCACTCTGCCTGGGAGTCACTAGGAGTCTTTGGCCAGTCACGGCTCCTCCCTGGTCCTCAGTTTTCTCATCTGGACTTTGAGTACAGTCATGCCCACCTTACCTGTCCCCGCCCCCCAACCCCTGAAGTTTAGTGACCGGCAGATGGGTTCCTGGATGTGTAAAAGCTCTGCAAACTGTAGAGTTCGGAGCGCAGCCCCTGCAAAGGCCTCCCCACTAAGGCCTCTGCTTCTCCAGTCTGCGCAGGAGCGGTATTTGTGATGTCGGCTGCCTCTAGCTTTCTGAGGCTCTCAGAGCTGCCGGCAGCTTAGAGAAGCTGCGATGAGTTGCCTGTCCCTCCCCCAACCCAAGACGGCTTCGGCAGGGTCACGTGATACAAGCAAGGGGCTCCCTGAGTGTGCTCTTCCCGGTCAGGTCCCATGACCTTTACCCGCTTCCCCACTGCATGAGCCCAGAGACCACCAGGGGACCCCAAGATAGGATGTGAGAGTGTGGATTGCAGCAAGAGGGATTCAGGTCAGACATCGGGGAGGACATCCTAAACAGAAGACAGGAGTTTGGAGTCCTCAACTAACACAGGGTGAGGGGACTCTCTTGGTGTGAGCCGAGGCCTCTCTCCAGACTTCAGCCTCCTCTTCTGTTCTGGGAGGGGGCCGTGGACCAAAGGGCGGGGGGGTGGGGGGCGCTGGTTTCAGTTCGTCTCCTGTTCTCTCCCCAAGCTTGAGCCACAACCAGATCGGAGACACCGGAGCCCAGCACTTAGCTGCCATCCTGCCGGGGCTGCCCGAGCTCAGGAAGATAGAGTGAGTGGCCGGTCCTGCTGACGGGGGCCCTCAGCGGCCACACCACTGGCAGAGTGGACACTGGCCCCGGCTCAGGCTGACATCCCTCCCCGAGACCCTCAGTGTGCAAGTGGTGGGGCCGGATCACCCCCTGGCCCTGCCAACTTTGGGACCTTCAGTCAGCCCAGGCCCTGCCCCTCTCTGGTTCTTTGTGCCCCCATCGTGCTGGGAAGGTGTGTGGTGGGGACGCTGTCTCTCGGGGCCCTAACAGATGGGGTGGGGCGGGGGGGACATGGGGTGTCTAAGAGTCTAACATCTGCCCTGCCCTTAGCCTCTCAGGAAATGGCATTGGCCCGGCTGGGGGAGCACGGTTGGCAGAGTCTCTTGCCCTCTGCAGGCACTTGGAGGAGCTGATGTGAGTGTGAGCTCTGGTGGCTGTCCTCTGTCCTCTATGTCCCCACGGCCCTCCTGGCCTTTGTGTCCCCCCATGGGCACAGGCCAGTACAGGGGTCTGGCGCGGGCCAGCCCCATGCTCACCCTCCTCCCTTTCCTCTTGCAGGCTTGGCTCCAATGCCCTGGGGGATACCACAGCCCTGGGGCTGGCCCAGGGACTGCCCCCGCACCTGAGAGTCCTGCAGTGAGTATCCCTCTGCCTGGGGCTTATGCGGGGCTGGCAGGGAGGGGCTCCTGGGGAGCACTAGGGGACCAAGGTCCCCACTGGCCAAACTGTGGTATGTACTGGGGCTGCCTGTCCCCACCCTACCCACTCCCGCCCTGCCTCTGGAGTCTGGGGCAGGACAGTCAGGAAACCCAGCCCAGTCCTGGGTTGCCAGCAGCCCCGTAGTGGCCCTTGGCCTAGCCACTGCCCCTTCTGAGTCTCGGTTTCCTTATCTGCAAAAGAAGTACAGTAGTCTCAGCTCTGGGCCAGTCTGTGAGGGTGAGTAAGGACGTGGCAGCAAAGGGCTATGCAGGAGAAAAACTCCGGTTCATGCCCGCCGTCTCGTTGGAGACTCACAGCAGCCCCGTGGCCAGGATTTCTATTTGCTCCATTTTCCAGGCAAGGGAACTAGAGCCAAGAGAGGCACGGAGAGCTTACCTTACTTGTACAGGAAAGAGCCAGGCCTTGAACGTGGGATCTCAGACCCCAAATCCAGGGCCCTTGATACCCACCCAGGTCCTGTGTGGATGGGGAGGCGGTCGGGGGCGGCAGGTGCCCAGCGACGGTGTAAGGTCTGATGGTGCGGCCTGAACCATTGCTGAGTGTGGGGGATCTGGGAAGGCTCCCAATCCCCACACTGGCTCCCCAGGCTCCCCTCACCTCCTCCCGTTTCTCCAGCCTGCCGTCTAGCCATCTGGGCCCAAACGGGGCGCTCAGCCTGATCCAAGCCCTGGATGGATGCCCGTATGTGGAAGAGATCAGGTGAGTGGGGACCATGGAGCCTGGGCAGAGGGACAGGCAGGGCGGGTCTGGGGGCTCCTCTCACAGGTGCCTCCCTGCCTGACAGCTTGGCAGAGAACAGTCTGGCCAGAGGATTCCCTCGATTCTGTCAGGGGCTCCCACTGCTCAGGCGGATAGAGTGAGTCGCCTCTCCTGACTCCCTGGGGAGCTGGGGTGGGTGAGGGACAGCCCTTCAAGCCTTTGATGTGACAGGGGCCTCAGGTGTAGGGGGGCCTGGAGCAAAAAGGGGCACCTTCCTAAGACCCCCACCCTGCCCCGCACCCCGGCCCCTCCTCTCCCTCCTGTTCTGATTGCACGGTGGACAGGCGGGCTGGCTGGAGGTGCCCCCGCCTCAGACACCCTCCATCCCGTCCCCTGCTCTGTCCCCAGCCTGGTTTCGTGTGAGATTGACGACCACACTGCCAAGCCCCTTGCTGCCAGCCTGCTGCTCTGCCCGGCGTTGGAAGAAATTCTGTGAGTGCTTGCAAGAAGCCTAAGCTGGGCAAAGCGGGCATCCGGGGGCTTGGCCTGCCTGCCAATCACCGTACAGCCTAGAGCTGGTCCCTTCCCCCCTGGCCGGTCCCCCATCTGTAAATGGGGGGAGGTCATTCTTGCTGAAACCCCTTCTCAAGGAAGTTGTAACATTTGGGCTGTGAGTGATGTTGGGCCAATTCATTCAGCCTCTCTTGCCTATTTCTCCACCTCTGGATTGGTGGGGGTAGGGGTGGGGTGGGACGGGGCAGGGAGGTAGGCCAGCTCTTCTCCAAAGGCTCTTTGCCCCTGACCTTCCCTTTGGGGCCTCCATAAATGAACACCTGCTTGTAGTGAAGAATGGCTGAAACCAGCAAGCCCCTGACCTGCACGCTGGCCATCCCACCTCCCTCTTGGCAATCAGAGGCGCTCTGACCTTGGGCAGCACTGCCTCAAGGGCGAACTTCACAGCCAGGACTAGCTTGGGACCCTGACCACACAGTGGAAGAAAATGGTGTTTCATAAAATACAGGACACAAGTGATTCGAAGATGATTTTAGGTTTGCATCTTAAAAGTTTTTTTTATTTTTTATTTAAAATTTTTTAAACTTTATTTATTTTTGAGAGACAGAGAGAGCATGAGCAGGGGAGCGGCAGAGAGAGAGGGAGACACAGAATCTGAAGCAGGCTCCAGGCTCCAGGCTGTCAGCACAGAGCCCGACGCAGGGCTCGAACCCACGAACCGTGAGGTTATGACCTGAGTCGAAGTCGGATGCTCAACCGACTGAGCCCCCCAGGTGCCCCAACTTTAAAAGTTTTAATCCTTCTCATTACGTGACCCCAAAGACAAAGTGTCAGATCAGTGCTAAGGCATCTTTTTAACACCTAACACGGGTGATTCTCCCTTTTTTTTTTTTTTTTTACTTAATAAGTCCAAAACTACTGTTTATGACCATGGAGCAGATAATTATTTCATACCAAAGATAAGTTGGAGATTAGCCAGCCAGTTATCCCAATTCTCATGGTCTTGAAATATTACGGTGCCAGAGAGTAAGTAAATTTCTCAGGGTTTGAATTTTTTCTCTGCTTCAATTTTTCTTCATGAGTTTCCCTTTTGAACCAGCAGGGGGCAGGCCACAGGCTCATCGCCTTAGGAAGGAACGTAGGTTCCCGCTGAAAGTTAACACTGTTGTCTGCCCGGTGTTTGACCTTATAACTACCTTCTATTTAGGGTTGTCAACACAAGTTTTCCATTGCTAGTAGTGATAAACACTCCCTAGGGTTAATTTCTTGAAGCGAAAACAGCAGGGTGGGGGTGAGGCCTGCTTAAAGAAAAGGAGGTGCGCACAGGGCAAAAATTATGATGGAGGCACCTGCATGGTGGACGTTTGGACCACGACATGGTTGTTGCAGACCGTGTGCTCTCTGAACTCTCTGCACAGCCAGCTCCTCAGCTGTCCGGGTTCTTGAAGGATGACCGGTTGGGAAACGGGGTTCAGGCGTGGAAGGGACAACCTGTGCCCTGAAGTCTTCGGGGAGGGCACGCAAGCAATCCATCTGGGCCTTTCTTGGCACCTGCACGGCAGCCCCCCATCGTTGGCGGCCAGGCCTCCCCACCTGCCACCTCGTCTCTACCCCTTGACCTCCCTGTCCTCCTGCCACTGACCTTAGGACCCCTACCCTGCAGGCTGTCCTGGAATCTGCTCGGGGATGAGGCGGCTGCCAAGCTGGCCCGGGTCCTGCCGCAGATGGGCCGGCTGAAGAGAATGGAGTATGAGGGGCACATCCTGGGAAACCAGAACTGGGGGAGGGCGCGAAGGGGAACCTGTATCCTGGCGGATGCCAAGGGGCCACCGGGTCCGGCCCCTGCCTCCGAGGAAACCCTCACTGAGTTGGCACACTCTGCTCCAAGCCCCTGCGGACTTAAACCCTCCCTGGGTCCCGCCTTCAGCTTTCCCCGCTGCCCTGTTGTCTGTTGGGTTCTCTAAGCACCTTGGCCTGGGGGACGGGGGGGTGGGGGATAGAGGGAAGCCCATCCCCCACACTCATGCCAGTTTCTCTCTTTCCCTTTTCTCTGCTATCTATTGGGAAGCCTGGAGAAGAATCGGATCACAGCTTGTGGGGCCCAGCTCCTGGCTGAAGGGTTGGCACAAGGGTCTGGCATCCAAGTCATTCGGTAACAAGGGCTCACGGGGGCAGGGATGGTGGGCAGGAGGCCACACCAACCTATGCAATGTAAGGGGGACTCCCTATGGGAGGAGGCAAGACCTGGGTCGGGGATTATCAGAGGAGACTTGGATCACTCCACCAGGAATTGGACAGCAAAGCAGGCCTGGGTCAAATCCCAGCTCTGCCCTTTGCCAGTTAGGTAACTTTGTGTCAGTAAACTCAACCTCTCTTAACCTGTTTTCCCCATCTGTAAAGTGGGGTCAGTGGTAGTAGCTACCTCAGAAAGTTGCTGTGAGGACTAAATGATTATATAGAGCACTGAGCACAATGCCTAGCACATAGTAAGCACTTAAGATTATATAATCAGAGCCGCCACATACAGTTGTATAGGCTGTGCACTGCACAAGGGCATGGCCACTAAGGGACATCATTTATATAGTAGACATTTTGGATTTGTAGTAAACGGTAGTGAAGGGTCTTGTTCTTTAGAAATCAATATCTTATGACGGTTTCAAATGATGGAAGTAAAGTGTCTCGAAGAAGGGTGGTTTTCCCCTGTTGGCACAAATGTGTCATGTGAGCATGATCCCGGCCGGGGTCACTAGCTCCCAGAGATGAAGACTGAGTGGGAGAAGTCAGGAGGTGGGTGTGGAGGACACCCTCTCCCGAGGGTAGCCATGTTGGTCTAACACCTGCCTCTGCCAGGGAGCTCTGGGCATGGCTCTCCCCGTCTTGGGCCCGGGTCTCCCCATCTGTAGATGAAACAGGGGATGGAGACAAGAGGACGAGTGAGCAAGTCCGAGACCTGAGCGCCTGTCTCTGTGCCCTGCAGCCTCTGGAACAACCCCATCTCCCCCAACATGGTCCAACGTCTGCAGAGCCAGGAGCCCAGGCTGGACTTTGCTTTCTTTGACAAGCAGCTGAAAGCCCCTTGGGGTACTTGATGGCCCCCTCAAGAGCCTTCGAATCCAGCCAAGTGAAGCCAGCTTCTACCCTCCAGGACTGACGGCTCAGGCAAAGAGCCGCAGCAGGGTCCCTGCATGCTGTCCTTGGAGGGCGGGGCATACTTGTCTTGCTGCAGTCTTCCAGAATGGACCAGAAGCCTAGTATGGCCAGTAGACTACCCTGCATCACGTGTGATATGCATGGCGAGTTGGAGACATGTCGCACGATGAGAGTGTCGTGATGTGTGGCACAGAAGGTCACCCATGGCAGAATTCTACGTGACATTACATAGAGCTTGCGGTGTGGCCTCTGGGTCACTGTCATGGGTCCTCGCATCACACATGCACGACATATGATTTGTGGTTCAGAGATGACGTGACAAATGCTCAGATCATATGATACGTGCTGGCCAGATACACTCAGCCTGGTTCGAAATCTAATTTATTACTTTTTAAAGCTAAGTATTTTTATATATTGCATTTCCAGAGCATCTGAGCTAGGGAATGTCCTCCACCCAGAACCCAGATGGGGAGAGTGTCCAAGCACTGACCAGCCCAGTGGCCTGAGAACCAAGCCAGGACTCAGCCATGAGGCTTTTGGATGAGTCCCCTCCTGCCTCAAGCCTCAGTTTTCCCATTTGTAAATGGGATGATGCCCTCCTCCTAAACACTGGCTTCCAAGGACTTCGGGCCCAGGGTTAGGTACAGTCCTTGGGAATGGTCAGGCCTCCTCTGACCTACGTAAGGGAAGAAACCGGGTCTAAGGGTGTGGGGATAGGCACTACCAAGATAATCAGGCAAGGCCACTGGGTCCAGTCACTACCTCAGCAGGATCCGGGTGAGTTCCCAGGGCCTGCACATGCTACATAACATTCTCGTGACTTCCAAGGATGGCCCTGCTACACTCTAAGCCAAATTTGACCAATAAACAGTGGATGGTGTCGCAGCCTCTACCCGGAGTCTGATGTGTCCTGGTAACTCACCAAGGTCAGAAGAGGTTCACCCTCCAGCCCCAGGGCCTGGAGAGCAGGACAGACCACAGAGAGGTGAACTGAGAGGAGCACTGGCCTGGGAGTCCGGAGACATGGGGTCAACTCCAGATTGTGTCCCCATACGGTCACAGGCTCGTGGGCAAGTTGCCTTCTCTCTCCAGACTCAGCTGTGCCATACGGGTACTATAGAAGCTCAAAGTGTTAGGAACATTCTTTGTTTGACCTGCATTATATTTAAACTCTTTTCTGAATCAACTGTCCGTATTTAAAATTGGGAGCTTTTACATGAAACTCCAGATTTTCAGCTTTTGTTAGGTGTTGGTCCCACATTCTCACTCAGGAGTAATCTGTGGAGTCATGTGACCCTGCCTTTAGCTATGGCACACACCTCTCAGTTTGCCACAGTCCCCGCCACTCTCTAATGCATCACCCCTCCCTTTTGCTGCTTGCCTGGCAGTCCTTGTGAGAGCATAGCATCTCCTAGGCTGGAGGGGTCTACTGGTGGGTGGTACATATAAAACATGGCTTAGGGAGTCAGATGGGCATGGAACGGACTGTGGCTTGACTCCTTGCTGCTGGCCTTTGAAGACAGAAACTATTTCTGGACAAGGGTTACTAGCACCCCCGGGCCCCCAGGACCTTTGGAGGCATCCAGGAAGCACGGTATACAAGGTCCCTAGTAGGCAGTGGGTAATGGTTCATTGCCAGTTCCCTTCTCCTTTTAGGGTTGAATACATATGAGGTGAAGAGATGCTTGAAATGGCAGGAGAACGGCACCCACTCTCTGTCATCTGCCCGGGGGCTGAACAAACTGATGGCAGGGGAGCCTTCCCCCAGAGCTGTGCTCCATCGTGAAAAGCAAGCAGGCAGGGTGCAGTTACGGCCTAGCGCCGCTAGAGGGCAGGTTGGCCCACTGGTGATTCCGGAGGTTACTTCCTTCGCGATTGGACCCAGAACCAAGTTAAGAGGCGATGCTAGGGGCCTGTCCCACCTGGCCGAGGATCCGGGGATGCTCTGCCTGCTAGTGGTTCACCTGGATGGCTCAGCCCTGACCTTTGCCGCTCTCCACGCTGTCTCCGGCCCCCCGCCAAGCACGAGGAGAAAGTCCTCCGGCCAAGTGCCAAGCGCCCACACCCCACAGGAGGACACTCTTATCGGGCTAGGGTCAGGGCACACCTGGCACCGAATGGGGCCATCATCCTGGGCACGGGGGAGGGGACGGCCAGGCAGAGGTTCTAACAAGTTTACCCAGAAAACTTGAACCCCAAATGCTCTCTCCCCTCCCTGGGAAATGACGCCAAGTTGACTCTGGACCCTTAGAAGACACCTTTATACTAAGGGGTGGGGGGTTGTGCTATCTTCTCTTTTTGCCCAAAACTGGAGTATGGGTCCCTCAAAGCCTGAAGGTGACTTGCCCAGGAAGTCATGGCTGAGGAAGGAACAGGCCACCCACCAGAAGCTCCAGGCCGGATGAAATGCACACCAGGAGAGCCCAGAGCTCAGGGATGCTCTCCATTTGCTGTTTATTCGTTCTACGTTTCCCTTCTGTCCCTTTCGGCTCTGGCCAATTCTAAACCCCAAGAAGCTTTCAGCAGCTGCCCTGAGATAAACCACATGCACGGCACTGCCCCGCTGGCTGGGCCCGCTACGGGCCGTGTGCAGGCACCTTGTTCCTTCTCTTAATCTTCCTCTCCAGCCACCTGCTTGCTGGAGTTCTGGACTGTCTTTCTACCCAGCACCGGTGAGGTCCAGTCACCCTGCCTTCTTCCTCCAAACAGTAAGCTGTTTAAATACACACATGAAACAGACACAATTCAAAGAAAAGCGAGGCTGTGGCCGAGTAAGCAAGGTAATGAACATGGCATTCCCGATCTCTGTGCGTGAATCTTCCCCCCAAGAATGTGAGCCGGCTGGTAAGGACCCACGTCCGTGTGCAAGGCTGGGCAAAGCTCCTTTTGCTACTTTGTCCCTTGGCCTCCGTGCTACGGTTTTACAGATCGAACATCCACCTTTCTGATGGACGTCACAGAATCGCCCTTCCTGTCCCTCCAGGCCTCAATCCTCCCAAGTTGCCCCTTCCATCCTGGCCCCGAATACACACATCTGAAATCCACTGTCCCGGCCACTACGACTCAAACTATAAAATCAGAGTTATGGAAACTGTAATGTGCATCGAATCATCTGGGGATCTTGTTAACAAGCAGATTCTGGTTCAGCAGTTGTCGGGCAGGGCCTAGGATGCTGCGTGTCTAAAAAGGCCCCCAAAGCTCCGTGCTCTCAGCGTGGGGCCTGCTTGGGATTCTCTCTCTCCCTTTCTCTCTGCCCCTCTCTCTCTCTCTCTCTCTCTCTCTCAAAATAAATAAATAAACCTTGTAAAAAAACCCAGTATTTAGAAAGCTCCCTAGGCAATGCTATTATGCAGCTGTGGCTGTGGGGTAGGCTAGACAAGACTCTGTACCTAGACCCATCCTTCTGTCCCAAGGACCCTCTCCTTCCAGACGAGGACACCGAGACCCAGAGATTTTTCCTGACTTGTCCAAAGGCGCATGGCTTAGCGGGAATCAAACCTGTGTTTCATGACCGTTTTTTCCCCTTTCCCGTTTCGGTGAGATACAACTGCACACAGCACTATGTGAGTGTGAGCATATAAGCTGAGGACTCGACTTGCCTGCGTTGTGAAATGATCACCACAATAAGTTTATTTAACATCCAGGATCTCATATAGTTACCAAAAAAACCTGAGTAAGAAAATGTTTTTTTCCCCCTTGAGATGAAAGCTCTTAGGATCCACTCCTTAACCACTTTCAAATTTTGTGACTCAGCCCCCTACGTGCGGCCCCAGTCTCCCCATCTGTACGGTGAAGGGAGGGGCAAACGGAGACGGGCGCGAAGACCTACGTTCAGGAGCGCTGCAAAGGTGACCTGATGGTTAATTCTCCCTCGGGGAGGGCTCTGAACCCTCTGTCACCTGCCTTGCCTGGTTATTGTCCTTTTGGGGTTTCCACCCACCCCCACCCCCTCCAGACCCAAAGCCATCATCTCAGCAACAAGCTGCCTTGGTTTACAAAGGACAAAATGGGGGCCCAGAGAGGAACAAGACTCGCCAAGGTCACATAGCAAGTATTCAATGGAGCTTCCATTCCAATCGTGGGACAAGAAGGAAGTTGAGGTGGTCCCGGCTGGGGATCCAACTGGGCTGTGGGCCTGTGTGTTCCTCAGAGAGCACCCCCCGCCACCCACACTCTACCCCCACCCCAAGTCTGGAGGGCTGTGCATTCTACCTTGTGCTACTTCAGCTCCAATCCCCTCCCACGGCCAAGGCCAGGCCAGAGGGTGGTGACCCAGCCAGAGCTGGACACGCCTTCTGGACACATCCAGAGCTTTCTGGGAAAGACCTTACAGTGCCTGCTTTGGTAAAGCTCCTCCCAGGGCTGGTCTCAGGAAGTTCTGGGGACAGCTGGTCTTCCTCCTGCCCGCCCCCCCACCCCACCCCCGTCGCAGCCACCCTGGTGAAGCACCCCACCCCCACCCCGTGTGTCTCCCAGCTTCCGGAGCTGGCGTCCTTCCTGGCCCTGGTCCTTGGAAACCATACCTTGTTTTTCATCCCAAAAAACTCCAGGCCTGCCCTGGCTGCCCAGAAAGTGACCTTTCCCCTAAGGAGGAGGCCACTGAAAAGGGGCTTTCACTTGAGGAACAATTGCCAGCTGTGCATCCCCGGGTTGAGTGCATCAGTTTCCCCAGCTGCTCCTGTGGTCCCCACCCCCACATGAATATTTCAGTGCAAGGTTGGGCCCGATGGAGGTGCTGGGGCTGACTGGAAGGGCCAGGGAGCCCAGGCATCCTGACCCAACAAGGGGCATCCCTGCCTTACAGTGACCACAGCCCTAGAACCCCCAAATAGCCAGAACGGTGCACCAGCCCTGGGGTCTAAACCTGCTTGGTACTGTGCTAACCACATAAGGGTCTCACTGAATTCCCACAAGCGTCCCAAGAAGCAGGTACAAGTCTATCCCTCCATTTCACAGTGGAGGAAACTGAGGCCCAGTGGACTGAGTGATCTCAGGCAATACCTGGAGCGGCTGGATTCAAACCCAGAGCCGTGACCCTTTGCCTGAAGCCTGGCGCCGGAGTCAGCCATGAGACTCTTGAGGGGCTGTCCCCGTCATGAAAATGTCTCCGTATCAACTCCCTATGGCAGATGGTATTTTCCAAAGATGGCCACCACAATTCCTCCCATCCCACATGCTCTCCCTACAATGTGACAGTCCTCTCACCGAGAGGCGGGTCTATGGAGGGAGCTGGTGACAACGGCAGAAGTGACATTACGTGACTTCCAAGGCTAGCTTCTATAAAAGATAACAAGGCATCCACCTGGTTCCCCTGGAATGCTCACTCTGGGAACCCAGCGGCAATATTACGTGGAAGTTCAGGCCACATGGAATGGTCATGACTAAGTGTTCCGGTCGACAATTCCAGCTGAGGTCCCAGCTGACAGCTGGCGTCCGTTGCCAGACATAGGCCTTCTAGATAACTCCAGCCCCTGTCATGGTCTGACTGCAACTGTTTGAGATATCCTAATCAAGGACCATTCCCGCTGAGCCCAGGTGACCCCCCAGGGCCATGAGAGATCATGAAGTTTGGGGTGATTTGTGATGCAGCATAAATAACTGGGACCCCTTCCACCCTCTACCCCCTCACACACGCCAGAGGCCGGCCAGGGCCCGGTACACAGGGAGTACCTTCACGGGTCTGTAATTTACAAGCACACTGAAGGGTACAGACAACCCTGGTCATTCCGATCTGTTTGTCCCGACAGCCCGGACTGTGGAAATAAACACCCAGACGGCAGGTGTTTTACATCCTAGGCCCATCTGGGGAAATCGAGGCCTCCTGCTTGGGCAGTGAGGTCTCTACCAGGGCAAGGAAAGATGTCCTCCAACATTTTGCTCTAACTGCCTTACATTGTATGTGGGTCAAGGACAGAGGGTAAGACACTTGGCCTTAATCAATGGATCTCTGGCTTCTTCTTCTTCTTCTTTTTTTTTTAATGTTTATTTATTTTTGGCGGGAGGGGCAGAGAGAGAGGGAGACAGAGGATCTGAAGCAGGCTCTGCGCTGACAGCAGCAAGCCCGATCCGGGTCTCGAGCTCACGAACCCCGTGAGATCATGACCTGAGCTGAAGTCCGGCGTTTAACTGACTGAGCCACCCAGGTACCCTGACCTGTGGCTTCTCCTCATCCCTGACGTTCTTTAGACAGCTTTATTGAGATATAACATTTGTCCCTTTAAGGTACACAGTGAATGGTTTGAGTGTACCTACAGTTCTGCAACCATCACTATAATTTCAGAACATTTTTAATCAGCCCCCCCCCCCAAGAAATCCCATAGTAATAGCAAGTACTCCCCAATCTCTCTTCCCAGGCCTAGACAGCCCCTAGGCTGTCTGTGGATTTGTCTCGTGTGGGCATTTCATATAAATGGAATCATACAATATGTGATCTTTGATGACTGGCTGCTTTCATCTACCATAATGTTTTCAAAGTCCGTTCATATTGCGTGTACGCCCACACCTTTCTATGGCTGAGTAATACTCCATTGTATGGATAGGCCACATTTTGTTTATCCATTCGTCGGTTAATGGGCATTTGAGTCATCTCCGCATTTTGGCTATTCTGAACCATGGTGCAGTGAACCTCTCTGTACGAGTCTTTGCACGGACATATGCTTTCATTTCCCTTGGGTAGTAGATACCTGGGTGGAATTGCTCTGATCCCTGGCCTTTGTATTCTGTACATTTGGCCACGGATCCAATATCTTCTACACCCTGGGTAGGCCCACCTACCTCATCCTTCAGGGCTTCTAGAGGAAGCCTGATTTCCATGGCTGAAACCCGGGCCACCCCACCTCCAACCTTTGCACTTTTCACACAGTAACACGGTTGCCACTTCAGGGGAGGGGCTCTGCTTGCGTTCGCCATTGTCCATCCCAGTGCCTGTCTGGGCACAGTGTCCTGTGGCTCTGGGGCAAGGAGAGGAAAGGGATTCTGGGGGCCAGATCAATCAGGAAAGGCTTTCTGGGGGAGGTGGGGCTGGAGCTTGGTCTAAGAATGCCTGTAGATTGGTTTGCTCCATAGCTGGGCTGAGGGCTTTGAGGACTTTGGTGGAGGAAAGATGAGGAGAGCTTGGAGAAAGGAAAGACACATCAGGGGACAGGCGGGCAGAGAACAAAGCTCAGAGCCCTGGGGTTTGGTGGCAGCCCCTCTAAGCCTGCAAAGTGCCCGTGACTCAGACTGGAGGGAGGTTCACAGGCTGCAGCTCGAGTCTCCTAGTTAACCCTCTCCTACCTGGAATGGAAAACCCACAACCCAAGCGCAATGCCTTAACTCTCAGTTGCCCAGTCCTTAAGCTGCAGGGCCAGGGGCTTTGGACGTGGCGGTGAGATCTCCCACAATCTGGTTAAATGAGGCTCAGCTGTCTGAGACACTGAATGGGGACTGGAGGTGGGGGGGGGGTGCACATAAATACCGCTGAGCGGCCAGCAGCAGGAGCTCCCGGCGACAGATGCATTTCTTAAGAATTGGTGCTTCTTCTAAGGAAAAGATGGCCTTCGCAGAAAGGGGGGCTCGGTGCCAGGGCCCCAAAGCCCCCCTTAATTATGCTTCCACTAACCAGCCCCGGGCACTGTTCAAACTCTTTATCTTATCCTCTCTGTCAGAGAAATATGTGTCATCTTCCCTGTGCCTGGCGACAAGAAAATGCCGAGCTCTTTTACTGGGGGGCGGGGGAGACGACACTGCGGTCCTGGTGCTGCTCAGTACGGCGCAGAACCTAGCCCCGCGGTGTGTCCCCCGAGGGCGCAGCGCCAGGCTCTTGGGGTCGAGGCCGCAGGCGGCGAGCTGACGCCCCGAAGGCCCGGGCTGAGCCCACCCCTCGGTTCCCGCGTCCGCGGCCCTGAGCGCAAGGTGCTCGGAACTCGGAGGCGCCCGCGGCTCCGGGAGCGCCGGCCCGGGAGGGTGCGAACCAGAGGCGTTCCGATCCGCGGAGTCCCAGCCTCGAACGTTCGGACCCTCGGATTCCGGCCTCGAGCGTTCGGACCCTCGGCTTCGGGCCCCCGCGGCGCTGAGAGCCCGGGGCGCCAGGGCGCGCCAGCCGCGGGCTCTGAGCCGCGGACGGCGGGCGGGACAGCTCCCCCGCTCCGCCCGTGGGGAGCGCTCGCCCCTCCAGGAAGCGCCCGCCTCGCCTCCCCACCCCCGCCCCCGCCCCCTCTCGGCCGGAGGGAGGAGCCCGAGCCGCCGCCGCCGCCGCCGCCGCCGCCGCCGCCCGCCCGCCCGCCCGGGAGGAGCACCGGACCCCAGGCGGCTGGGAGCGCACGCGAGCTGGCCAGGGCCGCGCGGGCAGCGCCCTGAGCCCGTCCCGCGCCCGCCGGCCCCGCCAAGCAGAGGATCGTCCCGGGATGCCCCGGCGGCCCGGAGCGCGGGCAGCGTCGGCGGCGACCGCGCCGTGAGGGCGGCGGCGCCCGCGGGACCCGTGGTGAGTGGGGCCCGGGCGGGCCAGGGGCGGGCGGGGCGCCCTGGAGCGAGCGCTAAGTTCGGCCTTTCGGCTCGGCGTCTGGCGCCGGCGGCGGGGGTGGGGGGGGAGGAAGCTGGGTTCCGCCTCGGGGGCCGTGACACCCCAAGCCCCCCGCCACCCGCGCGCACCAGGCTCCGGCCTTTGGGTGACTCAGCTGCGACCCGGCCACGCGGGGGCGCTCCGGCTGCGCCCGGACCGCCGTGGGGGGAAAAAGAGGAAAGGGTGCTGGAGGAGGGTGGCGCCCCTCGGCGTCCGAGCCCAGCTGTTTAGGGACTCTCCTACCTCCCGCCTGGAGCCTGGGGGCGTCCGGAAGGTAGAGTCGTCGCCTCCGTCCCAGCCGCCGAAGACTTGAGGTCGGGTTGGGCCCTGGCCCCTGACCCCCGTAACCTGTAACCTGCTCTCAGCCTCCAGTACCCCCCCAACTCCCGCCCCAGCGTTCTGCCGGAGAGCCAGCTCCCAGCCCAGGAAGAGGGAACGAAGGGAGGGCGTGGAGCTGGGCAGCTTCCCAGAAGTCGAAGTGTGTTTGCAAACTAGTTTTTTCGCAAAAGATGTCTGGCACCTGTGTGCTTAAGGGGGGTGGAGTGGGGGGACATGGGAGAGAGAGCAAGACTCCTTCCTTTCCGTTTCTCGCAGCCCCGTTTTTCTGAGAATAGAGGCGTCTTACTCCCCTCTTCCCATCCCATCCCAGCCCCGCCCTCTGCCCCCCTCCTTGGACAAGCCCTTCGGGAAGGGGCTCCTTCAAAGGGGACTGTGATTTGCCCACGATGACAAGTGGAACTGGAACCCAGGGCTTTGGTGGCCCGTTGAGGGTTCATCCTACTGTCTGTGATTCTCCCAGCCCTGTTATGTATTTCGGGAAGTGACACCCTCAAGGGATCTGGGAGAATTATGAGCTGCCCTTTGTTTTGTCTGCCCTTAGTTTTGCTTGCCTAGGAGTGTGGGCTGTCACCCATGGGTGGAGGGCTTTTTCTGTTCCTCGGGGGCACCCACAGCTTCAGTAATTGGGGCGGGGGTGGGAATCCCTTTGGTAACCTCCAGCAGTTGCCACCTGTCTGTGGCCAGCTTTGGGAGACCTGGGTCTGAATGCCCACCCAGTGCTGGGTTGGGGGCCAGTTCCTCTTCCCTGAGCCTCCTGGTGCTCATCTGTAAAATGGGCTAATTGTCAAGGACCTGTGTGCCTGGAGGCCGGGTGCAAACATAAAGACATAAAGGAGTGGTTTTATTGCAATCCTCTGGCACAGGGCCCACCCAGTGAGCACTGGTACTGCCCCGGGCATGTAGCCTCGGTGGGAGGGGTCACGGCAGGCACATTTCTCCATGGAAAGAACCAGGGCCTGGGAATGTGGACGCTTGGGTTCTCCTTGCCCTCTGCCACTTCCTGTCCGTGTGCCTTGTCACTCACTGAGCTTGGGGCTTTTTCCATCTGTAAGATGCAGCAAACCATGACACATTCCCGTTTCTAGGGCTGCTGGGAGGCTGGGACCAGGGAGCGGGGGTTCTGCAAAGTGGGGTGCATTTCATGAATGGCAAGTGTGGTGTTTCAAGGGAACCCCCCCCCCTCCCAGGGCCCATGAAAATTAAAAATTCAGGTACATAAGAGGGCCGGGGTTAGAGCCTCCATTTCTATACCTGTAAAGTAGTGAGAACAGTACTCTGTATAGCTTTGTGATCTTTTAGGGTTATTGGGCGTTTATTTAAAGGTAGTTGTGAGGATTAAATTAGGTGACAAAGGGCTCATGTGCCAGCCTTATGACTGGTGTGGCGGTAAGCACTCCGTGACCGTTAACTGTGAGTATCATTATTCCTGGGACTCTCCGTAAGCCCGATGCAACTGCATCTAGGATTCCTTCTGGGACTTTCTCAGGCCAGCCTGCTCCTCCCTCTCCCACCTCCTGCCTGGAGAGAGGAGCCTCAGAAGCCAAATGTCAGACTTCTGGACTGTTCAAGGTGCAGAGTCCTGAGTGGGAAGGTTCTACAAGAACACCATGGGGGAGGGTAGATCCGAAAGTGTTCCCATTCCGTGCACCTTGGGCTGGCCTCCCAGGGCTCTGAGGAGTGACAGAGACGAGAACACCCCTGTCCGAGCAGGGAGCATTGTAGGCAGGCAAGGTCCCCTACTGAGAAGCCCCCATCCCAGGGCCAGGGTCCTGTCTGCCTGATGGAAGTCTCCCTCGCTCTCTCCCCCTCTAACCCTTCCAGGAGCCGCTGAATCAGGGCCAATCATTTCAAGAACCCAGCCCCCTCTCCTTTGGAGAATTGGCCTCAGAGAGGGAACAGGATTCCCTCCCCTCCTGCCCAGCCCCCTGCAGGACGCAGGATGGGCTCCTTGGGAGCCAGGAGGCTGGGTCACCCTAGGATCTTGGCAGCCAGCAACTGGACAAGGGGACAGTCATGTCCCACCCTCACTGTCCAGAGGGAGAATATGGGGTCCTAAGGGGAGTCCTGGCTTCCTGAGGTCCTGCGCTGCCTAAGAACTGGGTGGGGGCCCAAGGGGCCTTTTCGTTCCCAGCCCAGTGCCCTGTCCCCTCACTGAGCCACCCGGCCTCTGCTCCCATGGTGGCATCCAGTGGACTGTGCTGTTCAGTCCCCACTAGTTCAGTCCCCACCTTCTTCCTTCAGGGTCTGGGATGAGGCTAATTAGCTGCCACTTGTTCGCTCACTATATATCGCCTTGCTTAATTTTTCTCAGGCGGTAGCCATCTTCTAATACTCATTTATTTATTTGTGTATCACCTTATTATCTGCCCCTCTCCTCAGAGTGTCAACCCCACGAACGGGTGAGGATAGTGTCCATCTTGTCCAGGGCCCTTCCCTGCACTTAGAGAAGATAAATGACTCGGTCTACCCCGCGACTGTGATGTTGGCTGTTGGAGCCCCAAGAAGTCATGAGCTTGCCCTCCTGGGTCTCTGGCAGGAGCCCTGCTCTCCGTGCTAAGTGCTGGGAGACCGTCACAGGGCAGCGGGCTTGCTGACAGAGGACGGAAACAGAGGCGTCTGGCACTGGAGGACCTGGGGCCGGAGGAGACGGGGGTGGCCGCTGCCGCCATGGGCCACCCGCTCAGGGGACTGAGGTGTACTGGGGAGAGCCACCCATTCCCTGTGTGACCTGCGCCACGTCTCTGAACCTCTCTGACCTCCGCTTCCTTGTCTAGGAAACGGGGACCCTTAGACCACGAGCTGTCCTCTCTGCTTTCTCTGTGGGGTCCTTCCGGCAGCTTTGAAAGGGCTCGTAAGCTGAAGAGGGCCGTGTGCCGATGTGACTCCTCTTCCGCCTGTGGCTTTGGGTCCCACCTTCCGTTTGCTGTGTGGCCACCTGTCGTCACTCGCCAATGGTTTACTGAGCAGCTCCCCTGGGCCCGGGACTGTGCTGAGGCTGGGGCACAGCTCTGGAGCTCAGAGTGGAATGGTTGTGGGGGGAGGACAGAGAGAGGCCAGCAGATGACAAGGAGGCAGGAAGACTTCAGATAGTGGAAAATGCCGCAAAGAGAATAAAGCCAGGTGAAGTGAGTGATGGGGACCAGGGTGTGAGGCTCAGGCAGGCCTCTTGGGCAGGTGGTGGTGACATTCGAGCTGCCACGCTAATCCAAGCCTTGGTCTCTGGTTCATGGCTGTATCCCAGCCATGCCTGGTGCCCAGCACGTGCTCAGGGGATATTTTTGAATGAAAGAGGGAGGCGTGCCCCAGACAGAGGAAACAACACATGCAAAAGCCTTGAATGGGGAACATGCTTAGTGTAGTCCCAGAGCCCATTCTCCTTATGACCCAGCTCTCTTTCTCCTTTCGGTGGCTCTTCTTTCTTGTCGGGAGTTGGGGGCATCTGGCTTGCCAGCCGTGTCCCTGCTGTCCCCTCCCCATGTTGCAGGAGAGAGCGTGCTCAGCTCCCAGCAGAAGACGCCATTCAACCTCTCCCTCCTCTGGGCCCCAGCAATCTTTCCAAGTCACCCCTCGGCCCCTCGGGGAGGGGTGCGCTTTGTACCCCATGCACACAGGGAGCCCAGCTGCCTGGTGTCACACTCTGGTTTGCCCTGGACCAGCTGGATGGCCTTGGGTAGTGTATTCGTTTTCTAGGGCTGCTGTAACAAAGGACTCAAAACTGGATGGCTCAAAAGCACAGAAATACATTCTGTTTTGGAGGCCAGAAGTCCAAATTCAAGGTGTGGGCAGGGCCATGTTCCTCTGAAGGCTCTAGGGGAGGTGTGTTTCCTTGCCTCTTCCCGCTTCTGGAGGCTGCGCCAGCATCACACTGGTCTCTGCCTCCTTCCCTCAGTGTCTTCAAATGGTCCGTCTCATAAGGACACCAGTCGTATTGGATTAAGAGCCCATCCTATCCCTATACGACCTCATCTTAACTAGTCCCATCTGCAGCTCCTGTATTTCCAGATGAGATCGCATTCTGAGGAATTAGGGGGGGTTAGGATTTCAACTTAGCTTTGGGGGGAACATAGTTCAACCTCTAACCTCTACATCATGGCCCTGTGCCTCAGTTCTCCGATCTGTAAAATGGGGTGCTAGTAAGACGGCACATGTCCTGGGGTTGCAGGGAGGCCTAAACGGAATGCTGTAATCCCCAGGGCAGAGCCAGGCACACCCAGTCCACGCTACTGTTTCCTTCTCCTCAGGGAGGACTTCCTGGGAGCTGGGACCCAGAGCCCAAGAGCAGATGGCGATGTCCTTGACCAGAAGAACTTGCTGAGGAGGGCCCGGGCCTGAAGTAACACCTGCTGTCTGGCTCATACACACCCCTCCCCACTGTCTGGCTGGGGGGGGGGCAGGAAGCACCCCTTCAGTGTGGCAAGGGTGTGGGCTGGGCGGCATAAAAGCTACTGGAACTACAAGAAGCCGTTAACAGAGTAGGGAGAGCCCCACATACCGAGGGGTGAGCAGGGGTGCCTCGCCCCCCATATGCGGGAACCCATGAGGGGATTCGGTACTGGGTGAGCCCAGATGACTTTCAGGGTCCATCAGCCCAGAGATTTTGGGTAGGAGCTTGGGGCTAAGGCTCCAGGAAAGTCTGAGGGGTATTTAGAGACCCCTCAAGGCTGGAAAGAGCCCAGGCTCTTCACAGGCAGGGAAACTGAGGCACAGAAAGGGGAAGGAATTTGGAAGAATTCACACACTTTTTGGGAAGCCCTATCTCTAGTCTCCCCACGGTAGTCCCCGGGTGAGCATGGGCACCACAGGGCAAGGCCCAGGGCTGCCCCCATCCCTGAGGCACCCAATAAATGAAGCCAGGTTGGAATGACTTGGAAGCCTGGAAGCCAGGTTGGAGAGCCATGCCCTCCAGCCTCCATTAGCTTGGTCCACCCCCCGAGCTTGGCCAGACCCACTCCTGAGTTCCCAAAGTACTTTCTGCACCCCAGACTATATCCACACCTGTCCTGTGTCGCGCTCCCTGGGAGGTGGAGGGCAGGCATCACCTGCTCCACTTTGCACACGAAGGAGCTGAGGCCTAGGAGGGAGGAGGTGGCAGAAGCAGGCCTTGACTCCTGACTCCCAGAGGGGTGGGGGGTAGGATGGAGGCCACCGTGCAGCCTGCTGCCGCAGCCCCTCAAGACACGGGGCCAGGCCCTTTGGACCAAGACTGAGCTGAACCGGGGGCCCCCAGGCCCAAGGGAGGCCCTCTTCCCCAGGGGCCAGAGCTTAGTGATTAGGTGGGGCTCCAGAACACAGCCTCCCCTGGGTGCGGTCTGATGGGGACTCCAGAGGGTATCAGACCCCTGCTGCAGCCTCCACACTGCGCTGTCTGCATCTATATTTATCCCCATAATGGCCTGGCTGCCTGTCAGTAGTGCGGTGTCTTCTGAGTGCAGCGGCGGAGCGAGCCTCGCTAAGGTAGAGAAGCGATTTGTGTCTCGATGCCGCCCTTCACCTCGCGCCAGCCCGGCCCGCTCCGGGGGCTGTCACCTGGCAGGGGGTTTGCAGGGAGGACCCAGGGGCGTGAGCAGCTGGGGGCCGGACCCTCCCTCCCCCACCCAGAGCGCCGGGGCTGTGGGATGTTGGAGTTGGTGTATGCCTGGGAAGGTGACACCGGATAAGCCGAAAGCCTTTCAGCTCAGGGGTCCAGGGGACTCATGATTCTGAAAGCCCAGACTTCGCCAACCCTGGAATTCTGGGCATCTCTAGTCCCCCTTCACCTTGTCGGTCTTCCTCACTTCCAGCAAAGGATGGTGACATGTCCTAAGCCAGTACTTACAATATGGTGACAATGTCAGTGCCTCCCCCACGGACCAGGGGCTCGGGGGGGGGGGGGAGGCTTTGTAGAGGAGTCCTCGAATCTTATGTTATGAAACACACAGAATGGAGCAGACGTCCCACACGCACCACTCACTCCATGACGGACTACCACCACCCAGAGCATTTGTCAGCAGCACCCCGACAAGGAACAGAGAAACATGACCATCACCAAAGCCCCCTGGTGCCCCCTTCCGGTCACAAGCACCCCTCCCTCCTGACTTCCAGCAGCACAGATCCGTTTCGCCTGCATTTGACTTCAATCAGACAGGACCATTCATTCCTTTCTGTCCGGTCTTCTCCATTCAGCACGTTCATGAGACCCGTCCGTATGGTTGGCGCCCTCGTGCTGTGTGGGTGCTCACATTTCTTGATCCCGTCTCCTGATGATGGTCGTTCGGGGTGCGTCCAGCCTGGAGCTACCCTAAATAGTGCTGCTGTGAAAGTCATTGCGGGGGGCGGGAGGGGGGTGGTCCTTTGGTGAACACAGGTGCGTGTCTCTGTGGGGCGTTGCGGCTCATCACAGGGGATGCATCTGTGTAGCTTAGGCAGACCCTGCCAGGCGTCCCTCCAAGGTGGCCGTCCCAGGTCACACTCCCTTTGGCAGCATGAGAGTTCTAGCTGCTCCATGCCCTTGTCACCACCTGGTATTGTCAGCCTTTTTCGTTTTTGGCCATCCTGGGGGTGGCGGCGGGGAGGCGGGAGGGGGCATAATGGTATCGATTGCATTTGGTTTTGCCGAGCCGAGTTGGAAGAATGAAAAAGCAAAATAAACAAGGGGGGAGGGCGCTCCAGGCAGGTGGAACAGCATATGGGATATGCGAGAAGCGTTGCTGGACCTCTGGGTAGTGAGTGGACAGCATAGCTGGAACCAGACGCGTGCGGGCTCTGTCGGAGGTGGGGGGTGCTTGGACGTCGTCCTGAGAGCAGCCCGGAGCCATGCAGAGGTTTTCATTGTGAGCCAGCACCTACAGTGTGTTAGGCATTTTGTACTTCCTATTTGGTGGATAAGAAAACTAGGATTCGGAAGGACCAAAGGCTTATCCAGAGTTAGCAGAGGCTCGGGATTGCATCTCCTTCCAAGCCTCATTTTGCTCATCTGGAGAATGGGAGTAGTCCTAACATCTCGCTTAAGGATGTCGTGAAGCCGTAGAAGTTAAAGTCCATAACGTACTGGGCACAGGGCCTGGGACGGACATTATTATTGCTCAAGTTTTATTACTCTTTCTCCACCAGCACGGCCACACCCACCTCCTCTCTTCCCTTCCAGCTTCCCTTCCACATTTAGGCCCACCCAGCTCCCACATTTAGGAAGGGCTGGCCCAGAACTCCAGCCCCAGAACCCTGTTTTCCTTCCCCATGGCAGGTCTCCCAGAGGCTGAAGTTTGTGGTGATGGCTAATTTTGTGTGTCAACTCGGCTAGGCTGGGGTGACCAGTGGTTAAGCACCAGTCTGATGTTGCTGCGTAGGTTATTTTTTAGATACGATTAACATTTAAATCAGTAGACTTTTGGGGCGCGTGGGTGGCTCAGTCGGTTGGGTGTCTGTCTTCGGTGCAGGTCACAATCTCAACGGTTCGTGGGTTCGAGCCCCGCGTCGGGCTCTGTGCTGACGGCTCGGAGCCTGGAGCCTGTTTCGATTGTGTGTCTCCCTCTCCCTGTGCTCCTCCCCTGCTTGTGCTCTGTCTCTCTCTTTCAAAAATAAATAAACTTGAAAAAATAAATCAGTAGACTTTCATTAAAGCAGATTACCCTCCATTGTGTGGGTGGGTCTCAATTGAAGGTATTTTATAAAAGACGAAGGTTTCTCCAAGAAGAAGGAATTCAGCCCCAAGACTCCAACATAGAGGGGCGCCCAGCTGGCACCTGGGTTAATCGGTAGAGCGTGCAACTCTTGATCTTGGGGTTGTGAGTTTGAGCCCCACATTGGGGAGTAAGTTTACTTTAAAAAAAATACTGAAACAAAGATATCTTGCCTAGTTTCTAGCCTGCCTGTCCTGTCCTGGGGATTTTGGAACTGAAGACTGCCACATCACCTCTGACCTGAATTCCCAGGTTTCCCTCTTGTCCTACAGATTTAGAATTTGCCAGCCTCCACAGTTGCATGAGCCAATTCTTTACAAGAAATCTCTTTCTATGTATATATAGATATCCCATTTGTTCTGTTTTCTCTGGGGAAGCCTGATACGGCTACCATCTGTCTTCCTGGATCTTTTCATCTAGGAAATGGGGCGAAGGAGCAGCTTAGATGTAGACATATCTGAGACACGATCTGACTCCAGGCAGTGTAGCCGCTGGGGCCAGCAGTTCCGGCTGACAGTGTCACCCTCTAGACCAAACACTGCAAACTCAGAGATCTGCAGAGACCTGGGCTGCAGACTCCCTGTGTGAGGCTGACGGTCCTTGTGTGAGGACCAGACACGACGTACAACGTCTGCCTTATTATGCCAAGTGTGGGCTAAGGCAGAGCCATCCCTGGTCACAGTCAGCCGTGGGGCGGCCATATCGTAACCTCCAGTCGAGAGACGAGCTCGGGCTCAGATGGGCGGCCTCAGCGTCACCTGGGAGCTTGTTAGAAATGCAGACATTATGGGACGCCTGAGTGGCTCAGTTGTTTAAGTGTCTGACTTCAGCTCACGTCATGATCTCACGGTTCGTGAGTTCAAGCCCCGTGTCAGGTTCTGTGCTGACAGCTCAGAGCCTGAAGCCTGCTTTGAATTTTGTGTCTGCCTCTCCCCTACTCACACTCCTCTCTCTTTCTCTCTCTCTCTCTCTCTCTCTCTCTCTCTCTGTCTCGGATGAATAAACATTAAAAAAAAAAATGCAGACGTTGAGGTCTCTCCCCAGACCTGCTGAATCAGAATCTGCATTTAGCAAGATGCCCCGCCCGGCCACCCCCTGATGTTTGTGTACACTTCAGCCCGCTGCAGAATCACCAGGAGCGCTTGTTAAAACACAGGTTGCTAAGTGCCACTCTAGGGATTCTGACTGAGCAGGTCTGGTGGGGCCCAGGATGCTGCCTTTCCTTTTTTTATGTAAATTTTTTAATGTTTCTTTTATTTTTGAGAGAGAGAGAGAAATAGAGTGCAGGCAGGGGAGGGGCAGAGAGAAAGGGAGACTCAGAATCCGAAGCAGGCTCCAGGCTCTGAGCTGTCAGCACAGAGCCCGACGCGGGGCTCGAACCCACGAACCGTGAGATCATGACCTGAGCCAAAGTCGGTCGCTTAACCGACTGAGCCCCGCAGGCACCCCCAGGCTGCTGCATTTTCTATCAAGCTCCCGGGAGATGCTGAGGTGGCCCATCTGGGAAAACTACGTGGAGCCATGAGATCCTAGGGCCATCGCCTCCGGAGCCTCTGTGGTCAGTGATTAAACCCCACTGCGTGGGATTTGCTGCACGGATACCGACCCAGAGGCCCTGAGGGGTGCACCTTATGGAATCTGAATCTGTTATCTCCTCCCGGGCCCCTCCCCACCTTGCTCTCCACTGGTATCTGAGCACCCTGTCTTCCAGTTAAGAAGGGGAACCTCGAGCCGTAGTTCTCAACCAGTTTTACCTCTTTGCCCCCTTTACGTAATCCATAAACTTCACATCTCCTGGGGTTTTGATCTGCTCTGCTTCCCCCAGCCATCAAGAATCGCTGATAATGGCACCTGCTGTCATTCTAAGTGCTTTACTGCACTTAATCCTGGCAGTAGCCTATGGGAGCACTCTCACTGTCTGCCATTTTGTAGAGGGGGAAACTGAGACCAGAGATGTTAAGTAACTTGCTCAAGGCCACACAGTGGGTAAATGGCAGAGCCAGGGACTGAGAGTCGGGCGATCTGAGCCCAGAGTCTGTGCTCCTCACTGTTGGGGGTGCTGATCAGAGCACTGAGTCCCTCTCCTTGTTACTACCGCTAACAAGACTTTGTAGAGCATTTTTGTTCCATTGCACCAAAAACAGAATTTCTTTTCCATCTTCTAAATATCAAGTTGAACACACTTCTCCATGTGGCACGTGATCCCCCCACCAGAAGTCCTGATAGGCTGTCCCACTGTTACCCTTGCCCCGTAGTCTCCGCCAGTGGAGAATCTCTGGAGTGGGGGCTGCTGCTTCCCTGGGCGCCTCAGTTAAGGTCTCCCACTCAGCTTGTGCCTCCCCCGCCCCCACTGCCCACCTCCCTGCGCCTGCCCCTCCGTGTCTCCTCGTCACTGCCCATCTCTGAGTTGGGAGCCGTCCTGGCCTCACCGTCTCCTCCCCGCAGCGAGCGGGGCGCACAGCTCAGCCTCTGGGTCCTGAACCGCTGGAGCCAATAGCAGGTGAAAGGGTGGAGGCAAGCAAGGTGGTCTTCGGCCTCAGCATCATCCTTCCCTGTTTTGGAAAAACCACTGCCCCTTCTTGGGCCTCAGTTTCCACCCTTGTGAAATGGGATGTGAGGCCCTCTCCTCCTGGCCTCTTGGAGCAATCTTGAGGGTGCAGGGTTTGAGTCACGGCTTTGTGATCTTTGTGATGATGTGTGTCAGGGAGAGGTGGTTGTGATTTCTCTGAGGCTGGAGATTAAGGAGCCTGCATGGTGGGCTGTCTCCCTCCCTCATTCATCTGGCAAGTATTTACTCAGTACTCAGTACTCAGTATGTGCAAATGCCGCCCTAGGTGCTAGGGAAGCAGGAGTGATCCCTCCCTCGTGGAGGTTACGTTCTAGGAGGCCAGACAGACAATACACGGGCAAATAGACAAGTAAAGTGACTGTACATTACAATGTTGTGTGAAGGGAACAGTGTGGGGCTGAGACAGAAATTACGTTAGCTCAAGTGACCAGGGAAAGCCTCTGACAACCAAGACCCATGGTGTGAAGAAAAGCATTTCTGGCAAAGAGAATAGCAAGTGCAAAGGCCCTGAGGTAGAAGAGAGGTTGACCTGTTTGCAGAGCAGGAGGAAGCCAGTGTAGCTGGGACACCCAGGGCGAGGGGGAGGGTGGCATGAGACGGGGTCAGGTCAAGCAGGGCCCTATACGCCTGGAGAGAATTTGGGTTTTGTGTGGCCTGGAAGGCGCAGCCTCTGGGTAGGTTTTCAGGTAGAACTGCAGCAGCCTCTGATTTGCATGTGTAAAGACTCGCTCCGGCTCTGTGTTGCTCTGGGAGATCTGTCATGGACCAGTGCATGGCTGGGCACTCGATGATGGCAGTCTGGCTGGGCCAAGGCAGTGGAAGGGGGGTGATAAGGACATTGCTCGCTGCATCTTGAGTGGAATCTAGGAGAAGTGGGATGGCGGGGGGTGTGAAGGAAAGAGAGAGGTCAAGGATAATGGGTTCCTAGGTTTCTGGCTAAGACCGTAATGTTCTAGATCTGCGGCTCAGCACCGGAGACTCTGAATCCTGTCCTGTCCTCCCCAAAGGGCAAGATGTGTTAGGAGCTGGGGCCACTAGACCCTGGGTGGGGGCTGAGGCCTCTGTGTCTTGCTCGTTCATTGCTCCCCACCGCAGGGCACTCCAGGGATGTTTGTGAAATGAATGAATGGGAATTCCCAAGCCCTGCCTTCTCTTTGCCTCAGTGGACCCATCTGTCAACTACTGTCGACTCCTGGTTTTGTATTATCCCCGGCTCCCAGCTCCTCCCCTGGGGATCTGGTCACCCTAGAAGGCCTGTGCCCACCGGGGCCGAGAACCGGGACCATCTGCGAGCAGGCCCTGCCTGGCTCCCCGTGCCCCCTGGGCGGCCCGTAACCTCAAATTACCTGTGGGGCGGGTGCCGCATCGAGGAGGCTTCCAGTTCGCCCAGATGCGCATGGCAGGCCCAGCCCTCCCTTAATGACACCTTGCCCGCCTGCCCTCTTGGTGGAGCAGGAGGGGAGGGGGCCCGGCCCAGCGTAAGCTGTGATTTCTTTTTCCGTTGCGTCAGGCCTCAGGGTCCGGCCCGCCTGCCCGCTGCCGGGCTGGCACGGAGGGCCCCGCTCTGACCCTCGCCTGCCCCAACCTCGGACATCATGTGCTCCCCATTTCGGGGATCCAGAAGCTTCCAGCCAGAGGGTGAGTTGGGGATGGGGGAACCTACCCCTGGCCGGGGGAGAGGCGCCCCTGCCCTGCCCACCGCTCGCTCACTCTAGCCGGGGCCTACTGGCCAGACTGGGCAGAGGTGCAGGGGGCTCCGAGGGGCTCGGCCCGGCCGGACCCTCCCCTGTGACCTGGCCCTCCCGGCCATGCCCTCAGCCAGGCTGGAGCCAGTGTGGGGCAGGAGGACAGCGCGGGGACCCTGGAGTGAGGACAGTGGCGCGGACTCGGGGAGGGCAGGGGAGAAGCGGCCCCCCGGTGTTCACATGCGTACATGCCTTTGCCTATGTTAGTCTGGGGCATGTGCACGTGTTGTGTGACCATACATGTGTGCATACACGCACAAGGAAGTGTGGCAGCCTGGGCCTGCGTACCTGACACCCCTCAGGACAAAAATAGCTGCCTCTGACTTGGCAGCAGGGGAAAGGTGGCCCTCATGGGGCCATCTAGCGTGTCATGAAGGGGCCCGCGGGTAAGCTGGAGCCTACCTCATCAGTGAAGACCCCCCAAGGCACTGGGTTTCCCTTTGCCCGGCCAACGCCCCTTGGCCCCCACCCGGGTCCTGGTTCGTCACCATGCCCAGTAGTGCCTCTACCCTGGCCAGAAGGACACAGATTGGCCTGGGGAAGCCAGAGACCCAGCTCATACCCTGCCTCTGCGGTTACCTGGCCATGAGACCTTGGGCAGGGGACTCGCACTCTCTGGGCCTCAGTTTCCTCATCTGAAAAATGGGGGTGACTGTTGTGACCCACCCCACGTCAGGGCGGTTGTGAGCCCACACGGGCCTTCTCTTAGTCACGCGGCAAGGTGTCCCTTTCGGGCATCCCTATCCCCTCCGCCCTCCGGACTGGGTGGAGGCTTTGCTCACCCCTCCCCGCCGCGGAGGGCCACCCAGCTGCACACAGGGAGAGTGAATGCAGTGGTCCAGCCCCTCCAGTGGAAACTAATTTTTGCATGACAAGAATAAATCCTGCGGGCAAATTGCAGTGCTGCCCTGACGCTCTGGGCTCGCGTGATTATGATGAGGTTGTAGGGACAGACCCGGGGAGGGGGTGGTGGCTGAGGACTGGCTTTGTCATTGTCCCCATCCTCTCAGGCATGCCCAGGGCTCGCTGTGTCTAGAGAGGGAGAGGGGCCTCTGGTGCCAGCCCCACGCTTGCCAGGGCCTCCTGCAGACTGGGGCATGTCTGCCCGGCCAGACAGAGGCTGGCGCTCAGGGAGCCGGCTGGGCTGGGGTCAGAGGGAGGCAGGTGGGCCCAGCATCGCCGCCGTGCCTTGGTCCTTCCTCCCTGGATGACAGCCACCTCCTCGCCAGCCTCCCTGCTGCCTCTCCTAGTCTAATAGCCCCTTCTCCCCACAGGGGCTGGAGTCCGCTTTTCCAAAACACAAATCAGATCATGTCACCTTTCTGCTTAAAACCCTCCGAGACTTCCGTCACTCAGAATAAAGCCCCAGTGCTCCCAGGCCCTGGCCGCCCTCCCCGAGCTGTCAGCCAGGCTGTGACGGGCAGCCTTCTTACTGCAGGATCCCAGTCGCGGCTTGGTTCTTGGGACCTAGTAGTTGCTCAGTAAACACTCTAGAGTGAATGAACGAGCCTCAGTGTCCTTGTCTGGAAAACGGGGTGGTATTAAGTCCCTGCCCCACAAGACTGACTGAGAATTAGGGACATCGCGCAGATCACATGCCCAGCTTGGTGTCAGCTCTGACTATGAGTAAGTAAGTTGGGTTCTCAGAGGGAACGCCCTCCTCTTACCTTTCCCCTCTGGGTCAGTACAGGGCCAGTTACCCACTCAACAGGGAAGAGCTGAAATATTAGTCAAGGAGCTGGAGCCTGGCCTCATCCACACGGTGTCGGGGCTTGTGTTAACTACACACGAGCCAGTGGAATAGACCTGACTACAGGAGTCTGGGAAGGCTGTATCTTGATGTCTCATGGGCAGATGTGGAAACTGAGGCACAGGGAGCCGGATGGCTTGTCCGCAGGGCCTTGTTATGGGCGGAACCCAGAGCTCCCCTCCACCCCCTGAGATGGGTTTCTCTTCACTTGCTCCAAATGAACACCTTGCTGGAAAACAGAACTGCTTAACGTCAGCAAATGCCAGTAATCAGCTGTGACAGTGCAAGGGGTACCTAAGGCCCTGGGCATGGAATCTGGGGAAGTCTTGTACGAGTGGAAAAGTTCTAACTCTGTGTTGGGAATAATGACCCACTCAGGCAGGATCTGAGGCTTTGTCCGTTCACTGATTCAGACACTCACTCCTCTTTTTTATTCAGCAAGCATACAGCCAGTGCCTCCTTGGGATTCAGTCCCTGTGCGTAGGCCCAGGATACAAGATGAACGAGATTGCAGTGAACAAAGTCAAGCTTTGGATAAGTTATTGGCAGTGAGCTTCCTAGTGGCCAAAGCAACGAGGGAAACCTGAGCAATTCTAAGCCCCACTGTAGCCACAAGATGCCAAACTGCTCATTGCTCAGGAGAAGCCCAGGTGTTCCTGGCAAAATGAATGTTTGAGATGCCCGCGTCCACCGTGATGTGTCACTGCCCAGGCAGGGGCCGCTTGGACTTGTGTGTGTGTGACAATTGACCACCAGAGATAACGTCAAACTAAACATTCCTACCGAGGACTCCTTCTTCATTCTCCTTCGGTCAAGCTTTTGCTTGTGGTCTCCCACCATGCACTCACCTTTCCTTCCATCTCTCTACCCACATCCTGAAGGGTCAGGTGGTGACACCTCAGGGTGGGGTGGGAAAGCAGACGTCTGTGCTCTCTCTGACTCCCCCCTTTCTGTCCCCCTAGACTGCCAGGAGCTGCTGCCACCGCCGACAACCCCCATGGCCTACATCCCTGGTGGGGGCGCCCCGGCAGCGGGGGCAGCCCCCATGGGCTCCCAGTATTGCGTGTGCAAGGTGGAGCTGTCTGTGAGTGGCCAGAACCTGCTGGACCGGGATGTCACCTCCAAGTCTGACCCCTTCTGTGTCCTCTTTACAGAGAATGATGGCAGGTGGATGGAGGTGAGGCCCCTCCATGTGCGTCTGGGGTGGGTGGAGGGTAGCTGCGTTGCTGGGGAGGGGTTCCCACTGGATCCTGGGACCTCCAGGTTAGACCCTTGGAGGTCATTGGAGGGTGGGCCAGGGATCACATAGAAGATTGTTGCTTTTAAACTTAAATTTCAGGGGCGCCTGGGTGGCTCATTCGATAGAGCGTGCTATTTTTGATCTCAGGGTTGTGAATCCAAGCACCATGTTGGGTGAGGTGCCTACTTTAAAAAAAGTTAAATTTTATTTAAAATGTATTTCTAATATTATTTAAGGGGCACCTGGGTGGCTCAGTCAAGTGTTTGACTCTTGATTTGGGCTCAGGTCATGATCTCGCAGTTCATGAGATTGAGTCCCGCGTCAGGTTCTGTGCTGACAGTGCGGAGCCTGCTTCGGATTCTCTCTCTCTCTGCCCCTCTCCTGCCTGCATTCTCTCTTTCTCTCTTTCTCAAAATAAATACACATTTTTAAAAATTGTATTTCTGTTATTATTTAAAATAATTATATTTCTGTTTAAGTTATAATTCATAGATTTATATTTATAACATTGTTTCATATCATAATATTTTCTTTTTTAAATATTTTTTAAGTTATTTATTTTGAGAGAGAGAGAGAGCACGCGCATGAGCAGGGGAGGGGCAGAGAGAGAGGGAGAGAGAGAATCCCAAGCTGGCTCTGTACTGTCAGCACAGAGCCCGATGTGGGACCCGAACTCATGAACCATGAGATCATGACCTGAGCCAAGGTCTGATGATCAACCGACTGAGCCACCCAGGTGCCCCCCCATATCATAATATTTTAAATAACTATAATATATAGTTAAAACCTTAGGGTGTTACAAAATGCTTCTATTTTAAAAATAACTTTCCACATTTATTTTTTTAAGTTTATTTCTTTATTTTGAGATAGAGAGTGCATGTACATGAGCAGGGGGAGGGCAGAGAGGGGGAGAGAGAGAATCCCAAGCAGGCTCCACACTGTCAGTGCAGAGCCCGACACGGGGCTCGAACTCAAGAACTATGCGACCATGACCTGAGCCGAAATCAAGAGTCAGACACTTAACCGACTGAGCCACCCAGGCGCGCCCCATGTTTATTCCTAAATGAACACATGGTCAGTGAGGAGCAAACAGAGAAATGGGGAGCTCAGCCTTTGGTCCCAGAGCTGGGCCAAGACCCAGGTCTGTCACTCCCTGCTGTGTGGCCTTGGGCAAGTGGCTATCCCTCTCTGAGCCTGTCTCCTCATCTGTGAAATGAGGATGTTTTTAACCCCCTGCCCACCTTGCAGAGACCCAGACCTGGGGCTGTGGATGGTGCCAAGGACTTCTTAGCAGGAAGACTTTGGCCTGTGAGCTGACTGGAGATGCAGCTTGAGGAAGGATATTGAGAAACCCAAACTGTTAGCACTTTCAAGTTTTAAAAGTTGCTTTGTTTTTATTTCAAAAGGGGCCTACGTTCATTGTAGTAAATTTAGAAAACACAGATAGCCCTAAAGAAAATAATCAGAATGGTGGAAACCTGTGTGTCAGAGAGAGAACCGCGGCTAACAGTTTGGTGTCCGGCCTTTGAGATAGTTTTATATGCCTGTAAAATTTCCAAAAGAATGTATCTATTTTTAATAGCTACCCAACTGAGCCACACTGGGTGGGCATCCCGATGAACGTACTGTGGTTTACAAAGAGTTTCCACAGATGTTGGCTCCTTCCTATGATGCCAAGGAAATGGTGCTGAGATTGTTGACCCATTTTACAGAGGGAACACTGGGGCCCAGAGTGGGTAAGGGCCCCTCTGCGTCACCCAGTGCGTTGGTGGTAACAGTCAGAAGCGGGGGGGTGAAACACGAGGTCGGCCGAGGACTGAAGCCAGCATGTCTGGAGCACCCTGGCCCCCTCTGCCGGGTGCCTGGGACCCCCGCCTCCCCAGTGCACCACACCCCCTACATGTGGCATCCATCCCCCACCCCCGACAATCTGTCTCTCCCCCAGGCTGGCCACCCTGGCTAAAAATAGCCCAGGGCCAAGACCTCTTCCATCCCTGCTGCTCCAGCCCTTGGAAGTGGACTGGGCGGGAGGAAAAGTCAACATAGCCCGGGCCCCAAAATAGACCATCACCCAGACTCCGCGGTTTGGGGCCTCGGTGCAGAGAGGCCAGGAGGCGGGTTCTTGTCCCAGCCCCACAGCTGACCCACAGTACAAGGCCCTGTCTTTACCCAGGCCTCAGTTTCCACAGTAGGTGGGGGGTGTTGGTCTGTACAGTTCCCAGTTGGGACATTCCCGGATTCTGTACAAGGTACAAATATCTGCCCCTAAGTACCCCCTCCTTCTTTCTGTTCCCTCCCTCAGCCTCTATGTGAAATGTGGTTTGAAAAAAGGGTTCTTCCAAGATAAAATAGATGAAAACCACTGATAGTCAAATCAGAACTGGAAACGGAGGCCCTGATGGGGACAGGGACTTACTGTCTGTCACTTACCTAGACAGGGACATGGCTCGAGCGCTTCCCCTGGCCCCTGGTGCGGAGCCAGAGTCAAAGAGTTACGAGTGTCAGCGCTAGAGCCAGACCTGGGTTCGAATCTTGACACTGCCCCTCTAGCTGTTCAATCTTGGGTAAGTCCCTTAACCTCTCTGTGCATCAGTGTCCTCATTTGTGAGCTGGGAGTACTGACGACCTCAGCCACCCAGGTAACTGGCCACGAAGGCCTGGCACAGAGTAGGTGTTGAGCAGGCTTCGGGCAGCCCGAGAAGGGCTGAACCAGCTGCCTGACTCGGCCTCCCGCGTCCCCGCCCCTCTGCTAGTACGACAGGACGGAAACTGCCATCAACAACCTCAACCCCGCGTTCTCCAAGAAGTTCGTCCTCGACTACCACTTTGAGGAGGTGCAGAAGCTCAAGTTCGCCCTGTTTGACCAGGACAAGTCCAGCACACAACTCGATGAGCATGATTTCCTGGGCCAGTTCTCCTGCAGCCTGGGCACGGTGAGCCGGGCCCCTCCCGGTGGACGAGGGGCGAGGCAGCTCTCCCCTCTGACATCGCCCTGCTCCCAAGGACAGGGCAGTCCCTTGCAGAGGGCCCCTTCTGCCACCTGCTTTCCCTGGCCCCGGTTTCCTGGCTGGCTTTCGAGGTAGCATCGCAAACACAGATAGCCTTGGGGGGGCAGCTGGCACGAAAGGGGGTAAGCAGCCTGGAGGTTTGGGGCCAGGCCAGAGTTCCCAGTGGAAACACTGAGCACAGTGCCTGCAAGCTGTTGCCACACAGGAAGGGGGAGCCCATGTGGCCAGAACTGTTGATCGTCAGAAGTAATCCGATGTGGTCTTGACTTCCTGGCTCAGGAGCATCCGACCAGCAACCAAGGCACCCGTGGGCATCCCTCTTTGTGGCTGGCTTACTGTGTAACCTTGGGCAACTTCCTTTCCCTCTCTGGGCCACCCTTTCCCATCCAGCGCAGTCCTTGGTGAGCTTATCGAGGTTGGGAGATTGCAGGGCTAGGAGTTCCAGCCCTCTTGGCTGTGTGCCCTCGGGCAAGCCCCCACCCCCTTCTGGGCCTCAGTCTCCCCCCATTTCACTTGGGGCTACTGATGACTGCTTAGTCTATGCTGATGACGGAGGAGCAGTGCGCACTGAAACGGCCCGGCCCGGGGCCTTCCAGGAGACGGGAGGGAAAAAGCAAGGCCCCCCCAGTGGTGTGAAAAGCAGGGTGTGTCCCTGGGATTCCTGCCCGGAGTCCACGCCCTCAGAGGGTAACTGAGGAGAGCGCGGGAGGGTGAGGGGGCAGCGCCTGCCACCAGCGCGGCCACCGGTAGTCCGGAGAGGGGGCAGGGCGGGCATCGGGATGCCAGGGCCTGGTGAGAGATGTGGCCACGGCCTGGAGGCCTCTGGACTTGAGCTAAAGCCGCGGGGAGCGTCAGATCGGCCAAACCACCGCTCAGCCTTGCCCCCCTCCTGGTTGTCTGGCGCCTTTTGGTGCCCCCCGGGGCCGCGCCCATAGCCCAGGGTTGCAGGGTGATGAGGCCACTGCGCTCGGAGCGGGTGGGGAAGGGCAAGGGCGAGAGCGGACTCGGGAGCCAAACCAGCACAAAGAAACACTGACATCGCCGCCCCCCACCAAGAAACCGAGAACCAGGGTGGCCCGTGGAGAGTGTGGGGACTGGGTTCAGAGATGGCGGAGGCGCAACTTTACAATGTGTTCTGCTTTTCCCCTATTGTGTTGATCGTCTTGCGCTGTGTGTCTGTCTCTTCCGAACTTGAAAATACATAGGAGTCAGGAGGGTGGGGTCTGTAGGTGGCTTTAGGGGAGGTGGTGAGGGGGCTTGACTCCCCGCAGGGGCCCCCCCGACTGTGAGCCTGGTTAAGGGCCTTCGCCTGGGGGCAACCCGGTCGGTGGGAGTGGACTGCAGGGATTCCGCACCAGCTGTGGGACCAGCAGCCAGTGTCTTAACCCCTCTGGGCGTCCTCTCCTCGGCTGCCCCGTGGAGTTGATGGTTGCTGGCTGCACGGGGAGGTGTAGCCAGCGAGCGCGCCGCTGCCAGGGGTGCCTGCTGAGCCGTTTTCCTCCCCGCCAACCGTCAGGAGCGCCAATGTCCTCTCTCCTTCCCCACCCCAGATCGTCTCCAGCAAGAAGATCACTCGGCCTCTGCTGCTGATGAATGACAAGCCCGCAGGGAAGGGCCTGATAACGGTACCAGCCCCCTCCCTGCTCTCCGCACCCCTCCGCCTCTGCCCGCTGCCCTCCCCCATCAATGGGCTGCTTCCCTGCCAGATAATCACCAGCTTTGTTTGGAGTAAAAAGGCCCAACTTACAACTTAGCCACAGGTCTCTTAGCAACGGGCTCCTGGCTCCCCATATGATGCGTTGGGGGCCGCCAAGCTGGGAGTAGGGGGCTTGCTAGAGGCCCCTGTGGCCTCCCACTCCCAGGGCAGGGGGGTTCCTACTCATCCCTGGAGGCCACCCTAGCCCTCCCAGCTTGCCCTCCCCTCCTGGCCCCTGCCTGCCCTCCCTAGGGGGTCTTTGAGGAGCGCCTGACCGAAGAGCTCTGTTTGCGGCTGCAATGCGCAGTGATTGCAGCCTTGCGATGCGCAATGATTCCAGCCATGGGATGCGCATTGATTCTGGTGATGCGCAATGATTCCAGCCTTACGGCCTGCGCGGAGGAGTCCTGGGTCCTCAAGATCTCCTAGAAGGCAGGGAAACCTGTTTTACAGATGAGGGACCTGGAGCCCAGAGAGGACGCGCCCTGGGGCGGTGAGGCTAGTGAGATTCTCTCCGGGGATTGCCCCCTGCAGAGACTGCGTGATGCCAGAGGAACTGGCCAGCTAGAGGGGGGAGGGCCAGACCTGTATGTGCTCATACATAGTCACCCCCCTTGCTCTGGAGTCTCCCTGGCTCCCCGCTGCCTGCAGAGCTTTGCATTCAACGCCGTGGGGGACCCCACCTTGCTTTCCGGGCGCAGCCATGTTTTACGCCTTCATGTACCTACTCCGGGTTCAAGGCCAACTGAATTCTTAGCATACCGCACATATCCCAGACCACTGTCCACTGTTCCTGCCACCTCGAATGTCCCTTCCCAACCTCTTGGGGTTCAGAACCTCCTTATCTAAATACCTTCACTAGGCAGCTCCCCTCTACCTGGAAGCCAACCCTGGTGGTATAACCATCACCCCTAGCATTCCCAGCGTGCCAGTCCAACCCTCAGTTCCTTCCTCTGTGAAATGGGGGCAATAAGAGGACCTATCTTGCCAGGTAGCTGAGCAAGTCTCTGCTGGAGGAGAGGAAAGGGAGCCTGACATCCAGCCTGGCTTCTGTGTAGTTCTGGAAGGTCAAGTATCTTGTAGGTCGAGGCTCTCCTACAGGTGTGGGGGAAGAGGAAGCCCGAGCCAGGGGGGGACCCAGCCCACCTGTGGTGCTATTGGCCCAAGGGGTTTCCCTGCCACCCCATGGGGAGGGCCTAAAGAGGGCAAAGGTGGCCCCAAGGTCACTCAGCCGGTCCATCACTGGCTGGGTTGGGGCCATAGGGTCGTGGCTGATGGCGACGGCATGGAAGACAGATGACAGTATGAGCTGACAAGACGGCAGAGGGACCTCAGTTTCCCTAGCTGCACAGTGAGGTGGCTGGAATTCCCAATGCCGTGGCGTTTTGAGGTTGGCCGTGCTACCTGGGTCTGCAGTGGGGCATGGGGGGGAAGGGGGCGTCAAGCTGCTCCCTGGGCCAGAACCTCTCCCTCGGGCTCAAGCCCACCCCTCATATCTGGTAACAGCTTCACATGGCCTCCTCTCTTGGGCCACACAGAGTCCCTTCTGATTCCTCGTATTCAGATGGGTGGGCACCCCATTTTCCAGAAGATGGTTTTTTATTAAAACCTCCACTGAAAAGACAAGAGGCATGTCCAGGGTCGCCCGGTACTACCCCTCCTCTCCTTTCCCCTGCCCAGCCCTGAAGAGCTGACTCCCGGGCGCCTGTGCTCACTCTGCCTGGCAGGACGCCAGGGGGAGTCAAAGGGGCAGGTCCCAACCCCCACGTTCCCGTGGCCTTACAGATTGCTGCCCAGGAGCTGTCCGACAACCAGGTCATCACACTGAGTCTGGCGGGCAGGAAGCTGGACAAAAAGGTAAGGCAGGCTAATCAGGGAGCAGTGTCCCTCCCCCAGCCCAGGGTGGTGTGGCCTGATCCTGGTGCTTCTGGCCATCACCTTTATCACCCGCATCCAGGAACAAGTCCGTAGCTTAGGACCACCCCAGATTAAAACCTCTTTGCCACTGAGGCAGTGAGTTCCCCATTATTTAGAGGTATTCAAGACATAACTGGAAACCCACTGCTTGGGCCTCCCTGTCTTGGTTAGTGTAAACGCCAGGACCCTTGTAAGAACATACAGGGCCCCACCCGATGTGTCCACAAGCCCCCCTGACCTCACCCTTTCTACTCTCCCCACCTTCATTCTGCCTCGGCCAAATCAGCTTCCTCATTGTCCCAGGATCACATCAGGTATTCTCCTGCCTCGGGGCCTTTGCACTTGCTCTTCCCCCCGCCTGGGAAGTGCTTTTCCCTGAATATGCCCCGACACTTTTTATTTTTTAACTGAAATAAATGGAGTTTTAGAGGATATCCTATCTCTTTCTGTGACAGGCTGGGATAGTTTCAGTTTTTCAGATTCCCACTAAAATAAATTAAAATCCCCTCCTGCCGTGGGCATCGCCCTGCACTGGAAACAGTCACCCTTTTGAGATCCTGCCCGGTCTACATTGGAGCTCCTGTAGGCTCCAGGCCTCAGAGTCTCTGAACACAGGCTTTGGTAACACCAGGATGGTGGGGGAAAGCTGGTTGGCCCCAGGGGACCGGCTCTGCCCGCAGTTCCCGCACCTGACGCTGGCTTGGGGGCAGCGGCTGGGCCACCGCTCTCCTCCTCTGAATCCGCTGGAGTCGTGCCTCCCTCACCCACCTCCCCCTGCCTCCTCCAGGACCTCTTCGGAAAGTCAGACCCATTTCTCGAGTTGTATAAACCAGAAGATGACGGCAAGTGGATGCTGGTTCACAGGACCGAGGTGGGTGCATGGGACTCTGGGGGTGTCTGAGCCGGTGGGTCTCTAGTCTGGCCACCCCCGGTGTCTCAGGATGGGGCTGTGTGGTCGCAGCCATGCAGGGAACAGGAAAAGGCAGGATGGCGCCCAAAGGGTTTGTTCCCGCCCTGCCACAGAGCTCCTCACTTCCGGCCCCAGAAGTGTGGCTGTGGGTCTCTCCACCCTCCTCCCCATCGGGCTGCCCCCAGCCCCACCCCCAGAGCACCGCTGCCCTGGGCCTGCACTCACCCTTGGCCCTCGCGTCCTGCAGGTGATCAAGTACACGCTGGACCCTGTGTGGAAACCATTCACTGTGCCATTGGTGTCCCTGTGTGATGGGGACCTGGAGAAGCCCATCCAGGTGAGGGGGCTCTGGGAGCCCCGCGCCCCACCCTGCCAGCCCCAGCCTCCAAGCCTAGCGATGTCTTGGCAAAGCTCTTTTCTCTTCTCTTCTCTTCTCTTCTCTTCTCTTCTCTTCTCTTCTCTTCTCTTCTCTTCTCTCTTCTCCCTGCCCTGCCCTGCCCTGCCTTCCCCTCCCCTTCCCTTCCCTGCCCTGCCCTTCCCTTCCCCCAGGATTTTTTTAAGTTTATTTATTTATTTTTGAGAGAGAGAGCACAAGCAGGGGAAGGGCAGAGAGAGTGGGAGAGGACAGGCTGTGCACTGTCAGTGTGGGCCCCATCCCGCGCGATCATGACCCGAGCTGAAATCAAGAGACGGATGTTTGACTGAGCCCCCCAGGTGCCCCCAGCGCTCTTTCTTCTTAAGGTGGAAAAGAGAACCTGTGTAGGGGGAGAGACAGGGGACCTGGGCTCTCGTCTCGGGTCTGCTGACCCTCTGAGTCGTGTGCACAAGGCCCCCGTCTCTGTGAGCCCTTCTCTAAAACAGGAACAGAATAGGGGCACCTGGGTGGTTCAGTCAGTTAAGTGCCCGACTTGGGCCCAGGTCATGATCTCACGGTTTGTGGGTTCGAGCCCCGCGTCGGGCTCTGTGCTGACAGCTCAGAGCCTGGAACCTGCTTCGGATTCTGGGTCTCCCTCTCTCTCTGCCCCTCCCCCACTCATGCTCTGTTCTGTATCAATAATAAGTTTTTTTAAATAAATAAATAAAACAGGAACAGAATAACGGCCGGGTTCTTCCCAGAGGGCCGCGGTGCTGCCAGCCGGGATAAAGAGTGTGGAAATACCTTGGAGGCGACCAAGTGTTGTCACTGTGGTGTTTTGAGGTGGACAGTTGATGAGGAGAATGATTACTGGTCTCTAAAAACCCTGAGAGCAGGGGGAGACGGAGTCAGCGAGGCCAGGGCAGGGATCCTGACACAGGGTACTAGGAAGCCTAGTTCTGGGTCTGCTACTGCCACTGCGAGACTTTGGGCAAGTGCTTCCCTCTGGAAGCCTCAGTTTACCCATCAGTGGCATGGGTATGATAATTCCTGCCTTCCTCCTAGGAGTGGTAGCTGGACTAGAGAGCACGGAAAGCTGGGATATTTTTGTACCTGTGTCAGGGAAAATGAGTCTAGGGAGGGCCTCAGGCCTCAGGCAGGTGGGTCACACCCCCAGACTGATGAGGAGCTGAGAGAGACAGGTGTATGTGGACTTAGGCTTCCTGGTCCAGCATGTACTGCCTCCATTGCTGGGGTCTTCCTTTTCCGAGCAATCATGGAAGGCTTCATATAGGAGGCAGTCTGGGAGCTAACAGCGTCATCCCAGGCCAGTGACGCCCATGCTGCGGGGTAAGGGGAGGCACCAGCAAAAGGAAGACATGGGTTTGCTCAGGAGGCTGAGAGGGCTGGAGAGCACCTCCTTGGGGCTACTCTGGGTGACCTCACTGGACCCACCCCAGGTCATGTGCTACGACTATGACAACGACGGAGGCCATGACTTCATCGGCGAGTTCCAGACGTCAGTGTCGCAGATGTGTGAGGCTCGTGACGGTGTCCCGGTGAGATGGGCCCGTGTGTGTATAACCCTGAAACCTCAGCAGGGGACGGGCGAGGGGCACAGGCTTGGAATGGGGCAGACTAGGGCTCAGATCCCCCCCTTAAGCACCTTAAGTCAGGAAGGACTTCTTAAGCTAGATATCCAATTCCTCTGAGCCTCAGTTTCCCCATCTGTCTAATGGGGCAGGGGAAGAGGGTGGGAATTCAATGAGATGATACAGGTAAAGTGCCCAGCATGTGGGGAGCACTCAAGAGCTATCCAACTCCCCCAAGAAGCCGGGCCCTGGGTGGCGGTTCTGGGTGTATGAGTGGACATGATGTAGATGACACGTAGTGTCATCTGGGATGGGGAGCCGATGCAGATCCTCCTACCTTGGGCAGGCACAGCTTGGTGTGAGCCTGAAGCGGCAGGAAGCTTTTCTGGGTGTGGGCATTCGGGAAGGCTTCCTGGAGGATGCGTGCTGCCCCCTGGTCAGCACTGTGGAGGGGATCCTGGGGCCCAGGGGAGGGTCAGTCCCCATGGAAGCCCTGAGCTGAGCTTCTCTTTCTCTTCCCATGTTGCCCAGCTGGAGTTCGAGTGCATCAACCCCAAGAAGCAAAGGAAGAAAAAGAACTATAAAAACTCGGGCATCATCATCCTGCGTTCCTGCACGGTGAGCCAGCAGGGGTGGGCACGGGCAGGGGCCTGCTGTGGGGTCACACAGGGAGGTATCACCGCAGAAGGGACAGACAGAGCACTGGGGAGGGAGCCAGCAAGACCTGGATTCAAATCCTGCTCCTGCCACGTCCTGGCTCGGGGATCTTCTGAGCTTAATCTCTCTGGGCCTCAGTCTCCTCATCTGTAGAAGGGGGATGTTAACTAGGTAGAGCATGTGAAGGGTGGTCTCAGATCACATTTCTGTCATATAGGGAGGTCCGGGAGGGCATGAGATGACCTTCTGCTAGTTGGAAGGTCACTGGGAAGTTGCTGCTTCCCATGCTGGTGGCTTGCTCGCTGCATGTTCGGCAGCCCAGGGGCCCAGGGACGTCAGGTGGGGGCCCGCTAACGTCATCGAGGACTCCGGCACCTGTGACTCCCGTGGTACAGCTGGGGCCTCTGAGGCCCAGCAAGGGAGTGAGCTTCACGCCAGCGGTGGTCAGGGCTGTCTCCGCATATCCGGTAGCCAAGCCTGTGCTGGAATGAGGCAGGATATTAGGGAAGGCAGCCTGGGCCGGGGCAGCGAGAGCCCTGGACGGTGGGCCTGAAGGTCCCGAGCGAGTCCTGGGACCCTCTCCGTGCCAGCTGGCCGACCCCAGACCCCAGGCCTCTGTGTCCTGCTCTGGAGTCCGCACGGCCTGGCTGGGGCTTCCAGGACTGTTCGGTGAGGTCACGACGCGGCAGTGCCCTGTGAAAGCTGATCTGTCAGGTCACAACGTCGTGATTCGGGGGCCTTGTGCCTGACACTTCGGTCCCTCACATTCCCCTTCATGATTTTTGGCACCTGCCTTCCTTACTCCTTTTTGTAATCAGCGCTTCTTCTCCCCATTCTTGGATTTTTTGGTTTGTTTGGTTGGTTGGGGATTGCTTTTGTTTTCACTTACATACGTTTATTTTGAAAGGAACCCCCTTCTAACTCCACCAAAATTGGAAGGCCAGTATCCTTTGCCAAAAGGAGCAAAGACCATCAAAACCAACAGAGTGTTTTGGCCGCGTTATTAATTTATAGCGGAAGGCCTTGAGCCAGAGGCCTGGTCTCTCTCTGTTCAGAGCGGAGGTTGGTCAGGACATAAGGACCGAACAGCAACAAACTGAGACTTTATCTGCTGTGTAATTGACACTGCGCCCTTGGGCCCTGCCTGGAATCATCCTGTGCGCACGCGTGTGCATGCATGTGTGTGTGTGTGTGTGTGTGTGTGTGTGTGTGTGTCACCCACTGGAACCGCTGCTCTAAGTGCTTTGTTATAGAGAGATTGGGGTTTGGTTGTAACGAGCCCCGGTCTTCTCTTGGCCTCCTTGACTCTACTCAGGTTTCAGGGCACAGAGCAATCAGCTCCCCAAAGGCCAGTCTTGGGTATTGCGGCCAGGTGGAGAGCAGGGCCCCACTGACCCCACTGCTTCCTTATAGATAAACCGGGACTACTCCTTCCTGGACTACATCCTGGGAGGCTGCCAGCTCATGTTTACGGTAAGTCTCTCCCCCCAGCACCGCCCCCCCCCAACCCCAGTGAGGCTCCTCCCTAAGGGCTTGGGCCCCTACTGTAGCAGGAGGGACACTGGGGTAAACGTCAGGAAGGACTTCTCCAGGGCAGAGGGTGTCTGGCCCAGAGGAGAGTGCATAGGTGGTTGGGCCTGAGTCAGGGCGTAGCTGGAGGTGAGGGCTGCCCAGCCCTCCGAGGATTGCTGGCTACACCTCTTCAGCAGGAAAAGAAGCCAAATTCCTGTTCAATGGTCAGAAGGCCTTCCTGGCTCCTCTGCTACCCTTCCAGTTTGCTCATTCGGTTCCAGGCACACAGGACCGCACCGTTCCCCCAAGATGCCAAGCTCCCTTCTGTCCTAGGGCTTTGTATATGCTGCTTCCTTTGTCTGGAATGCCCTGCCATCCTGCAGACCAGGGCATAGAGGTCACCTCCTCAGGGAGGCCCCCCCCTGATGCCTCCTGGGTCCTCCTTGTCTCTTCTCCTGTCCTGTGATCTTCAGGACACTGGCCACTCTGAAATTATTTAAGTGTTTTTTCTCTTGTCCCTGTTTGTCCCACCCTGCAGTGCCGTTAGTGCAGGGATTTTGTTTTGTTCCTGTACCAACCTCGGCAAGTCACTCAGTGCCTGGCACACAGTAGGTGTTCAGTCAATTCAGTAAATGAACTGTGCCTCTGCCTGTGGCCTGGAGTGTATGCCCCACAGACTGACCCCGTCCGTCTGGTCTTATGCGCCTCACTGGAAGGGGACCTTGGGGCCCAGGGGTCCTGCTGGGGTCCCATGCTCTGCCCACCTCCCCGCCTGGCTCCATTGCTCTCCGCCAGCACCTCTAGATTCCAAGGGGCTGGAGGTCATCTGCATGACGATTTGGAGTCAGGGGCTTGGCCTTGTTGATCTCTGACCCCACTGGTCACCACTGCCCCCTCATTCCGATAGGCTGGGCTCTCCTGTTCCGTGTGTGTGTGTGTGTATTCATTCAACAAATGGATCCCATGGTGACCAAGCTCTAAGGTGGCCATCTCTCTCCCTGGATCCCTCTCCTAATCCCCCCTTGCCAGGCAGGCTTGCCGGCTCATCTGCCAGCCCTCCGGGGGCTGGGCTGGAGTTCCCTGCGGGCTGAGAGAGCCAGTATCAGCCTCAGCTCCTGTGGGGCCCCCTCCCTGGTGCTCTGTGCCGGGTCCTGCCCCTGGCTCTGGGCGCATGGATCTTGCCTACAGTGGGCACCCACTCTGGGCAGATGGGCACTGCCGTACCAGGCAGCCCTGGGTCCCGGGGACCCTTGGTGGTCTGAGGGACAATGTGGAGGTGGCTTGGGCAGAGGTGTGGGGAGTCTGGGAAGGCTTCCGCGGGGTGGCAGGTCCAAAGCGGGCCTGAATGATGGAGGAGAATTAGGAAGAAAAGACGACTTGGCTTTTTAGGTAGAGGGAAGCTCATGAATAAAAGCCTGGAAATGGAAAACAGATGAGCGTCGTGGGTAGTGACAGTGAGGGGGAGAAAGGAAATTGGGACTATGAGTTGGCTTTATATCACATCTGGGCAATAGACTTTGTGCTTGAGCAATAGGGAGCCGAGTGGCACTAGAAACAAATGGCATCGGAACCAAAGGAGTGACACGGTCAGGCAATTTCCAGGTTTCTGACCGTCTTATGGAGGGGTGGGTTGGCACTGGGAGATGGGTGGGCTTCCCGTGTCCCATCAGCCTCGTTCCTTGGGGGTGTGACAGGGAGCTAGGGTCTGTGACCGCCCTGGGCGGCCTTTTTCTCCCCCCTGCACTGCAGGTTGGGATAGACTTCACAGCCTCCAATGGGAACCCCCTGGATCCTTCCTCTTTGCACCATATCAACCCCATGGGCACCAACGAGTATCTGTCAGCCATCTGGGCGGTCGGGCAGATCATTCAGGACTATGACAGGTAAGCTTGGGGAGGGACTGTGAAGGTCAGCTCCAACTCCATCCAAGCAGGAAGCTCAGCTTCTCAAAGCTGGAAGGGACCCAGAGATCATCAAACCCAGGAATGGCCACCACACGACTCCCCTTATCGCCCCTTCCTACACCTGTGGCAGACATTGCTAGTCAATTGCTGGCCTCCTAACCTACGGCGCCCAGATCCACACTGGACTCCTTCTCCACGTGGTACACCAAGTCGCCAGTAAGAAAAGGAATCAAGATGGAAGATGAAACTTGTTTGCTGTCGTTGCAGCTTTCCCTTTTAGAGCTGGGGAAATGTAGGCTGGGGAAGGGGGCAGAGAATGTATCCAGAGTCACACAGACCAGGGGGACTAGCACCCAGACATTCTGATTCCTGGGCCTGGCACCTAATGGCCTAATAGTCTCACTCCCGTTGGGAACTTGGAAGGAGCAGCCAGCACGTGTGGGCCCTCTCACCATGACCATGCTTTCTGATCTTTGGGTTAAGGGGGGATGGGGCGGCAGTGGAAAGTCAGTGAAGGAAAGCTGTGTAGGGGGTGTGGCCTTGGAGGATCAGAAGTCACTTGAAGGTTATGGCATCATTGCCACAGGTGGTGCTTGTTGGGACCTCCAGGCCAGAGGGTGGAATGACTAGGAAGCCAAAGCATGGGGGAAGGGGGAGGAAGGCACAGGTGCCAGAGATTCGGCAGGAACAACAAACAGCAAACTCAGGAATCCTGTGTGCACTTGGCCTCCTCGAGAGAGGCAGCCTTAGGACCAGCGTCTGATTCTCAGGGCCTAAGGGGTGGCTGTGATCCCTGGCCACATTAAGAGAGGTATAGCCCATCGGGCAAGGGAGGTGAAAGTCCCCATCTTCATGGTTGGGTGGAGGAGCCTGCTTTTGCCGCTCAGGAGTCCCTGGTATCCAGCTGGCCACTCAGTCCCTTCACTGAGCCTCCTCACGGGCACTCAGACTTCGCAAAGAAGGCCCAGTAAGCGCTGGGCACCTGCCCCTGCCCAACCCCTCTCCCCCTCTTCCCCATCTCAGTGAGGGGCACCACCACTCACCCAAAACCCTTCCCTTTCTCCTTCCCTTGTCTCCCCCAATGTTCTTTCAGCAAATCCTTTCAAAACCCAATTGAATCTAGCCCCTTCCCCACCCCCACTGCTCCCAGCCTCTTCCAGCCACCGTCCCTTCCCGCCCAGACCACTTCAGTGGGCTCCTCGCTGGTCTCCGTGCTTCTGTCCTAGTACCTGACAGTTTGTCCTCCACACAACAGCCAGGGGGCTCCTCATACATAAGCTGAGCGAATGAACAGGTGAGACCTGATCCCTTTCCTCGGGGAGTTTCCACTCCAGGAGGAAGACAGGGAAGAAGTCACTGGAGTTCTGAGAGAGCAGCTTACATGTGGGGCAGGAGCTATGGGAGCCCCGAAGAGAGGCATTCTCAGGCCTCAGGGAAAGCCACAGAGAGAAGGGGCCATTTGAATCGGGCCTTAGTGGGCGAGTAGGAGTTTGCCATAGGGAACAGGCTGGGGACAAGAGGGACTATAACATGATTGAAATTGGAGCGTGAGGGGCACAGCTAGTGGCCAGTGGCCAGGGCTGGGGCAGTGGGGGATGAGGGAGGGCAGCTGGAAGGAGACCAGAGTAGGTCCTAGGGCTGAAGGGCCTTGAAACTAAGTCAGGGTTCTCATTTAGGAAAAATTTTTTCCCAGCCATAAAAGGGAGGTTGAGAGACAGACAGTGTATTTCTGTAACAACTGTGGATGCCCGAGGTCCCAGCTTTTAGAGCTGCATCCAGACCCACCGGTTAGAAGTGCTGGGATTGATTAGCCATGTCTGCCACAGGTGGGGCTAGGGTCAAGCCTCACATTCACCAGATACTTAGAGGCGGGTGTGAGCTCACTAGATGGTTCCAACAGCGCTCTTTCTAAGAGGTGGTGAGCTTTTTCCTTCTGTCCTTGGAGGTGTGCAAGGCAGAGTGGGCCCAGCCCTGGAGCACTCCTGGGAGGGGTGCGTGTGGGCAGGTGAGGCCTCTGACCAGATGTCTTACAGTAGTTTTCTTCTCCTGTCTCTGATTAGTGACAAGATGTTTCCGGCTCTGGGCTTTGGGGCCCAGTTACCCCCAGACTGGAAGGTGAGTGGAGCTGGACTGCTTCCTTTTGGTCGAGATGGGATTTGTGTGTATGGCCTCTCTGGAATCTGGAAGGAGCTGGAGGCCCAGCTGCCCTGTGTGCATTTACCCCAAACTCACACTCCTTTCTCAGCCTGAACCTCACGTAGGCACCGGGGGCTGTAACGAGCGGGACAGTTACGGTCTCTGACCCCCCCCCCCCCGGGTATTTAAGTCAGGTGGAGAAGACAAGTAGGAAGCCAGATTTGGCAAACAAAAATCCAGGATACCCAGTGAAGTTTGAATTTTAGATAAACACATTCTTTTAAAGTATAAGTATGTCCTAAACATTGCCTGGGACATACTTAATCCTAAAAAGCTATCCATTGTTTATCTGGAATTCAAATTGAATAGGGCATCCTATATTCTACTGGCAGCCCCAAAGACTGACAGGTCATCGGTGCTGAGAAGGGGCAGCATGGGCCTGGCTGAGAGGAGGGCCCCAAGCCAGCCTGGGGGTAGCAGGGAAGGCTTCCTGGAGGAGGCAAGGTGTAGGTCAACGAGTTTGCAGAGTGACTGGGGTTGGTGATGGGTCACAGAGAGTGTTCAGAGCAGAGAGAACCAGCTTTGCAAAGCTTGGGAGGCAGGGGGACCGGGTGAGTTGGAGGAACCGAAAGAAGGTGGCCATGATCCATGATGGCCTCTCTGTGGAAGATGGAGAGAGACGTGGCTAGCCTGGGGGGGGGGGGCGGGGGGGAGCAGCCATTCGGGGCCTCAAATGCGAATTAAATAGCAATGGGCACCACTGGAGGGTCCATGTAGAGTGTTCTAGTTTGGTTGGCATTTTGAAGATTTTTTTAATGTTTTTTATTTATTTTGAGAGAGAGCACACGCATGTACGCTTGAGCGAGTGGGGGAGGGGCAGAGAGAGGGAGAGAGAGAATCCCGAGTAGGCTCTGTGCTGTCAGCACAGAGCCCAGTGCGGGGCTCGATCCCACGAACCGCGAGATCATGACCTGGGCCAAAATCAAGAGCTGGACACTTAACCCAGACACCTCTTTTTAAAGATTTTTTTAATGCTTTGTATTTTGAGAGAGAGAAAGCAGTTGGCATTTTGAAGGCCCACTCTGGCTGCTGAGTGGGGACTGGCTAGAGTGGGCCAGATGGAGGGATGAAGAGGAGTGATGTCCATTCTCCAGGTGGAAGACCAGAGGCTCAGGTGACTTGCCCAAGGCCATGTTCACAACAGGGAGCCTGGATTCCGGCTGCGCAGATGGACTCTTCCATTTGTTCTCAGAATCTGCTGCCTCTCCAGTGAGAAGCCTGGGGATTTTGTGGGCACAGAGGGCTCCTAAACCTGCACAGGTGTCTCAGCCGGTGCTCCGTCTTGTCTGCCCTGCTGTGACCCATGCTGCTTGCCCTCCCGACCTCTCTGGGGAGGACTATCTTCCCCTAGGATTTTAGGGGACGGCTCTGTGGCCTCCTGGCCACCGTACAGTGCGGGGTGTGGGGCGGGGGCAGGACCCTGCAGGACCAAAGCTGGGCCTCTGGGCAGACAGTGATGCCACTGGGGGACAGGGCAGGCTGGTGCGGCCAGGCCCAGCATGAGCCCGTTGCTAGGACACCAGCCAGCTTTGAAAGAACTCTGGGCGAATGAGATGTTTTCTCGCTCAAAAGCCTCGTTGGAAATGTCACAGGGCAACTCTGGGGAGGCTCGGGCTTGGCCAGGCTGGAGGGCCCAGTGGTGCCAGGAGGGATGTGGCAGCCAGGCTGGGCAAGGGCAGATGCCAGGCCTGGCCCCTCCCGGCCCTTTCCCTCCCCCTCATTCTAGCTGGCCTTGCTCCTGCCTCTTGAACCTTCTTTCATTGATTCCCACCTCAGGGCCTTTTCGCGTGGCCTTCCCCTGGCCTGTTGCTCCGTTTCCCTTTCTTCCCCACTCGAGAGGCCAAGATGTCATTCCCTCTGGGGGGCCTTCCCTGAGGGGGCTCATGTGGGGCCCTCCTCTCCTCCTGGGCACTGTCCTCACGGAACTTTATGGTCACCTCTGTACGCTCAGGTTTGCCTGTTTGTCACCTCCCTCCAGGGCTGGGTCGGGGAGGAGGGCCCTTGGTTTCCTCCTTGCTGTGTCCCAGCTCCTGGCACACATCAGGGGTGCAGAACTTGTTTGCTGACAGAGTGGATCTGGGGCCCAGCAGCCTGAGCAGACAGAAGTGTTGGTTCTCTGAGGGGAGAAGCTAGAAGGAGCATGCTCTTTGGGACCTTCAGTCCTCCCTGGGGCTGAGCCAGCTGTGCCCGTAGCAGACCCCTACCCTGGGCGGTGGCTGAGGGACTCAGGAAGCATTTTCCTGAGGAGGTGACATGAAGGCTTGGACGTTCAAAACGAGCCAGAGTTGGTCAGATGAAGAGAGGGATGAGGCAAGGAAGGAGGGGGTGTGCAAAGGTCTGCGGCGGGAAATGCACAGTCCATGACTCTCCCCACTGTAAGGATGGGGTAAGTGAGGCTCAGAGAGGACAGTCCCTCTGGAGTCCCTTCAGCTCTCTCCCCCATGCCCTGCCCCCGCCAGGGCCACAGGGAGCAGCGTCTTAAGTAGCTCACTGACTTCGGGCCAGGCTGGGTGAACAGAACCACTGATTGTCACAAGGCAGCAGGGCGTCCCAGGACAAAGACCTGTGGCCAGCAGACCCCCAGGAGCCCCTAATCTGGCTTATGGCCTCCAGGAAACTTGTCCTGTTTACTGGCATTGCTTAGGCAGACCAGCAAGCATGGGAGGGGGCTGGGCCACCGAGCTCATGTCTCCCAGATCTGGTCCTGGCTCTGCCAGTGGCTCAGCCGTGTCACCTGGGCATCCCCTGCCCCATTCTGAACCTCAGTCTCTTGACCTGTGAAATGGAGCTGCTGGACTAGGTGACCTGAGGGGCCTCTGGGCTGGACGGGTGACCTCCGCAGCGCCATCCACTTGGACCACCAAGCCTTCCTGCAAAGAGAGGGGGGAAGCAGTGAGGAATAAAGAGTTTGGGTGGCCGAGAAAACAGATGACTCCATTCCTATCAGGAAGGGGCTTTCCCCCTTGGTCTCTAAAATCTCCTAAAATCTGATTTTGTAAGAAGTCTTTGGCCCACGGAGGCCTGTTTCCTTGGCAACCATTTTCGTCTCTCAACCCCTCGGTACAAGCCCCCCTCTTAATCTCCATAGAGGCTCATGAAGTTGCCATGGCAATGAGGACCTCCAGCCCCCACAGCTGGAGCCCAGATTGGGGTCAGGGTGAAGAGGGCCCCAGGGTAGGGAGCGGACCCAAGTCAGTCGGTCGTTAGGGGACTGGCTCCATGCCAGCCTTTAAGGCTGAGGAAGCAAACAGCTCTTCTGCTGTTGCCCAGAACAGGGACGTGCCTTCTCCTCAGGCCACCCAGTCACCCATAGGGCCCTCCTGGGGTGAACTCGTGCTGAGTCTCGCCCCTCTTGGCCCAAGAGGGCTCAGCAAGGCCAGGACTCCAACTCCCTGTGGAGGCATGAGGGGCTCAGGTCTTAGGCCTGTTCTGCTGTGTGGCCTTGGCACCTGGCCTCCCCTTTCTGGGCCTCAGTTTGTTGCCTTGTGAAATGGGCACATCGGACTTGGTGGTGCCTTTTAGCACGCACGTTGTAGTATCTCGGAGCTGATATCCTCCAGCCTGAGAAGTCACTTTAAGACGGAAAAACAAGCAAGCCGCTCCCGGCCGTTTACACAACTTAACTCAGGGTAACCTACTGGTGGGCGAGCAGGATCTTCAGCCACAGCTTCTCCCGAGCAAGGGGCCCGGGGGTAAGGTCACAGGGTAGTTACCTCAAGTGGGGCCCTCTGTGTGCACGCGTCTCTCCTGGTTAGCTCCAGTAGGGCCTTCCGTGCACCACTTTAAAAAGATCAGAAGCAGCCCTCCTGCATTCCCGTGCGGGCTTACGTTAACCTCCTCAAGGTCTAGAACACGTAGCCTCGAGGGAGGTCAAGGCGCAGACACAAACAAGATGGAGTCCTTTTCCGCACCCCTACCGCCAGGGACGCCTTCGGAGGTTAGTGGGTTTGGGAGCAGCTTAACCTCGGTTCTAGTCCCAACCTTGCCCTTCAGTAAACGTGAGAGCCTGGGAACATTCTAGACCATTCTTGTGTCTTTCATCATCTGGAAATGGGGTAATAATAACAGGCCTTTCCCCATTGGGTCACTGCCAGGAGTGAGGGGATGCCTGCAAAACTCTGAACGTGGGGTGTGGCGTGCGGTAGGGAGGGGGGCTGTGTGGGGATTTTGGCTGTGAGACGGCGGCAGGACAGAGAGTGGGGAGGGCCCCATCCGAGGCTCGGGTTCCGCCGCCCTGAATGGTGTCTAGTTCTTGTTCCCCTGTGTTCCCAGATCGGGGGTGTGCAGGATGACCCACAGGGCTGGGGGCTGGGTCTGGAGGCAGAGAAACCGGACCGGGCCCCAGGGGAACTATGATAGCCCTTCCTATCTCCCCCCACCCCTGTCCCTCTGGCCCCATTATGCTTCCTCATCCCCAGTCCAGCCCTGAGCAGGTTATCCGCTAATCCCCGGTTTGGCCGGCTGGCATAACTCGGGCTCCTTTGTTTGAACTCGTGCTGACTGTTAAATTGGAGGAAAGCCCTCGGGGCCCTGCGAAGTGGAACGGCAGTGATGGCGTGTGACAAAGGGGCAGTCCAAGTGCCCCTAGGACCCACCTGGATGCCCTCGGAAGCCTCTCTGTCCCACTTAGTGGGGCGAGGAGACACAGGCAGTAGCCTGACCCCCCCAAAAGAGATTGGGGTGATGTGGCACCCATTATGAAATGAGGGTAGTCAGACCTCTCTGTGTGGCTCAGCCCCCAAAATGGAGGTGAAAGCAGATGTGGGGGGTATCCGTAGCCTTGACCTGGGGGTGGGGATGGGGCTTGAGGAGCCAGGTGCCCCCAGAGGGAGGCTTGGCCCGCCAATGGGTGGGGCTTGGAGCCAGGAGGCTGCCGGCTCAACATTTTCTCTGCCTTTCAGGTCTCCCATGAGTTTGCCATCAACTTCAACCCCACCAACCCCTTCTGCTCAGGTGAGTGCTAAGCCCACCTGCATCTGCGCTGGGCAGTGGGAGGGGCAGAGTATAGCCTTTGTCTCCCTTCCCCTCCCCCTCATGCTTGCTCATAATGACAGATGGGGGGGGAGCTGGAGGTTGCAGTCAGGTGGTCCTGGATTCAAGGCCAGTTGCTGCCCTTTTCTGGCTGTGCGACCTTGGAGAGATCACTGCACCTCTCTGGGCCTCTGCCTCCTCACCTGCCCCAGGGAGTATGACACCTGCTTAGCTCACTCACTGGGTGGTCGGGTGAGAAGTAAGGGAAGCTTTGCCAGGAAGCCCTGTGTAGAACAGGAGGAGGTGAGGGCGGCAAATTATATGCCTGTCTCTCACCTCCCACCCACCCTTGCTGGGAGGACCCAGCCCTAACTTCACCCTGCAACCCCTGCCTTCCACAAAGAGCCTTGGGCCCAAGGACTGAGGGTTGCCAGGGGGGTGGGGGGGAGAGAAAGGGGCAGGCAGTGAGTGTGATGCCTATGCTCAGCCCTGCCCCCTGGGCCCAAGAGAATTTCTGAGCCTCCAGAATCATTTAAGAAACTAACTATCGGAGGAAGGGGGCTCCGGGTGGGTATGGAAGAGGGTGGTCCCTGCCATCGGGAGAACTTCCAGCCTAGGCTTGGGTACAGCATCTGCCTTCCCTGCGGGTTCCCAAAGCGGGGCCCAGTTTGCACTTGGAAGGGAAATGCATCAAGTCGCCAGCTCGGGAACGATGCTGTGACTCCGAAGCCACGGGCGTCTGTCTGTTGGCTACAAATGGAGCCCCTCTACTTTTCCTGGGCTCCGCCTAGTTTGGAGCAGGTCTCCAGAGACTTTGTCCAAAATCAGGTTGGTCAACCTCCTCCCCAGCCAGAGGCTTCCTGGACAGGACCACGGGGCAGTGGGCTATTCTTAGGCTCATAATGGTGGCCGTTTACAGAGCACCTGCTGCGTGCAGGGGCCGTGCAAGCATCTCAGTCCTCCCCACCCCCGCACCCCCCCAGCAACCCTCAGCAAAAGCCATAGCATGTCCAGAATGGACCTCAAGATGGCTGGCTGTCCGGTCCCGTCTCTGGGAAGAGCCTGCTGGGTCCCTCCTGTCAACTGCCCAAGAGTGAAGATTATCCGACCCATTGACAGACAAGGACACAAGCTCAGAAAGATTAAATAAGTTGCCTTAGCTAAGAAGTGGCCAAGGCAGGATTTGAACTCAGGTCTGCCTGACTCCATATTCAGGGCTCTTTGCCTTATACTTGGCCCTGCCTTCTGGGAGCTTCCAGTCTCATGGGACCCCCACTGGCCACCATAGGGGCGTTTAGGCTGAGCATGAAATAGAGTAGGGTCTGCAAATGGGATGAGGGTAGGGGAAGGGCCGGGGGGATCCGGCTGATGCAGCCTTCTCCCCTCGGCAGGTGTGGACGGCATCGCCCAGGCATACTCGGCCTGCCTGCCGCACATCCGCTTCTACGGCCCCACCAACTTCTCGCCCATCGTCAACCACGTGGCTCGGTTTGCAGCCCAGGCCACACAGCAGCAGACAGCCACGGTGAGTAGGCAGCCAGCAGCGTGGCCGTGCAGGAGAGGGCTGGCCCCTGGCTGGGCCCTCCCTGCCTGACATGAGGGAGGGCCAGACCCAGGTCCATCTTTCCAACCCCCACCCCCAGCTCCTGGTGAGCTGGATATTCTGCCTTCTGAACCTCAGTTTACCTGCACGTCTGGCAAGGGGGTGAACTTGGTCGGTCGTGGCTTTCTGGAGCACGGACTTGGAAAAGCACAGTGATTCTGTTCATGCTTAGTAGCAAATAAGGTGGTGGTCGTTGGGAGGCGCCTCCCCAGGGCAGGGGGTATGTAACTCCTGGGATACGTGGACACCAAGAGATGGCGGTCCTTGCGGGCCCTAAAGCTACCCGCTGGTGCACTGTCTGGCCCTGGTCCTGGCCCAGTGACGAGGCGAGGGCCTGGCCTGGCTGGACGCTGCCAGGGCTACTGTGTGGCATCTGGAATACATGACAGATGGCCATTGTGGGCATCTGGAGCCCTTGTCCTCTCCCTGCCCCCTGGCCTCAGGCCGAATGCCCGTGTCAGGGTCACCAAGGGTCACCTTGTCCACTCTTCCCTCCCCCACCAGGATTTGCCCTGACTTGACCGTTGCGAAGTCTTCTCTCCCGGCCCCAAGGGCAGTGTCTTGAGTAGTACTTCCCAGGCTCTGTCCCCAGGCCCCCTGGTCAGGTTCAAGCCAAGGCTGGAAACCCAGTTCCTAGCTCTGGGGTGGTGGAGCCTGGGCTGCCAGCGAGGAGACTAAGGTCTGGCTCCTGCCTGGCCACTCCCCTTGGGTGACCTTCACAAGCCTCGGCCGGTCTCTGGGCTTCCCCCTCAGAAAGGAAGAGTTGCTGCACCCATGCCGAAGTCCCTTCTCGACTGTCCTTTTCATTCTACCTCCAAAACGTTCTCTCGACTTCCCCTTTCCGTTGCCAAGGCCACTGTCTTCTGTCATCTGACACCACAGCCACACCCTCACCCCTCTGAACCCTACAATCCATTCTCCTGCCTGGAGTCCTTTTAGTAGCAAATATCAGATCCCTCCCTTCCATAGGCACCTCCTCTCACACCATCCTCCCTTTATGATTCTACCACCAACCCCTTTCCTGTCACTCCAACACAAGCTTGTTCCCCTCACAGAGCCTTTGCCCCAGTGACACTCTGCCTGGCTGGTCCACCCATTCCTCGGGGTCCCCTCAGATGCCCCCACTGTGGCCCTCCTTGACAACCCCTGTGAGGTTGCTCTGCCTCCTTCTCTGTTCTCATCTGGGCTCCGAGGATGGCAGCAGCATCTGTTTGGCTACTCAGTTTCCTCATCCATTGTGCATCTCTTGCCATGACTCACAGCCCCTCGGGCCAGGGCTGCTGCTGCTGTGTTTGCCATCACCCCCTGCCAGCCTGTGGCAGGCGCTCAGCAGGCCTGGGGCTGGATGAATTTGTCCTAGGCCCTGCTTTGGACTGGGCGCTACGCAGGACTCGAGAGGCAGGAGGAGGGGACCCAGCCGGGGCCTCTCCCAGAGGGAAAGGGAGTGTGAGGCCCTACCTGGTTCCCATCGGGACCACCGGAGTGAGGCACCTCCCTGGTCACTAGGGAGGTGGAGGAGTGGTGCTAAAGATGGAGGAGGTGGGGGTTAGGAGAGAGAGAAAGAGGATACCGGGGCTGGTCTGGAGGGGGCAGGACAGCAGGACATGGTCGAGTTGTGCAGGAGGCCGAAGGGGGGCTCTGGGATCAGGCTGCCAGGGTTTGAATCCTGTCCACACTCCTTCCTCACTGTGACTTGGGCAAATCACGTTACCTCACTGAGCCTCAGTTTCCTTGTTTGTACAACGGGGTTACTAGCAGGACCTACTCTGAGGAGGTGGTGGTCAGATTAGCAACATCGTGCGATGTCTGCACCTAGGATGAGAAGGGCCAGGCAGGCAGGATGGCAGAGGCCAGGACAGCAGGAAGGACGTCGGGCTGCAGGTCAGGGAGGAGGAAGGTGGTCCTGGGTCTTCCTCAGGGAGCATGGTCTGCTCTAGTGCCAGCCCCGCCCGGCCACTGGCGGCTGAGGGCCTGAGACCAGCCCACTTCCTGCCCTGAGCCTCTCTCCTTTATGAGATGGGAGAAACAAAGCCCCCCAGGGTGCTGTGAGGATCTGGGGCAACGAGGGAAAGGCCTGGGAGGGACTACTTTTTCATTCCTGGGGTGCAGGGCTGGAATTGGGGGAGGCAGCCCTTGGACTTGCACCATCTGGAGGCCTGTCCAGTCTGTTACCCACCTGAGCCAGCTTTCAAAGGGATGGAAACACAGGCCCGCACACTTGTTTAAAAGGAAGAAACGCGGGTGGGAGCAGGAGCAAAGCCAGTGCTCTTGCCACGCCCCACTTGCGCAGCCAGGGTAGGACTGGGCAGGGGTGTGGCCCCGGGGGGAGAGGTGCCTGTGTCTGCTAGGTCCCAGGTGTTCCAGGGGACTTGGGCGAGGCCAGGAAGGTGGGCTTTGTGTTCTGGGGAATAACTGCTGGGGGCTCCCCAGAGGGGAGACGTGGTCCTTTCTCTGTCCAGCCCTGATCTCAACACCCCCAGTGCTTTTGTCACGTCCTGGTCCTTCCACCCCGGGGAGGCAGCCTCCTTTTGGCACCCTCGCCCTCATGGAAGCACCCCTGTGTGACCTGGGCCATGTCTAAGCAGGAGTGGGACCAGAGGGCCTCTCTCAGCTCTTCCCACCCCAATGTCCACACAGCTAGGCTTCTCCACCTCTGGCTGTGCTGTCCCATGTCTCCCCGTGCTCCAAGGGTGGCGCTGCCCGATGGGTCAGCCTCCAGCTCCAGAGGCCCGTCGACCTCGTTCAGACCCCTGCTGCTCCACTCGCCTGGCCCTGTGACCCAAGGCTCTCTGAGCCTCAGTTTCCTCACCCGTTCCTCGGAGGTGATGCAACAGTAGCTGCCTAATAGAAACACTGGGAGAATTCAGCCAGTTGGGCACGCAAATGGCTCCGCATGGTGCCTGGCACACAGTGAGCACTCAAGAAATGGGGGCGGCTGGATCTTCTGGGGTCACTTCTTGATGACCCTGAGCACAGTGAGACCTAAGGCAACCGGAAATAATTTGTGGATTAACTGACACGTTTGCACGGCCGATTTAGGGGCAATACTTGGCGTGGCTTCACCTTCCCTGTCCCTAGATGTATGCACGCCCACGTACAGGAACTCGAGAGCGGGTGGTGGGAGGCGTCTCTCTGTGCGGGCCTGGGCTCACCCCTTCACACACACAACCCATCTTCCCGGAGCATATTTTTGTGCGGCACGGGGGACACGGTGATGCGTGGCCTCTGCCCTTCCAGAGCTTGCAGGCTAGTGGGGAGCCCGGCCTGGAAATCGGCTGTGGATGCAAGGCAGTCAAACCCGTGGTGACAGAGGTACAGGATCATAAAAGGGCCACCCAAGCTAGGGGGCTCAGGGAAGGCTCCTTGGAACAGTGATGTCCAGGCTTGGAAGATGCTTAAGGGTTTGCCATGAGTGGAGTGCCCCAGGCCGAGGGCACAGCGTATGCAAAGGCCAGGAGGCACTGTGTTTGGACATAACTGAAGGAAGGAGTGTTGGCGTCAGAGGGGTGACTGGGGGTAGATGAGGGCCAGCGATCACAGGGCCTTTGAAGCCAGTGAGGAATCTGGATTTTCTCGTGAGGGCTGTGGGGAGCCAGCCACTGAAGGGTATTAAGAGGTTCAGCTGGGGCCAGGGGACACACCCCACCCCAGTCTTGGGACCTTCCCTCTGCCTAGAAACCCTGGGTCTTGCCCATTCTTGGTTGGCTACCTAGGTATCTGCTGCCCCAGTGGAGGGGGAGCGGGGACACCGTTATCCTAGGAATCCCACCCCCCGCACCCCGAGTCTTCAGCCAGCTTCCAGAAATGAGCCAGGGAGCAGCATCCCCAGACTCTGCCTGGAGCTGTCAGGGACGATTTTTTAAAAATCAGATCACGTCTTAAATGCATTAGGGGAAGTGACTATTCACAGTCCCAGAAGCCTGAAGAACCTCTGGGTAAAGGCAAAAGATGCTCCATCCCTGAACTGTAACGAGAGTTTTAATGTTGGCTGGAACAGCAGTGACTGGCTGTGTTTCTGGAGCTGGGACAGGGTGCCAGACCTGAGAGATGCAGAAGAGGGTGTGGGGGCGGGGGGCTGCCTTGAAGAGCCCTCGGGGTGTGGGGGGAGAGAGGAGCGTCCAGAGGAGGCCTTGCCAAGGGGTAATGCTGGCAGGGGAAGTGGAGCTCAGGGCCGGGGAGGGCCTTCCCTCTGCTTGGGATGGAGGTGTGGACGCTCAGCTGGGTCTTGGAGCAGTGGCTGGAAGCATATGCCAGGCAGGAGGAGAGGCATCAGGAAGGGCATGGAGATAGGAAAGCTTGGTGTTGGGGAGACCCGGGACTCTCTGGGGGGACAGCAGAGCCCCCTCCCTCCCTCCTCCTGTCTGATTCTGCCCTTCATTCTCCTCTTCCACAGCCCTCTCCCACTTCTGTCTTGGAGGTAGGACGGTGCCTGGGGTTGTAGTGGAATGTAAGAGGCTCCTGGACAATGTTGACTCTGCCTGGAGCGGGCAAGGAGCCCAGGACTTGTTAGCCGAGGCCGGGCACATGGTCGTGAGCATTATGGCTGTCTGGCTGGCACATTAGCAAGGGCTAATGTCCAGTGCCCTGGTTCTGGGCTCTTCCCTGGGCTGTTATCTTGGATACTGAGGCTGTCTGACCCCGGGGTGTGGGGTGAGAGGGGGCAGAAACCTCCTCCCTCTCCACTATTGGAGAGGCCAGGCCACCAAAATGTGGGTGGTAGAGGAGGACACTGGGGAAAGAGCCCCAGCTTTAGAGGCTTGTGTCTGAATCCACACAGCCAGCTCCCAGATGTGAAGCCTTTAGCTAGTCCCTGAACCACTCTCAGCCCCTTTCCTCATCTCTAGAGTGGGAATCGCAGTGTGAGGAGGGCAAGCAATGGGCACTGGTGCTGTGTGCTAGCAGGGACTTCCTCACCCTGTCAGTTGGTACCCGAGGTCCTGAGGGAACCCAGGTCCTGTTTATGCCCACTTCCCTGGGGAGGAGGCCTGGGGGCCACAGGCTCCAGGCTCCTAGTGTAGAGGAGGTTAGGCTGATTGAAAGGGGAAAGCCAAGAGGGTCGTTGGGAGGCCAGTCCTGCCCCCTGAATGGTGAACCTGTTGACTGAGGCCAGGCTTCCTCCCTCCCCCCAGGTTAAGTGCCCGGGAAATAATGTTCTGGACTATTCTGCAGGATGGAAGGGGGGTTGGAGGGCCACTTAAGGAAGGGGTTCCAGAACAATGGTGGGCTGTGGGGGGACAAGGGTGTAGATGGGGTTATAAGGCCCTCCAACCATGGAGGGGGGCAGGGGAGAAGAGGGGGGCTGGCAGCTGCTGCCCTCCACTGCAGGGATCCGGGCTACCATCTCCATAGCAACAGGTATCCCCAGCCAAGGACTAGGTCTCTTAAAGGCACAGTGCAGGAAGTGCTGCGTTGCCGCCACCGGGAGCAGGGGGGTTAGGATGGTGTGTCTATGCCTCCACACGGCTCGCTTGCTCAGGCCACGGCTGTGAGGCACAAGCGGGAGAGCAGGGCCTCTGAGGGGGCTCTGTATGTTCCCCCAGGGAGCAAATGGCTTTGACGGGTGAGACGGTAGCCAGGTGCTTACCTGGGGTCTGGCTTGGGTCTGCCCTCGATGACCTGGACTAGGCTAGACCCCCTACTTCCTCTCCGGAGGATCAGGCTAGAAGGCAAAGCCTCAGAGTATTAGGGCCACATAGGGCTTTTCTGTTTATTTTACAGAGGAGGAAAACCACGTTCCTCCAAAAGGGGCCAGAGAGGGCTAAGGTGAGGGTCCAAACGGAAGCTGAGGTCTCAGCCTGCTTAGAATGCTGGGTCTCTGCCCAGACCAGCCAGCGAGCCTTCCTGAATCTCATTCGCCTACCCACCCCCACCCTTTGCCATTCATGCTATGGCCATGCATTACCCATGCTAAGTAGTGTTTTTAAGTAATTTCATCAGGAAACTTTGTAGCCCATGTAAGTGAAAAGTTACACTTGCCATCTGTAGAGAGTAACAGTAAAAATGAACACAACAAAGCCGACCTGATAGTGAAGTCTAACCATGGGCCCCCGAAGGGCTGCGCTTCCTGCCTGTTAGTAAGGAAGGTTAGCAAATGGTAGGCATGAAAGGCAGGCTAGAATCAGACTGGGCCTCCCTGCCAGGTACTGTTTGTGGAATTTAAAGACCTGCGCAGAACTAATACCGTCGCTTGATGCTGTCTGCTGTGTGACCCCAAGTCCACTTATTAGCAGCAGAGTCCCACAGTCCCAGAAGCACCCGCCTGCATGACCGGCACGCATGTCAGAGGCCAGCCATGCTGATGGGGCGGGAGCAGGTTGCAGGGATTTCTGTGCGGGCAGAGCAGTGCGAGGGAGGCTGGTCCCCAAGTCCGAGGAGGCCAGACTGAGTCTCCCTCCCCAGCCGTGGGCCTGACTGCCAAGAACGCAGCTATCTCCTCTGGAGCGCTGCCTTCCTCCCAGGGGTCAGGAGGGGTGGGGGGAGGGGGGCTGGGGCCTCAGCGCACCTGGCTGTCTCCTTCCTGCAGCAGTACTTCATCCTCCTCATCATCACGGACGGCGTCATCAGTGACATGGAGGAGACGCGCCACGCCGTGGTGCAGGCTTCCAAGCTGCCCATGTCCATCATCATCGTGGGTGTGGGCAACGCCGACTTCGCTGCCATGGAGTTCCTGGACGGCGACAGCCGAACACTGCGCTCCCACACGGGTGAGGAGGCCGCCCGCGATATCGTGCAGTTCGTGCCCTTCCGAGAGTTCCGCAACGTGAGTGTGGGCCCGGGCTGGGCAGGGGGCACTAAGGGGACTCCAGCAGCCACAGTTAATAAGGCCGAAAGGCTGGGGCTTGTCTGCCCAACCTGAGGCTCCTCCCCACTCTGCTCCATTGACCTCGGACTGCCTGAGGGCCTGCCCCAAGGGGAGGCCCTGCGACCTCCCTCGTGAGCAAGCTCATGGGACGCACGGGGTATTGCCCAATCCAGACTGGGGCTCCAGGGCAGGGTTTCATGGAGGCCCTGCCCTCTAACCTAGGTCCTGCACCGGAAGTTGGGAGTTATCCATGTGGGTCAAAGCCAGGCAGCCGGGGGTGGTGGTGGTGGTGCTGTGAGAGCAAAGGCCCAGAGGGGAGGGACACTTCTGGGTAGCCATACCTAAGCCAGCCTCCTTCAGACAGAAAATGAGGTCTATCTTAGGATGGCCTCCACAGCTGGGCTGGTAGCCCTGCCTTGTTCCTGGAGGTGGCTCCTAGCCTAGTTGCAGGTGACCCCAGTCTGCCCACAAGGTCGCTGCCCTGGCAGCTGGGCCCACCAGGATCCCAGAGGGAGCAGTCTCTCTCAGATGCCACTCCTGTACTGCCAGCCTGGGGCCCAACTCTTATTTGACCAGAAGCTCACTTGGGGCAAGTCCCTGATGTCTCTGGGCCTAGGTTCCCTGGGCCATAGGGCCCCTTGGGGTTCTGGGCTCAGATCCTATAAATGAGTCCCAGCATGAACTGATTACATGTTTTATACCCAGTATGACTCACAGCTCTGCCCAGTGCCCTCTGGGTTTGCCTGAGATGGTCCAGCCCCTTCCTCTGGAGCATTAGCTTCCTGAGGCTGGATACTGGGCCTGGGCCCCACATTCATGCAGAGGACACTGACTGAACCCCTCCCATGCCTGGCCTGCGGCTGGCCGTCCAGAGGTGAGCCAGCCAGTCCCAGCCCATTTATGCCGGCCCAGGAGGGGCTCAGGAAGTGTCTGCTGGGTGAGTAGGCTATGCAGCTCGCCTCCACCGTCTCTTTCCCCAAAAGCCTCCCACACACAAACTCATCCTAAAATGTTACTCCCAAGCATCGCAAGTGCTCATGGTAAGAGACGGACTTCACGTAAAGGAAAGCACTGCCCGCAGTGGGATCTCAGGCCTGGGTCAGGACGAGGGACGCAGGTTATAGCATGCTCTGGCCCTCTGGATGCTCTTATCCTCCAGGGCCACCTCCTCCAGCAGCTGTCTGGGCCTGGTGCCCCGCGCGACTTTTCTCCAGTAACCCTGTCTCTCCTTTCCACCTCAATCCTCCCCCCTCCTGCCCCCAAACAGGCGGCAAAAGAGACGCTGGCCAAAGCCGTGCTGGCGGAACTGCCCCAGCAAGTTGTGCAGTATTTCAAGCATAAAAACCTGCCCCCCACCAACTCAGAGCCTGCCTGAGCGCCAGCCCTCACCCAGCAGCAGCATGACGACTGGGCCCCCGCCCTCTCCAGGACCGTGCACGCGCACCCTGCTTCCTCGTGGGTGGCTTTTTTAACCTTTTTTTTTTTTTTTTTTTTTTTACAACCGGACCTCCACCCCCAACTTCCCCCAGCCCAGCTGGGCTTCCTTTGTTGGAGTCGACGGATGATGCTTCCGGGCCAAACTGGCTTCCTCCCTACCCTTAAGTATTGAATGTACTTTGTATAATTTTAGTGGAATTACTTAACTGTTATTAAAGAGAAAATTTTTACAATCATAACTGGCTTTTTCCAAGTAACTAGCTGCAGACTCTGAAAGGAATGTGTCCCCAGTGCATATTTTGTGTCATTGCCTGCACCTAATTCCTGCTCTGTTTTTTTATACTGTGACTGTGTTCTATTTGTAATACTCAGGGTAATAAAGGAGTTTCAGATGTTTCTGTGTCCTCTCCTTCCTCAGCTGGGACCTGATGGGCTCACTGATCTGGGAAAGGAAACATGAAAACCTCTTTTCCCTCAACAAGCTTGGCAAGATGGTGCAGTCATTTCTACTTGGGGGGGAGGGGGGGGTGCACGCATTCCACACGAACAGTAATCCCTCTGTTAAAGTGGTACAGAACTGGGCACAGTAGAGATCTGCGGAGGGAGAAAGTGCCTGGCCCCACCAGTAACTGAAGCCCCTACGGAGCCTACGCCAGCGTCTGGGTACTCAGGCCCAGCCACTACCACTGACACCACACCCCTGCCCTGTCTACTCTCTGTCCTGAGTTGCACCACATGCGCCCGCAGGAAAGCAGTCACAGACAGCCATTTGCTCCTCTTTCAGGTCTCCAGGCATCGGGGGAGCTGTGGTCTGCCTGGGGTGAAAGCCTCTGCCCTCAGGACGCTAAACAGGGCTGCTTGTGTCCCTGCTGACAGCAGCCATTGGTTTCTAGGGCATGCCACACTCGGTTGCAGGCCCAAGTTCATGAAGCCAGGCAGGGGTGCTCCCAGTTCTCGCCTCTCTTGCATGTAACAGACCTCTTTCTCTGGTCTACCTCCGGCCTCGAAGTTTCCGTCAGCCCCTGCCACAGGCTCCTGTGTAACCAGTACTACCACCGACATTTCTACTAAGTGCTGCTTCTGGCGCCACATTAAGAGCTTCACAGGCATCATCTTGATGAAACTTCCAATAGCCCCTGCCTAGGACCATTTCAGAGATGAGGAAACAAGCAGAGAAGCTGATCAAATCTATTAAAGGCAGAGCCAGAACTTCCATCTGGATCTGGCCGATTCCAGAGCCTCTACTTACTCCACTGCATCTTCCCTGAAGTCTGCAAGGGAGTGTGCCCCAGTTGCTCATGAGTCTGTCCCTCCTCCACTGAAACTGGAAGGTCTGTTACCTCGACCTACTCTCCCAGGTCATCCTCCCCGGGCCCCTCTAGACCTGAGCGTGTGCCGGGCAGGTTCCTACCTCTGGGTGCCTGGTGGGCTCAGGGTCCAGTGTCTATCCGGCGAGGGTGAGTGAAGGAGAGCTTCGTGCTAAGCTTCCAATGCCCCTGCTGGGTCCATGGCCACCAAAAGCTGAAATATCCTTTAGGGACACCTTCACTTCTGAGAGGGCTGCAGGACAGCAGGGAGCCCTGCTTCCCAAAGGACCTTTGGGAAATCACAGCACAATGGCCCAGGGGCCAGCTGGCAACATGGATGGAATCCCAGGGTTAGTGCATCTGGCTCCTTTGGTTCATGCCTAACCCTTGCTTAGGCCACCTGTGCAACTGCGAGCTAAGCAGCACAGGTCAGCTGGCTTGCCCACCTGTTCGGCAGCTGAAGCCAGTCTAGCTGGATGTCCCATCCAGGGAAGTTTGTACCCAACCAGCCTGGAAGAATCTGTCAGGTTCTGCAGTCAAATGCTCTACCCGAGCTATACCCCCTAATCTGTCAAGTTATGAGTGACCTGAGGTCTCTAAAGGGGAGCAGCCTTCTCCTCCCAGCCCCACATCCCCTCCTTGCCCCTTAGAGGACACGTATATTGGGGGGGAGGGCACTTCTCATGCAGACCCTTCCTTCTACCTCCCCATGGGAAGAATTTACCAGATTGGTGAGGGAGTCCCTGCCTTATGTTGGAGTCCATCCCAAAGCTCAAACTCTTAGGGACCATCTACCTCAGGAATGGTGGCCACAGCCTTCACTCACCTCCAGGCTTCCCATGGGAGCAGACCCGACATCTCTTTCTTCCCCCTTCTCTGCCCAGGTTGCGTAAATTAGTCAAGCGAGCCCTCTACTCCCAATTGGCTCAAGTTCACAAGGGAAAGGAATGCGCCCGAACTCCTGACCAGGCCAAATCACCACTTAAAAAAAAAAAAAAAAGCCAAAATAAGTCCTGCCGATGTAACGTACAGCACGGTGGCTATAGTTGATAATACTGTATTGTATCTGAAAGTTGCCAAGAGCCTAGATCTTAAAGGCTCTCATCACAAGGGGGAGAAAAAAAAAGGGACAGACCATTTTGCAACACGTACAAATACTGAATAAACTGCACACCCGAAACTAACGTCAATTATATCTGAAAAACAAATTGAGCTTTGGTGATACTGATACTTGGTTCTTGGTACATGGACAGCAAGCTAAAAAGTGAACTTTGAAATCTAAAAGATCCCTCCACCCTTGAATCACTGCTGCTGAGGCCTGGGCACTGGCATTTGTTTAAGATTTTCACCGAAACCACAGAAAGCCAGACTTGAGAGTTAAAGGCTCAAATTCAAATTCTGGTCCTGTCACCTAACTGTGCAACCACAGGCAAGTCATTGAACCGCTATGAATTTCGAGTTTCTCCATCAAATGTAGAGAAGGGCTGCTTCACTGGACTTTTAAGATGAAAGATGCTACAGTCCACAAAAATGGTCCACAAACAGTGCCAGGCACACACACACAGCGGCCACTCGGCATATAATGAATGAATGAAACAAATCCACACAAGGCATAATGATGCGCCTGTTACTAAAGCGGTAAGGGTGGAGCCCAGCCAACAGCTCAGAGCAGTGCGGTCTCTGGGATTTGCTGCCCTTCCCCTCTGCGAAACGCTGATGCTGGGCCACTCCCCTTCTCCCTAAACCATAGCTCCGGCAGGTGAGGGAGCAAACTGCCAGCTCTTGCAGGCGTCACTAAGGCACGAATGTGCAACTGGCTTCTTGTGTTCACCCTGTGACTACAACGATGTTGCCAAGATTCTGGCCTCCCACCAAGAACTTACATTCCATACTGTTACGTGTAAGAAGGCGGGGCACGCCAGGAAATCAAGACGACACTCAAGTCCAAGTGATGGTGCGTTGCTACTGAGCCCTCCTTTTTGTTTTTCTGGAAGGGGCTTAAGACAACAGCTGAGCCACATACCCACGAATAGGATGCCCAAGCCAAGGAACAGGGTGTGCCTAAGCAATTAACATTTAGCTGAGAGGGAAGCTTACAGAAGCTGGTGGTTGGAGCTTTGACGACCAGATCTGACCCTTCATCACATCAGTGTTCTAGTGGCAACCACGTATTGCCAGTAGGATGGGGAAACCTGCCATAAATCACCACTAACAGAAGCTCTGGACGCCCACCGCAGAAACGGGAGGCCGACAGTCACAGGGCTACCGAGGATGGCTACCATTTACTGCGCACCATGTGCCAGATCCCATATGAGGTACCTAATCCAGATTTGTCTTTCACCGTCACTAGAAAGTTGGTCTCACTATTCCTATTTTCCAAGGAGGAAACCGAGGCCCAGAGAGGTTATGGACCTTGTCCAAGTGACCCAGCTAGGAAATGTCCGGCTCCAAGCATAAAATCATTATGGTACATCCAAGAAGAGGGAACTTGGGTTGGTTCCCAGGCGGAAGTAGAAGCAGTGGGGGAAGTCTGAGGCAAAAGCAGCTTGTCCTGGGTAGAAAGGAGGTAGCCAGAAGGGAAGAACCCAAGGTAGGAAAGTGGAAAGACCAAGGGCACAAAGAGCTGGCCCAGGTCACCCCTAGCTAGGGGCCCAACTTCCACCTCCTGGTCTAAGATATGCCTGAAGAAAGCTAGAGTTTCCCACCCCCACCCCACTCTAAATTTGCCAGCTTTTTTCTCCTCGGGGTCTTGAGACCAGGGATGGCATATGTAAGCAGATCGCCAGCCACCTCTCCGGTCCAGTCACCTCAGCTCCCCAGCTTTTTTACAGATGGAAAAAGGAATGCTTTGAATTTCATGCTTTCTCCCCACTCAAGTGAATGACAGGGCCAGAAATTAGCAGAAGTGGTTGAGAGGGCTTGGTATGACACAGGCTAGGTCATCCAGATAGAATTGGCAATAGAGGTCCTCAGAGACAGGCTTTCTCCCTTGCAGGATTCAAGAGCTGTGACACTACCACCACCACTCAGGACAATGTAAGCAGGTTTAACACCCACCCCTCACCCCCCAACACACACATGCTTTGTCTTTACCCCTTATCACCTGTTATCACCTAGTTATCAAACCCCAAATATTTAAGGCCGGAGTGCTGCACTTTCTAGATTAAAGCAGCCCCTGTTTTTTCCATCCGTCTTTGGGTTTGAACCACATGGTCTACACTGGATGCTTTCCAAGGCTGCTTCCTCTACTGGGGAGACCAGATCCTGCTCGGCCAGTCATGGTTTCTACGGGACGTGTCTCTGCTCTGGGACTCTATACCACCAGGTACAATGAACACAGTGAGATGCCACCAGTGACTCTCAGTCTTTCCTGGGACACCAAGAGCAGACATCTCCAGCTGAAGAGCCTCAACCCTCTCAACAAACTCTAGCTGTGCTGGGAGATGGGGAGGGGGCTGGGAGTGCAGAATTCGGTACAGACAACGCGAGATCTTGTTCTCGGACATGTATCAGCTTTCGAGTTAACGTATAGTTTTAATCCCTATAACCTTTTGTCAACTTCCAACAACATCAGAGGCCACGAGGTATAGTAACTGCTTCTTAAAAGTCAAACCACATAAAGACGGGGCCTTTGGGTCTGCGGTCTGCCTCCTGAAATGAGGGGAGGGTGCTCTGGGTACAGGCTGTAACAATGACGCACGATCGCAGGAACAACGAAGCAGAGAAGCAGAAGGTGCCTACACAGTTTTACCTAAATGTCTTGTTTGCTAGGATGAAGCTGACGCGCCCGTACCAACAGGAACAATTAGCACAGAGCGGTTCTGAAAAGGAGGAAGAATTCACAAGGCCTCGCTTGTGGGTGAAGGGAAGTCACCATCTGCTAACGGGCCCTGCGTGTCACTGCACTGGAAGGGGAGAAGGAGTGGGTGGGAGGAGCCCCAGGGGCCTCTCTGCCCACATTAAGCCTGAGTCGCTCCTCTGCCTGCCAGCAGCACAGTGTCAACACATTCTCTGTGTGTCTCTCTCTGTCTCACACCCGAAGAAGTAGAAACAATTGACGTAGGAACCCAGGGGAAGAGAGAACCATACAGACTCACGCTCCTGAAGTAGAGAAGCCTATAATTTTTTTTTTTTTTTTTAAGGCCCATGCCTCCCTCTGTCCATAAGGCCTTCATACCTCATCTCCCTCTGTCCTGGAGGGCAAGTGCCTGCTTCCTTTTAGGAGACAGAGGTGGGACGGTACCTCTAGGTCTTGGCTGCTCACAGCCTTAAAGCTGCCCTGTGTGCAAAGGGAAAAGAGCAGAGGGGAGGAAAGGACAGGGCAGCACCTTCAGGCCTGAAATAGCTTCCAGAGTGAGAAGCCACAACTATAAATGTACCAAACGGAGAGGGGCCTCGACAATACAGAGTCGAGTCAGCAGATGCAGGTGTGTCCCGCTGATTTCCACTCAGGACCCCACAGGTTGTGCATCTACACACCTAGCAGCACTTCTGCGTCCTGGCCACGATGAAAGAAGTGTTTGTTTCTCTAAGCCTGAGAGTGTTAATGGCATTGGATGGAGGGAGAAAGGAGAAGGAAAAGGAAGGAAGAATAAGGAGAAACTTCACAATGAGTGATGAGTGTTAAGTGACACCCCTGCAGACTCAGTTTAGAATCTTTACTTAGTCACACAACATGGAGAATTGGTTAGTTCCAGGGGAGTGCACAGTCCTGTCCCATGGCTCACTTCTCCCCCCCAACCCCCGTGTTCCACAATGCAGTACAAACAAATGGGGTGTTCATCTAGAACAGAATGTTTAAATAATACCTGTCCAGTAACTGCCCTTTGCTTCTTTGTGCTGTTGGGAAAGGAAAGAAAGAAAAAAAAGAAAAAAAAGCAACACAATCCAAACACTTTGCACACCAGCGGGTGCCTATCTTCCCGGGGCATTTTCAGTGGAATTTCTGCCGAGCCCTGCCCGCCCGCTCCCCCCATCAGCAAGGAAAGACGCAGCAGGACAGGTCTGGACATCTGTACTGGAGTGGAAAGAAACCAAACACAAGTTGGGCTACACGTGGATTCTGGCACATTTTTAGATGAGGTTAAAAATGTCATGGTATGCACAGGAAGCAGGCAAAGGCGTTCTGAGGGAGGTGGTGCCCGTAGGCAGAACAAACCGTCCGGTCTACTCTCGGGCAGGAGCTCTGGGAGGGACGCGGGAGCTAGGGGGCCTCGAGGAAGGTGTTGGTTCGGAAGATGGAGGAGACGATCTTGCCGGTGGCGTTGATGGTGCCTTCACTGTCTGAGCTGGACTCGGAGTCGCTGCTACCGGAGTAGGCACCCAAGCCTGGGAGGATGCCGATACAGACGGCTGCGGATGGGCAGTGGATGGAAGGGGTGCTCAGGGACGTGCTTCCAAGAGACACGCAGGACGGGGCTTCTGCAAAACAGGAGGAAGCACTGTGACTTCACCACTTGTCCCCAAGTTGACGGGGTACTTTCCACGTGCCGGGCACGGTGCCTCGGGCTCTACCCAGAAGCCCCAAGCCGCCCTATGCAGTCAGCACTACTGTCCCCGGCATCGGACAGCTGTGTTCCTCTTTTACAAGTGAGGAAACTGAAGCCGCACGCAGAGAGCGTTTTAAGGCCATGCAGAATGTGACCACGCAGCTAAGGCTCTTATCGCTCAGGGAAACCCAGAGTCGCTGCAGCACCGCAGGGATGGAAAGCCTCACTCCAGGAAACCAGGCACTTAGAAATGAAAGGAAAAGTTAAGGACTCCACTCCCCCACTCCTGTTTTCTCTAAATGTTTCCAGACTCAATGAAACACTACAACAGGGTGCTATGTAGATATCCCCCATCTTACTGATGAAGGAGGTCAAATGACTAGGCCAAGGTGAAAGGTCCCTTAGAATAGAAAATGTTAAACTGAATCTGAATCAAAAAATAATGTACTAGAACGATACCAAAGCTCACTGTGGAATAAGGGCTGGACTTTAAACCTTGGTGTCTCAGGCTGACAAGCATATACCTTCTCGGCTTTTACCTTTACAAGCCCCTAACACTTCATGTAAATGTGAAAAGGATACATGGTTCCAAGTATGTGAAGTCAGGAGTAAGTCAAAACTACCACTGAGAAGCAAGAAGAGACCTTCAGCGGCCAGTACACAGAGTTCAGGGGCTGAGTGTATTTGCTGGTCTCACAGGAAGTTCTAATGAGGGAAAAAGAAGCTGCTGAAGAAAGGCAGAGTGGAAACACAGAGGTGTAAGAAGGGGAAATGAGACCCGACACTGATTGTAAAGATGGTGATGACAAGACTACCTGAAAGCAGAGGCAGAGATTTGCAACAACTATCACAAAAGTCAATGTTTTCGTGAGATCGAGTTCTTCCAACACCAACCAACCAACCAACCAACCAACCAACCAACAACTGAACAGAAAAGTGGACACAAGGCACAAATAGTTGACAAAAAATGCATAAATGGCATTTAAACTTGGGAGAGTAAACAATCTATAAGGAGGGAAGGTACAGGGAACAGGCATCTTTATATGTGCTGAGGGGATGTGGGGCAGTTTGGCAACGTCCTCCAAACTTAAATGATGTTCATATGAGAACATTCCCTGCAGCACTGTTGGCAGTAGCAACCGAAAGGTTCATTAATAAGGGACCAGTGTAATGGGCTATTATTCACCTATGAAGAAGAATAAAGCCTCTACGTACTGGTATGGAATGATTTCCAAAACACTCTGCTATATGAAAGAGGCAAGCGTACGTGTAAGCTATAATCTGCAGAGAGGGGGACATGCCCACGTACATGCATGACGTGCAGGACGATATCTGAAAACGATACATAAAAACTGGTAACAGTGGTTATCCTGGGGAGATCAGCAGAGCTGTCGGGGAACAGGGAGACGTAACGTTTTTTATTCCATACTCTTTTGTCTCTTTTGATTTTTCTATTATGTGCATATACTACCAATGCAGACAATTTTTTAGAAAAGCAAATGCCAAAGTTCAGAGAGCATCATAGTGTATTTAAATTGGGGAGGAACAGTCCCACGTATCTCTGTAACCCCAAAGGCACCCCACTCCTACAGCCAGGAAGGCTGCAGAAGAATGGACAGTCTAACAGCCAGACGGATTGCTTGTCTGTGTTCTCTAATTGTAAGCCACTTGAGGGCAAGGGCTCCTTCTTCACCACTCCGTCCCTTGGGCATATAGCATGGGGCCTAGCACAGAGCAGGCCAGCATTCGCCCTGTGTTACAGACATTTTACAGAATTTCACTGTAAATAGCTAAATTGGGGAGGGTGGTGAAAATTTGAGAAACATCAAATTGTACACCATTCATTGCCTGAACATTCCCTGTATTATTATTTTCACATATACAGTGATACTTTCAGTATTCTGTTAGAAATATTTGGTTAAGGGATGCCTGGGTGGCTTAGTTGGTTAAGTGTCTGACTTTGGCTCAGATCATGATTTCATGGTTCATGAGTTCGAGCCCCACTGGGCTCTCTGATGTCAGCACAGAGCCTGCTTTGGATCCTGTCTCTGCCCTTCCCCTGCCCACACTCTCTCTTTCTCTCTTAAAATAAACATTTAAAAAACATTTTTTTAAAGAAATACTTGGTTAAAAAAAAAAACCTGATATAAGGGTATGAATCAGTTACTCAGAGAAGTAATTTATGTGAAGCTGTTCAATGAGATGTCATTCTATTAAGTATGTCAAGGGTGAATTGACTTTTAGGGTCTATCTTAGATAGAAAAGGAGGATCAAGTTCAGAGTACCTGGGCAAAACTAGAGCTGGCCTAAGGGAAGGATGGAAGCAGGCCACGAAATGAAACCAAGAAATCTGGACCACAGTGGCATCAGCAGAGTTTAAGCCAAAAGACCAAATCTCCTGATTATCTAGGTTTCAAGAAAGAAAAGAGATTGCAACTCTGACAAATTTCATTCCAAAAATAGTTCAACTGTCCAAAGAGAACAAAATGGTGCCCTCTGATCTCACCCATTTGGTGAAGTTTCCTGCCAACTTCTGCATTTGCAGGACCACGTTGTTATACCAAATTAACACCGAAAATTACTAATAGAGAATGTTCTTGGGATTCAAACAGATGCGTGACTTGAGAGTCGATGGGGCCAACTTGTGCATTCACTGGCTCTGCACGGAGCTTACGCCCAGAGCCTCCAGTGGGGGAAGGCTGAATCTCCTTTAGGGTCACAGAGTTCTCTTCTGGGGGGAACAAAGGTGCAAAGCTTTCTACTGCCAAGGACAAGACTTTCAAGCAAGCTTTTAGGGGATATTCTTCCCGTGGGGCCTTAACTTCTAATCAAAGAGGGCACTTCTTGCCCAGCTGTAAGAATGATGCTGTGAGAGTGGAAGGGAGAACAAAGAGATTAAAACAGTGGCTCTGAAACATGGTGTCTGCCTTGGACTTTTTTTTTAAACAAGTATTATTATTATTATTATTACTTGAGAGAGACAGTGCAAGTTGGGGAGGAGCAGAGAGAGCAAGAATCTCAAGCAGGCTCTGCACTATCAGTGTGCACAGGGCTCGAACTCATGAACTGTGAGATCATAACCTGAGTCGAAGTCAAGCATCAAATGCTCAACTGACTGAGCCACTCAGGTGCCCCCGATATGGTTTAAAAAGGTCACACAGGTGGGGCACCTGGTGGCTCAGTCAGTTAAGCGTCCCACTTCAGCTCAGGTCATGATCTCATGGTTCGTGGGTTTGAGCCCCGCATCGGGCTCTGTGCTGACACCTTGGAGCCTGGAGCCTGCTTCGGATTCTGTCTCCTCTCTCTCTGCCCCTCCCCCACTCACACTCTGTCTCAAAAGCCACACAAGGTTTCCTTTCCACTGACTGATGCAAATAGTTCCTACAAGGGAATAGGCACCAGATACAGACAGGGGTAGTTGAAGTACATTTAAGATTTCTATGAAGTTTTATATGTGTTTATGTGCATGTGTATACACCCACAATATACACTTAATCCTATTTACATAGCCAGATTAGCAAGTTTCCTATATCAAAAAGATATCTGTGAAATGGAAGTCCTATATTGCTGATGGGAATGTAAACTGGGATAACTTCTTTGCAGGGCAATTTTATAATATTTATCGGAATTACAAACGTGTATTTTCTCTGTCCCAATAATTCTTTTAAGTATTTAACCTAACATACCATGGGTGTGAAAAATAATGCATATACAAAGTTTTTAATATAAAGAAAGAATGGAAGCAATCTAAATGTCCATCATAAAAAATAGAAAAAATATACTATGATGCAACCATGTAACAGAATACTACACAGTCTTACAAAGGAATGAAGCTCTTTATGTACAGTTATGCAATGATTCCCAAGGTACTACAGGTGAATTAAGCAATGAGCAGAGGAGTATGTTAAACAAAATAATGATGATGATGACAGGAAGTACAAAACAACGTATGAGGTACTCTTGCCAAAACACTTTAATGACCTAGCTCTAGATCTACTTACCACTTTTACAGGAAACACAAGAATAAAGGAACACCATGGAGATACAATCAACAAGATCTAGAACACGGGCAACTCCACAGGACAAAGAGACCCAGTTTCTTCACAAAAACAAAGGAAGCAAAAAAATCAACCTAAAAGGAAGAAGAACCTATAGTCCAAATGAGACTGAAAAGGCACACTAGCCTATTGTTCAGATGCTATCTGATGGCAATATTCCCAGACTGATCTATAGACTCAGGTGATCCCTATTAAAATCCCAACTGCCTTTTTAATTGAAATTGACAAGCTGATCCCAAAATTCATATGGAAATGCAAGGGACCTCAAATAGCCAAATGATCTTGAAAGAGAACAAAGTTGGAGGACTCTCACTTCCTAATTTCAGAACTTGCTACAAAGCTATAGTGATCAAGACTGTGTGGTAATGGCATAAGGTTACACATACAGATCAGCGGAGGAGAAGAGAGTCCAGAAATAAACCCATACATATTGGTCAACTGACTTTCAACAAAAGTGCCATGACAAATCAGTCTGGAAAAAATAGTCTTTTCGACAAACGGTGTTGGGTCAACTGGATGCACACACAGAATGAAAATGAGTCCCTACTTCAAACCGTATACAAAAATTACCTCAAAATGGACCAAAGACCAAAATGTAAGAGCTACAGCCACAAAACGTTGAGAAGAACACACAGGTGTAAGTGTTCATGGCCGTGAATTAGGCAATGGTTTCTTAGATATGACACCTAAAATGCAAGCAACCAAAGAAAAAAGAGATAAATCAGAGGTCATCAAAATTTAAAATTGTTGTGCTCCAAAGGACTCTATCAAGAAAATGAAAATATAACTCCCAGTAAGGGAGACGGTATCTGTAAATCATCTATCTGACAGGTATCTAGTAACCAGAATATATAAAGCACTCTTTTAACTCAACAATAAAAAGACAAGTAACCTAATTTAAAAATAGGCTCAGGATTTGAGTAAATATTTCTCCAAAGAAGATATACAAATGACCACTAAGTACATGATACCAACACCATTAGTCATTAGGGAAATGAAGTATTTCACACCCACAAAGATAAACAAAATAAAAAAGACAATAACAAGTGCTGATGAGGATATAAAGAAATTGGAACCTTCACATACTACTGGTAGAATGTAAAAATGGTGCAGCTGCTTTGGAAAACAATTTGGCGTTCCTCAAAAAGTTAACCATATAAACACAGAGGTACCATACGACCTAGAAATTCCATCCCCAGGTATATATCCAAGAGAACTGAAAATAGTTGGTCGCACAAATTCTTGTACACAAATGTTCTTAGCAGCATCATTCAGAGTAGCCAAAAAGTGTGAAAAACCCAAATGCCCATCAACTGATGACTGCACAAACAAAATGCAGCAAGCACACCACATCACACAACAGTATTCGGCTGTGAAAAGTCCTGATACGTGCTACCACATGGACGACCTTTGTAAACAAGTGAAGACACACTGGACGCAGAAGGCCACAGATAGCATGATTTCATTTACAGGAAATGTCCAGAAAAGGCAAATCCGCAGAAAGAAAAAAGTAGATGAGTGGTTGCCGGTGGCTAGAGAGAGGGAAGAATAGGGAGTAACTGTTAATGGGCATGGGGCCTCTTTTCGGGGTGATGAAAAAATTCTGGAATTAAACAGTGGTGATGAATACACATTTTTGTGAACATATTAAGAAATCACTGAATTGTGCTTCTTTAAAAAGAATGAATTTTATGGCATGTGAATTATATCTTGATATTTTTTTTAAAGCCATATAGCCCAAATACAATGTATGTCTGATCCTTGCTTGGATCCTGATTTTTAAAAAACCAATTATCAATGGGGCTTCTGAGTGGCTCAGTCGGTTGAGCATCTGACTTTGGCTCAGGTCATGATCTCGTGGTTTGTGAGTTCAAGCCCCTGCTCTGTCTCTCTCTTGCTCAAAAATAAAAAAACATTAAAAAAAAGTAAAAAACCAATTGTCAAGAAAAAAATTATGAGAAAATTGGGAAAAATGAATACTAATATGCTATCTGATATTATTTAGAGATTACTGTGGTGTCAAAAAACCAAAGAATCCTTATTTTCTAGTGATACATACAGAAGAGTTACGGATTAAACAATATAATGTCTGATATTTGCCTCTAAACACTATAGTTGAGGACGTATAAATAAGATTGGATATGTGTTAAAAATTGTTGAAGCTACATGATGGGGTTCATTATTATCTCAATGTTTGAGTATGTTTTAAGTTATCTACAATAAACATTAAAAAATATTCTTTTAACGTTTATTTATTAAGAGACAGAGAGAGACAGAGCATGAGCATGAGAGGAGCAGAGAGAGGGGGAGACACAGAATCCAAAACAGGCTCCAGGCTCCGAGCTGTCGGCACAAACCGTGAAATGATGATCTGAGCTGAAGTCAGGCGCTTAACCGATTGAGCCTCCCAGGCACCCCAACAATAAACATTTTTTAATTTTAAAAGCATATGTTTGTAATTGCTTACACAGACACAGAATAGCTCTGGATATACACATAAGAAATGTATAATACTGTTTCCCTCTGGGAAGTAGAAATGGATGAAGATATATATGTAGAAAGAAGACTCTTTACTCAATGTCCTTCTTAAAAGTAAATTCTAGGGGCGACTGGATGGCTCAGTCGGTTAAGCGTCCGACTTCGGCTCAGGTCATGATCTCACGGTTCGTGGGTTCGAGCCCCACGTCGGGCTCTGTGCTGGCAGCTCAGAGCCTGGAGCCTGCTTCGGATTCTGTGTCTCCCTCTCTCTCTGCCCCTCCCCTGCTCATGCTCTGTTTCTGTCTCAATAATAAACATTAAAAAAATTTTTTTTAAATAAGATAAAAATTTGAAAAAAAAAGTAAATTCTAGAGCAAAAAGGTATCAGCAACAGCTCACCATTACTGGTGCTCAGCAGATATACATTTTTAAGTATCCATTATTTTTTGAGGGAGAAATCAATGTAAGCCCTGTTTTATAGATGACCCGTTGAGTTTAGTGCAGAGTCTCAATCCCACAGAGAGCCAGGGGTAGAACTAAGAACGCTCCTGGATTTCTTATCCCCATCCAGCCCCTCAGGAACACTCCCCTTCGCTTACAACTCTGCGCCAGTAAACACAGTGCCAGATTTGACTGCGCAGAAGCCACCTCCAGGGAAAGTGTACTTCTGGAGACTGCATTAAGCCTCCAGGCTCAGTCCAATCCCACCAACAGCAAGAGCCAGGCATTCTACCGCTCACTGGCAGCCAGCCAGGTGAGATCAAGAAACTTGACATGTGGAGGAGACAGAGAAAAACCCTTTGTGAGCAGAAGTGATAGGACCTGGGCTTTGGCTTTGTAAGCACTTCTAGGAGAGCACAATTGTCATTTATCAGTTCCATTGGTTTCTAACATATAGGTTGGCAGGGCAATTGACATATACTGTTGGGTATAAATCCTGCCTGGTAGAAAACAGTTTGGTAAACTAAGTTTAGATAGGCTTGCTCAGAGACCCATGCGTTCCTTCACAGATGCGATGCAGTCCAGCCCTGCACTATGGTTCACGTGTATTATGAGTAAACAGTGAAACGAAAGCTGCCACCCTACCTTGACTCTTGTCATCTGGGTCGGTGTCCGACTTCAGTCTTTTCACGCTGTTCCCGCTCTCTGAGCTGTAACAAAAAACATGGGAATGTGAGCTATGTCCAATCGTTGGGATTAAAACTTTGGGAATCAGGAGTTCCAATAACCATTTATATGGGTCTTCGGTAACCTCAAAGAACTGGGATGATCTGAAATGAAAAGTCTTCATTTCAGGTTCTTTTGTTGTTTTTTTTTTTAATTTTTTAGTATTTTTAGTGTTTATTTTTGAGAGACAGAGACTGAGAACGAACGGCAGAAGGGCAGAGAGAGAGAGAGAGAGAGAGGGAGACACAGAATCTGAAGTTAGGTTCCAGGCTCTGAGCTGTCAGCACAGAGCCCAATGCGGGGCTCGAACCCACAAACCATGAGATTATGACCTGAGCCAAAGTCAGTTGCTTAACCGACTAAGCCACTCAGGCACCCCTCATTTCAGGTTCTTAATCTCCTTCCAGTTACGTTATTGTTACAAGGACAATGTAAACCCCTGGCCAATTCAAGGGGTGAAGCATTAGATCTTCAGGCATCACCTAAACTTCAGATTCTTTGCTGTCCTTCTCATTCATCTTGGTTAGAACCACAGATGGATTCTGAGACTATCTGGACACTTTCATACGTGATGAAAATTTATTTAAGTTCTTAAAGATTAAAGGAAATCTTTTCTTTAGTGACACATTAGAGATTATGAAAGTCACCCAAAAGACCTTCACTGAAAGACTGTCTAGAGAATGTACTTCCTTTGCTGTGTAGCTTAGAGAAGGCACAATACCCCGAACTCCAATGTTACTGCTAATATTTAGGGCAGTCAAAAAAAAAAAAAGGAAAGAAATGATCCCAGAAAGAAGGCCTTAATCACAGAAGGAAGGGATAGTGAGCTAAGAAACCGACAAATACAATCTAATTTGTGGTGTTAAACATGACCATACTCAAGCCCTGGACAGTAGTAGCGTGTAAGGAAGACGTGATTATAGCTCAAAGGTCTACGGTCCAAGTATAATTTTGTAGGAAAGGAAGATAGCTATTTAACTTTAGGTTGTGCTAAGTACTCCTGGTAAGTTGCAAGGTTAGCCACCAAAACAACAGAAACAGCACATAAATCCAAACTAGTAGAAAGAAAACGAATAAACAAAAGTTTTAAAAATTGTAATTAATTTTTTTAAAATACGAGGAAAAAATATCTTTTATGTAAAAAGACAAATAACATTAAGACAGCAGAAACTGTATCAAAAATCCTAACAAATCCAAGCCTGCCCATAAAAAGAGATTAACATATTCAATTTAAAATCAGATATTTATGAGACATGCCAAAAGATTTATTAACAAAAGTAAAACAAAAACAAACAAGACCCAGAAAGATTGAAAGCAAAAGAATAGCAAGAGTCGCCAAGGCAAAACCCAAAGAAGGCTGAGCTACCTGGTATAATTATTAGAAAAATGGACTTTAAGACCAAAAACGTGACAAGAGGTAAAGTAGGTCAGTTTATAATGAAACAAAGTTTAATTCACTATGAACAAGTAACAATTCTCAATTGTGTATGCTTCTAATTAAAGAGCTTAAAATAAATATTCAACAGAACCCTGAAGAAAAATCAGGAAATCATCACTATAGTGGGAGACTTCAAAATACTTAAGTACTGACAGAGCAAGCAGATGAATATGTAAAGACACAGAGGATCTAAACAATACAATTAACCAGCTTGTTTGGGGGGTTACCTGCACAGAACCCAGGAAATTACAAAAAAACAAATTCTCCTCAAGCTCACTCAGAATATTTATAAAAATTAACCTCAAGAATCGGTCACAAAGCAGGTCTAAAGGAATTTCAAAAGAATCAGCACATATAAACTACAATGCAATTTAGATAGATATCAACAGAAGATAAATACTATATATCATAGATTCTAAGATACCACTGATTATAACGTGTTAAAATGTGGAAGGAGGGGAGAGAGCTTCATCTTAGACCTATAAAATACAGTTGAGCTACCTGAATATGTTTGGAAACTTTAAAAAATGTTTCTAATTCGAGAGTCAAAGAAGAAATCATAATGGATACTTAAAAATACTTAGAAATACAAAATTATATACAGTGGAAGCTGAGGAAGAATTACACTTTTAGGTGCCTATAACTGAAAAGAAAAGTGAAAAATTAATTAGCTAGGTATCTGACACTCATTTATAACAGAAATTATAAAAGAATAAACTTGAAGGAAGAATACCCCAGAGAAAGAAGGTAGGAGAAATTAAGAAACTGGCCAAAATAAGAATAAAAATACAATCCATCAATATATGGGATGGAAAAGGGCACAATTACAGACATAGCAGCAATGAGAAAAATAAAAAATACTGGGGCGCTTTAGTGGCTCAGTCTGTTGAGCATCTGACTCTTGATTTCGGCTCAGGGCATGATCTCATGGTTGGAGAGTTTGAGCCCCATATCGGGCTCTCGGCTCTCAGCATAGGAGACTGCTTTGGATCCTCTGTCCCCTCCCCAACCCCTCCCCCACTTGCACGCACAGGCTCTCTCTCAAAAATAAAAACATTTTAAAAATAAAAATAAGTAAAAATTTTAGGGTACTAAGAGTTATTAAAGAGTCACTGTTAAGGTTAACAAGAACTGAGTGGCTAGATGTAAATACTCTAAAACTGGTTGCACTTTTACAAACCAGCGACAAAAAAATTATAAAAACACCTGGGAATAATCTAACAAAAGATATGCACAATCTTTAGCTTTTGAAAAATAACTTTAAGACTTTATTGAATGACATTAATGGAAACAAATAAATGTATATATACCATGTGTAGAAAGACTCATATCCATAAAGATCTGTTCCCTCCATAATTTATCAAACCACTTAATAAGATTCCAATAAACTTAAAGAACTTAATCTAAAATTTAAATCTAGGGGCTCCTGGGTGGCTCAGTAGATTAATCATCTGACTCTTTGGCTCAGGTCATAACCTCACATATTCCAGCGTTTGAACCCCGCATCAGGCTCTGAGCTGACAGTGCAGAGCCTGCTTGGGATTCTGTCTCCCTCTCTCTCTGCCCTTCCCCCACTTGCTCGCACTCTCTCTCAAAATAAAGAAAAATAAACTTAAAAAATAAAATTTAAATCTAACTCTAAAATTTATATGGAAGAACAAAGTGGCCAACAATAGACAAGACACCCCTGAGAAAAGTGTAAGGGGACCTGCCCTACTCAGATATCAAAATTATTTATAAAACTACACTATTTACATAGAGCAGTACTGGTTCAACAGATCCAAGGAACAGAAAAAAGAAAAAGGAAAAACAAACACAAAAACAAAACTCCCAAACAAAGCCATATATGTCTGGAAACTTGTTATAAGACAGAGGTAACACTGAAGATCGCTGGGGAAAGATAGTAGTATTTAGTTAAATGTTGCTAGAAAATTAGCTTTTCATTTGAAGAAAAAAAATTGAAAAGGGATCCCTAGCTCGTACCTTCAAAAAAAAATCTATTTCAGGGGCACCTGGGTGGCGCAGTCAGCTAAGCATCCAACTCTTGCTTTCGGCTTAGGTCATAATCTCATGTTTGGTGGGTTCGAGACCCTGTTGGGCTCCGTGCTGCTGGTGTGGAGCCTGCTTGGGATTCATTCATATTCTCTTTCTCTCTCTCTGCCCCTTCCTTGCTTGCTTTCTCTCCCTCTCTAAATTTTTTTTATAGTTTATTTTTGAGACAGAAAGCGACACAGCACGAGTGGGGGAGGGGCAGAGAGAGAGGGAGACACATAATCCAAAGCAGGCTCCAGGCTCTGAGCTGTCAGCACAGAGCCCGATGCGGGGCTCAAACCCACGAACCGTGAGATCATGACATGAGCCGAAGTCGGACGCTCAACCAACTGAGCCACCCAAGCACCCCTCTCTCTCTTTAAAATAAATAAACTTAAAAAAAAAATTTGACTATCTTCAAAAGGTACAAACTTCCCGTTATAAAATAAGTCATGGGGTTGTAATGTGTAGCATGGTGACTATAGTTAACAATGCTGTATTGTATATTTACAAGTTGCTAAGAGTAGGTCTTAGAAGTTCTCATCACAAGAAAAATAAAATGGGTAAATATATGTATGGTGATGGGTATTAGACTTACTGTGATAATTTCACAATACATATATATATCAAATCATGCTGCATACCTGCAATTAATATAATATTGTATGTCTGACTGCCTTAGAATTTAAAAATCAACCACCATAAAATTAATGAAAGTAAAAAGAAAAGCTGTAAATTGTGGGGGAAAATGTCAGGACTATATTTAAAAACAAACAAAAAAACAAAACACACCAACAAATCATTAAGATAGATACAAATAACCCAGTAGGAAAATGGCAAAATATCTGAATAGACCTACCACATAAGAGGACACACGAATGGCAAATCAACATACGAAATACGTCAACTATATCTGTTAACAGGAAATGTAAATTATAGCCGCAAGGAAACGCTATTTTACAAAATCATGACATCACTGTATCTGTGGTGTCCAGTAGGGCAGCAGTTAGCCACCTGTGGCTATTTAACACTTGAAATGAGACTAGTGTGACTAAGGAACCGGATTGAAAATTCGGGCTTTTATAAAAAACTTTTTTTAATGTTTATTTTTGAGTGAGAGAGAGACAGACAGACAGACAGACAGAACATGAGCAGGGGAGGGGCAGAGACAGAGGGAGACACAGATTCCGAAGCAGGCTCCAGGCTCTGAGCTGTCAGCACAGAGCCCTATACGGGGCTCAAACCCATGAACCGTGAGATCATCACCTGAGCTGAAGCTAGACACTCTATCAACTGAGCCACCCAGACGCCCTAAAAATTTTAGTTTTAATTTACATGTTGACAGTCACAGGTGTCCAAGGGCTACCCCACTCAACGGCACAGCTCTGGAGAAACATGCACATAATAAAGCACGTCGCGGACCTATCAGCACCATTTGTCATAGTTCAAGCATGCATCCATGAGAGAATGGACACATCTGGTGTCTCATAAAGCACCATTATATGACAGTGAAAATAAATGAACCAAAGCTATATATACATGAACACACACACAAACAATTTGAATGAAAAACCAAATTTGCAGAAGATCATATACAGAATGAAATCATTTTTATAAAGTTCAAAAACAAGCAAGCTAAATACTGTTCATGAATACCTGTACAGGTAGCCGAAACAAGAACAAAAACAAACACAAACAACCGCCGCCTTCCCCCCTCACAAGCATGCAGAAACTACTGAAAGGAAAGAAAGGCAAAAATACGATAAACCAGACTCGGGAACGTGGTGTGAGGGTGGCAAGGCAGGAAAAGCAACGGCGAGGGAGCACAGAGGTGGACTCAGCTTTGCTGGCAATGTTCTAGGCACACACCAGGCACCAGACTTTCACAAGCATCAGAATCACCTGTGGAACTTGAACAATCAGCCTCCCAGACCTTACTTCAAACTTCATGAACCGGAATTAATGAAAGGCCTAGAAGCCACATTAACAAACTCCCAGGTGAGTCTAAGACACCCAGGGCCGGGTAGATTAGGAACTCCTGCCCCGGGAGACTAATTTATCATCTTGCCACAAAACAACAAGAAACAATGATCTAATAAAGGGTGACCTGAGGACTAACGAAGAAAGATGGTTATGACATCCATTCTACTAGCGGCAAGACACTGCTGAGGGGCACCTAACTGCCCACCCAGACAGCCCCTTCTTGGCGAGGTCCAGCAAAACTGACCCAGGGCCAAATCCTGACAAGACACTGGGCAAGGCGTGAAAGCTTATGAGAAAAGTTGAAAGGAACAATCCACGGCTCAGGTGACTGGCCCTTTTCAGGTTCCTGCTACTCCTCCCCTCCACTGCCAAACCGTGACGACATTTTCAGACGTAAGCCATGTCCTAGGAACATCCGTGGCAGGTGGACGGGGCACCAAACCACAAGCGTGCATCAATGCACTCCCACGAAAACATGTGGCTGGTTGCCAATATGCCATATTGACTTTCCTAATAGACTGCACTTGAACTTCACATTATTTCGCCCATGGTAAGGTTGGTCAAACTGAAATGGCAAGATTTAATCACTTTGGTGCCATTTCAAGATTTAGAAAGGGAGGAGAAAACCTAAAACAAGACTTGTCAAAACCTCCAGGCAGTGCTGCCACCCCACATCAGCAGAACCCCAGCCAGGGTTGTAACGCTGTCCCAGTGCCTTTTCGGCAGCTGCTCCCGCTGCCCGGGATTTCTCCCTTCCCTTGTCTGCCAAAGCCCTACTTGTCCACATCTCCCTCTAGTGCCTTCCCTACCTCCCCCAACCTGAGCTCACATGCCCTCTCCAGTGAGTTACATTTCCTCCTCCCGGCTCTCATTACACCCTACCCAAATCTTTTCACGGAACCCACTACCTCATTTGCCTAGAAATAGATGCTCAAATATTGAACTCCACCTGTTACTCTGCAACCTTGGACAAATGTTCTTACCCACCAAATTTTTACTTCGTAGACTTGTGTAAAGAGTCGGATCATTCCTGGAAAGTGCTTAACACGATGCCTGGCACATGGCAGTGCCCAATGAGGAGTTATCATTCTGTTGAGTGAACAATCCCAGAGACAAGGCTCAAAGGCTATAAAAGACACCAAATCTGGAGGAGGAGAGAGAGGTAAGGCTCCCAAAGAAACATCACCAAGACTTCCGCTTAGGTATTTGCTCAGGCTACCATTACGAGTGGCATCTCAGAGTGCACAGTCACAGGCAGATTTGTGTGAGTGCTGGCTGACCTCTTATGTTTCACAGCTCCTGCCAACAGCTTCGCCTGGGAGAACTTGTTCTTGGTTTCTATGGATTTCACAGCCACTTTCTTCTCCACCTCCTTCTTGTTTTCTGGAGAAATTCCAACTTTGTTGAGATTACTGTGCTGTAGGTTAAGGGTCAAACTAAGCAAAAAGAGCAACGGCAGGACAAGGGTAAATCCAGAGAAGACAGACACGCAAAATCCACTAGCACTTCAGCTGTGCCGTGTAATGTTTAGCCTACTTATATTCAAATAATGCCTCTCCTCTTTATTCTGCCCGTCATAGCCAGCTGATTTAAAGAGAAAGGAAGGTGACCACAGAGGGAGAAGGGAAATCAAGCCCAATATAATACCGAGAAGCAAACTCTTCCTTTCTGACTCTCCGTGAAAATCTGAGTTATGGTCAGAAAACCTCCCCAGAGATATGGCCAACATCATGCGTGCTTGGGAAAATAAGGATCTTAAGAAATATAAATGCAACAGAAAAAAATGTGGCTTCCCCCCAAATTTTTAAATATTTGCTTTCTTCCCCCACAGGTAAAATCAAATCTTGCAGAATGTCCTCTCATCAATGGCATTCAATCTTGGACATCACAGAGACCAACTCCTACTCTGCTGGTACAAGACACATCAGAATCACCTTAAGCCTCATTAAAAAAAACAAGAGTCCCACCCTTGTCCCAAACCTACTGAATAAGGGCCTCCAGAGGCCCAGTAACTCGTCAAGGTGATTTTAATGAAAAACCCCAGTGCGCATACAACACAAGAACCAATATGTTTTTAAAAGCAAAACCAGTTCACTTGTAACATCACTTCTTGCGGGCTTGACGTCAATCTCTGGCTGTCAAGGTTTGGCACTTTCTTTTGTTCTCTCCGCCAGCCCCTCCCCTCCTTCCCTTTCAGACTCTCACAACCCATTAGGCAATAGATTTGTGTGGACTTGGTGCAATTCTTCACTTAAGAGGCAGCGGTGCCTTATTGGAACAATAGTGACATCTAGTGACCAAAAAAATCTAAGAAGCAGGTAATATCAGCCCAAAGCAGGAGGCAGAAGGGTATGTGTATTGTCTTTAAGTCCTGGAGGAAACTGGGTACCAGAAATAAGAAAATTCTAATTCTGATCACTCTTCAGGCACTCACTCTGTTCTTACAAGCACCTGTTACCTTAAATAATTTGCAGTATTCAATGGAGATTACACAAAATACTTTAGTACTCCAAGTTTCATCAAGGGTTTCAAAGTCAACACGGAAACTGATCGTATGTTAATATTATGTGTGTGGCCTTTTCGAATAAAAAAGAATCAGATTTCATCTTTCTAGTACCAAATGCCAAAACCCACCAGCATGATGATTTTTACCTACAACTCCATCGTTAAGGGATAAACTTTTTTTTGGGAGGGGGGCAGGCAGAGAGGGAGACACAAAATCTGAAGCAGGCTCCAGGCTCTGAGCTGGCTGTCAGTACAGAGCCCGACGTGGGGCTTGAACCCATGAGCCAGCCAAAGTCGACTCAGCCATCTAGGCACCAAGGGATAAACTCTTAATATTGAAAAATCAAAATGGGAAAACTTAACAACAAAACACACAGATCTATAATACTAGGACACAGACAATAACCAACACTTCAGTTTTTATTCTTTTAAAGTGGAAAAAAGCTGGGGAGCCTGGGTGGCTCAGTCAGTTGAGTATCCAACTCTTGATTTTGGCTCAGGTCATGATCTCACAATCATGGGATTGAGCCCCACATGGGCCTCCAAGCTGAGTGTGGAGCCTGCTTGGGATTCTCTCTCTCCCCTTCAGCCCCTCTCCCCAGCTCATGCTCTACAAAAACAAAACAAAAAAATTTTTAAATAAGTGAAAAAAAACCCTCCAACCTTTTCTTTTTTGGGGAAGGGGGGTGGAGAATATTACTTTTGACCCATAGCCAGAGCATAAGCCATTTTTTCCCTTAAGTTTCTCTCTCCCTAAAATGTTCTAAATACACAAGCCCACCTCAAAACTCTCAAGGAATTCATTAGATGAGGCATTTCTTAAATTACATGCTTTTTAACACATTAATATTGCTAAATACTGTTTTAATCTGAAGGAAACAAGAGTTCTATTGTTTATATGGCACAAACCACAGTTTGTCTGTCTTTACAAGGATCACATTATAAAATGTCTCATATTATAACAATCAAGCAAAGTCAAGAACCTGCTCCCGACTTAGAGCTTCAATAAACAAAAGTCTAATCCCTTCGGTTCCTATCTCAACATATCTCTGGCTGCACGAATGCTAGGGATTCGTGCACTACGTATCAGTGGGTTGGAAGGCTTGCTTTTCTTCAGTTTTTCTAGACGGTTGGAACTTACCAAGTTTCCAGCAGAAGCCAACACCTCTGGGGCCTCTCCAATGTTGTCCTCTATTGTTAGCAGGGCAGGAAAGAGTCTTCTCACCTTACTGCTGCCCTGTTCATTCTTCCCTTTGAACTGAAAACTGGAGGGCCTGGCGCACTCCTGCCAAACCAACACCCCTCTCCAGAATGCTGCTTTGGGAGACGCTCTACGTCTTATTTGCTAGCCTGCCAAATTAACCACATAAAACAAGACATAATTCTAATGACCACTGTAATTAATGTATTTCCTGAGAAGAAAAAGTCTGGTGCCCGACACAATGCAATACGTACTCCATCTGCCCAGCTCTACAAACATCAATGCACAGTATTCTTCTGTGGCTGCCAGGGAAGGCAGGGAGGAGGGGAGCTCCCAGAAGAGTCAGCTTCGACCCACAGCTGGGATCGAGGTGTGACTTTCCATCACCTCCGATCTTAAATGTCACACCAGAATGCCACAAGGAAACTCAGGACTGGAAGCCAGGCTTTCACCACCAGTTCAGAGCGGGTTTCGTGGCACCAAGCTGCCACCTTATCTCAATTGTTGTCAGTCACCTTGATTTAAACCAAATCCCTGGGAATCAGTCCACATTTGCTCCTACATAGCTCTTGAACGGAACCCACTGCACATTCCCTGCAAAAAATACCAATTAGCACACACACGCAGTCGTATCACTAACTCTAGAGGTAAAGCCTGCTCAATCATACCAGTGCGGATTTTCCACATATAAGCTTGAAATATTCAAATGAGCCTTCGCATAGGAAAAAAGCTAGGGTGGCTTTATTAACCTCTCCTGCGATTCATTCATTTGTTCACACACACACTGAGAACCTACATGCCAGGCACTAGGGAAATCAGTGGTGACCAAATCTTTATTCTTATGGATCTTCCTTTATATTCCAGCAGTAAAAGAGGCAACAAACTAGGAAGCAAATTAAGATTTTCAGGTAGTGAAAATTACTGTTAAAAAATGGTGAAATCTGAGATGGGGTGCTTAGGGAAGAAGGTCTCTATGAGGAGGGGGAGATGAGAGCGGAGACCCAAGTGCCATGAAATGCCAGCCTTATAAAATCTGAAGGCAGAGCATTCCCGGCGGTAAAACAAAATAAAGGCCTTGAAATGGAATCACAAAGCTCAGCCTGAGAGGAACATAAGAAGGCCAATAGGCTGGGGTTAGTGAACACAAGGAAGGGTGAGTTCAAGACACGACAGGAAGATGGGTTGGCCTAAATCATGCAGGGCCTGGTAAGAACACAGACTAAGTCAAAGGCCACAGGAAGCTACTAGTGTTTCAAATAGGAAAGTGCCAAGACTCCATGTAGGTTTTCAAATGTTCCTTTTGACTGTAGTGAGAATGGATTCTTGCGGACAATAGCAGAAGCAGAGACTAACTTGATGGTCACAGTGGCCCTGAGAGGCACAGAGAGCTGAACTGCACAGAGGCGGAGTACACTCTGGAAACAGTTTTTGGCCCAGGCACGTGGGGGACATGGAAGTGCCAACACTAAGATATGAAAAAGCAGAAAAAGGAGAGATTTGGGGCCGAGGGCAGTGTGAGGAGTGGAGGGTAGGGGTGGGGAGGCACAGAACTGAGAATTCCAACTTCGCCAAGTTACATGGGGGATGCCTAGTCGGACTAGGAGGTGGATGACAAAAAGGCAACACTGAGCCAAAGCAGAGTCATCTTTGTTGTTTTCTCTGTTTTTCCCTCTGTGGAAACAGAACAGGCCACACCTCTAGGGAAGATCTTAAGAAGGACACAGGAGAGTCGCTAAACATTTCCTTTTAAAACTCAGAAGCCAATTTCTCCCCTGGATGAGTTTACTGCATCACCCATCTGTTTCAGAGTCTAATCCCACAAGGCAAAAGTACCCTGGTACTGACTATTAGGATTTAGGCCTTTAGTTAATCCTAAAGGATCTGGACTTTTGATTGCAACAGACTCTTGCATGCGATCTAACTCCACAAATCACTGCCAGTCATTCAGTCATAGGAATGTCAGTGTTGAAAGAGAACTCAGAGGTCACTAGGTAGAAAACCTTATTCTATTTGTGAAGAAACTCAAATCCGCAGGCGCTGACAAGGACGCAGATGCTATACGGATTTCTCTCAAAATACAAAGGATATTCTGTATTCCTTCAGTTCTTTCAGTTCCTCTTCTCTTCGTTGCTTTTCTAGTAGCTCCTGCTGCCGGGAAACTTCATCAAGGAAGTTAGTCTCATCTTCGTCTAAGCCTCTTACCATGTTTTCTGAGGAAATAATTGAACAAGGAACACTTAGCAGGCTAAAGGGAAAAGAGAGTCAAACAAGATTTTTCCTTCTCCTTATTTTTAATAAGCAGCAGATCCTTTAGAGGATTAGAAGAAAGAATTTGTAAACACCTTGGCTTCTGGAGAGGCATAAAAATTAAGGCATTTCTTCCATTACTAGACATTAGCACAGAATTGAAATGGGTATCTTGAGCTCAAAACAGAAACGTTCAATGTAGTCTGGAAGGCAGCAAGTTACCTCTTTTCCACCAAATGAACATCTAGAGACTAGATAATCAAGACAGGTCCGTGGCTAGTTGGAAAAAGTGCATCAAAAAGGCCCTCCAGAATGTGCCAGACTGTTTCTGAAGCTTACTGAATTTGAACTGCTCCTCATACTCCTGCTGCTTCCTGTCTTTCTGCTCCTGCAGCCTTTCATACAGAGACCGAGGGTCATAAACCTCCTCTGGACATTCTGAAAGAAGGGGGAGGGAAGAAAGGGAGTGGGGAGAAAAGGTACATACTTTAGAATTTTTCACATTATTTTGGAATCGTAAAGGATTTTAAAGATAAAGTCAAGTCTCTGCATGATCTGAGGGCAAGGATAACACAAAAATAGTACAAAGTCCACAGTTTCCTTCTGGACCTCAGAGAGGGGCCAGCGGTTCTCAAAGGCAACCACCAATGTCAAGAGGAACCACGGCCTGAGACAGGTTAACTGGATGAGGGGCCAGCCCAGCCCCTACTCAGCGGCAGCATTCTCAGTCATTCAGATCCTGCATCCACCTGTAAAGAGGGAACAGACTCGCAGAATCTTCCGAAGGCAGGATGGTGGCGTGGACAGTGCGTACTATGCTTCTGCTCCCGCCACGGAGGCCTTGCATTGGCCCCTGCCCCCCTTTGAGGCTCAGTCCCCCTACTCTCAAGTGAGGACGGTAGTACCTACTCTGCAGGGCTGCTGTGAAGATCAGGGATCATCACACTGAATGCCAAACTACAAGCCCATATACCTTCTGGATCTTCAGGTTTTCGAACCTTCTCCCATTCTTCTTGCCTCCTTTTGCGCCGTTCATCTAGTTCTGCCTCGGACACAAACCTCTTTTTGATAACAAGATTACCATCATCCCCTCCATCCATAATGGAACAACTGGTCTACAAAAAAAAAAAAAAAAACATACCAAACATTTCAGGTGAGAACTGCAATTAAAATTCTAAGGCAAAACAAGAGATTTAGCTCTGTCTCACCTAGCAACAGACTACTCAAAACTCCCTTCAACCTTGAAAAGATCTTCAAGTAGTTTAATTTATAGATCACTGATGAAAGTACATGATTACATTTTTCCTACTGTATCAGGCAGTTTTATTAACATTTATGTTATCTAGAAAGTCAGCAAGTGGACCTGGAATAATTCTCATTACATGCTGTAATTACATGTAAGTCTTACACTGCAGATATTTCTTGGTCCCTCTAATCTAAACAAATTGGCTTCCTGGGCACCCTAACTTTTTCCCAGTTCTCAACCTCTTTTACTTCGGTGACATCTGACATTGTTCTTTCTTGCAATACCTATTTCAGGGACATTCCACTACCTCCGTTTGCGTGTTAGTTTCCAATAACTCAGAATGGAGAAACTCAGGTATTCAAGGAGCCCTGGAAACAAAGTCTAGTCTGTACAACAGGGAAGGGATATGCCTAGAGGCACACAAACCCCAAATGGAGACAGTGATACTAGAACCCAGATCTCCTAAATTCAGGTTCAATGTACTGTGTACTACACTAAGTGCAGTCCTCCATCTCTTTCCTGACCTTCCTTCCTGTAAGCTATGGATCTACGCCACTAAGAGTCTATCTTCAATCCTTCTCTTTTCTCACTCCCACAATGACCTCACCCACTTTATGCATATCTTGATGTACAAGATTCCCAAATCCCAAATCTACATATTTCTACCTGAACGGCTCTTCGGAAAGAAGGAGAAGGAAATAAAGATAGACGAGTGTGCATTACTCATTTTAAGCCTTTCTGCTTTTCTTTGCTAGTTTCTTTTTTTTTTTTTTTAAGAACTGTGGAATTCACTCTCAGACATGTTCTATTATTCATACAATTATACCCTAACAAGGGAGCAGCTCTATTCTGCACGACTAGGACATCAACTCAATGTCCATTCCAAGAGGATCCCTAATAACAAACATAAGTCTCTACTGAGAGCACAAAAATAAAGTAGCGGCCATTTATTGAGCTCTTACTATGGACTAAATATGTTTTTATGTATATTATCTCATTTATGCTTCCATTGACCCTATGAGAAATACTCTCTCTCTACAGATGAAGAAATGGAAGCCCAGAGATGTTAGGTCACTCATCTAAGGTGATAAAAGTGATAAAAGGTGGTGAATGGTAGAGCTGAGAATAAAATCCAGGTTTGACATCAAAAATTCACTTACCCACTTCACCATCCCCTTCCCCAGAAACCTGGGATCCTGGTTAAAAAGGAGGACATGTCAATTTCAGCTTTCTTCCTATACCAAATTCCAGGCTGAAAGTGTTCATGTACACATTTTAATAAAGATGAAAATGGAAGGTAAGAAAACAAATCCAAACATTCTGAACAAGAGAACAGTTTCAGCCTAAATCCTATTGTAGCTGAAGTTTAGTTCAATGTAGCAACCATGAGAGAGAATTTTGAAATTTACTAGAAAGAAAACCAAATTGGCAGAAGCTATTGTTCCCACTTAAAACCCACACCTGCACACTTGTAATTTAGCCTCAATGTCTCCAGCCAAAGGACTGTTACAGAAACAGAATTATTGTCTCTGTTGACCATGCCAAAAATTCCTCAAGTTCTGCAGAATAACCTCTTACGAAACAAGAGCCAACATGTTCTTAAATGTCATAAATTAGGACTCTAATAAATGGCAGAGATACACTGGACCCTCGATGTCCCCCTTTCTTATCCTATTAGATGGCTGCCACTTTCCTCCCTTGCCCTGAATTGGCCTCCTGGTTTCTTCCCCTCGCCTTTATTTCCTGGTAAATAATTCAGAGTCGGTTGGGTCCTTATGTCACACCTAATAGGATTCTCCATCCAACATACAAATCCACCATACATACCCAGGAGATTTTCATCCAAACCATATTCTAAAACTTCAACAGGCAACAATGCACTCACTCCCAGGCAGCTGACTCCCTCTCTCAGTAGATCTGACTGGTAGGATAGTTCTTCCTTAAATCAAACCGAAACCTGTCTCCCTATAAATTCCACACACAGGTTTGATCCACTGGGACTACAGAAAAGGAGCCAAATCCTTTTTGCAACATGACAATGCTTCAACTGTTTGAAGACAACTCCCACGGTCCTCCTAATCTGTCACTTTTCTGGACCAAACATCCCTAGTTCTTTTCATCTCATGAAATGGAGAAAAATACTAGTGTCTCAAAGCAGTACTTATCAGACTGCATAGGGTTTCAACCTGGGAAATAAATATTAGGATGTGCCAATGCCCTGGCATTCCTGTTGAACGCATCTCTCCACTCTCATTGTACCTTTTAAAAACTGAAAGAACATACGTTAATACTGAAAAGTGTTCCAATAGATAAAAACAAAAACACCTAGAATCGCAAATGGCTCCATCTAATTGAGAATTCAGTCTCTAAGATTTATTCTTATAACTCAAAATTAACAAAGTAAAATCATTAATTTTCACAGCCTGTTGAATTTTTGGAAAAGGAAGAACCTACCTTCACTTAAACTTTAACCAAGATCCCTGAAACTCAAGGGACAAAGCCTTCAAGACACATGTGTTAAAGGATTTAAATTTGAAATAGAAACTAAAGAATCTTCCAACACTTATCACTTTGGGGAAAAGACCAACTTAGGGGATTCCAAGAAATTCTTATTCTCTTTCTCATCAATCTTTTTCTCTTAAGTGTTAGAATTCAACTTCTACCCAAACGGTTGGGTCTGTGCCATTCACCATCTTTCACATACCACAAGGACAAAACCAGGAATCAGAGATGGGTTACCAAAAATGAAAGAAAATAAAGCAGCACATTGAAAAGGGGAAATTTAAAGACAATAGCTTCAGAATTTGACTGAGAAACTACCGCTCCCAATGGGATGGTTTCCTGAAAACAGAGTCAAAACCAATGAACACTTATAAAAGCCTGCTCTTTAAAGCTAATATTATAGTCCTGATATTCCCTTGTCTCAAAATAAATTTAAAAAAGCTAAATGGCCACGCCTAGTTATTATGAATTTCTGTGAGCTTAAAAGGGATACAACTAAAACACAGATTGCTTTAGCCTCTTTCTAGCCGTTCTATGTCTTCTGTGGGTCCTCATTCCCCATCACTTCAACAATCGTTTCCTCTTTGCCTTCAACCCTGCCAATGGCCCTCCTGGCTATTTGGTCATCTTTCGATATTAGGAGAGGTCAAAGATAGGGACAGAAAATGTTCATGAACAAGGGGCCATACTCCTGAATATTTGGATAACGGTCAGGATATTCCTTTTTCAGAAATACTCAGGTTTTTTTCCAGATTCAAAACCTGACTGTCAATACGTATTGCCAAGAAGCAAGCTTAACTTCACACACCTTTCAGTACAACTTAATCTAAGTCCCCCACTAGAAAACAAGTACCTTCCATACTAGTCTCCTAGTATGCATGAGGCAGCACATGAGTATGTGCTGCATGAGGCAGCCCAGGTAATGAACTTTACACTGTCTGAAATCAAGAGACCTTGCTTCTGCCCAGTACAAGCTGTATGCCCTGGGTAAGTCACTTAAGTCCTCAGAGTCTTGGTTTCCTCATCCACAGATTGCACTCACCAATGGGGATTAAAATAGTCCCAAACAACAGAGAGTTTCTGTGAGGATAAACAAGGTAATTCAGGCAAAGCACTTAGCACGGTGTTTGACACATGCCTAAAAAATGCTTTGAAAGGTTTGCCATTACTACAAAGTACTATGCTAAGCTCTGGACTGGTTATGGGAGAGAAATACTGTCTGTACTCGAGGAGTGGGCGAGAAATAAATCACGCACATGAACAAAGGGATTACATCAAACAGAGAAATTAGGAAAACCTTACATGTATATATTATTTCGTAATTCTATGTTTTCCTTTTAGTGGGGTTCTCTATTTTACTGTTTTATTAGTAGATTAATTTAAAAAAACTCGACATTGTGCTGAATACTGAATTCTGTGTCCAGTACTGTGTCAGAGTCTATGAGGTGCATAGAAGAAATAAAAGAGTTGATTATCCTTAAACTAGTTAATACCAGATAATAGTGTAGATGATGAATTACCAAAATGAATAGTATAGGTAAGGGGCAACAATGAAGGGCATAAATATCGATCAATCTAGTTTCCCAGGCTGAAAACCTGGACATGAACCTTTTCCCTCATTGCCTTACATCTCACCAGTGACCAAATTCTGACTTTTCTACCTCATAATGACCCCTTTTTAATCCATCTTCTCTTTTTTTAAAGAGAAGAGTCTTGTCTTTCTTTCTTTCTCTTTCTTAGTATATGTATTTATTTTAAGAGAGAAAGAGAGAAAGCTGGGGAGGGGCAGATGGAGGGAGACAGAATGAATCCCAAGCAGGTTCCGCACCCCCAGCATAGAACCGGACGCCGGGCTTGAACCCATAAACTGTAAGACCATGACCTGCGCCTCAATCAAGAGTCAGAAGCTCAATTGACTGAGCCACCCAGGCCTCCTTAGTCCTTTCCTTTCTAATGTCTTCTTGTCAGGGCCTCATCCCGCCCAGGGCTACTGCAGTAGCCTTCTACTAGTCTCCCTGTTTCTGCGGTCATCCCTACTCAAGCCACTTCTAACTCCAACTCGACCACGGCACTTACCCATCGTGTTTTACCATTTGTGACTGGTCAGTGGCTCTTTGTATCCGCACTGCTTCTTAGCACAGTGTCTGGCATATATTAGGCAGATAATAAATACTTATTGAATAAATCAACCATGAAGAGGATTTCAAGAATTTAAGCAGGGAAGAGTGAGCTCACATGAATATTCGGAGGTAATATTCCTACGTAAGTTATAGAAAATAGCAGGCATTACGTAAGTATTTGCTCAAGCTCCCATGTCCCATTGGGAATTCTATTCAAATACCACAAAATTGTGCTGCTGGAAACACATGGCCAAAAAGTGAATCGCTTTCCTATATTATATAATTGATGTTTTCTTCAAGAATAACTCACTTTAATTTCAACTGACTGAAAATGCTCTGTTATACTGAAGAATAAGTATTTCCCACACAAAGCATTTTTCTTTGAAGAGTTCCATTTTCATTGGTTGTTTATTCTGCATAGAGGAAGGTGATGAGTACCTGGAGCTTGTTTACCTCCTTCTGGAAGTTAAACTGTTTATTTCTAAATCCTACTGCCTTGCTAAATCTCCACAAGTCTCTTACTTTTCCCCTTTGCTAGAATAATTAAAAACAAAACACAAACAAAGCCCAGGGGCCTGGGATCGAACTATAAAGACTCATGTAGGAATGAAGAGGATTTACAACGGGAATATTCATTTTGTGCAGTGTGTTTAATTTCAGAAAGCATAAATGCTGTCAACTTTCCTTTAATCACATTGCTTTTTCCCCCCCAAGATGATTCAAGTTTAATTATCAAACTAAACGCTGCATTATCTTAAAAAGGATTATTTAAGTTCTTCAAATAGGGAATTCACGGAAAACCAAAACCATACCAAAATCACTTTGTCCAACCTTAAACGTTACAAACTGACACAAAGAACAGTTTTCAAATTTGCTTGACAGCCAAAAAAAACACAAAGTTCTTATATTTCAAGCCAAAGTAACTGTTAAACACAGCACTTCCGTGTTTGTACTGGAGACTGTGGTATTTAATTTCCAGGTTGGAGGGACGGAATGGGCTCAGTGACACCACATGCTATACAAGATCTAAACCTTACACTTTGCTACCCCCAAAGTAATTGCTACTGCTGACTTGAAAATTATTCCATTTGGCCAGTTCCATGATACAGGTTAATGAGATCTGGTCTCCTATGGAATTGAATTTTGTGATGGCAGACTATTTAAGTGTTTACATCACTGGCCACTACACCCTCCTAATTCTAACATTAGACTGTAGTGTAAAAATACACCAGGGGGGGATCAGATTTCTGTGTTATGGTGTTCCGAGGCTTCTGTCTGGGGAGCAAAAACAATAGGCCAATCCACTTTCCCTTGTCAGTAAATATACTTAAGTCCTGCTCTTCCAACATTTTTACCCTGATGTTCAAGTCACATGGGATTTCAAAATGCAGGACAGCAATTAAGAGGAATGTGCCATCTGGCAAACTCAACTATATTCCAAATAGATAGCTTTCTGGCCAGAAGTCACTTCTACCAAGCCACAGTAATTCAGATCAAGAGGACTTTCCCCATATATTGTAAAACTTCAGAGCATGACAACTACTAACAGAGAACAAGACTAGCATATGTTACCAAAGTAATCCTCAATCTAACAAGTAAGCCTTATTTAATACACTCCAGTAGCAAAGAAGACTAAAGGAATCTAAAAATCAGGGTGTAGCATAAGCAGTTTTATTCATATTTAAAATGTTTATTATAAAGAGCAATGTGTCACAATCTTCTGGTTGTCCAGGCATCTAAAATAAACACATGCAATGAAAAATTTTTTAAGCAAACCTATATATACATTTTTCTTTTCATAGCACAAGGACAGTCTCATCATATGTGCTTTTACCTTGAATTCATCTATATGCGCTGAAAAGAAAAGAGATCTTAAAATACTGATTCCCTTGGCTGATCACCAGTCCCTTAGTTCACATGTGCCTCTCAGAGTATAAACACGTTCCTCACTACATATGATTCTGATTATTAGTTGTATTTTTTTTTTTTTTTTTTTTTTTTTTTTTTACATATTGTGACTCCTAAATGCAAACCAGCTACTTCATCTGAGGTTCAAAGAAAGACAACCTTTGCATTACACAAACCATACAAGGCCAACTAACTCATTCAGTTGTAACGCTGAAGTAAATCTTTACAGGGGGCCTATTATGTGCAAGGCACAGAGTGCTAGGTGCTGAACTGGCATGCTACTTTTTAACAAATGAAGAAGTTGCATTCAATAAAAGAGATAGGTTGGCATAAGCAATTTTAGGAAAAGAAGACTGAAGTTAAATGCTACAAGAGAATAAAGAGAAGCTAAGCACTAAGGAGTTCAGAAAAGGAAGACTAAAAAAAAGTATCAGGAAAGCCTAATGTTGACAGCAGCTGTGACGCTACACAGGGAAAAGTGGTGGAAGTTTAAGGTATACGGAGAAAAATGATCTTTAAGATTCCCTGAAATCACAAATTTCACATTCCAAAATCAATGTGAAAGGGGGCTTACATTTCCAGAAATAGTGGGCTAGGTAATTAAGACCAATCCTCTACCTCTATGACTAAACAAAAACTGGAAGAAATTTTTTTAAATAATTGTTAAACAGAAACGCTAACAAGATAGTTAAAAAAAAAAGCCAAAACCCAAGAAAAGGTGAAAATTAAAAATCAAACCCAATATTCAAACTAGTTTTCATCCTGAGGATTTCTCTGACCTTGACCTTGAAACTGCTGTTTTGATGCACTTATGAAGCAATAGACACAAAAGTCAAAGCCAGGAGTCCACAAAAGGTGCAGAGTCATAACCACCTTCTTCATCTTAACCTAGCGTCCCAAAGAACTATTCCATTAAGGTAAAGGTGGGGGTGCCTGGGTGGCTCAGTCTGTTAAGCATACTTGGCGCAGGTCATGATCTTACGGTGAGATTGAGACCCGTGTCAGTGCAGAGCCTGCTTGGGATTCTCGCTCTGTCTCTCAAAAATAAGTAAAAATTTAAAAAAGGTAAAGGTGAACTGGGAGGGAAAACAGCAGCAATAATGAGCAAAAGAAACAGATTCAAAGGGAACTGGCAGTGGAATTAACACATATAGTTTATAAAACAATGCTTACTTCGTTTAAAGAAATAAAAACCAAGCCTCAAAATTAACAGCAGACTGTAAAACAATGGCATGGCACATTTGAAAAAGGCCCAAACAGAACCCTCAGGAACTAAAAAAAAAACACAGTAACTGAATTTAAGACGTCAATGGAAGGGTGTAACAGCAGATTAGAAATAACTTGAGAATTAATGAGGAAGAAATTATCCAGGATGTAGTATGGAATAATAAAGAAGTAAGAGGCATAGACAAGAAAGTGAAAGGAGCTGTGTTATATCAGCAAAGGAGATAAACAATGGGGCATAAGCAACATAAAATGGCCGAGGATTTTACAGAAAAAGAAGTCTGACAAACACCAAATCCAACAAAAACACATCCATAGTTGGATATATTATCCTGAAAATGCAGAAAACAAAAAACACAAAACAATTTTTAAAATACATTCCACAATAAAAAATGAAACAGACCACATTTAAGAATGAAGACGAAGCATTTTCAAAAGGGGATCAATAGTGAACACCCGGAACTTGTTTCACGCAGCTGCCCCCAAGGCATGATTACAGTAGGAACGCACCAATGGCGGAACCACGCACTTTAATTACTTCACTTACCAGCTATGTGGTTTTGAATTTCTGAGGCAGCAGCTTAACTCTAACCAAACATCAAGATTCTTAGAAGGTGAAAGGGAAGGCTGCTAACCAGGTCTGGACATAATTCTTCCTGATTGTAAGGGATTAAGGCACCAACACTTCAGCTGAGAAAAACAATTGGCCAGCCTCTGCTCTCAGACCCCTACAAATTGTTAATAGCTCCTCTCTGGCTCTATCTGAAAGACTGTAAGAGCTGCCTTTATCTGCGCTCAATCCCTTGTTATCAAAAAGGAGTATAAACAATGATTCTTTTCAAGGATTTCAGAAGTAGTGCCCTCCAAACCACTTTACGGGGTCCCTGTTAAGGTATCAATATGCCAAACAGCTGAAAAATCAACAAATCTTACCTCACAGCTGGTATACACTAGAGGTCATTGGGAATTCTGACCACCAGGCGCGCACTTGGCTTCCCTGGGTCCCAACTCCGGACCTACTGAGTCAGACTATCTGGGGGATAGGGTCCGAGAATCTGCATTTAAACAGGCCACAGAAGATCTTTTCTACTAGATTAAGAACCACTGCTATCAACAAGTAGGCCGCCACCTTTACACCTGTGCGCATAGACAACTTACGTAGGCACACTCTCAATCAAGATCCTTTAACCCAGCCCTCAGTCTTAGTTTCCTAAGGTTTTTTTTTATTTTTTGCGAAACGAGCACAGCTGCTTGCTACCTATTAGAAGAAAATGCACTGAGCACAGCAAACGGTACAAGGTACATAACAAATGTGTTTCCCATCCTACACTTGCACTCTGTGATTCAACCATTTCCAGGCACGCCCACATCTTCTGAGTAGCCTGGAGCCGTTCCAAGACCCCTGGGAGAGAGCCCGCTCCTCCCTTGGAACCTGGGTGGCCCCACTTAGCAGAAACGGTGGAATAGAGCCGGCAAGAGGTGCAAAGTCCCAAGACCACTAGAAAGGGCCGGGATCCTTTCCCCACACGACTTGGAGGCCTTCCCGCGGTTCCCTCGGCTCCCCTCAGGCTGGCCCCCAGCAAGCCCCTGGCCCCCGTGACTCAGAATACTGGGCAAGTGCGCAGACTGAGAACCGGCTTGGCCCTAAATCTCACACCAGACGTAGCCCCCCCATCTCCTCAGCGAAGAAGCTGGAGCCCAGGTCTCTCTGCCAGGCCAGGGCCCAGGCCGCACTCACCTACCAGCGTGCGGGAGGCGAGACCCCCTCACCTCGGCGGCGCCCACCCCAAACCGCCACCACCAAGGCCACACGCTCTTTAGGATAAAAAAAAAAAAAAAAGGAAAGAAAGAAAGAAAAAAAGAAGGAAAATAGCCTTTGCTTTTGTATTCCTTTTGACCCTTCAGGGCTTCCTCTTCCTCACCGCCACAACAAAGTTCCGCCCCGCTTCCGGTAGCGTAACCCAATCCGCACCTTTCTTCCTCCCCAGGAGACAGATGGAAATCCGGTACCAGGAAAGCTAGCCGGAGAGACTTGATTGGGCTATTCTCACCTCAGCAAGGGGATTGGCCCGCTCTTGCTTGGGGGGCGGGGCGGGCCGTGTGATCACGTGGCACAATCTCTGAAAGATGATTGGCTGTAACGGAGAGGGCTTGCCTCAGAGGAAGGGGCGTTTCCTAGGGGACTGAGGGAGGGCAGGGGCGGTACGAGGCGGGGGTGGGCCCAGCGCGTAATGGCAGCGCCGTGGCCTCGCGTCCATCTTTACCGCTCTCTCGGACCTGTCACAAAGGAGTCGCGCTGCCGCCGCCGCCGCCACCCCCTCCCTCGGGTGGGCCCGGGAGCTGGAGAAGTCAGTGCCGCAGCCCGGCCGCGCTGCTCTGGGAAACCACGGGGGACGCGAAGCTGGGGGGAGTCCGAGGGCTGGGGACGTCCGTGAGGGAAGGGAACAGCCGCCCGAGTCTGCGGTGGGGAGACCGGACTGAGGCTGAGGGAGACTCCGGGAAGGGGCCCGGGAGGGAGTGGCGTTGGGCAGAGCCCAGGAAACAACCCGGAGGTTCTCCACTGAGGCCCGCGCTGAAGGCGCCTGAAGAGGTACCTGGAAGAGGGTGTTCCCCCTTTAGCGGATTCGGGACCGGAGGAGGTTGTTGGGGGTCGCCCTTCCGAGGAGGCCGTGGCTAAACGGGCCCAGGTGAGAGGCAGGTAGCTCTTGGGAGGCTCCTGATGTTTAGGGGTGCTCCTCGGGGGTGTCCTGGACGGAAGGGGTAACGGGAGGAGGCTTTGGGAGGGTTTTCTTTTGTGGAGTTTTAAGGTTTAGGGGGCACGGGTGGACGTCGGACCTTCCCCTGGGAGACACAGAAATGCCTTGGGGCCGAGAGGCATCTCCGAGAGAGGGACTAGGAGTTGGGAGCCAGAGCTAGCGGATTCTTTTACTCCGGAGGCCCGATGTGAAAAATGGGTAAGAGCCCTAGGGAGAGGTTGTCGCTGAGCGGTGCCGGGAAGAAGAGACCACCATCTGTAGGAAAGCCCGGTGGGGGAATAGTGAGAGGGAAGCAGTCATGGCAAGGGTTTTCCTCTCTGGAGACCGAACCTGTGTCTCAAACACAGGATTCAGCTGCTTGTGGGCAAAGCGCAGATGGGGTGGAGGGAAGTCCGTCCTAACAGCACTCCTTGCGTGGCTCGAGATGAGGTTTTTGTTCCTACCTGGTGCCTCCGTGTCCCTGTCTTTGGGGAGGGAGAGCGAGGCCGAGATGGTTCAACTGTGCAGTTCTGTGCTGTAGAGCTGTCTGAATGAGGCTGGCTGCTCCCCCTGGAGTGTTGTACTTTGAACTTGAAAAGGTTGGAAGTGTCTCTTAGAGACTGAGTAGAGTCCTGCAGACGCCCAGGCCCCTCACCTACCGTGTACTCGTCCTCAGCAGTAACTCAATCCCCTCGGGTCCCTTGTGTGTGTTGAGACTTGACAAACTACAAGCCGTGTGAGAGTAAAGACTGTGATTCTACCACCAAAGGGGCTGGGGAATAAACGTGAAGGCACTTTCTGAACTGTAAAGCAGTATGTAGATGTAAGGGATTCGCATTAACGCAACTGTTGATCACCTATTGTAGTGGGAGCCTTATTGTACTGGAAACCTCAAGGTTCAGAGCTTTCTAGGTCACATGATGATCTAAACCCATGGTTTCAGCCCCAGCTTAGATGGGAGTGGAGGGATTTCCGGTTTTTTGCTCCCAGAGTTTTAATTTACTTTGAACTTCTGATGGTGCTGGCAGGGGGTAGCACTAGGGTATAATCTTTTCCTCCAGAAAGTTGTTCTCTGACAGCTGAAATTTGATCTCAGTGTTATAAACCACCTCCCCTTTTTCCATATATATATATATATATATATATATTTATGGCCTTTGGATGTCTACACGTACTGAATATCATGCTTCCTCTCTTAGTTGTGATTTTGTAAATGAGACCTCCTTTATCCCCACCCCTCCCCGTGAACTAATATTATGCCTTTCTGTATTCTGTGGTGGCCTCTAACTATAGATTGAGGCACATAAGCAATTGCTTTTAAATTTGTCTTCCACGCTGGTTCTCTTTTATTTTTCACCATGTATAGAATTTGCATTTCCTGAATGACACCTTGCTTTGTAGCTCCCCCCCATGAAGTTATAAGATGCTTGTGTCCATGTATGACATTGTCCAAATAATTGGTTAATGGCTTTTGTTAGAGCTGGTTTTCCAAATGTTGGATATTTGTGATTTTTGGGAAAAAAAATTTTTTTAACAAAAAGCTGGCTTGCATTTCCTGTTTTTCTAATTTATATTCCATGGGTCTTTGGAAAAAAAAAAAAACTATGGTGATTTTATGAGCTTTCTGATTTCCCAGGACACTTGTTGTCCTGACCTACTGCTTAATGTCTGTGGCCTGCTTTTGCTGTTTTCACAAACCCTTCATTATTTCTGTACTCCATGATCATTTTTAAGTTATTGATTATAGGAAATGTTTCAGCATACTTTGTGTGGACTTTTTCTAATTTGTCAACAAATGACTTCACCTTGATAAACTGGCCAAGAATCAAGGGGAATAAAAACTTAGCATTGCGTGTAAAAGTTTTTTATTCAGTACAACTCTGAAGTTATCTTTTGGCAAGAGAATAACAAATTGTGTTCTTGAAGTGCATTTACCTTGTTTCCACGCATGATTTTAATTCAGCCTATCAGAAATTACAAAAATAAGTAATTTTTAAATGGAGAAGTCATTTTGCAGCCTTTAAAATACAACTCTGCTTCATACTCTAATATCTATGTAGTTTGAGAAATTATTAGGAATTCTTAAGGATGGTAATCACTATTATCACAACTTCAAATTGGAAGTTTTCTGTTTTGTGATCAGATGCTTTGTACAGTAGGGTGTGACAGGCACAGGGCTGAAAAAGTGAATGGAAAATCATCAGGCACCACAGGTGGGAATCACAATGGACCCAGCAAGCTATTTCAAAGAGGTATTTGGGGGTAGTAAACTCAGTTTAGCTTCCCTTCAAATATTTGGCATTTTCGACTTTTCCATTGAGTTTGGATTGTTTTTGTCCTTATGTACAATTTTGAACATTGAAAAAGAGAGTAGTCAGGAAGTGGTGAATGATAAAACTTGGGCCACGACCTTTAGAAGGAGACTTTTATAATTTTAGTGGTGCAAAAGAGTATTTTCACTTCGGTTTATTCAATAAGTTAGCTTTTGATATAGCTTTTGAAATATGATTGGGGGAAAAAGGTAAAATTGTTAAATATCACTCTCTGCGTCCATTTCAAAAGAGAATGCTTGCTGGTTAAATATGTAAAAGCATATTGAACTATAGAAAGCTGTATATAACTGTGTGATATATACAAGGCTAAATGAAGCAAGCATTTTACAGGGGTTGGCTGTAAGAGAATATTCTTTCTCCCTTTCTGAGCTTTTGAAAATGAAGAATGTGTTTGAAAAAGCAAAGAATTGATGCACTCCGGAAGGTTGTTAATGAATCCTGCCTGTAACTTTCTTGTTGCTTGAAATTATAGTTTCCAGGCGTAATATCATGAGTCCTATACACGTCGAATAGAAGGTCTGAAATACCTTACTTGGCAAGTTTATTATTACCTCAGTTTAATGTTGCAGTGTTAGTTTTTTCTTACCCCTTCTACCTCCTGAAGAGTTAAGTTTCTTCTCCTGGGCTGCCCTTCCACTGGGCAGTGACTCTCCCAAGTACAGCTCCTACTCCACCCTTCTTTGTGAGAAGTACAGCTCCTTTTTTCACTTCTTATTGCTTCATAGTTGTTCATGCTTTCATATGTCTAAGGGCTGCTTATTAATAACCTACCAACTGAATCATTAAGAATTACTAAAATGTGGTATGCATAAACCAAAACTAGAAACTAGTATAGCATTAGAGTTTACTGTCGTCTCCCAGAGTGTGTCCTGGGAAACTTAGCAACAGTGCAAAGCTTCTTACATGTCATATGCAGAATGGGGGTTCCTGCCATATTCAGGAAGGGTGCTTATTTGGGATGCATCCTCAGTATGGTCTCAAATGGACCATTGTGCTTTTTTTCATTGTGCTTCCTCTTTTCTCCCCACCCTGCCATTGAAATGACTATTAGCTTCATCTTTATTTAATATACGGGCTTTTGGTTAACTTTTCACTGTGTGGTCAGGCCTAGTTGTACCAAAAATGCTTTGGCTTATCATCTAAGACATGAATGTGTTGCAGCACAAATAAAAATTTTCCATTCCCCTTTTGCTAATTCTGCTATATATAGTCACCTAAAAACTTGCTTGTAAGAGATACTTGAAAGTCACTAAGTTCCTTTTCCCCTGGAAAAGTGGTAGAGGGAGAGGCCTCCTCCTAGTGGACCGTAAGCTTCTATGGCATGTGCTGTGTTATGGGTCAGGCACTCCGTATGTTGTCTGTTGCTGTCCTTCATCCCTCTGCCAAGAGCCTGTGGACCTTTCTTCCGCTTTGCTCGGTGCACATAAGCATTGGATTTATATTTATTAAATGATGTTGTCTCAGTTTTTCAAAGTGGTATCTCCTTTGGAAACGCTTCATTTTTACAGATTTTAGAATAAATTCGCTTAAATTACTTACTGACTACCTGTTAGTTTCTAATAGGTATCCAATTGAGTATGCAATTGACTTTGCAGATACTGTTTTAAGTAGATCTCTTTAAGGAAAGTGTTGCTATTTATGCTGTTGACACATTGTGTTTTCTTACTAGCAGAGCGTTCTCTGTAACAGTAAAGTCCTTTTCCTTCAGATTTGGGGATAATATATGCATTTGAATAACAGATCTATATGACCTCCTGTTATTTGGTCTCCCAGGAGGGATAAATCCCAAATAGTGTGGCATATTACATGTGTTTTTCTCTTCTGTACTGTAGCCATCATTAGCGCTTACCTCAGTTCTTCCTTAGTATTTCCTCTTTGGATTCAAGGCAAATTTTTTGATTCTTGAGACCAGACAAGTATTATTTACTTTTTCCTTTTTTACTGTTATTTGCTTCTGGAAATTTCTTACTCTATCCCAGCCCTAAATCTTATTTCTTGTTACAGTTTTTGAATGCTAAAAGGATTTGTTTTTTCTCCTTTGTACTGTTTCAGGTCAGGGCTGTATTCTGTAATTTGTTCTGCTAAAAATTCTCACCTGACCACAGACACCACTGCTACCGAGTTAAAAAGCTCCCAACATTTTAGGAGAAGCTTTTTCCAGCAACTCTTTGTCTACCAATTCAACCAGAAAAATTAACTACTTTTCCTTCCAAGGTTGTACTTTCTCAAACTAACCTCTGTGCATAGCAGAAGTATCAAAATAACCCAGTGCTTTTCTCAGACAATGTGAAGGTTAGTTATAAGCTCTGGGTTAATAGTACCCTGTCTGGCTTAAACCTCAAGTGGCCAGCACCAGTGCAGATAGTTTTGGACACCTGGGTGACATGTGAAACTATCTTACCAGAGCTGCTTTTCCTTTTGGGTGAAAAGTGAAGTTCCAACCAAATATTTCACAATCTTCCCCTCTCATCCCCACCCCCACCACAGAATATCAGATGCTTTAGAGTCTAAAGAAAAAACAGTCTTGTTAAAATGTCTGTAGGTGGTTTCTGTTTCAACTTGCAGGTATACTCTTGACATAGAATACACTTTTCTTATCTACTTCATGTACAACTAAATAACTTGTTGACCTCCAACTTTTCCCCATTTAAATACAATCTTCAGCCAAAAAAAAAATATATATATATATAGTCTTTGGGGTGTTCTGTAGAATATTTTAAAAGCAAACATATTTATGGGTAAGGTTCTCTACCTTTGAGTTCCACAAGTGTATGCATTTGACAAAACTTGGCACATATATGCTTAAGATTTGTATCTTTCGTTATGTGTAAATTTAACCTCTAAAAACATATTGAAGTCCAGTTAGTGATATGCATGCTGAATTATTTAGGGGGGCAGTATATGGATACCTGTGATTTACTTTGAAATGCACCAAAAACAGAGGGATTGAGGATAGATAGATGTGTGATAAAGCAAGTATAGTAAAATGTTAGTAGAATGTAGATGGTGGGTACATAGGTGTTCCCTGTAAAATTCAACTTTTCTGTATGTTTGAAATTGTCCATAATAAAATGTCGAGGGCTCATTAAACATGACGCTGGATGCTCTCACTGGTAATACGTATATTCACTATCTTAGGATAAAATCCAAACATGTTCTAATGAAAGGAAACCATTAAAATTTCCAGTGTATTACATTTTGTTACTATTCATGCTATAGGATTTAGTCTTTGAGAATTGGGGAGTGGATTGGAAAAAATTACTGCATCCTGTAACACTGTTTTTGGAATGATGAGGTGAAGATGACAGCAATAGAAATTTCATGCCCAAAGTTTGGTTTTTCTTCCTATGGTCATTCATTTAACCAGCTTCTCCTTTCTTGGCAGCATAACCCTGAAGTCTTATTTTCAGAGAAAAGAAAGTGTTCTTAATGTCAAGGAGCTGTATTGTGATTGAATGCAAGCAAATATTTGAATAAATGAATCATTGATTCCTGGACCATTGTCAGACAGGGTTAGATCAGTTGGCCAGATGTCTCTTTGGTGAATTGTTTATGATGGTAGAGGTCTGTGGTTTGAGTACCAGACCTCGCTGCTTTAACACTGAACTTACTGAGAGCGCAAGTTTGGTTTTTTGTTCCTTTCAGAGCAACTTTAAAATAAATACAATGTAAAATTCTAATAAATCATAAATGATATAGAAATGGAAAGAATAGGGGTGCCTGGGTGGCTCAGTTGGTTGAGCGTCTGACTTCAGCTCAGGTCATGATCTCAGGATTCGTGGGTTCGAGCCCCGCGTCGGACTCTGTGCTGACAGCTCAGAGCCTGGAGCCTGTCTTCGGATTTTGTGTCTCCCTCTCTCTCTGACCCTCCCCTGCTCACGCTGTGTGTGTGTCTCTCTCTCTCTCTCTCTCAAAAATAAATAAAAGATTAAAAAAAACTTTTTTAATGGAAAGAATAGTCATTCCTTTCTTTTGTAAAAGGAACTATTTTATTATAATTATGCTCTTGCAGCAACATGGCTATCAACAGTATGATTTAAAAGCATTACCATTTAGATGGTAAAAAGTTTCTCTACTAAGCAATGGCAACCAGTGGCGCCATTATAATTTAATCAGTTGATGATTGCCACCTTTGTTGATGATTGCTACAGCCACAGATCTAGTTGTTATGTATATTCAAATTATGTGAGTAGCTGTTTTTTGTTCTCAAAATTGAGATGACCATCTAATGCTAAGTAGTCATCAAAGTTTTGGAGAAGTATATAGGTATTTGAGATATTTTGCCTTTACAGAATCTCTATTCTTATTCATTTTCCATTCTATTCAGTCTGTCAACCATTGAATGACATTATCCATAAGCAGGGTACCATCTTGATTCATGATGCTTCATAGGGTGGATCTGTTGGGAAACATAGGGAGCTATTCATTATGTCAATATGTCCTGTACATGATCGTTAATGGATGTAACTTTATTCTAATGGTTTTTTTGGCTGCCTTCTCGAAAAGGCTAAGTTCACAGATAGTATCAGTTCATTTTTCTGGAAAGGGAAATTAACTTTTTTGACCCCAGAAGCGTCACTCTATAGTGTTTCAATTTGTCCCTTCATTCAGTCAGTAGGTCCTGCCTATTGTGACAGGTTTCTGTGTTAGTTTCTATAGCACAATGATTTCCAGACCTGGCCACCATCAGAATCAACTGGAGAATTTTAAGAAAACAATTGCTTGGGCCATATCCTAGAAGTTCTGATTCTGGTGATTTGGAGTGGAACCAGGAATTTGCATTTTAAGAAGTACTTAAGCAATTCTAATGGCCATTGGCTTTGGGATGATTAAGCTACAATCTTTGTCTAAAAGTATGGATAAGAAAAAATTATTTTAGTACAGGGTAGATGATAACTGTAAAAGATAACTTCTTTGGTTAGCTTAGTGCTATTGGTTTGTTCGTTTAAAGTTTATCTATCTGGAGAGAGAGGAAAGGGCAGAGAGAGAGGATCCCAAGCAGACTCTGCCCTGTCAGCACAGAGCCCGACGCCAGGCTCGAACCCACAAACTGCGTGATCATGACCTGAGCCGAAATCAAGAGTCGGGCACTCAACTGACTGAGCCACCCAAGCGCCCCACAGTTATCTTAGTGTTCTTAAATCAGGTCTTAACTCCAGAGTCCCCATATCCCAGATTATTTAGTCACTCATTTTATAATAACATCTTGCATTTTTGGATCCAGTGTTAAGCGTAAGGCTCTGTGCCACATGTTTTACATGCACTATTCCATTTCATCCTCACAGTGGTACTGTGTAAGAACTATTATTATCTCCATGTTTTAAAGTGTGTCAATAGGGTAATTAGAATGCGTGGCTGTAAATATTGCAGAGCTGGGACCTGCGCCCAGTCTGACTGCAAACCCCATGCCCTGTGCTGAGGTGGCCTCTGGCATCCTGTATGAGATCTGCAGGCTGAGTGTTACTGTCTTAAAACAATGGTCCTTGGGAAGAGGACCACATGTTTTTTGGAATGAGATAAAACAAAGCTGTGTAAAGTATAATTGTTGAACGTTATTACCTAGTCTTTTGCCTAAAGTATTCACAATTTGTTCTCTGAGAAAAGTATCACGAGTGACAGTGATTCCCAGATAAAAGCTATACATTCTTTAGCACTGAATGAATCTAAAAGATCATACACTTTGTTCATTTATGTGCTTGCCTTTAGATGAAACCCTTAAAGATTCTCTGTATGTTCATTTCAGAAGTTTTTTAACGATATCAGCTTTTTGTTCCTTGTATGTTTCATAGGTTTCCCCCACCTAATTGGCCTCTCCTTTACACCTGGTTTTCACAGTTAGTCCTTGAAAGTGAAAGTCTTTAATTTTAAAATATTTGAAAACTTTATTTTTTTTACTCCCATTTCCTCCTGTAACAAATTTTGTAGTTGGCATCATTTTCTGGGTCATTTGGGGAAAATAATTCTTTTGGAAGAAATTGACCTGAACTACACTTGAGTTCAATATGAAAATAATAAAGAAAAAAAAAACCTGTCATCTTCCTCAAATTTAGTCAGATTTTTAAAAAATACCTACATGTACTGGATATCCTCCATTTACTTTGGAACAGTACTAAAACGAAATCTTCATAGATAAATTATTCTATATCCAGTTAGGAAAACATTTTTGGATAGAATGAGGTTTTAAGACATTGAGATTCAGCAAACTTTTTTTTTTGTTTTTTTGTTTTTTTTTTTTATTTCTCAGAAGCATTCCCAATGTTTCTTGTTAATCTAACTAGCTTTACAAGTGACGGCATCAGACTGCAATTGTAGAATCCTTTGTTCTCTCCCCTCCAACACTTTTTCTGGGACTTAATCTCACCTGACATTCTCAGATTATTACCAGTTTTTTAAATGCCTGATTTGGTCTCCCTTCCTCAGTTATGCATTCCCCAGCTTAATGTGTCTGGTTGGACTGAATCTACTATTTACATGACATGCCTCTCCCACCTTCTATATTGATCATGTGGAAAAGCTCAGGAGCTTTAGAGAAGCCGTAGAATTCCCTCTGTTCCAGTAAGCCCGACACCACGGAGCAGTTCAGGGTAAGAGAGCACTTGGACAGGAAATGAAGCATTTCTAAATAGAGTTCCCTTGTATTGAATCCTGGACCATTCCCTCTACCATCCCCAAAGTATTCGTTGGTTTAGACACAGATTTTTATGGCCTAGTGGGTAAGAAACTGTGATAATCCAGAGTACGGATTTGGTACAGCCTTGGCTGGAATGAGGAGTGGTTTTAGATATACCGGTGTAGAAAGATGTGTTGTTGGGGCACCTGGGTGGCTCAGTTGATTAAGCATCCAACTCTTTATCTCAGGTCAGGTCATGATCTCCCCATTCATGACATCAAGCCCTGCATCAGGCTCCGTGGTGACAGCGTGGAGCCCCCTTTGGATGCTCTCTCGTCTCTGCCCCTCCCCCGCTCGTGCTCTCTTTCTCTCTCAAAGTAGCATTAAAAATAATGATGTATGGTTAAGGGAAAAAAGGCAAACCTCAGAACAGTGTTTATGGCATCATCCTATTTAAGTTAAAAAAAAATTTGGGGAGGGGTGCGCCTGGGTGGCTTAGTTGGTTAAGCATCTGACGAGCTTGAGTCTTAATCTCATGGTTTCTGAGTTTGAGCCCTGCTTTGGGTGAGCACAGACCGCACTTCAGGTGAGCTCAAGCCCCACATCGAGTGAGCATGAGCCCCACTTCGGGTGAGCCCCACTTCTCTCTCCCCCCCCCCTGCCCCTAATGGAATATTCTCCCTCTCTTCCTCTCTCTCCCCATCTCTGCCCCTTGCTCACTTGCGCCCTCTCTCAAAATTTAAGTATATTAGTGTGCAAACAGACCCATGAAGCTTTTAGCAGGGGTTACCTCTGGGAAAGGAATGGGCTATGCAGAAGAGAGGCTTTCACTTTTCTGTAGACTGTATGCAACATTTCAGACTTTTTAAAAAAAATTTTTAACATTTATTTATTTTTAATAGAGACAGAACACGAGTAGGGGAGGGGCAGAGAGAGAGGGAGACACACAATCTGAAGCAGGCTCCAGGCTCCAAGCTGTCAGCACAGAGCCCAACACAGGGCTCAAACCTACAAACTGTGAGATCATGACCTAAGTGAAGTCAGATGCTTAACCAACTGAGCCACACAGGTGCCCCATTTTTTAAAAAAATTTTTTAAACATTTATTCATTATTAATAAAGACAGAGCACGAGTAGAGGAGGGCAGAGAGAGAGGGAGCATTTCAGTCTTAAAATGAATGCATCCATCTTTTGTTTTAGAAAGTTAACGGATAAAAAACTTTTAATACTTGGATGTTTCGTGGGAGTAATCTAGTGGCTTATCAACTGGGCAGATCTACCAGAAAATGTTGGGTTCTTTACCCCCTTCATCTGAATTGTTCCAACAGTGTCTTCTCTGTGAACGTTCTGTGAGAAGGGCTAGAGCACTGCTTCTTAAATGTTACTTTTTGGTCTTAGCAGCATAATTTATAAGATCAATAGAAATTTGTAGCAGGGACTCTTTTAAAGGTTTATTTCTAATTTCTGTCTCCTGTCTTTTTAAGCATTGAAATCTTGTAGGTATCTACTCTCTGGGGGGGTAATTGTATACCATGGTCCTTGCAGTAATGGGAATGATACTACTTCAACTCTTTGTTGGTTCTCTTTTAAAAAGCTGTTTCCAGCAGAGTCCTTGTCTCATGCTCCTACCTCTACTTCAGTCACATCCTTCTAAGTATGATCTCCAAATTTTAAAGACAAACTGTTTGGGAGGAACCAAAACACTTATGGTATTACTTGGCTTGGCCATTGCTGTCTTGGTAGTCTGTTACCTCTCTTCTTTCTTCCCGTCCCTCCCTCCCCTTCCATTTCTTGTCCCTCCCCCTCCTTCTATAGGTTATATTAGATTATTATATGTATGAGTAAAGACTTTTTATCTGCATCTATCTTTATCTTCATCTCCTTTAGTTTTCCCCCATGAGCAGTAATTAAACTGGGCAAATATTTAAAATAATTTGCTGCAAATCTGTCCCAATAATGGAATTAATTTTTTCTTTTGCTTTTTTCTTGCTCCATTGAATTACACATTTTATAGCTATTCCTGAGCCAGTGCTCAATACACGCAGATTTAATTGTAAATAACTAAATGTTGAGAGTACACACTAGTCTCTATTCCTTATATGTCGATTTGTGCCCTTATGGGTCTTGTCTCTAGGTCTTGGCATGATTTTTTACTTTCTGTTGCCAACCCCCTCCCACTTCCGTTTTCTTCTTCCAGATCCTTTCTAGACCTAACCAGATTTTCTCAGTTTAATGAAGAGGTGGTTCTATCATTAGGCTTTTGTTGATGAGCACACTATATGGGATGAGAATTGCCATCCATGAATTCCTGGAGGGCAGGGACTATGCCTTGGTCATCTTTATTCTCCCAGTGCCAGCCAGAGTGGTGCAGGCAAAAGGTACCTCGTCAGTATTTTTAGACAAAGATCACTGGCGTGCCCTTTGGTAACTTTGTAGCAGACATATTTGTACAAAAAACTGATCATTGTGAAAATGTAACTTTGTGATGTATATTTGCCTCTCCCCAGTCTTGCTTACATAACAGAAAAACTTTGTAACTGCTTGTATGATTTCTGTAAATTCTCAAAGAGTGCCTCCAAATGGGAAATCTGTACAGTTTGGTGATTGCATTCAAGTGAAACACTCTACCCTTTATTCTCCTTGATATCAAGTGGGTGCTATCACATTTGTATCCTAACTTTTTTAACAATAAGCATCTGTAATTAGTTTACTTGAAGCATTAACTTTTCTCATACATTTAAATTTAAAAAGGAGACAGTTCATTTTTTTTAATCCACAAAAGGAGCCTTGCAGCAACTGCACACATTCTTCTAATGTGTTTCTGCATAGGTAGAACCATGCACATGGATTTTGAAAGAAGAAATCAGTGGTTATTTGTGTGCTTTACAAAGATATGGTTTAGCAATCAACTTTATATTATAACGCTAAGAAGGAATTCTTGATTGTAATTTCCTTATGCAAAGGTACCTCTTTGTGTCCAAAACCTATAAAAATAACCAGAGATGATTTGCCATTGCAATTCTGTGCCTATAAAGTGTAATTAAATGACCAAGAATCTTTGATTCATTTTTCTTCTCTTCCTTTTAGAACTGCCACTGAATGACCCGGATTCCCTGTAATTGATAATGTTGGAGATCAGCTCTGCAACTTTCTTCCATATTCAGTTGTTAAAAACAAATAGAATGCAAGTTCCTCCACTCCAGATTATGAAAACAGTACTTGGAAAACTGAAAACTATCTAAATGATTGTCTTTGGTTGGGCCGTGTTCTTAGTGAGCAGAAGCCTTGGCCAGGGTCTGCTGTTGACTCTTGAGGAGCACATAGCCCACTTCCTGGGGGCTAGAGGTGCCACTGCTACCATGGGTAATTCCTGTATCTGCCGAGATGACAGTGGAGCGGAAGATAGTGTTGACACCCAGCAGCAACAAGCTGAGAACAGTGCAGTGCCCACTGCCGACACGAGGAGCCAACCCCGGGACCCTGTTCGGCCACCAAGGAGGGGCCGAGGACCACATGAGCCAAGGAGAAAGAAACAAAACGTAGACGGGCTAGTGCTGGACACACTAGCAGTCATACGGACTCTTGTAGATAAGTAAGTATCTGACTCCTCGTCACTATGAGATGACACTTCTACAGGAACCATAACCTTTGGCTCCTTCACTTCATTAGGATCTCTTCGCCACGCCTTGAGCTTGTAAGGCAAGGGAGAATATTTTTTTTCTCCTCTGATGGCAGAGTAAATTATAAGGTTTGATGTTTTTACTTGCTAACATCTACTCCTATCTGGAAATGTCTAAACATTTCAATAGCAGAAAACACTAATTAAAGCTACGATCTTTATTAGGGAATGTACTAAATAAGTGAGTTTGTGTTGCAAACTACAATAGAAAATGGTTTCACAAAGACGGATTCTTATCTTGCTTGCCTATCTACTCCATGGACCAGAGATTCAAGATGAGTTATTTTTCCAAGAGCATGGCTGTGTGCACTTTCTGTTGGCAACGTAAGGACATAGATCAATGAAAGCGTTCATCCTCCTCTCTTTTTGTATCCCTTATTTGGCCATCTTCAATCCGTTTGGGAAGCTTGTAAATTGAAACTGCAGGACACACCTGTACCTGTTTTGTTTCTCCCCCGCTTTGTCTAACTATATGTATCAAATCCCAGATTGAATAACAGTGAAATGAAAGAACATGTTCAAATTGAAAAAATACTTTAAATGTGCAGTTCAGTAGTTAGGAGCAAAAGTTTTAGAACCATGATCAACCAAGTTTCAAATTTCAGCCCAGCCCCTTAACTAGCTATATAATAGTGGGCGAATTAATTCTCTAAGCCTCAGGTTCCTCATGTATAAGAGGGAAATTATATCTTTCTTACAGGCATTATCATGAGATAATATAAAGCATCTAGAATAGTGCCTTACACATAACAATTGCTCAACAGATGATAATTTTTTTTTTAATGCTTATTTATGGGAGGGGTGGAGCATGAGCAGGAGGAAGGGTAGAGAGAGAGAAGAGAGAGAATCCCAAGAAGGCTCCACACTGTCAGCACAGAGCCTGACACAGGGCTCAGTTCCACAAACCTCAAGATCATGACCTGAGTTGAAATCAAGAGCCAGACACTCAACTGAGCCACCCAGGTGCCCCAATAGTATTTTTTTTTCTTTTTTGGTTATATCTGGGTTCTTTTTGCCTTAGGCTCTGCTAGTAAACTTAAGTTTCTAAATATTTGATAATCTCATAAAACCTAGTTTTGTTTAATTTCTCAAAATTATAGTGTTAAGCAAGATATACCTGTGCATATTATTCCGAGGGGAATTTTTTCCCTCATAGAAATAAATTTATTTTGCACATCTTTCTATCTGCCATAGAACATACTGGGGAAGGAGGTTCTTACAAATATGCTCCATAACTCCATAACCAGTTTAGAAAGATCTTCTCAGGTTATTAATACCAGCCTTTGAAGTAGTTCTGGTATCTGAATTTTTTTATACTGTGGATAGACTCTTTATTTCTTTTAAAAAATTATTATTTATACTTTAGTTAATGTACAGTGAAATATTGGTTTCAGAAGTAGAATTCAATGATTCATCATTTACATTCAACACCCAGTGCCCTTAATACTCACCACCCATCTAGTCCACCTCCCACCCACCTTCTTCCTCAACCCTCGGTTCTCTATCAATTAAGAGTCTCTTGTAGTTTGTTTCCCTCTCTTCTCTTTCCCTGCCCTTCCCATATATTCTGATTTGTTTCTTAAATTACACATGAGTGAAATCATGTATTTCTGTGATTATTTCACTTAGCATAATATATTCTAGCTCCATCCACATCGTTGCAAGTGGCAAGATTTCATTTTTATTTTTTGATGGCTGAGCAATATTCCATTGTATATATGCATCTTTATTCATTCATCAATCAATGGACATTTGGGCTTTCTCCATAATTTGCCTATTGTTGATAACGGTGCTATAAACATTGGGTTGCATGTACTGCTTGGAATCTGTATTTTTGTATCATTTAGGTAAATGCCTAATAGTGCAGTTGCTGGGTCTTAGGGTAGTTCTATTTTTAGTTTTTTGAGGAACCTCCATACTGTTTTGCACAGTGGCTGCATCAGTTTGCATTCCCACCAACAGTGCAAGAGGATTCCCCTTTCTCTGCATCCTCACCAACACCTGTTGTTTCTTTGTGTTGTTAATTTTATGAATTTAATGTTCATATGTTTGTAGAAAATATTTATCGAATATAAATATATGCTATTTACATTCCTCAAACTCAGGTAAGGGGCTAGAATCTGTTATTTAAAGCTTCTTCATGGTGCCTTTTTTTTTTTTTTTTCCTTTTGAGAGCCAGCACATGCCAGTGCGTGAGCAGGGGAGGAGTATAGAGAGAGAGAATCTTAAGCAGAGCTGCACCCGGGAGTGGGGGTGGGGGGTTGTCCACACAAGGCTCCATCTCACAACCCTGTGAGGTCATGACCTGAGCTGAAATCAAGAGTCAGGCGCTTAACCAATTGAGCCACCCAGGTGCCTCTCTTCATGGTGACATTTAAAACATACTATAAAATTATAATGAAAAGTTGCCCTTCCAAAATAAGGAAACCACAAGCAGTGTTACTTAAGACCATTCGAGAAACAAGTTCAGAATAAGCTTTGCCATATTTTTTAAGAAGGGGATTAAGAGAGTGTGGAGATTTATCTCCAAGCTTTTAGAAAATATTACAAATTATAAGTGAACTTGTTGATGAAGGAAATAATTCACTTACCTGAGGCAAATAGTGTACATTGGAGTAATAGGGTCACCTTTTACCTTAAACCTGCTTATACCAAGTTATAGCTATAACTCTTCTGAGAATGAACAAATAAGACAGATGTAGAGCAAGTATGACAGGACCTGTTTGAGAAGTTAATGGCAAATACAGGGTTCAGACAGTTACAAACACAGTCAATGTAGCTTGTTTTTCAGGAGCTACTAAAGGAGAAGAATATCATACCTATAAAGTTTATAAAGCTCTTAAAACTAACCATGAAAGATAGGACCGATAGACTTGGTAAGAATATACCAACAAGGATGTATGCAGATGTCACAATTTTAGAATAATCGGTATTGATTGTTCTCCTCGTTCTGCTTGTTACTTAGGAAAGGATGACGTGATCTGAGAGAGGAGAGCAGTTTCTAATGCTGTAGTGAGAGACTTGCTATAGGAAACACGCTTTAAATATACTTATTTTAAAGTCATTTTGAAGTTTTCTTATTTGCATTTATTATTTTTTTCTTGGTAGTGACTTTATCCTCAGATTGTCAGTGGTATTGATATTATTCTCATATAGTTTGGAACTTTAAGTTACAGACTCCTCCTGGTGGAAGATTTTTTCCTTACCGTGTGTGTGTGCGTGCACGCGCGTGCGCGTTCTGTCTTCCTCTCTGTCATTCTATCTTCCTGTCATTTTTGTTGTCCTCTGCATCTACCTTCAGTCTATGACTTAACCTAAATTTGGTGACTCTGAGTTCCCATAGCCCAAGTCTTGCTGCATGGCTTTCTTTGCCTTTTCTGTCACTGGAGACTTGCAGCTTGATATCAGTTATAGCTCAGATTATCATTTCTAACTGTTTTCTTTTAAAAATTTTTTTAATGTTTTTATCATTTATTTTTGAGAGAGAGATAGAGAGAGAGACAGACAGACAGACAGCGTGAGCAGGAGAGGGTCAGAGAGAGAGGGAGACACAGAATCCGAAGACAGGCTCCAGGCTCTGAGCTCTCAGCACAGAGCCCGACGCGGGGCTCAAACCCACGAACCGTGAGATCATGACCTGAGCCGAAGTCGGATGCTCAACTGACTGAGCCATCCAGGCGCCCCATCATTCCTAACTTTTTTCAACTTTTTTCCCTGAGAGGGGAACCCCGTCTGGGCATCACTTCCTGAGTCTGTTCCATCCCTTGCACAGGTGGGGTTTGGTCCCCATTACCTACCATGCAGGCATAGAGTTCCTGGTCACCGCTGTCTAGTTCCAGACAGTGAGCCCCATTGTCCTGCAGCTTGAGCTCCTGCATCCCACCAGGAATTTCTGCTGCATATATGTTCCACAGAGAAGTTTATCTTGTTTTTTGAATGTAAGGATGTGTGTGTCCTTTAAGTGCATCTTTGTAGAATCGAGGTGTTCATAGTCCTTATTGGTCGCTGACTCTACCATATTTTTCTTATTCCCTTTTTCCCTAATCCCGTTGTCCCCTTTGTCCCATCCACTATCCAAATATCAATGGGTAACCATTCTCGCGAATTTAAGGTATACTATTCCAATCTGCCTGCCATATGTTTGTCTGTGTCTGTATAGGAAGTTTATAATAGTATATTGTGTGTGATTTTAAAAACTTGAATAAGTGATATATAAATTTTTGTTCTTAACCTCTCTCGACATTATGTTTGAGACCTATGTTGCTGTATATCAAGCTACAATTACTTTTGAGTCCTGCAGAGTATTCCTTTGTATGCTTTAAAGTTCTGTATTTTTCTATCTTATTATCTGGTGATGATCACTTACATTAATTCCAAATTTTTGTTCCTACAAATAGCATTACAACAAATAACCTCATATACATCTCTTACATGTGTAATAGTTTCTCTGCCATTGTTGGGACGTTTTATTTCATTATTGCCAGATTGTTCTCCAGAAATATTTGTAATCAGTGAGTTATATCATTTAAGACAAATCTTTTGAATGGTTATTTGTTATTTCTTTTGAGAGAGAGAGAGGAAGAGAGTGTGTATGTGTGTTCAAGGGAGGGGCAGAGAGAGAGGGAGAGAGAGAATACCAAGCTCTGCGCTGTCAGCTGAGAGCCTCATGCGGGCCTGGATCTCACAAGCTGTGAGATCATGACCCGAACCGAAATCAAGACTCTGATGCTTAACCAACTGAGCCACCCAGGCACCTCTAAGGCAAATCTTTTAAATGAGAATTTTCCATTTATGAAAAAGTACAGGAAATGTCAGATAACCGGTACCTAATGAGTACCCGAAATGAACTTAATAATTTCCATATCATAAGAGAATTCTGAGGATTAAATGATTGAAGACAATAGTTTTTACAGGTTTCTTCACAGTAAAGCAGAGAACCATGATATGTAAATAAATGTGAATTAGAACTCAGTAATTATATTTATTGTTGTTTGATGGAAAATATTTCATTCATTAGTGAAGTTCCCCTAAAGCACTTCCTTAAGATTCCTGGGATCACAGATTGAAAACCCACGGAGTTAAGGCCTATAATACCATTTTAGAGCAGCATCTACAATTTTAAATAGCACCTCGATTAAGTTTGGTTTCTTTTTCTTCTACTGCCATTTTTTGAAGCGTAAGGAAATAATGATATTTTCCAGAAGAACACTTAAAAGTGAAGACGTTTATGTAGGCACTGCTTCCATAAATCCTCAGTTGAGATTGTAATCTCCCTTTGTGATTTTTCTTTGAGGTAAGTTGCAGGACGATGTTGGTCTCCCTGGCTCGTCTCAGTTGGCATTGGGCCTCTAGAGGAAAGCTGAAAGTAGCTCTGTGGTCTCCAGTTCTGGTCCTGTGCTTTTGCTCCAGGCCATGTGGCGGTCCTTGCCTGTGCCCTCCGCCCATTTTATCTGTGTGCCATCACAGACGATGGTCTTGGAAATGAGCACATGTGGTGTAGATGTGTCCTTACAGTGTGTATTTCCAGTTGTCTCTTCCATCTCTTTCTCCACAACCTTCTATGTTCATTTCTTCTTTCTCTTTCTACACCCACACCTTCAGTTTGAGTTTTTATTTGGAATTGTCATTTCTTCTTCAAGTTTGATGTGTTGACTATTTGTTTTTCAGTGATCAGGAACCTCCCTATTCAATGATTACATTGCACGAAATGGCAGAAACAGGTATTTTTCAAGTTTTTTAAAAAAATACTTTCTAATGAATTAATGATTATGAAAAAAATGGCCACTTTTTTTTAAAAATAAAAGATTCCAAGAGTAACACACATGACCATGAAAAAAGCCGTTAGTGTATAGAAATTTTCCTATACAAGGGTAAAAATTAATAATCACTATATATTCCATTCTGAATATGTAGCTGTACTTCTCAGTAATAGTTTTATTTCACCGAAATTATTAAAAGAAAAATTTGGGGGGCATTGACAGATCTTTGACCAAAACTCTTCTGGAGTGGGAAGGATAATTTTTTGTCCCTTAATTTCCTAAGTATCATTGTGAAAGTAGAGCCAACGGCTTCATATATTTACTTTTCTCAGTATGCTCCTATGTTATAAACAAGGTGATGAAGACTATTTTAATTATAATTTGAGAATCCAGGACCATAGCTTCAATTCTCCAAATAAAGATGCCCCCAAGTCACCAAGCTCCTGCAAATTAAGAATTTTTGTTTCTACCATGAGGACTACAATTAATGACTATGTCCATGCCAAATGTTAGCTGCTTAAAAGCTACAGGATGAAAGCCAAAAGTGTTTCAGTATGAAGTCCCCTTGTGTTCTAAGTTATATATTTTCACATTTTAGAAATAGTGTCTCTACCATATAATCTTATTGATTTGCTCTTAGATGAAGGATGGTTGGATGTTGTCCAGTCTTTAATTAGAGTTATTCCATTGGAAGATCCACTGGGACCAGCTGTTATAACATTATTACTAGATGAATGTCCATTGCCCACTAAAGTAAGTTAATACTTTCTCTTTAATGAAACTGTCACCTATGTTTAAACACAGGATGAATGCCTACAAAGAACTTTTGATATAATGCATTTCCTCTTTATAGATTTGGGGTCTGTTTCATCCAATATTGACTTCATTATGTAAACTTTTTTCTTACTAATGAAGTGTTATATCCTCTTTCAGTAACTTACTATAAAGCTTTAGTTTAAATTTTTAAAGTGTTAAAAATGAAACCATTTATATTTGAAATGGCAATCTTTATTTGAAATCGGAAGACAGTGTTCAGTTGCTGAGCTGATTTTCTTACCTCTCTCTAAACAATTTCCTCATAACAAAAGATTTTCTTTAATGTTGTCTATTAAGAGAAGAAACTGTTATACTGAAAGCACTTGTGAGTTTTACTCAAACATATTAAAGATTGGTATGACCTTGATTTTCCTTTATATAGAACAAAAGTATCAAACTTTCATTGCCTTAGTCCATTTCTTCTGTGGAATACTTTTTTTTTTCTTCAAATTTTGGATGCTGGCATCTGTCATTTGTTTGAGCCTCAGACATTTGGGCACAACATGGAAAAACTTACGGACAGAAGAGAAAAGGCTTTGACCCAGTCACTGATGAAATGACCTTTACCTAGGCTTATAAGAGGTTTCTGTTATAATTTGCCTCAAAACCTCTGGTGAGCTTTGTTCTTGCTTGATTTAAAAATAAAATTGTAAGTAATTTTTTATTTCAACATCACTAAGACCCTATTATCAATCATATTGGCATTTGGGTGTATTTACTCTGTTTAATGATTCAAGAGTAAATAGCATATTTTTGATACAATTGGTACATTTTGAATGAAGTGGAATCTAGCAATTCATGTAAGAAAAATTCCAGGTTGATCAAATAACATTGATATCATTGGGTGCATTATATCATTTTGTATGTTCATTCTGAGTTAATTTACTAGCTGGCTATAGCTTTGGTCTCAAATAATTCTCCTGGAGGAAAAGACCTAAGTAATATATTTACAAAATTCCCTCGTACATTTTTGTTTTTAGGATGCACTCCAGAAATTGACTGAAATTCTCAATCTAAATGGTGAAGTAGCTTGCCAGGACTCGGGTCATCCTGCTAAACACAGGAACACGTCTGCAGTCCTAGGCTGCTTGGCTGAGAAACTAGCAGGTAACTCTGGGAACCTCTACCAAGAAAGATCTTTGGTTTTTTCACATAAAGGAGAAGATTGCTGGTCTTTAATTAAACCTGTATCAGAAAGGCGTGTCTCAAAAGAAATAAAATAAAATATAAATAAATAAATAAATAAATACTGAGGGACAAGAACTAATTGGGAAAAAAAGTACTCAGAGTCCAAAGAGATGAATGCAATCTAATTTAGCTTTGAGGATTTTCAGAGAGACATTTATTTATTTATCTTAAATGTTTATTTTTGAATGAGAGAGAGAGACTGAGCACAAGTTGGGGAGGGGCAGAGAGAGAGGAAGTCACAGAATCCAAAGCAGGCTCCAGGCTGTTTTAACATTTTACTGTTACTAGTTACTGATGAAAAAGAGTATGGCCCATTCCATTGTATCTCATGTTTGTTGTGTTTGTCCAGGTCCTGCAAGTATAGGCTTGCTTAGCCCCGGAATACTGGAATATTTGCTACAGTGTCTGGTAAGTGAGGCATCAAAGCCAGTTATTCTTAGTCATCTACAACTGTGCGTTTTTCTAAAATTGCCAGCTTAACCACTGGCACAGAGAATGGAATCAGTTATAAATTTTATTTGCAGGTGTTTCCTGAGTGTTTATCTATTCCCTCCTATGTTAAAAAAAAAAAAAAATGATGGTGGGATAGGAATTTATTGCAAGCAAAAGCAGCCAAGTTGGTCTGGTTTTAAATTTAGTCCTAAGATAGCTGCTATGATTGGCTTTTGTGTGTGTGTGTCCTTAGGGCCGGCCAAATGGTAGTAGGGACCTCCGCAGTGGAAACAAAATTACATGGCATTTCAAGCCAGGAAACTGTCAGTTCAGATTGCCAGTGCATATAAATCTCCACTCCTTCCCTCCCCCTCTGGCTACTGCTCTTATAACTGTTGTCGTGGAGTATTTGATCTATTGTCTGTGAAGCTTGCGGTTTGCTAAGGTTGCGCTGTCAGATCTCTCACACTGTTGGGCTGCAGACTTGACTGGTCTGTATTTGTAAGTTATTTTTGCAGGCCTCGTGAGCATTGGCCTTCTTCAAAATCTGGAAGACCTTATTTTTTTAGTACCTATATGATATATACTTAACACACACACCACCATGCTAAGCAAGCCCTGTGGGGATACAAAAGTAGTATAACCAGTCCTTTGCCCTCAAGAAGTTTCCTGGTTAACTGGAGAAACAGAACTACTCAGACAAGACAGTTAGCCTCCATTTTATGACAGGATGTGATCAAGAGCAAAATCCCCTCTCTCAGACTAAGTGCCATAAGAGTACTGAGAAGGTGATGGGGAGGTGGAAGTTAGTGGTGGTAAGGGCCAGGAGAGCTGTGGGAGACGGGCTTCCAGATGAAGGTGGGACCTCAGCTGGCTCCCATCATAGGTTAGGATTTGACTGTGCGCATTGGAGGGAAAAATGGGTTTTGGCTAAGGGCTCATCACCAGCAGAAGCTCAGAGATAGAAATGGCCATGCTCCTGGCATATTACAGAGAATTGTCTGATCAGGAGACAGGTGTTCAGAGACAGGAGGGCAAGTCTGAACAGCCTGATGAGAAGGGCTCTGGGCCTGAAAAACCAGACTGAGGAATTGAAAGTGGATATGACAAGAAGTGGGGTACAGAACAGGCTTTGCTGCAGGGCATGCTGGTGGTTACATGAGAGTTGCAGAAACTTCAAGCCCCAGGGAAGTGAGTAGGAATCACCTGGTGTTCTAGAAAGCTCCTTTGCAAGCTCCTAACCTAGCTGTGGTAAAGGATGGCTCTGAGAAGATGTGATGTTAAGCAGGTAGACCTTTCTTTTAACAATAAACACATGTGATGTGAAATTAAATGTAAATTAAAGAGCGCTCTCCCACCTACCATTAGCATTTGTGGATTTCCTTGCAGAGAACAGATTGAAAACCAAGCCATCAGGTGTTCATTCCATCATTTATAATTTTGAAACCTGATAGTAATGCGTGGTTCCTTTAAGGGTTCTGAATAAAAGTCATTCTTAGCTACAATTCTAGGTTTCTGTTTGATTTGCTTAGATGAATGTAAGAATCAGCATGGTTTTCTTTCACAAAACCCTAATATAAATGCTACTAAGTAGAATAATGCAGTGCACTTAACAACATACTTTTGAAATCTGCATATCTGTAAATGAACCCAGTGACTTCGAGAAAATAATATATAATTTTATGAGACTCTGTTCTTAGTTCCTTATTACTAACAATATTAGCAAACAGAGGATTGAGGACTCAGATGAGTAACACTCTTCTGATGGCACCAATAAAATCGAGCACATATTGGGTAAGAAGAAGAAATTGGTAACTCGCCACCTCTGCAGGGGAATGATGTTTTTGCTTTTTTGTTTCTCTATCTTTTGTTGTCTTCCAGAAGCTACAGTCCCACCCCACAGTCATGCTCTTTGCACTTATTGCGCTGGAAAAGTTTGCACAGACAAGTAGGTATAGTGACTTCTTCCACTAATGATCTTCTGTATCAGCTGTTAAAAATCTTATTTTTCTTACTTACTGGATGAGCTTATGCTTTGAGCCCCGTCAAACAGGCACACGTTCTGTGTTTGTCTGGATAGACACTTCAAGGCCAGTGAGATGTAACAGGGACAAAAGCCAAGAGTTTCTCACCTAAGAATCAAAGCTTAATGACCATGGTTACTCACTTTTTGTAGCTAAAAAGTTAGTGATGAGGGGTGCCTGGGTGGCTCAGTCAGTTAAGTGTCCAACTTCGGCTTAGGTCATGATCTCACAACTCATGAGATTGAGCCCTGCATCAGGCTCTGCGCTGACAGCACTGAGCCTGCTTGGGATTCTCTCTCCATCTCTATCTGCCCCTTCCCTACTTATGCTTTCTCTCTCTCTCTCTCTCTCTCTCTCTCTCTCTGACACAAAATAAATAAATAAACTTAAAAAAAAAAAAAAAACATTAGTGATGAGATTGCTACTTCCCAGAAAGTAGTCAAGGCTCCTGAGCTATGTCCTTATTCTAGTTTCCAAGCTTTCTAATTGCCTCTTCTCCTCACTCCTTCCCACCCCTTACCTGCCCACCAAATCATCCTACTCTTTCATGGTTAATTCAAGGTTTATGTCTTCCCATACAGGTGAAAATAAATTGACTATCTCTGAATCCAGTATTAGTGACCGGCTTGTCACATTGGAGTCCTGGGCTGATGATCCTGATTATCTGAAACGTCAAGTCGGGTTCTGTGCCCAGTGGAGCTTAGACAATCTCTGTAAGTAGGAGTTGTCCTTTATTAAAATGCCTGTTTCCCCTGCCAAACCCATTTCTTATATAGGATCACTATTGTTCATTTTGTAATAGTGAGTGTGACACTTTCCTTATAAGGTCCTATACTGTAGCTTGGCTGTATTCTAGCAGAAAAGTATTCTAGGGACCCTCTAGATAAGAATTATATGGAACGTTTCTAATTCCAGCACTCTCCTATTCACAAACTTTTATTGGTACCCGACTTCCTGCTGCATCAGCGCCATTAATCAAATGGTAGTGTCTAGGGACGTCTGGGTAGCTCAGTCGTTAAGCGTCCAACTCAGCTCATGATCTCACGGTTCATTAGTTTGAGCCCAGCATCGGACTCTGCTCTCACAGCACAGAGCCTGCTTGGTATTCTCTGTCTCCTTCTCCCTCTCCTCCCCTCCCCCACGTGTGTGCGACTGCTCAAACTCACTCTCTCTCTCCCTCTCCCTCTCTCTCTCTCTCTCAAAAATAAACATTAAAAAAAAAAAGCAGTGGGGCACCTGGGTGTCTCATTAAGCATCCAACTTTAGCTCAGGTCATGATCTTGCAGTTCATGAGTTCAAGCCCCGCATCGGGCTCTGAGCTAACAGCTTGGAGCCTGGAACCTGCTTCGGATTCTGTGTCTCCCTCTCTGTCTGCCCCTCCCCTGTTCACGCTCTCTCTCTGTCTCTCAAAAATAAAAATAAAAAAAAAATAGCAGTGTCTAATCAACTTTTCTGACACAAACTGTCTCCTCACTGTCCTACAAGCGGGCCCCAGTCATTCCTGCCTCTGGGCCTTTCCCTTACTTGGAGTTCTCTCTCTTTACTCTTTTCCCTATACTAACTTGCCTCTTCAAAACTCAAGACGCGCCTTACCTATGCCAGGAGTGTTGCTCCCAGATTGTTTTGTTCCCCTACAACAGCTGCTAGAACTAAAACTACACGTACTGCTAACCCTCACTCCCCATCTGTAGGTTGCACTGTAGGGACGTGCCTGCCCCCTGCCCCGGCCGCAGCGCTGTGCGGAGGTACTTTGCGCATGGCCTGTGTGGTGCCAGTGGAAGAACCATTCTGAGAAAGTATAATTTGGTTTTTGTTGCGTGCAAAGTAACAAATACAGGGGACAGAAGCATGAGCCCCATGCTGCTGTCCTAGCCTGTCCTAACTTTTGGTTCATTGATCCTCATATGGTCATGCAGCAGCAAAGCCAAGGTCTTAAGTCTTCCCTACCAAGTCTGCTGTTTCTGAGCACCTGTACTTCTTCACTAGAATGGCAGCCAGTGATGACACTAGCTCTTCCCCACAACAGCCTGCCTTCGAAACATGACCACTTTTTCTTTTGCAGTTTTAAAAGACAGTAGGCAGCTGACCTATGAGAAGGTGGACTTGAATAGCATTAGGGCCATGCTGAATAGCAACGATGTCAGCGAGTACCTGAAGATCTCGCCTCATGGCTTGGAGGTAAAGCTTTCATGGATGGAACGTTCAGGGGGGAAAATCTTGTTCTCATTTCCACGTTGTGGTCCTGAACAAAAAAGCAATTTTTCACAGAATAGATGGAAGTTCATTTCAGACTCCAAGAGTCGTTCAAGGTAGAAGTGGCAGAGAGAAGGTGTTTGGGATATTACTTAGTCTTTTATATCCCACATGAGCTATACTCATAACCCTATAATATTTTTTGACAATTTGATTTTTTTTTGTAGTTTCAAGTTTTTATTTAAATTCTAGTTAGTTAACATACAGTGTTAAATATTGGTTTTGGGTATAGAATTTGGTGATGCATCACTTAGATACAACGCCCGGTGCTCATCACAACCAGTGCCCTTCGTAATGCCCCTCACCCATTTAACCCATCCCTCCAGCCACCTCCCCTCCAGCAATTGTTTGTTCTCTATAGAAAATTTGATTTAAATATGTCTGTTTTCAATCTCTGCCATTTTATTCAGCTAAAGGTACAAAGACTAGTGTTTCTTAAAGAGGCTCTTCCTTTTTAAATACCTGCATAACCAGTTGTATTCTGTATAATGCTCCTCCTCCTCCCTGTGTGTTGGAAATGTTGCTGATTTCGTGGTGCACATCGGTGAGCGCTGCTTCTGTACAAGGAGGCAGACACCATAAGGCACTAGACATGTCAAGAGTAAAGAACTGTTTGAAGAATGGCTGCAGACAGCTCTTTGATCTTACATATTGCCAAATGCCTCCATCTTCAACGTCCTTCTCTGTCCCCATCCTAACAAGTGCAGTTAAGGCCATGTTTATGCATCTGTAAAAGATTCTGCTGTAAAGGTAAAGCCCTGTACGTACTTGAGAAAGAAGCCAGTAGCTCTCGTTAATTCTTTCTGCGGGCCTCTTTGAAGCCTTCCAACCCAGTTAAAACTCCCTGAGGATAAAACTATAAAACAGAGTGTGCTTCATTCTGTTTTGCACTATTTGTCCCTGGGAATGCACAGAGAAGGAAACAACCATCCACCAGAGGCTTCAATAAAGAAAAGGACTTTCTACCTCTGAGTTGTCGCGTGTCTTTGGTGGTCTCCAGGCATTGATGGCAGACTGTGACCTGCTTTGGTTTTGCCAGGCTCGCTGTGATGCTTCCTCTTTTGAAAGCGTGCGTTGCACCTTCTGCGTGGATGCTGGGGTGTGGTACTACGAAGTCACCGTGGTCACTTCTGGCGTCATGCAGATCGGCTGGGCCACGCGAGACAGCAAGTTTCTCAATCACGTGAGTACCCTAGAGGATGGTGTAAGCGGGCCCCACCGCAGGTTTTTGGTGAGCGGGTGGAGGACGTGGCTTTTTCAGGTGTGCACTGTCCTCGTTCCTCGGGCCGCACCACATGATGCAGATCCCTCGCAGGGGAGTGCTGCATGGATTCAGAAATATCAAAACACAAGTGAAATTTCCCGTCAGCTCTTTTTCTTCTTGAGTTTTAAGTTCACATTTGTTTTTACCTACAGGTTGGATGGGTCCTTTGTAGGCTGTCTCCAGCCCCAGCCACATCTCTGGCTCGGTTTTCATAATGGGACCCATGATTGCTTTTACCTTGCATTTAAGCTTTAAGAACCTTGTAGGAATTCTCTTCCTTTCATAAAATACAAAATGTTGGCTTGGGTTCTTTAACCTGACTTTTATCTTGTGATTGGTAGGCACATTTGTTTTCAATATTTAGTATTTATCGTTTGTTGTAGAAAGCTGGGAGGTAAGAAGGAACATGAAATCCACTAGAAGAAGCAGGATTCAGCTACTGCTGCTTGAGTGTGAGGGCTGGACTTCCTCTCTTCCCTATAGATACTGATTTCTTGCCAATTTATACCCTTCTGATGCCCAGCGTGATCGGCTTTCTTATCTTATTCCAGTTTTTAGCTGTTTGAAATCAATCCAGTTTTGATCTGGAATCTTTTGTAGATATATGATTTTTACCCTTTGAACTGGGAAAATACCTTGGATTATTTTGCTAATCTAAACAATAGTCTCCCATATGTAAGGTGCTAGGTTGGGTTTTAGAAGTGAACCAACAAAACCAATCTCAACTTGCCTGCCATAAGTATCGGTTCGGAAGGACCCTTTCACCAAGGCTGTATAGCATCTTAGAATTGTGCATGGGCTTTTACTAAACTCCTTGCTGCAGAGACAACTGGAGGAAGAGAGCCAGTGGAGAGGTCAGATTCTCGTCCATGATAGAAAACTGGAGCCCAGTCTACGATTGCTTTCATTGGGACCCTTCTCTGATGAAGGGCCTCCTCACTGACGGGGCCTAAATTAAAACCTGGAAGTGTGCGGCTTTTTTGTGGCACCATGTGGTCAGAAGTACACGGGTCTGGAGAACAGTGCCGGTCAGTCTCTTAATTCCCAGCCTGGGCACTGATTTAAAGCAGGTAGCATCAATTACCCTGACAGCCTGACCCAAAGGAGGTCCTGAAGACAATTTTTTAGAACTTGGGGAGCAAAAAGGCTTCGTTTCCAGAGCATTGTCATTTTAGAGCCTTTTGTCTGACTCCCACAGCAGTCCGTACTGCCACAGTGTCCTTTTCACAGATGACAAAATGGAGACTGGGAGGACCTAAGGAATGTTGGGCTAGAATTCAGGCTCCTTCCTGTTCTTCAAGAGTCATTTTCTTTGCATTTGACAATGGGAAGAATCTCAGAGAATTAGCTAGTTTCCTCATTTGGATGTAAAAAATTGTTCCAGAACTAGAAGAAAGATGGATTTCTCTAGGGAGGAAGATTTAGGATAACATTTGCTTCTCATCATTTGGCAGCACACACCCCTAACAGGTTTACGTGTTGTATATCTGATTCTGAATGTTGTAAATTTTTTTTAATATTTAAATTTTTAAATATTTACATTTTAAATATTTACAAATGAGGCTGCCACTAATTTCTGCCGTATCATTGCAGAAATTTGGCTCCTCAAATTAAGATTCTTAAAATGCTGTTTTCATATCCTCTAAATTGCTTGACAGACTTTTCCTTTCTTTTTTTAAAAATCAAAACCAGGGGTGCCTGGATGGCTCAGTCTGTTAAGCGTCCGACTCTTGGTTTTGGGTCAGGTTATGATCTTGCGGTTCGTGAATTCGAGCCCCGCATCGAGTTCTGTGCTGACAGTGCAGAGCCTGCTTGGGATTCTCTCTCTCTCCCTCTCTCTCTGCCCCTTCCCAGTGTGTGTGCTCTCTCTCCCTCTCTCAAAATAAATAAATAAACTTCAAAGAAAATTTTTTAATTAAAAACAAAACATTTTTCCTGATCTAAGTACTTGTTGATTCCCTGTTAGAAATCACTGAAGTCTGATACCTTTATTCCCAAATGCAGGATTTTAATCATGTTGCCATACTTAGAACTTTGCTTCAAATGGACATTGTTCTGGTAATTCTGATTTTTTTTTTTTTTGCCTGTACAGACGGGGTGTGGTCTTATGAAATAAGTCATCCCTAGGATACACCCAGTCTCTAACAACTTGAAGTCCATCCACAGTGCCTCCTCTTTTAACTCTTAACTGCTTGAGCTTCAGTTTTGAAAGGATGTTGAAAGCGTTGGGCTTTCATTAAAATGAGAAGCTTAAGGACAGTTCTTGTTCAGGTCACCTACAGAATAGTTTCTCTTGTGTTGTGTTTTTTTATGGAGGTTTGGGTGAAGCAAGTTTTCAAGGGTGCATTTTGTGTTCTCTGAAATACCTTTTGCCTTTTCATAAGCATCTACCACGTGACAGGTCTTTCACATGCTATCTCTAATCGTTTTGAGAGTTTGGGAAGGTATTATTCTCCCATTTAAAGATAAGGAGAGTAAGATTCAGACCATTAAGTTTAGAAACTTACCCGACATCACCCGGCCTCCAAGTGCTGGAGAAGAATCAAGACCCTGGTCAAGATAACCCGTGCTCCTTCCCCTGGTGTCCTCTTCCCTTGGAGAAAATAAAACTGCTCTCTGAAGCAGAAAAAGGGAATAATTTGGAAACCTGTTGGGAACTCCCAGACTGTTGAGGAGTTTGGGAAGTAGACAGGCACCAAGGCAATATCAGAGCCAAGAGACAGGAAGTAAAATAAAACAGCCAGTGTTTTAGGGGCTAGGATGCCAACACTTCTGCCACAAACCAGGCCTAACCATCCCTCCGTGTGGGGTCACTCCTACCACACTAGATGTCTGCTGGAAGGGGCCAGCTGGCCAAGCCTAGGTTACCTCCTGTCCCTCCACCTCCTGAGCAGGAAGGAGGACACTGTATCTTCATTACATTCCCTAAAACAGGAAGGCGTAGGGATGCTGGACAGCGGAGAAAGAGGACGGTGTCCACCATGTGGGAAAGAATTCAAAATATTTCCTGAATGACAAGTTACGGATTAAACTTTTTGTTTTCAGTAATGTTTCCGTTACTAAAATATACATGACCATAAGCAAGCAGATCAAAATTATCCCTTCAAGTACTGAGTTAGCCACCCTGTTCTCTCGTTTATCTGTCTCAGCCAGAAACCATAGTCCTGCTGGGAATGTCTTCAGGTTGACAGAGGGTGTAGGACATCTAGATTGCTCTCAGAGATGTCAACTCAAAGGGATTTTTAAAAGTGTATCTCTGCTTGGCAGAAGTACCTACTTCTTAGCCTGTAGAGGTTGATCTGTGGTCGAGATTATTAGAGTTCCACCTTTGTCCCACAATGCCACGCTGCAGTGAAATTCATCCCAGCATAGAAGACAGTACATGGTAAAAGTCTGCTCTTAACCAACTCTTGTGGCCAGGAATCTTCTAGGAATGTCTCTCAGTTGTTCCACAGAGGACTTGGTAGTACATTAGAAAGTGAAAGCGGAAAAGAATTGCTTGCCTTTTGCCTATGACCAACACCCATAAAATAGAAAAACATTTTTCCTTGTTCAGGCTTTGAAAGGAGGAACAGCGAGGTGTTTTTGCTAGTCAACTGATGAATTTCTTCTCTGTCTAAAGACAGGGAGATGCAAGTTCATGTAACTCTTGAATCATCTGAATAGTGCATTCAGAACAGCTAGTTCCGAAGCCTCACTATGGAGAACACTCATCAGAATTCAGTATACTGTGGTCCCAAGTAGTCAAGGAGTATGTTTGAGCCTTTTCTCTGGTCGATCTCCTCACTGCATTGTTTATCAGCAGAGAACAAGCAGACCATCCCCAGGACCTGAGATCTTACTTGGATTTGGCCCACATTTTCAATCATTTTCTCCACTGAAAATCTTTCACCACAAACCTTTAAAGATAGCAGTTGTCTGATCTTCATGCTTCTTCTGTTTGTTCTATTTTTTCATAAGCACTTAAAACGATTTAAGAGCCCATCCACCCTTTTAACAATAAAATCATTGTGAAATAATTAAAAGGCAGTAAGAAGTAAAAGCAGCAGCCGAGGACCTGGATGATGCTCAAATTGAGCCCACCTCAGAAGAGCTATTAGCTGACTGTCCACTGTAACCTTTGTCTTGTCTCCAGTTTTGAAATCTGAACATGTGGTCGTTTTGAAGTCTGCTCCATGCAAGAAAGGTGTTTGCCCAGCCACAGTGAAGTGCAAAGCACACCAGTCTTAGAATCAGAAGATTCCAAGGTCCAAACTTGGCTTTCTTAGTAATGATTTGTCTTTGGGCGATGTGGTTGACCTCTCTGAGCCTTTATTTCCTCTTAAAGTGGAGTAGGATGCCACCAGCCCCACGGTGGCTCGTGAGAATTAAAAGAACTAATAAATTTGTTGGTGAGGTCACTATCTCAGAGATACATGTCACAGAGAGCCAGGCTTCCGGGTCAGCATTTTGGTGTCTTCTAAGAACCATAGGCTCCCTTCATCTGGAAAGCTTAGAATTCCAGCTACCGGCTCTGTGGTTACAAAAGACCCACTATCTTTTCCGAGAACGCAGCAGGCAGAGCCTTGCTAATCTTCTGGGCCCTGTCTCCCTCCAGGAAGGCTATGGCATTGGGGACGACGAATACTCCTGTGCCTACGATGGCTGCCGGCAGCTGATTTGGTACAATGCCAGGAGTAAGCCTCATCTACACCCATGCTGGAAAGAAGGTACTCATTCCTCTGTCATGAGTTTATCGACTGAGTTCGGACATCTGGTTATGATGAAGACATCTATTATGTTAGGCCTTAAAATGTTTTAATAGAAGAAGATGTAATATGAAAAGGGATGTGAGCTTTTGTATTCCGCTTCATGGATGTGAACAGCGTTCTCCTGATAAGTTCACCTCTGGTGGAGCCCTTCCTTTAGCAAAATCATTTAGGACTATAGAATTCTTAATTTAGTGGGGAAAATGATAAGATTAATATGAATTCTAGTTTTCTCTCTGAGTATATGTTATTTTTTTTAAGATTTTATTTTTAAGTAATCTCTACACACAACATGGGGCTCGAACTCACAACCCCGAGATCAGGATTTGCACACTCCACCAACTGAGCCACCCGGCTGCCCCTCTGTGTATATGCTTTGAATCCAAGCATTCAGGGAGGTACTGAGGACACTGAAATTGTAATGGCAGTAAAATGAGGATATTTTTAGAGGCCAATGGCTATGGAATAGGCACTATTCAGTGGCCACATTCTAGGCCTCACTAGAGCAGCTTTTAGGGATACAGGGTATCTGAGGGGCTTAGTTGGTTAAGCGTCTGACTGTTGATTTCGGCTCAGGTCATGATCTCACGGTTTGTGAGATCGAGCCCCGTGTTAGGATCCATGCTGAAAGCACGGAGCCTGCTTCGGATTCTCTCTCTCCCTCTCTCTCTGCCCCTCCCCTGCTCATGCTCTCTAAATAAATGAATAAATAAATAAGGCACTGTCTTTAAAGACTGTCTCATTTTTGTTTTCTAATAATTTTAAAAAGGACTACTGAAGTAATATGTTTAGCATAAAAATTTGGAAAATAGAGGAAAGGAGCAAAATAAAAATCCCTTGTAATTCCTCCATCCAGAGATCTTCGTCTAAACACTTAAATTTTGGTGTATGTATTTTTTTGCTTCACTCCTATGCCTTGAACAGCTTTCCAGGTTATTAAGACGATTTTTTTTTGAAGTTTATTCATTTTGAAAGAGAGTATGCGCATGGGGTGGAGGGGAGGGGGAGGAGGGGGAGAGGCGGCAGACAGAGAGGGAGAGATTCGCGCTCTCTTTTACTACCCAAGTGCCCCAGCAGCATTTTCTTCTTAAAGGTAGACTAAAATATTAGATCAGTTGCAGAAGAAGCCAGATTGGTAAATGTGTTGATACATAACTACAGATGCAGACTTCATACATGAACTAAAACCTTTGAGACCCTGAGCAGAGTCCTGGTCTCTTACAGTGTTTCACTTTCTCCTCTAGGAGACACAGTAGGATTTCTGTTAGACTTGAATGAAAAGCAAATGATCTTCTTTTTAAATGGCAACCAGCTGCCTCCTGAGAAGCAAGTCTTTTCATCTACTGTGTAAGTAGCTTTCCTCAGTCCAAAATTTGAGTAGATGCATGGAATTCACTTTTCTCTAGAAAAAGACTTTGTCCATTTATGTAGTCAGTTGTGATGAGAAATCATTTTATTTCGAGTAATTGGGGACCCATTTGATCATACCTATAACCGTCCTGAAGCTTAATATAAGAAGATGAGCTTAGGACCTTGTCAGGGTCACAGTCCTGTCTAGGTTAGTAAACAGAATCTGTTACCCTTCCTTTCTACTAGGGGATAATGTCTGAAAGCCACTTCATGTATGAGCCTTACTTTGTTTTCATGAATTCTCTTTGACCTTTGTCCTCATTTTATTTTGTAGATCTGGATTTTTTGCTGCAGCTAGTTTCATGTCATATCAACAATGTGAGTTCAATTTTGGAGCAAAACCATTCAAATATCCACCATCTATGAAATTTAGCACTTTTAATGACTACGCCTTCCTCACAGCTGAAGAGAAAATCATTTTGCCAAGGTAAGGAATCTGCTTAGACTATCTGCAGACTTTCACGTGCATCTCATGAGAAGATGAAACAGTTCCTGAAAGACTTTTTACAAATAATTTTGAAGACCTGAATAAAATGGATGACCTCCTAGGAAATATAAATTACTCAAATAGATCCCGGAAGAGATACAAACTGACCAGTTATTATTACAAAATTAATTGAAATGAAGTAAGAGATAGGTTCCCAAAAACACACCAGACCTGGGTGATTTCACAGGAGATTTCCACCACATTAAAAAAATTTTTTTAATGTTTTTATTTATTTTTGAGAGAGGGAGACAGAGCATGAATGGGGAGAGGCAGAGAGAGAGAGGGAGACACAGAATCTGAAGCAGGCTGAGCTGTCAGCACAGAGCCAGATGCAGGGCTCAAACTCATGAACCACGAGATCATGACCTGAGCCAAAGTCGGACACTTAACTGACTGAGCCACCCAGGCGCACCTCACTACATTTTTAAGTAACAGATAACTTTATCACTATTTAAAATGTTTCAGAACCCAGAAAGAAAGAGCACTTCCAAATAATTTTTATGAGCTAAATAATACTGGTATAAAAACCAGACAATATAACACATGCACAAACACACACACAAAAAAAACCCCTCCAAATTAACTTGACCAGAATGTCAGTGAAAAATCCTAAATATTAGGAAATCAAGTTCATTTTTTAGCAGACGTGCTTTTAACTTTGGAGTTTATTGAAACATACTTCTCTCTCTCTTTTTTAAATTTTTTAAATGTTTATTTTTGAGAGACAGCATGAGCAGGGGAGGGGCAGAGAGACAGGGAGACACAGAATCCGAAGCAGGCTTCAGGCTCTGAGCGGTCAGCACAGAGCCTGATGCAGGGCTCAAACCCACAAGGCACGAGATCACGAACGCACAACACTCCACCGACTAAGCCCCCCAGGCACCCCTGAAACATACTGTTGCACTGCCAGCATTGTTCCACATCCGTTAGGACAGGAAATGCCGTCTTGGATAAAATTTCACAGCCCTTCTGTGCCAAAAAGTGTGATCGGCATTAACTCTCTCCTTGGAAGAATACCTGCTTTTCTTCCTTATGAGATGAACATGGTCTGTTCCTTAAGCTGGGAAAGACTCAAGCTGCTTCCTGGTAATGACCTGAACTTGAAGCTTGTTTCACAATATGAACCAAAGCTTATCATTTTTTCACAGAGCGGTTTTCTGGACCTCTGTGAGGAAGGGTATTCTTGCCACATGTGTTATATCAATGACAGAGATCACACTGGCCATGGTGTAGCCCGTGTTGGACTGTCATGCCCCGGAAGGTATCTGTAACATAATGTTGTAATCCTAGCTCTTGTTTTGGCTCAGAAAGCAGGTCTGTAAACAGCCCTTCTGGGCTGTGCTTCACCTTGGACATGGTGTCTCAAGGCTGCAGAGTGGCTCAACAGTTTCCACACGAACCAGAAAATGTCACAGAGTGACCCAGCAGCATTGCCTGTTATGGCAGAAGCTCCGTAATATCGCAAGAACAGCAGGTCCCTTACACACCAGCTCAGGACCTGAGGTTCATTCCTAGAACTTCCCTTCAGCTTGTCTTGGTGCCTGACAGAGGTTCTGAACTTCAAATTCCTCTTGGTGAAAGTCTGAAGTAACACATCTCTCATCTGTCCTACCTCATTCCTTTTTCATGTAGCCTGTCTTATTGGATGCCGCCCATCGCTGAGCCTGCCTGTGACACACACCCTGAAAGGTGAGGGCAGGCTCCAGTTCCCCTGGAGGCTGGCCTTAATTCAAACTGCAGCAGCATTTAGAGAGCCGCCCCTGCAGAATTAAACTTCGTGGAAGTCAGATGGCAATAGGTGCCAGCTGTTCAAAAGTCTCCTTTTTGCGCAGCCTCCAAGTCCTCACTCAGTACCCTGTCAGGTCAGCAGCCAGGTGCAGCCTGCCGCCAGTAAGAGCAGAGCTCCAGGCTAGGGCGTCTTACGCTGCACCGCCTCAGACAGTGACACCAACCTAGGAGTTGCTGGAGGCTCACTGAGTGGCCTCCTCGATGCCACAGAAACGTCCTGCCACTACCTGGCACCCCTTTAACAGCGCAGGTGCACCTCATTACTACATTAGGTGTGAATGTGCCTAAGACCGTTTCCTACACCATTAATATTTTCAGCCTATGTTCCAAAAGCCTGTATTCGGCTTGTGTTTTTTTTATTCACTGGAATATATTCCTTTCTAGCTTCATGGTAGGAGATCATGGCCCTGTTGCCATCTGGAATTTTGTAAATTGCTCTATATTGTATATACTCGCTGTCTCTCATTCTCCTTCATTTTTTTCTTCTTCTTAACCTTTTTATTATTTGGAAACTTCAAATACACACAAAAGAAAAAAAGTCTAGGACAGTGAACCCAGTCACAGGCAGGGTTGGAGAGGAACTACTGTCTTCCTTCATCTGTTAAAAGCTCCATTTTCATTCCAGGTTCCCTGGCCATAATCCTAGAGGCTTTGACACCTTACTTTCCGCCATTCCTACATCCTATTCGCCAGAATATACTGGGGGCTGTGCCTTCAGAATAGATCCCATATGCAACTTCAGCTTGTCACCCTCACTGCCGCCACCATAGTGCAAGCTGCCATCACTTTTTTTTTTTTTTTTTTTTTTTTTTTGCCCTGCCCTTTAGCTAGTCTCCCTGTTCCTACCTAGACTCCTTTCAGTCTATTCAGCACAGCCTCGAGAATGATTTTGTTACACCTTAAATCAGATCATGCCCTTCTCTGCTCACCAGACTCTAGTAGCTTCTCGTTTCACTTAAGATAAAAGCTTAAATCCTTATAGTGACCTCCCAGGCTCTACACAATTTGTCCCCTTCTCTCCTTTATTACTTCTCTGACTTTATCTCCTTCCTGCCCTCTCCCACTTGTTCATGCTTCTTATTCAGCCACCCTGGCCTCCTTGCCCCTGAAACATACCAGATCTATTATAGCTTCAGGGCCTTTGCACTTGCTATTCTTGCTGCTAGAATGGGCCAGTGTGTGTTTTCCAACACCACCAAGCAATTAACTCTATTCTGACACTGCCTACCTGGAAGACAGTCAGTGTCAGATCCCACAAGTTAAGGGCTCAGTCCTACAATGCTTCCTTCTACCCCTACTGTAGATGCCAGTCACAAGTCCAGGTTCCTATGTTTGCTGCTGGCTGACTGACTCTAAATTGAAGGTTCCCATGACCCCCTCGTCAGATTTGATTAATTTACTAGAGTGGCTCACAGAACTTGGGAAAGTAGTTTCTTGACTAGATTACCAGTTTATTATAAAAGGATATAATACAGGAACAGATGGACAGTGCAAAGGACAGGCATGTGGGAAGGAGCCTCTGTGCCCTGTGAGTGTGCCATCTTCCCAGATCTCCACGTGTGCACCAACCTTGAAGATATTCAAACCCTCCCCTTAAGGGTGTCTATGGTGGCTCCATTCCAGAGGCATGGTGGATGAGAACATTGGTCATTAGTGATTGGACTCCCATCTCCAGCCCCTCTGTCCTCCTGGGAAGTGAGGGGAGGAGTGAAAGTTCTAGCCCACCAATTGCCAGGTTGGTTCCCTTGGCAGCTAGCCCCAAACTTAGGTTCCCTAGGGGCTTTTCAAAAGCTGCCTAATTAACATAACAAAAGACATTTATTGCTCTCTTCTCTTAGAGAATTCCCAGGGTTTTAGGTCCTCTGTGCCAGGAACCCAGAGGAAGCCCAAAAATATATTTATTACAAATTATAATATCACAAATGTTGTCTCTCCAGATATCCACAAGACTCAATCCCTCACTCCCATCATGTCTTAAATGTCACCTTGGTGACATCTTCCTGGGCTGTCACATTTAAAATTGTATCTCCCTGCTTCTCATATACACACTACTCTTCTCCCTGCTTTCTTTTTTTCATACTGCTCATCAGCACTTAAAATTCTGTATGTTTTACTTTTTTACCTGGTTTCTTTCTGTCTCCCTTCACTGGAGTGTAAGCTCTCTCAAGGCAGGGATATATTTTTAGTCCTCTCTTCACTGCTGAGTCTCCAGGCTCAGGCCAGTGTCTGGCACATGGTAAGTCTCAAGGTGACTGGAATGAATGTTTCATGTTTCCCTTGCCCAGCCGTCAGGGCTGCACTTCTAGCGAAGCAGTTGTGCCTGTCCGCTTTTCCATTTCAAACCGAGTGAAAGTGTCATGCAAGGATTCTAACCTGAGGGATGTGCACTTCCAGAAGAGTCTGTGCTGGCTATCATAAGCACCTGAGACTGGATAAAAACTTGTGTGTGTGCATTTTTCTTGGGAAAGACTCTGCTGCTTTTCATCAAACTCTCAGAGCTGTGTAACTCAAAGGTGAAAATTTGGTGGTAAAACAAAGTGTACTGAACTGAGAACCAAAAGGGTGGCATTCAATTCCTGAATCTGTTTCCCACATGTGTGACCTTATGCAGAGCCCTTCCATGGACTGTTTCTTTGCCTATAAAATGGGATTGATCACGCCCAATCATTCTCTACTGTAGAAAATCACTGTCTGGTTGAAATGAGATGCGTGTGTGCTAACCTTCCTGAACAAAGCTTAAGGAGCACGTAGCATACTTCCCATGTACAGAGCATTTTCACAGCATTTCATATGCATCACTGCTCATTGACTTATTGATCAAATAAGTTTCAAACTATGCTTTCTACTCAGGCACAGGCGTCTTGCTCTGTTGAAGCAAGTCAGTATCCGGGAAAACTGCTGCTCCCTGTGTTGTGACGAAGTAGCAGACACACAGTTGAAGCCATGTGGACACAGGTAAGAGGGTTTGCTCATCTCTTCTTTTTTATATTACATTAGGCAATCTTTCATCCTATTCTTGAATTGCTTTTATGGTTATCAGAGAGGAAGAAATTTTCCTCTGTCCAGGGTTCTAGCTGAACTAAGAATTAAATGTCTATGATACAGATTAACAGGAGAGAATCAAATTTACTTACATACCCATGGGGAATCCACACAGACATGAAATTCCAAAGACGGGCAAAATGAGGTATATATGTCATCCTCCGTCAAGGAAGGGGTAGGGGTCTGGGGGTAAAAAGGGAAGGAAAGCCCTTAGGAAGGCAGAGGGGATGTATGGGAAACAAAGGTTGCCCTGTTATGCAGATACGTTTCTTAGGTAAAAAGGAATCTCTATTAATAACTCTCTTCCTGGTAACAGGTCATCTATTTAAATTCTTTTTAGGCAGTTGCAGGGAGGTCTGAGTTTCCTCCTGAGTCTTCTGGACCTTGATTGTTTTCAGCTCAGAATAATCTGTGTGTCTTTGAGCCCGTCTTGGGGCTGCCCACCCGTGGACCCTCCACAATGTTACCAGTTCCATAGCTGTTCATTAAAGTTTATTATATACAAAGTGGGCTGAATGAGAAATTGGAGTTTGCCAGAGAGTGCATGGCTGTCTTCCAGACAGTACCTGAAATAGAAGAAGCTGCTTGATGGAAGGCCTCTGTTTTTTTATCTTATGTACTCAGTACTATATTTTAATACTGAGTTTTACAAAATGTAAAAGGTTTAATACTGTTTATGAGCCTCTTGGGAAATCCCTTTTAGTTTTATTTTTAGGGCCCCCTCATTTACTCGCTACTTACCCCCCTAACCATTGAGAAGGCCGCACCTCCCTCCCATATAACCAAGTTGCAGTTGTACGAGATGAACTAGAAGGCAGCCTGGATCCTGCAGAAGTGTCTAAACATGAGCAAGAGCAGCAAGTACGATACCCCCAAGAAGGTCTCCCAACCGCGTCTGGAAGCAGAAAGAGATGGGGCACCTGGGTGGCTCAGTCGGTTAGACTTCCAACTCTTGATCTCAGCTCAGGTCTTGATCGCAGGGTCGTGAGTCTGAGCCCTGCGTTGCGCTCCACACTGGGCACAGAGCCTACTTAAAATTAAATGAATTTAAAAACAAGAAAACGGAGCAGGGCAGTGTGCTGGCCCTGACCTGGCCCTGACCTGGCCCAGGCATGTGTGCTGGCCAGGCTTCCAGGCCAGCTCCCTGTAGCTCAGCACATCCTGTCCTCCCCTGCTCTTATTTTGGCCAGAGCTTTAGCCACCGGGTCTCCTGAGGGTCCAGAGTCTGAGTGATGGACCCCAGTTGTCACCTCCAGGTGTGGCGTAGCCTGGGCCTTTCAGTCTATCTTGCCAACTTTTGCAGTGAGTTGTCGTCTAATTGGCTGTTAAGGGCAGTGCGCACTGTGTACGTGTCTCCTGTCACCGCTCCCTCTACCAGTTTTTCTGAAGGAAAGGCTCAGTGACTCCAGCTGTAGCTATCTCCTTGGTTTCAACTCTGCAGCCTGGAATTCTCAGTTTGCGTACCTCTGAAGGCTTTAGTTATCAGGGCCTCACAGGCAGATGCAAAGTTGAAAGCATGGATATCTCGATACCCTTTTTGATCTTTGTTTCTGGGAGGATGTTAAGATCCCAAAGAGCGGTATCTGGTCTCACTTATCTTTGAGCTCGCCGGCCTTCTCAGTGGTTTTGCTCACAATGAGCGCTCATAAGTGAGGGCTGAAATCTAAAAACTTAGAACTAGGTGTCTTAAGTGTGAGCAGCCTCCGTAATAGATTTATACAAAACCGGATTGGAAGAGGAAATATAAAGAGTTACAAGAAATTTTAGCTCAGCTTTCAGCAGCATCAACAATTTTAAAGGGGTAGGGGAAGGAAAGGAAATCTGAATAAACTGAATGATGTGAGCTGACCCTGGGAAGAAACGCACAACGTAAGCATTTCCATTACCACAGAAGAAATGGAAATGATTTTCAAAGATACGTTTGCCCTTTGCTTCCTCCACCCCAAGCCCTAAGCCCAGATGGTTTCACTAATGAATTCTTTCAAACTTTGAGGGACTAGATAGATTCGATTTAAACTTCTCCAGGCCAGGAGCACCTGGCTGGCTCACTCAGTGGCACATGCACCTCTTGATCTCGGGGTTGTGGGTTCGTGCCCCTTTGGATATAGAGATGACTTAAACAAGTAAACAAGTAAGGGCTGTCTAAGAATACGTACGAAGAAATATGTGGTGCCTATGAGAAGAAACTTTTAAACTACTAAAGAATGCAAGGTAAGATTTGAATAAATGGGTCTGTTCTTAGATAGGAAGTCCTCTCAGTGTTGTAAAGGTGACAATTTTCTCTAAACCCGAAGTTTAATCTGGGTCAACAGTTTTTGTTTTTTTTTTTTTCTGAAAATAAAAATGCTAATTTAAAAGCTTATGTGCTGGGACACCTAGGTGGCTCAGTCAGTTAGTTAAGCATCTGACTCTTGATTTTGGCTCAGGTCATGATCTCATGGTTCATGAGTTGGAGCCCCATGTCAGGCTCCGTTCTGCACTGTCAGCGTGGAGCCTACTTGGGATATTCTCTCTCCCTCTCCCTGTCTCTCTCTCTCTCTCTGCCCCTCCCCTGCTTGCTAGCTCACTCTCTCAAATTAAAAACTTTAATAAATTAATAAATAAAAACTTATATGCTATATATAAGACAAGAAAATTCTGAAAGAGAGGAGTTATGGAGGAGACCGAACTACTTACCCCATCTTAAGATACATTAAAATAAATGCTTATAGTTCAGTCCCAGTATATAAAAAGAATGGCAGAACCATGGAACAGAAGAGAAGCCCAGAAACAGAACTAACCACAAATGAAAATTTCACATATAAAGGCCTCGTGTCAAATCTGCAGTGCAAGATGGACTGTTTGATATTGGGATAAATGGCTAGCTGTCTGGGAAACAAGTCACGTCGTATTTCTACCTACCGTACACATCTGTAAGCTTTTGCCATGTACATACAGACACTGTGGAAGAACGTACTTGAACTTTTTATTTATTCCTCACAAGAGGATGATGGAGGATCAGAAATGAGAGGGAGACTTCCTGTTTGTTCGTATATTTACTTCATTTTTCAACCATGTGTAATGATTACCCTTTCAATTAACCAGCTTGTTAATATTTTAGATTGAGTTGGCACATTGTCAGTTTGACCTTCTGAAGCATTAACCTAACTGGCACTTGTATCTTTCTCCTCAGTGACCTGTGCATGGATTGTGCCTTGCAACTGGAGACCTGCCCGTTGTGTCGCAAAGAAATAGTGTCTAGAGTCAGACAGATTTCTCATATTTCATGACACACGTGAAGAGTCATCATGGACTTATTTCTACTCAATTCCAGCCAATGTTGAAGAGAAAAACAAAGAAAAAAAAAATCTCTAATCAGTTGTGCGCACATTGAAACTTATAGCCATGGCCAGATTTTATGCTAAAAATGGTAGTTTGTCAAAGACAAAATTCTCTTAGAATCTAACCCAACTTGCCAGCCCTGAGAAATTCCTTTTAAGGCCAAGGAAAGCTGAGTGCTAACAGCTAGGCCTGTGGTACTTCCATGGAACACACTAGGAGACATGCCCTCCCGAGTGCTGAGACCACACCGGAATTCTCCGTGTTGGGTTCATGTGAATGTCTAACGGGAAGTTTTCTCTCCTGTTCTAAAGTTTTTATTTGGGGCAGAGTCATTATGGAGAAGTAAATGACAACGGTTCTGGGTTAAGCATAACTTCCCACCGGTCAGAGAGACCCCGGTGTGTTAAGCGCGGATATTGCCCTGCAAAACTTGAATCCAAAAACCAGAACCACACAGGTCAATACTACAAGCAACACGGAGGGCCCAAAAGAAGGTGCACAGACTGTGGAGAAAACCCAGTTTTTGATATTTCTGTGATTCCAAAGAACATTGTAGTTTTTTTTTAACTGCAGAAAACTGGTGTATTTTCACATCCATGGTGTTTCTATCCAGTTTCAGTATCTGCATTTTGTGAGGAAAAAATGTTTTAACAATGCAGGAGGAATTCTTAAATTAATTGCAATGTTAGACTGGAGAAAATTTGGTATTTAGGGTATTTTTAAGGTACCATCAAATCAGGTTTTTTGGTTTTTGTTAAAAATTTTTTTTAATCAGTATTGTTTCTGGAAGTAATATACTTTGAAACTCTTGAACTAACAGTCTCAAAAACTCTTAGAGGACAGTCTGAGAGCACGTATTCCTGTTGTTTTAAATAAATACCTGTTTTTGAATAGTAAATTCAATCATGGATTGCTGACTATGTCTTCATCAAAAGTGTTAATCCCTCTCAGGGTCTCTGGTGAAGACCTTCAAGAGTTTGGTTTTTTTCTCCCAGAAAATTGGAAGGTAGAATTGTAAATCCACAGAACTTCTTTTATAATGGTGTACCTCAGCAGCTGCCTTTCAATTTATGCCAAGTCCTTACTGAGTTTATACTTGAATAGTAAACACGTCTTCTGAGTTTTACAGTGTCTTAAACTCAACGCACATCTTTTTTTCCTCCTTTCCCACCCTTTCTTGTTTGTAATTCATTAAACTGTCCTATTACAGAGATGATTTCCTTCCTGGCCGTACTTGTTGGGGTGCTGGATTTTTTCCATATCTTTAGTCTTCCGTAAATTCAAATATATATATAAATATATATATATATATATGTTCTCTTCTTTAGCTTGTGGTGAATACAGTAATTTGCATTGAAATAAAACATTTGTTGCCTTTTTTGACTAAGATTTCACAACTTTTTAAAAAATTTTTTAATGTTTATTTTTGAGAGAGAGACGGAGCATGAGTGGGAAAGGGGCAGAGAAAGAAGGAGACACAGAATCCGAAGCAGGCTCCAGGCTCTGAGCTGTCATCACAGAGCTGGACGCAGGGCTTGAACTCGTGAAACGCGAGATCATGACCTGAGCTGAAGTCGGACGCCTAACCAGCTGAGCCACCCAGACACCCCTGATTTCACAGCTTTCATTGGGGTCTGCTGCCAAGGTCCCAAGACCTCATCCTCTCTGATTTAGGGGCTACTTTCCAGGGTAGGAAAAAATCAAGTATTAGAATTAAGAAGCAAGGGTAATCACTTACTCATCCCACAGATCTCTATTGAGCACCTAGTATATCCTGGGTACTGTGCCTAAGTGGTATACAAAACAGATCTCTTTGTGGAGCTGCTGGTAGTGGGGAGAAGACAATATATTTCTGTTAATGCCTTAAAAGATTAGGGTGCTATGAGAGAGAATGAGGGGGACTTAATTTAGATGGGTGGAAAGGGCAGAAGAAACCTCCCTGAGGAACTAATATTAGTAAAAACTCCAAGGAAAAAGTAGGACATGGCCAGATAGACTGAGGACAAGCTTCCAGGACTATGTTGCTATGAGGACACAGCATTACAGGTGAAGGCCTAAGGGGAAAAGGAGCTCAGCCTCAGGATCCGATGGAAGGCCCCCCCCCCCCCCCGTAGCTAGTAAGAAAGGACGAGGGGGTAGAATAGTATGGTCCCATGTTGGAGAGGTGAGGAGACTGCTCGTGAAGCCATGTTGAGGATTTTGTATTTTATCCCAGGTGCAATAGAAAGCAAAAAGAGTTTAAGCATGAAAGTGCTTTGTTAAATCCTTTTAAAAGATAGCTCTGCCATCTATGTGGAGAATGGCAAAGAGAGGTGGGGGTGGGGGTACAGGACAGAGGACAAGCAAAATATGGAAATAGTAAGACCAGTAGAGAGACTTTGAAGTCCAACAGAGAGGTGAAGGTGGTCTTATAAATTCAGTGGAGATATAGTAGAATTAATAGGTAATCTGTCACACATCAAAGGAATGCAGGAGCCTGTTAGCTTTCTAGAAATCTACCCTGGAATTTTGTTCATAAGATGGTCCAATTCTTAACTGCTAGACCATAAGACAAAAGGACTTCAATATTGATAAAGGTATTTGGGATGGAAGCAAAGTTGTACTCTTGGAGCTGCTTCAAAGGGAAAGACCACATAGAAGAGACAAAAACAGGGAACAGCAAGCAATGTGGAAGAGAATAAACAGTAGATTTATATTCCGCACTGCGTGTAAGCATTTTAAGAGAAATTGAAAGCTAGGCTTTTACTGATGATATATTGTGCTAGAGGGGAGAAAAATTTAAGTAATGGCATTTCTCCAATGATTCATTGGGGTAATGCTACCAGGGTTCCAGCCAAAAAAAAAAAAAAAAAAAAGGTTTTAGTGAATTGCCATCTTTTTGGAATGAGGTTGATAAAGCAAGGTAAAGTTATGGTTCCATTTGCACACCAGGAAACAGGATTCAATCACAGAAATCAATTTCATTTGCAGAAAATGATTTTTGCATGAAATTTCAAACATCTTGAATATATATCCATGAAACAACTATCCACCTAAGATCAGCTCTTTCCAAGATTGTCCATTATTCACTTAAAACCATTTTTAATGTTGGGGCGCCTAGGTGGCTTTGTCAACTCTTGATTTCAGCTCAGATCATGATCTTGGAGTGGTGAGATCAAGCCCTGTGTTGGGCTCATGCTGAGCATGGAGCCTGCTTAAGGTTCTCTCTCCCTCTGCCCCTCTCCCCTGCTCGTGCTCACTCTCTAAAATAAAACAATTTTTAAAATGTATTTATTTGAGAGGGAGAGAGACCAAGAATCTCAAGCAGGAATGTTTATTTTTGAGAGACAGACAGAATCTGAAGCAGGCTCCAGGCTCTGATTTGTCAGCACAGAGCCCAACGCAGGGCTCAAACTCTCAAACCACAAGATGATGCCCAGAGCTGAAGTCAGACACTTAACCGACTGAGCGTCCTAGACCCATGCACCCCTAAAATAAAATAATTTTTAATGCTAATCCACAAAGGGTTTAAGAAATGATTATTAAAAATACTAAGTCTTCATTTTTTTCTTTAAAGGCCACCATTCTGTTTTCAGCAGAAAAACATCACATTGTGATTTCCAGGAGTATTGTTTGACAACTCCAGGAGTATTGTTTGACAACTCCGGAATTGGAGCTATTTATAGCATGATGGTTAAAACATGCCCTTGGGTGTGAGCTTGGACCCAGTTCCAACTCCATGATGATGCCACTTAACCTTTGTTTCTTAATCTCTAAAATGAAGATTATAATACCTCACAGGAGTTGTGGAGGGTTGTTTTTTTTTTTTTCTCAGAGTTTCAAATATTTCAAAAAGAGACGACCTATTTATAAATTTTTAGCACAGGGTGCCTGGGTGGTTCACTCAGTTGAGCCTCCAACTCTTGATTTCAGTTCTGAGATCTGCACTGACAATGCAGAGCCTCCTTGGGATTCTCTCTCTCTCTCTCTCCCCCTCCCTCTCCCTCTCCCTCTCCCTCCCTCCCTCCCTCCTTCCTCTCTCTCTCTCTCTCTCTCTCTCTCTGTGCTCCTCTCTGCTCACATGGACACTCTCAAATATTTAAAAAAATGTTTAGCACAGTAACTGGCACATGCCTGAGTATATGGGTACCTATTATTATCTTTATGCCCATTTGTTCTTAAGGCCAGACATGATAAAGTGGATTAAAAATAGCCACACATTCTTTGATATCCTTCTCATCTATAAATGAAGTTGATGTCCCCTCCCTGAAAATCTGGGTGGGTTCTGTGTCTGACCAATAGAATTCAGTGGAAGTGAGACTGTGCCAGTTCCCAGTCCTTAAGTGACTGGTAGCTTCCACTTCCTGTCTCTTGATATATTTGTTGTTAGCCCCAGCAACCATGGTGTGAGAAAACCCGAGCATCTCTGGGAAGGCCTACATGGAAAGAAGCTGAGGACCTCCTCCCCTCCAACCACCAGCCATCGGGCCAACATCCACAGCTGAGCTCCCAGCCAAGAGCCAACAATTATTTACCAGCCATGTGAGTGAGCATGTTGGAAGAGGCTCCTCTAGCCCCATTCCAGCTGCCCCAACTGACGACAAGTAGAACAGAGACTAGCTGTCACTACCAAGTCCTGCCCAAATTGAAGATTAGTGAGCACAAGAATTGTTTTAAGCTACTCAAGTTTTCAGGTGGTTTGTAACAGCAATAGATAACCAGCAACAGATGAAGTCATGAAGTTTCCTCCTCTACTCTGATCCCATGTATGATTCAGAAGTAGGAAAAGGGTGGGCAAGTTCATTTAGTCCCGAAGAAATAAGTGGTTTATAGAGAAAATAGGTCATGAGGAAATTTGTTGAGTTTGCTTTGAGCTGTGAAACCAGTGCTTGACTTAAATATAACTCAGTCCAGTTAATCAGCAAACCTACACAGACACCTGTCTTCTACTTGGTGCTGAATATATATATATATATATCCATGGTACATGGATACAGCTATGTCTTGGTAACCATTTTTAGTTCCAGATCCCACCGGTATCTATTTTATGCCCATTCAAAACATCAGTTCATTCAGGCTGGCCATCTGACCCTCGGATCAAACCTAAGTCAGACTTTGAACACTCTAGACATGTAACACATTTGGCCCAAAGGTATAATGCAACCGAACAGACATGTCTAGCGATCCAATAAAGAGAAATCAGCTCTAGGGAATCCTTTTGCAAAATTTGGCGGTTTTGGAGGGAAGTTTTCCTGAAACAAAGTTATCCGATTTCTGGTTCTGTTGTCCAAAGTGATTGTCAACTTTTATCTTGCCCAATTAGCCAAGAAACTAATAACTGCCGGATAATGTTTATAATGTGAATATCTGTGTGTGTGTGTGTATGTGTGTGTGTGAATACTGTCGTCATGATGTAAGTTACAAGACGTCTACTTCTTGCAGTGGGGCTTTCCTCCCACGAAAGGGAGTAACTATCTTGAGAGCCCCAACCGACCTCTGGCAACATGCAGGCCAGAGGTCTGCATTATCCGATTCAAAAGCTAAGGGATTGGCTCTCAAGAAAGATGAAATTCACAGTGCTCTTACAACCCGCTTTAAACTATTTAATCTTCTTAAGTCCTGTAATTTATCCACAAGTTGCAAGTGAGGATATTGAGGCTCTTAACTTCGATTTCTTCCTCCTTAAAATGGGGGCGAAATGAGACTTAACTCCCGCACAGCGAGACAACACCCCAGTAACTCCCAGGAGTGCCTCTTGAAGCCCAGGGGCTTCCCCTAGCGTTTCTCTATCCCTTTCCTCACTTCCTCTCCCTATGTTTGCCCCGCCCCTGGCGCCGGGCAGCGCGCGCCTGTGATTGGCTCTTGGGAGCCACAAGGCCGCGGATGGGGTTGTGGTGGCCATGGTGACGGGAGGCGGGGCCTGGCGGGCCGTGGGTAACTGACGCCTGCACCTCACGGCGGCTGCGGCGCGCGTAGAGAGGCCTGGCCCCGCGTGGGGCCGAGCCGGCGCTAGGCCGCCGCCGCTGAGCCTGAGGCACGGGCCTCGAACGCAGGGCCCAGTCTGTTGGGCCGTGAGCGGCCTCGGCGTGGGCGGCGAGGCCTCCCAGATGCCGGTTGGGGCTCTGAGGAGCGGAGCGCAGGCCGGGCCCGGGCCGCGGGCGGGGTAGGAGGCCGACGGGCCTGCTCGCCCCGCGCGTGGATGCGGCGGCCGCGGCGGCGGCGGCGATGGACGCCCTTGAGGAAGAGAGCTTCGCGCTGCCTTTGTGAGTGACGCCGTCGGGCCGGGGAGGCCTCGGCCTCCGCCCTGGGAAACGGGTGTCCTCGAGGGGTGGAATGGGGGTGAGGGACCGCCAAAGCTCCTCCCCAGTTCCCGCTGTTGATTGTGCGGCTGCTGCGACCTCCGGGTTCAGGCCCGGAAGACGGGAGTGCGGGGCGAGTGGCACGCGAGGATCAACGCCTCTATGACAGTCCCCTCCCCCCCCGCCCCCGCCTTCGACGCTTCGTCGTCAGCAAGAACCTAGTTTGAGCTGCCGAGGCTCGACCACGGGTCGGAGGACCCTCCACCACCTCCACCTGCGGGGACTTCAATCCAATTGCCCCCAGGCCGGTGTCTCGCTCCCGCCAGTTTCGCGCTCACAAGCTGCTAGGAGTGGGGTGAGAGCGAAGATGCGGGGAGTAAACCCGAAGGAAATGCATAAATACGAGGAGCCTTAAGATGTGCCATGAGAGCTGTTGCTCCCCTTATAGGCCCCTTTTGTAGTTCCTTGTGCCGTAACAGTTTTTCTGAAAGTGGAGCCACTGAACCCTGATGCCACAAAAACCTGTTTCCTTATTTGGAATTGCTACGTTGGACAATAATTATTAATTGTTGAAGTTGGGTAACGGGAAGTTAAATCTTTTTTTTTTTTTTTTTTTGCACCTGTTGGAAAATGTCCCTAATACATTTTTTAGAGCGAATTATTTGAAACAGCACCTAATCCAGGTCTGTTTTTCAGCTCTTCCGCCTCCGATGCAGAATTTGATGCTGTGGTTGGATACTTAGAGGACATCATCATGGGTAAGTCTCCTTACCACACAGGCTAACCTGTGCTCTCTTTAGTTCTTAGACCTTTGCAGCTTGGAGGGTTAATTTTGAGAGAAAACCGCAAGCTGCATATAATTTTTAATGCAGCACAGACTGCTATTAAGTAGGATTAAGTGATGTTAGAGGCAAACATTCTCCTTGTTTTAACAACTAACAATCATAGACTCAGATCCTGTAAGGGAGTCATCCAGGTCATGGGGCCCTAGACGTTATGGGCCTCTGGGCAAACCTGCAGGAGCGACTTATTTCAAAGAGTAACAGGAATTCCATTTTTTTAGTTTTGAGTTTTAACCTCTTTGTGCCATAAACCACAGCATAATGCCATAATCCTAGCACACGTGTCCGTGAAGAAAATAAAGGGCCGTGCTTCAGCTGGTTCCGCATCTTCCTGGGTTCTGAGTTCCTGTTCGTGCATTTTTTGGTGTGCACAGACCTGCTAAGCAATGAGCAGTAGCAGGCACCGAGGTTTCAGACAAATGTATAGGAAGGAAAAACTGAGCAAATTTTTGTCTGAGTTTTCTGAGAATTAGGCAAAAAAGAAGCCTTTCCTTTGGTGGTACTAGTGGTGTTTCTTGGTCTAGTTTAGTCTGAAAATCACTGACCCACACTTTTTGCATCTTCAGGTCCCAAAAAAGTTCATGCCCTTAACGCCTAAATACAGGTGTTTCACCATGCAGCCCTTGTCCTGTGTGGAGCTGAAGATTTCTAGGGAATACTGAGGAATACTTTGAGTTCTTTTGTCCTTTGGGCACCCTGTATGCCAGGGGAAAATGAGCCATTTTTGAGCTCAGACTATTTACCATAAAGTCTAGGTCATTTGTGAAGCTTTCCCTTTTATTTTTAGAAGTAATAGTCTATGCACTTGTTCAAATTCCCTCTTCTCTCACATTCAGGAGTTTGCTATAAGCCAATCTTTATACCAGTCCTCATCTGAATTCCACCTGGCAATCCTGTGCATTAGGTACTAGGATCATTCTCCTTTTCTAGTTGACAAAACTGGGGCTTAGACAAAGTAAGAAATGTGCCCAAGGTGTCACAATTGAGGAGGCTGAGCGAGGATCAGAGCCCATATGCTTAATCACTACACTGTTTCCACCACAGCTGCTGAAATCGTATTCAAATAAGAGAACCATTTCATTCCTTTGTGGGAAAGGAATGTGAAGGAGTTTCCAAGCCCAACCCGTATGGGTGTGTTTAAGATGGACCAAGGATGGTGGTAATGGTTGCACAATAGTAATGTGCTTAATGCCACCGAACCACACTTGGGGCACTGGGGGGCTCAGGTGGTTAAGCATCTGACTCTTGATTTCAGCTCAGGTCATGATCGCACAGCCGGGCTCCCCACTGGGCATGGAGCCTGGCTGGGGTTCTCTCTCTCCCTCTGCACCCCCCACCCCTCCGTGCTCTCGCTTGCTTGCTCTCTCTCTCGGGGAGGAAAAATAAAAGTTAAAATGGTGAATTTATGGGAATGCAAACTGGTGCAGCCACTCTGGAAAACAGTGTGGCGATTCCTAGAAAAATTAAAAATAGAACTACCCTACGACCCAGCAACTGCACTACTAGGTGTTTATCCAAGGGATACAGGTGTGCTGTTTCGAAGGGGCACATGCACCCCAATGTTTATAGCAGTGCTATCCACAGTAGCCAAAGTATGGAAAGAGCCCAAATGTCCATCAATGGATGAATGGATAAAGATGTGTGTGTGTGCGCATGCACGCACATACACACGGGAGTATTACTCAGCAATTAAAAATGAAACCTTGACATTTGCAACTACGTGGATGGAACTAGAGGGTATTATGCTAAGAGAAATTAGAGAAAGATAAATCTGTGACTTCACTCATGTGGAATTTAAGATACAAAACAGATGAACATAAGGGATGGGAAGCAAAAATAATATAAAAACAAGGAAGGGGACAACACATAAGAGACTCTTAAATATGGAGAACAAACAGGGTTACTGGAGGGATGGTGGGTGAGGGGATGGGCTACATGGACAAGGGGCACTAAGGAAGACATTTGTTGGGATGAGCACAGGGTGTTATACCTAGGGGATGAATCACTGGAATCTACCCCTGAAATCATTATCGCACTGTATGCTAACTTGGATATAAACAAAATAAAAATATAATTTAAAATAAAGGGTAAAATAAAATACTTAACAGTGTATTTCAGACTATCAGTTACCACCCAGGAACCACAGAGGTATGAGGGTGAGGCTATAGCTAGACTCTTAATAGAAGGCCTCACTTCCCCTGCCTTCCCTCGAAGACTCACTGCCACGTGGAATATTAAATATGGGACTTAGAAAAATGTGGTATTATGTGACTCTTGGTTTCTTAGCATACTGCGTTTGATGTTTCTTTATTAAACTTTATGAGACGTTAGAAGGGCTTGCAGCAAAAAAAAGGTGAATTTAATGTTAGGTATATTTTATCACTGTTTTTAAAATACTAGTATTTATTATAAATAAAAAGACAGGGTTGGGCTATTTGAACATCAGGGATCCTATTGAACACTTCCCTAAAACACTGTTAGCTTTCCCTCTCCTAGAGACAGACCATTATGAAAGCAGTTCTGCTAACATAGAATTCCAGCCTATTTATAAATTATAATGGTTTTTAGTCTCCATTGAAAAATGTAAAATTTTTCTCTTGTGGTTCAGATAACGAGTTCCAGTTATTACAGAAGAATTTCATGGACAAGTACTACCAGGAGTTTGAAGACACAGAAGAGAATAAACTCACCTACACACCTATTTTTAACGAATATGTAAGTGGTCTTCTGTTTCTTTCCCCAGAGATTAGAATTTCTTTAAAATGTGAATTTAGATTTAAAAGATGTTTACATTTGGGGCACCTACGTGGCTCCGTCAGTTAAATGTCCAACTTCGACTCAGGTCATGATCTCACGGTTTGTGAGTTCCAGCCCCATGTCAGGCTCTGTGCTGACAGCTCAGAGCCTGGAACCTGCTTCAGATTCTGTGTCTCCCTCTCTCTCTGCCCCTCTCTCACTTGTGTTCTCTCTAAAAAAAATAAACATTAAAAAAAATTTTTTTAAGATGTTAACATTTGGTGGACTTTAGAAGCTGCCACCAGTAGCTGGCACCAGAATGCCAGGAATTCTAGTTAGAATCTCCCATTGCCTCCTTCTGCAGTTTTTGGGGGTGTTTGATGATTTTTGTTCAGCTTCGTTTTTTTTTTTTTTTTTTTTTTTATGTTTATTTCTTTTGAGGAAAGGACAGAGAGTAAGCAGGGGAGGGGCAGAGAGAAGGGGAGAGAGAGGGTCCCAAACAGGCTCTATACTGTCAGCACACAGCCAGCATAAGGCGGGGCTCAAACTCATGAACTGTGAGATCATGACCTGAGCCAAAATCAGGAGTGGATTCTTAACCAACTGAGCCACCCAGGCGCTCCTCCAACTTCTGTTTTAAACAATGTTTGGCTCCATCATAATCCCGTTTTCAGTTTAATATATGGGTTCACTATACCTTGCATTCATATACTCTGTGTGTGTGTATATATATAGTATACTGTATGTATATTGTATTCATATACAGTATATTGACCTTTTGACTTGCACACACTACAGTTGACCCTTAAACAACATGGGGACTAGGGTGTCCACACCTGCACAATTGAAAATCCATGTATGGGGTGCCTGGGTGGCTTAGTCAGTTAAGCATCTGACTTTAGCTCAGGTCATGATCTCACAGTTCACAGGTTTGAGCCCCGCGTTGGGCTCTGTGCTGACAGCTCAGAGCCTGGAGCCTGCTTCGGATTCTGTGTCTGCTTCTCTCTCTGCCCCTACTGTCTCTCAAAAATGAATAAACGTTAAAAAAACAAAATTAAAAAAACAAAATCTGCGAATAACCTTTGACTCTGAAAAACATAACTACTAAGAGCCTATTTATTGTGGACTGGAAGCCTTACTAATAACGAAAATCATTGATAAACACATATTTTATATAGGTATTCTGTACTCCTGTATTCCTACTAAAGGAAGCTAGAGAAAAGGAAATGTTACTAAAATCATAAGAGAACATACATTTAGAGTATTGTACTGTACTTCTCAAAAAAAAAAGTGTAAGTGGAGCTATGCAGTTCAAACACTTAACTGTTCAGGGGTCACCTGCATTTTTTTCCTACCATGTAATCTAATCAGGTGCACATGAACATTAGGTAGAAACAAAAACCAAGACTAGATACCCAGGAATCTCAGCTCTGGACCCATGGGTCCTCCCACTGCGCTGTACCTCCTGGAACAGTCTCATCAGTCTGAGGTTTGAGCCTCGAGGACTTTCTTAACCTTAGAAGCATGGCGTCCTTGATGGTTTCTTCTTGCTTACAACAAGGAACCTGTGATTACCTCCAACAGTATGCTTCTTCCTATATTCCTTTTTTAAACATTTTTAATGTTTATTTTGGCGGGGGGGTGAGGGGACACAGAATCCCAAGCAGGCTCCAGGCTCTGAGCCGTCCGCACAGAGCCCGACTCAGGGCCCAAACCCACAAACTGCGACCTGAGCCGAAGTCGTCTAGACGCTTAACCAGCCAAGCCGCCCCCGTACACTGTTTCTGCCCAGATTCCATCTACCCAAGAAAAAGGCCCCACTTCAGTCCTTATTCCCTGCCGTGGCGGGGCGGGAGCTTGCTGTTCACGGTCTCTACTACATTAGCAAGTTTATCGTGTCACCATCGTGTCACGGTGTAATTACCTGCAGATGCCTCTGGTGGGCCAGGGCGCATGCTCACCGAGGACAGGCTCTGTATTTTGGTTCTTTGGTATCTCCAGCGCTCAGCATGGAGCTTGGCACATAAAATAGCCCCTTAGGAAATGTTTGCAAAGGGCTGGGGGCCAGGCTTTCTGAAAAGCAGCCTGGTTTTCCTAAAACCAAGATCCTGTCCACGGTTACAGATTTCTTTGGTAGAGAAGTATATTGAAGAACAGCTGCTGGAGCGGATTCCTGGATTTAACATGGCGGCTTTTACGACAACTTTGCAGTGAGTTGAACTTGACTCTGCATTTTTACCTGTTCTCCCTTCTTTCCCCTTCACTGTGAAAAAAGACCCCCTTATTTCGTTGCTTGACCATGAAGGTTTACAGCACGTGGCAGGTAGGTCCTGGGTGGGAGGGCCTTAAAATCTTCAGGTGGAATCTTGAAGAGACAGAATCTATCTTTCATGAAACAGCCATCCTTCTCTTTTTGCAGGCACCATAAAGATGAAGTGGCTGGTGACATATTTGACATGCTGCTCACGTTCACAGATTTTCTGGCTTTTAAGGAAATGTTTCTGGACTACAGAGCAGTAAGTCACCCTTGCCTGTGTCGTTAGCTACAGGGAACCAAGGAGACAGAGCTAGTCCCTCGTAGGCCAGCTGCCAGGGTTCTCCCCGCGACTGGCCAGTACCAGTCTGGCAGCTAGCAAGGTGTCAAAGGAGTGAGCAGCTGTCCTCCGGCCAGGACCCAGGACCTTTACTGAGGAACCACATTCTCGTTGTGTTGAAACGGGGCCCAGGTACCTCTTACAGTCCCTAAATAATCAGAAGGACAGAACCAAAAAGCAGGTCTAACTGCCTTGCCTTTCTTGTAATGCAGGCTCTTCATAGGAAAAAGAAGTATTTTTCAGTGAAGGGAGATAACACTTTTCTATGAGCGACTAGGCCAGTGCTGAACAAGAATGCACAATAACCCCCTCCTGTGTGCTCCCCAGTGGCCCACCCTCCCAGCCTGAGCACCTCCTCCCCCCTGCCCCACACAGGGTGCTGAGCTAGAAAGGACTCCTGTTTTTTCCCTATTCCTTGCCACTTGTGATTCTTTTTCTCACGCAGGAAAAAGAAGGCCGGGCACTGGATTTAAGCAGTGGTTTAGTGGTGACTTCATTGTGCAAATCATCTACCGTGCCAGCTTCCCAGAATGACCTGCGGCACTAGGTCCCCCGACCAGGCACCAGTATATTTCTGGACATCGCCAGCCCAGCAGACTGGAAGAGGCTTTGGCCATGTGACAGAACACATCTTGGGAAGACTGGCTCCGTCCCCCAACTCTTCACTGACGTTAAGTATTGATGGGTCAGAAGACAATCATCTGCCCCTCCTCGGCCCCTGCAGCACCTTGCGTTCAGTAATCCTCGCACTCCTCCCCAAGTAGCCCCCTCTCTCAGGCCTGAGGCAGTCTCCTCTGGAGCGAGCCCCAGGCCAGTGTCTCCCCGGGGCCCCGTCCCCAGCATGAATGTTGGTAGGGCAGCAGCACTTGGAAGGACCCACCGTCTCCGGGCCTCTTTGGCCCCGCACGTCCATCAGGCTTTCTGTGTGCTCACAAGCTTCCTGTGTGCATCAGTGTCGGTCCTGCAGCCTCGGGGGGGGTTTGGCCAATGTGGGAACATTTCTCTAGGGTGTTCCTCGAGCCAGCTGCCCTGTGCGGAAGCTCGCATCCCAGCTGGTTCTGGCTGGAGGAATAACTGAGAGATGTCCCGGACCTGAAGCTACATGTGAAAATCACTTCCCCTGTCTTACACGCGGCAGTCCCTGCATCACTCTGTCTTCTGCTGGTCCTGATGTAGTCTGTTTCTAGAATTCTCTGACATTTTTAGAAAACTATTTTTATAGATGAATACTCAGGCTAACCTAGTGGCTATAATCTTGGAACTTCCATGATTATCCACTTAAAGATCAAAGTATTATATACTGTGTGCTTTTTAGCTCTTAGTGCTGTGAAAGCAAAGACGCTTTCTACATTGATGTTCCTAGTTTACCCGGTGTGTGCTTATGCTGGAAGTAGGCTCAAAGGTCTCCCTTTCTTACAGCATGTTAAGTGTTCGTACAGGTTTGCTCAAACCCCTTCTGTGTAAACCAGTTTGTTAGGTTTTCTCTTGGGGTAGGGGCTCTGCAGTTCTTCCTGCTGTTGGGGTCTCCCTACCAAGGCGGTGTTCTGCTGGGCTGGCTCAGCACGAGGAGGAGAGAGCAGACAGCTTTACTGGTCATATGTATGCTTTGATTTAGCACAGTGTGTCATAGAAATTACCAGAAAACATGGGTGTCACGTCTCTAGAAAGAAAAAACATAGAATTTCAATTCTATGTACCTTCCATAGATCTTAAGTAAAAATAAGACTGACTATACTGACTTCAGTCGGCTGTTCTGGTTTGAAAGTATGATCTGTAGACGCTGTTTTCCTGTGCTGACGTGTGGCACTTATTAAATACTTTGGCACCATGAGTAAACCTGGAGGGGCGTTGCCAGAGCCGTCATCCTTCATGAGTCCCTCCCCTTTCTTTACTGTCTCTGCTGCCCTCGGGTCACTGCGGCTTTGGCCTTCAAGCCAGAGGCCCTCACAGAGCCCCCTTTTGCCAGTGCTGCCCCTCCTGGCCTTGCTTTCCCTTCCTGCCCTTTTTATTATAAACGGCTACTCACTCTAGGCTGGCCATGTGCGAAGTACTTGAGGAAGACCCTTGGGTCTGTCTGCCTGCTTGGGAAAAGCCATGTATGTGGAACTTCCAGAACATGAATGAGAGCAGAGGCAAACAGTTCCCTTCCACTCGGAGGGAAAAAGCCAGCCAGACTGCTGCTTAATATTAGCAGATAGGCTTTCTGATTTTATAAAACAAACCAGAAACCTGTCTCTGTCCACACAGGAACTTCCATCATCTTGTGGCACCTTTGATGGGGCTCAGGGCTGGCCTGGGAAGAGAAAGCCCAACGTCCTGCCCCGCCTCAGTGACCTCTCGCCCCTCGGAAGCAGTGTTCACCTACACTGCAGGGTGTCAGGATCGGGGAGGCTTTGGCCTAACCGAGAGGTAGTGGTTTGAGGGAGCGTGTTAAGGTCTGCGGTGCGGCAGGCTGTGTGTTGGCAGGTCAGAAACCAGCAAAGCTTCTCTAGGACCTCGTTTCCTCTTAAGTCAGAAGAAAATGAGTTCATCTTACTTAAAACTGAACTCTCTCCTTACGGCTTAATCCCGGAACGACTACGATTTACCAAATTCTGAGCCACTTGAGAGTAAAAAGGATGCCGTTAGTATCCACACCAGGACAGCAGGCACGCCGGGGGCCCGTCCCAGGCTAACTGGGACATGGGCGTCTGACCTAACCCCATCCCTCTGTTCTGGAGCAGTTCCCCCACGCCGCCGTCTGCAGGGGCTCTGTTCCAAGACACCCCCTCCCCGTGGGTGCCTGAGATCCCCGATAGGACCGAACCCTCTTTATGCTGTTTCTCCTTGTACGTCCGCAGCTATGTGAGAGTTCAGTTTAGAAAGGCATGGTAAGAGATTAACAATAAAATACAACAATTATAACCATATACTGTAAAAAAAAAAAAAAAAAGTTACGTGAAGGTGGTCTCTCTCAAAACCTTACTTCCTGTACTCTTGTGATGAGGTGAGGTCTCGCCCACAGGCTGGGATGAGGTGAGGTGACTGGTGCAGCCTGACGCTGCGAGTAGCCTCAGGAGGAGGACCATCCGCTCCCAGGCCGCAGCTGACCACGAGTAACTAAAACCGTGGAAAACGAGAACGTGGATAAGGGGAGCCTACTGACTACCGCAGTTACGTTCTAATTGTCCCCCACTTTTTGCAAAAGGACCAGGGGGTGCCCAGAAATGCCTTCCTTCAGCCTGCCATTCAAAGCATGTTATTCTGTGGCAGTGGAAACCTACGCTCAGGCCAGAGGACTTCCGTGCCGCCGGCTCCCCAAACCCAGCATGGATGGCCCTTTGCTTCGAGGACATGCTCTCCAAACTGCACACACTTTCAAGGCAGGGGACACGCTGGCAGTCTCGAGTTCAGCAAGGTGACCCTGACATGCCTAAAGCTGGGATGACAGACTGGCTTAGTGTTAATTAAACGGACACCCTTCTGAAAATGAAAGGTGGGTGCTATTAAATCTGTCAGGACAGCCGGCCTGAAGGGGACTGTCCCTGGCAAAGCAAGCAGGAAGGTGGTCAGGTGGCCTCAGGTCGAAGTAGCAGCAGGTGCTGCTGAGTCCAGAAGCGGATTTGGAGCCTCTCAGGACAACACTTAGCTGCAGCTTCCGGGGCTGTACGAGCATCTACAACCACGATCACCCAACATCTTTTTCAAATAGGACCTTCCATCTTTATTTTTGTAAAAAAAAAAAAAAAACACCCGAAGAGGACCAAGCCACCACCAAACATGGGACAACTTACCAGGCAAGGTCTTGAGTCCCTCCCTCCTCCATGTCCCATGTGCCTAATCAACAGCGTCAGGGAAGCAGGTGGCACGGTTAGCTGCTCCCAAAGGGAATTATTACAAACAAGGGCTTGGGTGATGGAGGGAAACCTGGCCAGGGTTTTAAGCACTGAGACGTTGCTTAAAACCGATTGCTTTAAATAACTGGTATGTTTGAAATGCAGGGAAGGAGGACGGTGCAGTCAGAAATCTAACCGACTTTCCGTGGCGGTCTCCCGAGAAGCAGCCTGGGGCTTGAGGGAGGGAGGGTCGGGTCCAACTTGCGGTTGAAGGAATGAGGCCGGCTTCAAAGAGCTTGCTCTGCAGTCCCCGCACGGAGACTAAGGTAAATACACGTGGCAGGTTAGGCTTATCCTACGGTGGGGCCAGGGGCTGCAGGGCTGGAGTCCTCGTTAGTGCATTTAGCGTTGGTGAGAAGACCGGGCCCCAGCCTTGGACACGGAAGTCTTCTAAAGATGAAGCGGAGAGCCCCGTATCCCCTGTTACCTTCCACTAAATATGGGGGATGGGCAGGCGGTGCCAGCCACGGGCCTCTTTCCCACCCAGGCGCTTGCCGACTTGGGCCAAACCAGGGAAAGGATCCTGATTCCTTAGGAGAGCCGGGTGAGCCCAAGTCCGAGCAGCAGAGCGGAGCAAGCGTGGTCCCTTCCAGGCTGACTTGACAAAGGGCTCGGGCCTCGGGCTTACAGGTCACCCCTCGAGGTGACCCGGCTGCAGCCTTCGGCCCCAAGGTGGGCCATGGCACGGCGGGGGGGGGGGGGGGGCGAGGCATAGCCGCCAGCCATCTGACTGGTGGCCGCGTTGCTGCCCACGCCCCGCCAGGCCTGGAAGCTGAAGAAAGCGCTCACTCCGTAGGCGATCATCACTAAACATGCAAAGAACTGAAAGAAGAAGAAGACGCCAAAGCTGAGCGGGGGTGCGGCGTGGCACTGGGGGGCGGGGGTGACAGGGATCCCGGTGCCAGACCGCCCGCCTCAGACCCACTCAGACAGTAAAAGCTTGAGCGGTGCCCCTCCATTAACTGGGACACCAACTCCAACCTAGCCACACGCTCATTTAGCAAGTGTGTGTGAGGGGGGTGCCGAGGGGGCCCAGGTTCTGGGGGTGCCAATGTGACATGATCGTGGGGGGATGCATTAAGAACCACACAGGCAAGGCACGTCCCAGTGTGATAAGGGTGACGGGATGATGTGCTAAGAGTGACGGGTAGGAGCTAGTTCAGACACACATCAGGGATTTCGTTTTAAAAAGACCTTGTGATTCCAAGGAATCTTCTGGAATCGGTTCATACCGATTCACACCAGCACCTGTGGCCACTTTCAGACGCTCCGTGTGTATCACAGATTCCAAAACCATCTTCCCCAGGAAGGGGGAGGAAACCCAAGCCCTGGTCTAGCTCCGGCCCTACCCTGGACTTCGCCTCAGTGTGCTCACCTCTCTGAGCCTCAGTTTCCTTGTCTGTCCAAAGGGACTGGTAGTCCCTGTCCTCCTCACTGTGAGGAAATGTCTCTGCGGGGCCCCTTGGAGTGAGGTGTGGCAGGGTCACTGGTATTTCCCTGGCCACAGCCCCGAGCTTGGCCTTCATGAGAGAGCCTGTAAATCCCCCAAAATGGTTTAAACCAAAAGATTTTTGCACAAAGTGCCCCTTTCAAGAAGGGTCGACAGTTTTTAACAGGTCCTCCACGGGGGCATGTGACCATCAATCGGTGCAGGACACCTGGGTTAGCAACAAAGTTCAGCGGTTGACCCAGAACTTCCATTTACAGCCACCAAGTACTTCCCAAGCATTGTGTTCATTATGGAACTGTTCGTTATGGAAGCCTGAGCCCCTGAGAGGATGGTGACCAGCGGGGGCAGGTGCCGGCCGCAGGCCAGAAAGTGGTGGAAGTCCTGGGTCTGGCCATCTCCCCTGTAACTGCCAAGGTGCCCCGGGGAACCATACTCACAGAGGCAGCCGCACGCTGGTTGTACGGCCGGGTGCCCTTCAGGGACGTCAGCTCAACGGCGGCAGAGCAGGTGATGAAGGCCGTGATGTAGAGAACCGTGGCGCCCACGTTAAATATCATTAACTGGGGGGTGGAGCGAGGGAGAACAGGCTTAAGACCGCAGACTCTTCCAGTAAGTGCGGAACCTTTTGGTTCCCAACGGCACATGCCTTTAGTATCCAGGACGGGATGGGGGTCTTTCCCACTAGAAGGGAGAGGGGAAGTCCACATGGGGTCAGCCTGGTGGCCATCTGAGCTGGGAGCGTAAACACACCTAAGGCTGAGAGGGGAGGGGAGGGGACGTGCTGGGAGGCCTGCAGTGATCTGGTCAGGAGCAGCGGCGGTCCCAAGAGGCAAAACCTATTCCCAGTGGCAGGAGATCAGACGGACCAAGCCAGCTCTGAGAGCCCCAGCTCAACAACTCCAAGGCCACGCTCTTCCATGTTGGCTCAGCGCAAGCTCGGCCCTCCTCCTTGCCACTGCGGGCCTTGGTCCTGAGGCTGGGCCTGGGAGCACCTCCATCCCTCTCTACCCCCAGCGGGAGGAAATCTACGTCTGCCTTTTGGCCACGTCCTCGGCTCAAGGCCCCCGAGGTCCCATGCCAGGGTCAGGACCCAGCAGGGCTATGGACCAGACTGACAGGCAGGACCCTCAGCTGACATTCAGGCCGAGTCCCATTTCCCAAATGCTTGGCCCCTGGGGCCAGTGCACAGCAGACACTGCACACCGCTGGCCCTCAGGCATGTCTAGTTCAGTTCAACCTATAGATTAAAAAAAAAAATTACCAACATTCTAGGGGCACCTGGGTGGCTCAGTCGCTTAAGTGCCCGACTGACTCTTGATTTCGGTCAGGTCATGATCTCACACACTGGGCTCTGTGTTGACAGATGGGAGCCTACTTGGGCTTCTCTCTCTCTCTCTCTCTCTCTCTCTCTCCTCCCCCCACCTCGCTTGCTGGCTGGCTTGCTCACTCTCAAAATAATGAAATATTTAGAAAAAATAAAGGTTATTTAAATAAATAAAATGACCAACATTCTAAAATTAGATTTCATATGAAAACCTGAAGATTTCGTATAAAACTTTCAATCTTAGAAATATCAAGATTTGGCACCAGGGGGCCTGCACTGCCACTAACAGTAGGAGCTGAGGAGAGGTGGCTCCCTGTGGACAGACGGTTCGGGTTTTCCAGAACCCCTCCTGACTGACTTCACTCACTCATCTTGCCCGGGCCCTGTAGGGGGCTGGTGGCCCCTCTGGCGATCCCGATCCAGTCTTCTCGCAGTCACGCCTTCCCTGCCCCATCTGCTAATGGGCCCAGGGGTAGAGAGAGCCTCCTGCCGTCAGGGCCCAGGAAAGGGGCCTCCTTCCAGCAACAGCTGTGGCCAGAGCCCCAGATCTGTGCTCAGGGACACTGAGGCCTCGCCATCTCGGGAGATCTCTTTCTTCAAGGCTCCCGGGACCCGGAGCAGGGGCTGGGTCCCAGCCAGGAAGTCGGGCCGCCCCCTCCTCATCCCAGGATCTTCCCTCCAAGCCCAGCGCCCGCCACAAACACTGCCTGGCTCCTGCCAGTGATGTCAAGATCTAACAAACCCGTTCTGTCTTGAGGATGACTCACGTTTCCTCGGTTTAAAAAGTCATTGAATTCCAAACAATGCTGCCTAGTCCCAGCCTCGCTGGTCTTACAATCATGTGCCTCTCTCGCCTCGCTGCGGCGCTGAAAGCCTCGGACCCCAGCTGCAGGGGTTTTCCGGGTCAGAGAGAAAAGCCCAGCAGCTCTGTGTGTGTCTGGTGGGGGGGGGGGGGGGTGTCCTTCCTAGGGACGCTCTCAGCTCTGTGTCCCGAGGAGCCTGACCTGGGCGAAGCTGGGACGCCACCCTCTCCGGGGCTGGAGGGGCCCGTCCCGGGTCATTCCAGACAGCTCAGCCCAGCCTCCAGACCCAGGGCTGCCAGAGTCCGACGGACCCTCTGCAACACACGAATCCCAACTGCCCCCCCCCCAATAAGGAAAAATACTTCCAAGATTCCAAATGGCCTCTGGGCTCTCCATTCAAAGAGCTCCTCACTTCCATTCCCTCCCCCGGAGAGAGCCAAGCCTGTGTCCTCCCTGGGCTGTGGCCATCAGTCCTCCCTCCCTCTGTCGGTCCTGCAGGCTGGCTGAGGGCCAGCCCCCACGAAGCCACTCCTCATGTAGGGAAGGCCCTACTGTCACAGCGGCTCCCCGAGGCAGAGGGGTCAGACTGGAAGCACACCCGCGCCCCCCCCCGCTCCCACGCAGACTCACCACCAGCGGCCAGGGCACCATGTACAACTTCATGTGCAGCTGAAACAGGTAGAGGATGAAGAAGACAATTGTCACCAGCCAGAGGAAGACAGCAACGAACATGACCCAGCCGTAGGCTGGGTACAGGTGGTACGGGGTATCGGCAATCAGGGCCCACACCAGCAGCCCCAGCACCTGGAGGGACGAGACAGGGCCAGAGTCCCCCAGAACCCCCACCGCTCTGGCTGGAGGCCACAGAGCTCCCTCCCTCTGTAGGACACATTTCTCATTTAGTCAAGAAAAATATTTATTGGGCTCCCACTGTATACCACCATATACCAAGCCCTTGCCTGGTAACTCTTGCTCCTCCTCTCAGGTCTCAGCCGAAATGTTACATGCTGTGGGACACCTTCCCTGCTCCTCCAGTCTGGGTTCTAGAACCTTCTTTTGTGCTCTCATGCCCCGCCCGGCACCCACCATCCAGGACTGGGATACCGTTTCCTTCCCAGATCTGAGTTCCCTGAGGGCAGGCCAATGACTGTCTCACCCATGGCTGCACCCCGGCAGACAGTACGCGACCTGGGCCCTGCCAAGGGCTCAGTAAGAGCCGCTGAAAGGTGAAGTCGCCATCCTGGAGGGACACAGTCCAAATTCCAGAGGTGGGAAAACCAAAAGCCTTGGCCTTCCTCCCACTCAGGGCCTCAGGGCGACTTCCGCCTGACGCCCCGCCCAGCCCTCCCCACCTTCTCTGACTCTCTTCATTGCCCCTCCACGCAGGTGTTACCATCCCCACCTGACAGGGGGAAACTGAGTCTCACACCATTCCCACATGGCAGGGTGGGCCCCAATATCCTTGCAGCTAATAGCAGGGACCTTGCAGCCCACTACCTGGGTTTAAACCCTGCTCCCTTCCCAGCTGTGGGACCTTGGGCAAGCTCACAACCTCTCTGTGCTTTGGCCACCCCATCTGTAAAATGAGTATTGAAGACCATACCTACCTCACGGGGCCACGTCAAGGACCCGTGAGTTCACGTATATAAACAGGTACAACAGAACGTTCGCTTTCATTCTTCCCCGCTGGATACACTACCCTCTGGGCCGAGGGGGATTCTGCACAGACAGACTGACACCGGCTTGGGGACTCGGCAGGGTGGGGCTGAGCAATGGGCACGCTCTGAGGCAGGGCGGGGGAGCTCAGGAGAGCCCACAAGCACCACCTCACACGCAGCCAGCCGTCCTGGCCTCCTCCACGCCTCTGCCACCCTCTTCCTTGCTGCCCAAGAGCCCTGGGCTGGGGCGCCCTCCCTTGTCCCCAGGGTGTTCTTTGGGATGTCGAGCTAGGCCTGACTCCGGTCTGGTCTACCCTGGGGCTGTGGAGAAAGGCTCCTTTGCTGATGAAGATGCACCAACAGAGCTGCCCTCTTCTTCCTCGGGTGGCATCCAGGCACGTGGCAGCAGGGCTCACAGTGACCCTGCCACAGCCTGAGAATGCGCAAACCGTCACTTGGATCCCAGAGAAGCTGCTCGGAAGCAAGATGGACCTCTAGCCGCTGGTCCCAGAGACAAAAAGCCCCCCCCCCACCGCCCCCCGGGGCCAAAAGCTCCTCTGCCAGAGGCTGGAGAGCTGGGGCCCACCCTGGGGCACAGCCAGTGCTGGGCACCTGCTAGGTACCCCCGCTGAAGTACGCTTGTCAAGGACCAAAAGGGATGTTTCGGTACCCATCCCCCTACACTTGTGGGGGGCAGGGCAGGGATGGCCTTAGGTGAGTGGGGGCGGAGTCCAGCACCGCCTTCCCTCCTCCTCCTCCTCCTCCTGCCCCTCCTGCATGAGAGGCTGGGGCAAGGGTGTGCGTGGTTGGCTTCCTTCCCACAGCGCCACTGCGAAGAGGGAGGTGGAGCCCCAGGCCTGGGAGCCAACAGCTGGGTTTCAATCCTGCCCATGCTGTGGGACCCTGGGGGAGCCCCTTTCCCTCTCTGTGCAGTGCCCGGGGCAACTCCAATCTGCCCACCACAATGCGGGCCCCGTGAGGAGTCCAGGTTTTGGTCACTGCTGCATCTCCAGTGCCCAACAGTGCCTAGCACATAGTTCCTGCACATAGTACCTGCTCAATATGTGCTCGGAGCTAGCAGGCCTCAGTTTCCTTATCCGTGAAGCAGGAATCAGACACCTGCCCTGCGCAGGTGCTGTGTACTAAACGAGGAAGCAGGAGTGAATGGGTGCATGTGCTGCGGGCCTTGCCCCCCCCCCAGGGAAAGATCTCAGCCCACAGTGGGAGACAGGGCGGGGGTGGGGGGCAAGAAAGGCATCCACTCCTCCTCTCTAGAGCTCTGCACCTGTCCCTCCCCACCCAGCGGGGTGAGTCCACGGGGACACCACCCACACGGCACCGCGCCAGCCTCAGCTGCCCCATCAGAGATGGGCTGGCGGTGCCCTGTGCAGCCCACCTTGCAGGTGAGGAAGGCGGGACAGGCGGCGGGGCTTTGCCCACAGGCACACAAACTGGGGACACAGCCGTTACCAGCGAGGCCCGAGAACCAGGCTGGCTCGGCCCATCGCCCCCACCTTTCCCCACCCACCCTCAGCCTACCGTGCCCAAAACAGACGACACGGCAGGGGGCCGAGAGCCCCCAGAGCGGCTCCAAAGGAGAACCAACCCTCCTGAAGCAGCACCTTGCAGGACCCTCCCATGTGAGAACTGGGCACATCAGGGACAGAGAATGAACTTTTAAAGCAGGGTCCTTACAGGCCTCCATGCCATCGCGCGGCACGTTCCAACTACCTGAAAGGAAGTCTAAAAATGCAGTGAAACGAAGATCAAGAAAAGACCAATTCGGAGGTTCCTGGGTGGCTCAGTCAGTTAAGTGACTGACTTCAGCTCAGGTCATGATCTTACAGTTCACGAGTTCGAGCCTCGAGCTGGGCTCTCTGTCAGTGCAGAGCCTGCTTTGGATCCTGTCTACCTCTCTCCCCCCCCTCCCCCACACTCACTCTCTCCCCCTCAAAAACAGGGAGGGAGGGAGGAGGAAGGGAGGAAGGGAGGAAGGGAGGAAGGGAGGAAGGGAGGAAGGGGGGGAAGGGGGAGAAGGGGGAGAAGGGGGGGAAGGGGGGGAAGGGGGGGAAGGGGGAGAAGGGAAGGCAAGACCAATTTGGGTTTTCCCTAATGAACACCTATCAATTATCGGTATTATTACTCCTAGATTTGGTCACAATAACCACTTCCTGCCCTCCAGCTCGGGGCCACACAGACCTCTGGAAAGCACCTCCCCTTTTACTTCACTGTGTCCCGGTAACCCCCTCATCGGCTGGTACTATTTATTTTCCCCATTTTCCAAACAGAAGCTCAGAGGGAAATGAGTCTGTGGTCGCCCATGGTCACCCGTGGGTACAGGGCAGGGCAGGACTTGAACCCTGATCTGTCCTTCTCCGGGAGCCAGGCTACTGAGGGTTACTTGGTGCTGTGTGACAAATGAGGACACTTGAGCTGTCTCCCGGCTCTGCCCTGCCCTCCAGCCCAGCCCTGCTTTCCAGATCAGCAAGCACAGCCTCGGAGAGACGGAGCTGCTGGGTAAGCAGCAGGAATTTCTGGTGTCCCTCCTGGCTTTGCCGCCCTGGCCCTGCGCCCTGGGAGCGGCCTCGGTTTCTGCCTCCAACAAGGAAAGGTCCACTTCTCTGTCTGAACCAGACAGACTGGTTTTTCCTGTCCACTCTCCCCCAAGAATCCAAATGGAGCACCCCAGCCCAGGGCCTCGGGGAGACCCCGCTGGGGACAGGGGAGCCCCACATTTGGCGGCCCCTCTGCTAGCCTCCTCTCCCTCCTGCTGGGGACCCATGCCTTAGCGGGAAGAAGGGGCCAGGGGGCTTGTCCTATGTCCAATATAGGAGAGTACACCCCACTTTTCAGAAGGAAGGGGACAGCGGTAGGTAGCTGAGGGCACAGAGCAGGAGGCCACCTGTCTCCAGGGCCTTCCCCAGGCCCCTCTGTCCAGAACAGTCACCTTGCAGCTCTGGTGTCCTCTCTCTGAGGACAGGCTTCGGCATGTGTATCTCGCTGAGATCATTCATTCAACCAATATCGACGTGGCCTTTACCTCTGGGTCCCTGTCTCTTGCACATTCATCATCTGCCCCCGTGTTTCTCTGTGAGAAACAGACACACAAACACAGAACCAAACCTTATCCCCTCACTCCTTTAATGCATCCCCTGCAACACCTCCTTCAGGCAAGAAGGTATCTCTCCTCCAGATAAAGAGAACTGTCTGGAAATCTTGAAGGTGCAGGCCTTTTGTTTATCCCCCTGAAAAATCTAAAGACTTCAGATTAGCGATTTTTCTTTTTAAATGTGGACTGTCAAAAAGGACACTTTCACACATACCCCAGGACCTTTGCACCTACAAAAGAATTTCTAAACAATTGGAAACCAGGGGTATCTTTGCTAAAATCACCTGCAAAGAGGAGACATTCATCACAAATGCCAGACAGAAAGGCACTCCTTGATTAGGATGGGCCCTGATCCAGTGACTGGTGTCCTTATAGAAAGAAGGAAAATGGACAGAGACACACAGAAGTAGAAAGCCATGTAAAGATGGAGGCAGAGACAGGAGTGATATGTCTCTAAGCCAAAGAACATGACTGCCGGCAACCGCCAGAAGCTAGGAGACAGGGAGGGAACAGGTTCTCTTTCAGAGCCTCCAGAAGGAACTGACGATGCCAACACAGTGATATTGGACATCTAGCCTCCAGAACTGAGAGACAATAAAATTCTATTGTTTGAAGCCACCCAGTTTCTGCCATTTCTGGCAGCCCTAGGAAACCAGTTTGTCTTTCTGAGCAACTTTCGACTGCAGATAGATGTCATGATCTGATTTAACTGTGTGATACTGGCATCAGTTTTGATGGAAGGTTGGCCTATTAACTCACTGGGTTCAAGCTCTGGCCCTGCCAACTTTCTAGCTGCGTGACCTAGGGCAAGTTGCTGGATCTCTCTGTGCCTTCGTGTTCTTTTTTTTTTTTTTTAATTTTTTTAATGTTTATTTTTGAAGGAAAGAGAGAGACTGAGCGTGAGTGGTGGAGGGGCGGAGAGAGAGGGCGACACAGAATCTGAAACAGGCTCCAGGCTCTGAGCTGTCAGCATCGAGCCTGACGCGGGGCCCGAACCCACCGTGAGAGCATGACCTGAGCCGAAGTCGGGACGCTCAACCAACTGAGCCACCCAGGCGCCCCCGTGTTCTCATCTTCAAAATGTGCCTACCTCGCGGGGTAGTTCTGAGATTAAATATACCGTTAAGGTACTTAGATCAATGCCCAACGCGGGCTTCCCACTCGGTACATGTTCTACCGTAATTATCAGGCTGAGAGGTTGGAATATGGAGTTTCCAATCCACTCTCCGCCTGGGTTCCTGAGGTAGGAACAGTGTGTGCAGCTCCTAGGGGGGTGAGGCCTCCCTGAGATAAAGAAGGTCTCTAACCTTAAGCACCAGGCACCGTGTAGTAAGTGATAAATGTCCGCCCCACCCAGTCATCCAGATAACGCCCCTGGGCTTATCTGAAGAGGAGGCCCAGGAGGTCTGGCCGGCCCAGCCCTGGAACACCTCCTGGACAGCACTCTCTGTTCGTCCAGGTTGAAGGGCCCTGGGCCGAACCCCTCACCCCTCACCCCTTAGACCTCGGTCTTCCCCTCAGTACGATGGGAGCAGGGAAGGTGCACTTAGGGTTCTCCAAGGCTCCCTCCAGTCGGGGCCTAGTACTCCTCAATGCACACCTCCCCTCCGGGGGGGGGGGGGGCCCAAGCCCTCTCCCCCTGGTACAGGGGGGACCCCGGCGGCCCCTGCACTAAACTAAGTCCTCTCCCGCCCAGAGACAGAGACTCTCCTTCTAACCCTCTCCACATCCTGGGCCAGGTCAGCCCCTTGTGGATTTGCTGTGTAGCCTGGGGTGAGTCACCTAACCTTTCTGGTCTGTTTCCTCATCAGACACGTGAGGCAGCTGGGCAGGTACACCTATCCTGGTCACCTCACAGGTGTGTCATTGCAGGTAAAATGGGGTGAAGGAAAAAGGGAACCGGAGTGACTGCAGGGGCTGTCAGACAGTCCCATCTCCCACAGTGAGGGAGGAGGAGGGACATCACCTCAGAGCCTGGGGGCGGACACTGGGGACTCACACTGAGCCAAGGCAGGCAGGTCACAGAAATGGCCAGCGTGGGCCAGGTGGGGAGCAGAGCTGAGAGCAGCCTGCTGGCGCCTGGGGGAATGCAGCCCACGGTTGCCAGCAAGTCCAAGTGTTCAAGAGACACTAGAATTCGGAGTTTCTATGTGGAATCTTCACGAACCCAAAGGTTTTGGAGACAGTGTGAGGAGGGGGCCCACCCAAGAGCCCCCAGGGCTCCCTTCTCCCCACTGCACTATCCAGGAAACTGAGGCCCAGCGGCGACATGAGCCCTTCCGGGGTTCCCCCGCACAGGGACACATCTGGGCAGCTGAGGACACTCAGAACTTGGCCTGGCCAGGCCCAGTCTCCACCCCCGCCCTGGCCCTGCTCCCTACAGTGAAAGGGACTTTATGGGGACAAAAAGCCACCCATTGTGTCACAGGAGACAAAGGCGCAGGGGACAGAGGCCCCGGGTGCCTGAACCGGCCACAACAAGTCCACACACCACCCCCTCCCTGTGCCGAGGAGGCGGGCTTGGGGGTTAGGCTCCGTGGAATTCCCGCTCTGTACCCCCCTCCCTCGAGCACTCGAGGGGCCCTGGGGGCCACCTCCCGGCTCCACCCAGCCTGGCACGGTGTTAACTGCTCTCAGCCTCCCGTTCGCTGGAAAGTGGGCACCAGAGAGCCACTGGACAAAGTCACTGAACAAGGTCTCCTGAGGCCCAGGGGCGACATGAGCCCGGCTGTGTGCCGGGCTCCCCTACAGACGCTGGGAACGAAGCACAGAGCCTGCGGCCAGAATCCCCGCGCGCACGGGGGCACGCAGCACGCAGGCATGCAGCACACACGCATGGCATGCAGCATGCACACAGCACGCACGCGGGCAGGACGGATGCATGGGGGCACGCAGCACGCAGGCATGCAGCACACACACAGGCAGGCAGCACGCACGCAGGCATGCGGCTCCCACCCCGGGCTGCTGCAGGGAGGTCAAGGGCAGGAATACTGGCTCAGGGTCTGGTTCACCCAGCGGCCAGGCTTTCCAAATGTGGCCTTCGTCACATTACTTGTTACTCCTCAGTCTTGGGTGTCGGAACTGAACATTTTAAATCCCAGAGTTGGAAGAGATTTCTGCACACCCACCCCAGCGGCCCAGCTGTCCCCAGAGCTCCCTACCTCCGGTGCCTGTGTGCACTCTGCATGTCACCTCACTGCTACCTTGTTACTTTGTGGTCTCCCTCGGAGTTTTAGAAAAATCTTCCCAACAGACTGCCTCCTGCTTATCCCCAGGCCAGTTCCCATTCTCCGCTCTGGGGCCAGACAGCCCATTTCACAGATGAAGAAACCAAGCTCTTAGAAGATCTGGACCTGGCCCAAAGTCTGGGGCCTGGACAGTTCTGTGGCCCAGCAGATGGAGATGCTCAGAGGAGGATGGGTCTCCATGGGGGGTGGGGACACTCCCCTGAGGACCAGAGCAGAGAAGGGGCAGGGCAGACCTTGAACCCTGGGGCAGAAGGGATGACAGAAGTTTATGTCCTTAGCACCATGGGGGGGGGGGGGTGAGGCTGGCACCACAAGCGGGTCCCAGTCCGGCCACTGAGCCTCCAGAGAGAGCTGGCCCTTGGGAGCATACGGAAGGTCATTAAACCCACGAGGCCCGGCCCCGCCTGCTGGGGAAGAGGGTGGTGCAGAGAGCCTGGTCTCCCATACTCCCTGGCCCTCCTTCCTCAGACACTGGCTCTAGGTCTGATTCTAGAACTCACTGTTGTGGGTGACAGCCCACAAGCCCTTCGAGGAGGGACAGGTGACCCCGTCTGGCCGACCTCATATAGGGCAGCAGATCATCTGATGTCTGACTCCCTCACCCCCAAATTAAAGATGGGATGGCCGAGACCAGGTCCAGGTCTGTTGCCTAGCAGCTCGAATGCCGAGCCCTGCTGACCTTGGACCCTTGCCTTCCTGCCCTAACCTCCAGGGGAGACCCTGGCGTGCCACCCTAGCCTCTCCCCCTTGGGCAAACAGGACAGGCCAACACAGACCAACAGCACAGGGCCTGTTGGTATCGAGGGCTGAACTCACTGGGCTGCCAAAAAACACAGCTCCACCCCTCCCCGCCCACCACGCAGGTTCTGGGTAGCCCATGGGGACCAGGGCAGCGCCCGGGTGGCTCCCCAGACCACCTGCGAACAGGAAACTGGGCCTGGTCCTCCCTGAATCCCACCACGAACGACTCCCCAGCTCTCAAGGAGTGGCCAACCCCTGACCCTGCCACCCGGCCAGAAACGGCAACTGTCCACCAGAGGCGGACGGCTTGGCAGGCTCCTTCCGTCTACACCTGGTTAGGGAGACCACCCCAGGTCCCCCGGCCCGTGACCCGGCATTCAGGGCCACTGCTTGCTGCTGTGTGTTCATGGGAAAGTGTCTTCCCCAATCTGGGCCTGAGGGGCCTTCACGTGCCACCGTCCCAGTTTTTGCCATATCCCACAAACTACGTGTGCTACTGTTTGACTCTGGATTTTCATTTATTTTAAAGATTTTTAAATAAGTTATGTCATTTATTTTTGAAATACGCACCATGTAGAACATGGAGGTAATAAAAGGGTGTTTTTAGCCTGTCTCCCTCCTCCCCTGCTACTCTGTTTCTTCCCCGGGGGCAACAAAGAGTGGTTTCTTATGCCTCTCTCCAGAGATTGCGGGGAGCGAGCGCACACACTGTTTGGATAGGTGTCTGGAAATAGTCTATTTCTCCCATAAGAATGATAGCATTCTTTAATTTTCTGATGTTTTTAACTTATTTTTGAGAGCAAGAGACAGAGAGAGAGCACAAGCAGGGGAGGGGCAGAGAGAGAGGGAGGCACAGAATCGGAAGCAGGCTCCAGGCTCTGAGCTGTCAGCACAGAGCCCGACGCAGGGCTTGAACTCACAAACTGTGAGATCACGACCTGAGCTGAAGTCGGATGCTTAACCGACTGAGCCACCCAAGCGCCCCAAACGGTAGTATTCTACACACAAAGTTTTGCACCTTGCTTTTTCCACTTCCACCACACAGCCTGGAGACCACAGGCCGTTACATATAGCGCTGCCTTATTGTTTTCTCTAAGGGGTAAGACGTTATCTTTTTCCTCACTGCCATTGTACAAATGTGTCATAAATTAACAGTGTCAAATGTATTTTGATTAAAAATAAGCACATTGGAGAGGTGGGGCCTGGATGGCTCAGTCAGTTGAGTGACCGATTCTTGATTTCGGCTCAGGTCATGATCTCACAGTTCACGTGATTGAGTCTCACCTCGGGCTCCACACTGACAGTGCAGAGCCCGCTTGAGATTCTCTCTCTCTCTCTCAAAATAAATACATTTTTAAAAATAAATAATAAATAAGGGCTCCTGGGTGGCTCAGTTGGGTAAAAGTCAGACTCTTGATTTGGGTTCAGGTCGTGATCTCATGGTTCGTGAGACTGAGCCGCACACTGGGCTCTGTGTTGACCACGCAGAGCCTGTTTAGGATTCTCTCTCTGCCCCTCCTCTGCCTGTGGGCACTTGTGCTCTCTCTCTCTCTCTCTCTCTCTCTTTCTCATAATAAATACACTTTAAAAAATGAATAAACAAAATGCTGATGGGAAATTAAAACAGAACAAAACAAAAGAGGGGCACCTGGGTGGGTCAGTCAGGTCAGTTAAGCATTTGACTTCAGCTCAGGTCAGGATCTCACGGTTCGTGAGTTTGAGCCCCACACAGGGATCTCTGCTGTCAGAGCAGACCCCGCTTCAGACCCCCTGGCCCCCTCTCTCAGCCCCTCCCCTGCTTGCTTTCTCTCTCTCAAAAATAAACATTTACATATATATAAAAAAAAAAAAAACCCTACAGAAGTCTGTGTGGCACAAAAAAACACCATGAACAAAGTCAAAAACAAAACTAGGAAAAAGATACTTGCAAAACCATCTGGAGCTCCTAACAATTGATAAGACAGCTTACGACTCCACAGAACAGAGAAAGAACACAAATAGACAATGAGATACAAACAGCTCTTTAGGGGCGCCTGGGTGGCGCGGTCGGCTGAGTGTGTGACTTCAGCTCAGGTCATGATCTCACGGTCCGTGGGTTCGAGCCCCGCGTCGGGCTCTGTGCTGACAGCTCAGAGCCTGGAATCTGCTTTGGATTCTGTGTCTCCCGCTCTCTCTGCCCCTCCCGCTCATACTCTGTCTCTCTCTCTCGAGCATTAAAAAGTGTTTTAAAAACCACGTTTTTAAAAGGTCAACCTCACTCGTAAGAGAAATGCAAACGCTATGACCCCTACTAGCCGACCTATCAGACGGCGCGTGTGTTCATGCACCATGCTGGTGACCCCCGGGGAGGGCGTTTGGCAATTTCTCAAATCACTCACACACACACACACACACACACACACACACACACACACACACCTCCCCGCCAGCCGGCAGTCCTACTTCTCAGTGCCTCTTAGATGCACTCAGTGGCCTGTGGGAGGTCATCCCCTGCGACAGGGGCACCACAGCAAGAGTGGAAGCGCCAAGTGTCTGTCCACAAAGGGCCAGGCCACTCGAGTCACACCACAGCTGCGCAACGGGACGCTGCAAAGCCACAAGACCAAAGCGACCGTGCTCCGTGCACGGGCACAAAAAGACCGCCGCGACACAGTATCCCTGGGGTCATGGGGGGGGGGGGTGACACTCTCCAGCCACGTGTGCGTTTCTCTCCTTAAGTCTGAGACGGCACCTGGGAGACAGGAGTGGGGCACGGGCGGGGCGCCTCGAAACCTGGAAGGGACAGAGATTGGTCACCGCGCTCTGGCCCAGGCTATTTTATTCTGAACCGTAGTAAATATATCACCTATTAAAGAAATTAAGATCATAAAGGATTAGAGAGAGAAACGTGCAGTGCAGTGTGTGCTGACACAGAGCATCCCCAAGTGTGTTGTCGGGGGGGGGGGGGACGCATGGCCGCCCCCCCCCAACACACACACACACACACACACACACACACACAGTGTTCCCATGCGCGGTGTGTGGTGAGGACGCGGGTTACGTGTGGAAGGCTTAGACTCAGTGTGGACTATGCCTTCGTACAGGTGGTGACTCAGGGGACTCGTCCGGGATGAGAGCCTGCGCTTTCAGTCATTACCCTTTGCGCGTGTGAACGTTTTGCCCTGTGCCCATATAATTTTCTCAACGAATACGGCAGTTTTGAAAGACCTATTATTCTTTTTTTTTTTTTTTTTTTTTTTGAGAGAGAAAGTGTGAGCAGGGGGGAAGGGCAGACGGTGAGCGAGAATCTTAAACAGCTTCCACACTCAGCGCAGGGCCCGACGCAGGGCTTGATCCCAAGACCCTGGGATCATGACCAGAGCTGAAATCAAGAGTCGGACGCTTACCCGACTGAGCCGCCCCTTAAATGGGCCCATGAGCAGAGAAACGGTGACACTACGGCAGACCCCGAAACAGTTAAACAGGGAGGGACACAGCTCTGTAGGACAGAAGAGATCTCGGGTGCCTGGGGTGTAAGAAAAGCAAAGGGCTGAACAAAGGATACCGAATAAAAGCATCCATGTTTTTTACAATGTACAGGAAAAAGAACTGGAAACACCCAACAGTGGTCCCCTTGGGGAGAGGGGCAGGTGATCCAAGAATAACCTTGGCCTTATCCGTAAAAAGTTTTGACTCTTTAAGGAGAATGCGTACACTTATTCATTCATCCAAATACCCAGCTCCCTCCAGGCGACAAGCCGCCTGGGGTGTGGGTGGAGCTAACAATACAAAGCACTGGTTTCCTCTGGGCCCAGGAGGCAGAGACCTCGCAGGGCCTGGAACGCTGCACCCACGTCTCAGGGCTGAGGAAAGCCCTGGGAGGCCCCGGCACTGCAACTCCAAAGTGGCTGACCTCTGCGCACACTTCTGAGACCCCAACAACCTCACCAGGGCAGCCTCCTTGCCTTCTCCTGGAGGAGAGAGGTAACCTGCAGGCCTTGCCCTGCCCCCCCCCCCCCCCCCGGGTCTGGAGAGGAATGAAGTGACTGCTGGGGGAGGGGACAGAGCCAGGATCACCGTAAGGAAGAACTTTCCAACACTCCCAAATACACAAGGATGGAGCAGGCAGCCTTGAGAGGAACTGAGCTCCCCGTCCCTGGAAGCATGCAAGCTCAGGAACCTCTGGAAGCAAGCATAAGAACCCTAGGATCCTATGGCTCTGTGAGTCCTAACTGGCCTTCGTTCCGCATCACGCGGCACCAAGCCCTTTACGGCACCGTCTTCCATACTCCCCACTGTCACACCATCACTCTTTTACCGACCAGGAAATGAAGGCTCACTCCCACCGAAACCCTACATGAGCCACGGATCACTGTGATCGAGTGGCAGGTGCAGCTTCTGCTAGCTGCTCATCCACCTGCAAAATGGGAATTGTGTGGCCACCCCCAATCCCAAGAGGCAGGTGCAGCTTCTGCTAGCTGCTCATCCACCTGCAAAAAGGAAGGACAGAGGGCACCAAACACAGGTGGCCCTATCGCCACAGGCCATTCATCTGGGCTTCTGCGCCTGAGGCCGCAGGGATGCCTTCTGACTGCTGGACTTTTACACAACCTTATTGGGAGGTTCACCTGTTCAGAACCTTCTTCTGACTACTCCCTTCCTTGTTGCTAAACCCTTCAGGGCCCACTTCGGTCGGGGAGCCTTCCCTGGCGGCCCTTGCCCCTGATGAGTCTCCCTTCCTGAAGTCCCTTTCCTTCTCCTCGGAACCTCCACACCCCACCAAAACAAAAGCAAAACAAATAACCCCCCACAAAACAGGATGCTAGAGCCAAGCTTTGGATTCCCAGATCTGAGGGCAAATTCTGACTGTGACACTCTACCAGGTGTGACCTTATTCAAGTTCTTCACCAGCACACCCAGGCAGAATCATCTCTTTCCCCAGGGCCATAAGTACGGGTTAACCACACCTTGCACAACTTTCCTCCCACATCCTAGCCCCACAGAGATTTTCAGCATCAAAGCCTCCAGTTCTTTCTGGAACTCTTTACGACCCAGAGTCCTCTCTAGATCAAACTTGCCTGCTTGCTTTTCAGACACTATCTTCATCAATTCATCATGTTTCTCCTTTTGCCGAGGCTGCTAGGAAACTCAACAAAGAATCAGCAGCCTTCAGGTCATGACCTTGTGGTTCCTGAGTTTGAGCCCTGCGTAGGGCTCAGCAGCAGGGCCTGCTTCCCATTCTCTCCTCTCTCGGTTCCTCCCCCACTCACCCTTTTTCTCTCTCAAAATAAACTTTAAAAAAAGTATTTAAAAGAATCAACAACCTTAAACTTGCTATAGATTCCTGGTACAGTGGTCTCTTTTTAGCTCTCTTTAAATCAATCCTTCCCCCTCCTACACACACACCAACAGCTTTTAGAGATATATTACTTTAGGGGTGCCTGCGTGACTCAATTGGTGGGGCGACCTACTCCTGATTTCGGCTCAGGTCACGATCTCATGGTTCTGTATCGGGGTTCTCACTGACAGTGTGAAGCCTGCCTGGGGTTCTCTCTCTGTCCCTCCCCAACATGGGCTCATGCTCCCGCGCACTCGCGCTCGCTCGCTCGCTCAAAATAAATAAACAAGCTTTAAAAAAAAAAAAAAAAAAGAAACATATTACTTTAACTTTTCTGTTGTACATGGCTTAATATCACATTCCATTTAATGTTCTTTCTGGAACCAGACTGGGGGTGGGGGTGATAAATCAGTGAACACTTAAGTTCTTCAGGACACATTTAATACCAAAGAGCACATAACCTTCCCAAGACCCTGGGGCCTTTCTGCCCACCCCTCCTCCCTCCTCCCACCATTTCTAGAATACTTCACCAAATCCTTTGGGAAATAAAGGAGCATTCGCTTTCATCTCCCATTTACCACCTCCTCCATGCAGCCTTCCCTGATCTGTGCACAAAAAGCTCATCCTCTGGGCACCTCCCTCACAGACTAAGAGCTCCTGGAGAGCAGGAGCTGGGCCTGGGGGGAGGGGGGAGGAGGAGCGGGCCGGTGGCAGGGACCACCTCCATCACTCCCTCAAAAGCACCACACCTGGGCCCTGTGAGAGCACAGCTGACTGTGGTAATTAAGAGCATGAGCCAGAAAAGTCTGACCACCCAGGGCTTAGATCCCAGCTCCAACACTCTGTGAGATCTTGGGCAGATAACTACCCTCTGAACCTCAGTTTGCTCACCTATAAAATGGGGCGGAGAAGAGAATGCCCTTGCCAAAGAACCTGGAGCCTAGCTCGCACCTGCCGGTGGCGCCTGTGAGGTGGAACCCGGAAGCTGCCCATTGGAACTGTCTTGTTGCCAGAGAAACAGCTTAGGAAACAGCTTCTCCCACTAGTAGACAGATTAAGGCACTAAAAGGTGCAGGTCTTCAAACTCTGAGAGACCCCCAACCTCCAACCTCCAGTCCCAAAAGCACTGCAGGGAGGGCAAGGGCAGGCCGCCCCACTCACACCCAGGGAGTCTGCAGACCTAAGTGCCAAGCTTCCCCGCAGATCTCGTGGCAAGTCCTACACTCTGCCTAGACCTCAGTGTTGATATCTGTACAATGGGACCCAGATGCTCAGGACTGGGCTGCTGGGCCCACAGGGACCCCCAAATCAGAAACAGCCTCCTCCAGAGGGATCTACCTGGGATCTGGAAGGAACAGCAGGGCCCTCTTTCTTATTCGCTCAACTCCAGTTCTCATTGTTCAAATGCAAAAGATGCCAGACTGCGGGGGATCGTGGACAGCGTTCCCCGCCACCGACCTCCGCAGAGCGGGGCAGACATCTCCCCGTTGTTGCAAACGTGGCTGGGGCTGCCAACTGAACAGGGTCCCCATCTTCCGCCTCAAGGCCCTCAGCTTCCCACCCCCTCCGCAACAAGGGCTTCGACTCCAGCGTTCCAACCTATTTACTACTCCCCCCAACTTCCTCTCCACTCACCCATCCCCAAGCCCTGCTCACACAGCACCCCACACTCTGAACCCCCTTCCCCTTCCTCTGCCACGGAGTTCAGTGAGGGCCCGCCCAAAAGCTCCCTCTCCTTCCTCCAGGAGCCTCCCTGGACTCCGAATTCATCCCCTTCTCCTCTGCCCCTTCCCGCCGCCGCTGTGCACCTCCCCCCCGCCCCGCCACCGACGTGGAGCGCCGCTGGGGACAGGTGCTTCCTACCAGCAGATTTAAACGAGCCCCCAACCCGACCTCCTCACCCTCCAGAACCTCCCAAACAACTGAGAGGAGATTTCGAATATGGATTTCTGGGCTGCACTTCCTGAGATTCAAATTCCAATTCCACATTTTTTCCGGGGGTGGGGATCAAGAATGTAGATTTCAAACAACCCCCTCCAAGAGAGTCTGAGACTGGGATGGCGAGGGGGCCCCGGGGAGAGATCGGTGAAGTTCTAAAACAGAGACAGAACCGGCCCAGGTGCAGGTGGGCAGACACCTGGTCCGGACCGGGATCTCCGACCACCAAGTCTTCCAGCCGGGCAGTCAAGCTAGGACCCACTAGGAGGGGGGCGGCGGGAGATGCCCTAAAAGAAAATGGATCCTGGCCCACCTCCAGTTCCACCCTAGTCCTCTGAAAATGGACCCTCAGTTGGTGGGAAAGCCTCCCACAGGGGCAGCCACCCGGCTTCCGGCTTCCCACCTGAGGGTACGATGGGCCTGGAACTGATGCGCGGGGGAGCGGGGCGTTCCCACCAGTCTGCCTCTGCTGGGGTGTGCACACGGTCGGGGAGGCGTCCGAGCGTAGCCTCTAGCCTCCCACAAATCCCTCCCGCCTGCGTCGGGCGGGGTACCTCGGCCCCACGGGGCCGGCTAAACCGGCTGGAGCCCGGGGGAAGCCAGAAAAGCCCGGCTCTTGCGCGGGGGCCCACAGGGCCGTGCCTAACTGTATGCGGCGGAACGTATGTGCCCTCTCAATTAGACAAGGGGTGTTCTGGGGTGTGACTACCTGGAGCCACTCGGAGGAAACTCTGCCTCACTCAGGCTGGGTGCCCTGGAGGGCTGGGGACACCGTCCTGCAAACACAGAGACAGGCAGAGACAGAGAGTTGTGCGCAGCGATTGTGCATCTGTGCGCGCTCCTTCGGTTGGCCCCCGGTGACCACCTCGGGGGGTGATGGGGCGCGCGCGAGCGGGCCCTCGGAACGCCGGTGCTCGCAGGGTCTGCAACGGGGATGTCTCGAGGTGAGAGGGCTCCAGGCAGGGGGCGTGCGTCCTCGAGGCGCCCCAGGATAGGCACGGCGCGTCGCGGGCGCCGAAGGAGACGGTGTACTAAGAGCAAACCAGGCAGCCCCCGGAGCCCCGACTCCTCCCGTCCCTGCCGCCCCCCGACCCCGACCCCGCGGCCCCGCGCGCGCTCACCAGCTGCAGCAGCATGAGCGCCCCGAGGCTGGAGCGCACGAAGCCCAGGTCCGGGCGCAGCGCGGAGACCGAGGCGCCGGCGCCCTGCGCGGGGCTGCTGGTCCGCGTGCTCACTTTCGACGGGAACTCGGCCATGGCGGCCCCGCTAGCCTCCTGCCGTCGCTGCGGCCGCCGCCGCCGCGCCTCCCGCCGCCGAGTGCCCGCCGCCGCGCCGCTCTCCCCGGGGGCTCCGGCTCCGGCGCGCCGCGCAGTGCAGGGCGGGGAGCCGCGGGCGCTCAGGTGCAGCCGCGCTCCGGCCCCGCCCCCGCCGCGGGCCCCGCCCCTTTAACGCTTTGCTCGCCGCTCGCCGCCCCCACGCGCCCGAGAGGTCCGAGGCCGCGTCCCGCTTTCCAGACGGGGACACTGAGGCCGCGGTCGGTGAGACGGCTCTCTGCCACGGCCAGCCTGGACAGCCGCTCTTTTCTCTCGCAAGGAGAGCCGCCCGCTGGGACTCTCCCTCACCCTGGCCGCAGGCTTGACCGGCGCGGCGCCCCGCTAGCCCGTCACTTCCAAGCCCAGGGTGAAGGGCGCTGGCCGAGCACAGTACTACAGGCCCTCTCCTGGGTGCCTCTAGGGCGCTGGGTGCCCTTCTCTCTGAGGTCTCCTTAAAGCGAGACCCGCACCCCTGTGCAGCGACGCCTAAGGAGTCCGGGAGACCTAGCACCCCGGAGGTGAGGGTCTGAGTCAACTGGCTGCACCTGACTCCACGGATGTGCTTTTCACTTCTGAACACACTAAGCAGTAACTTAGAAGATCGCTGAGCCTCAGTGTCCTCGTCTGTAATAGAGGGATGTCGTGTAACATAAATGAAGCCCCTGGCATACCGCGATGGGGGGAAGCCACTCACAAGGTGAGAGATGATGATGGAGTTAGCGTTTCATTGCTCCCCCTGCACCCTGAACCGCACGCGCGGACGCGCGCACATACACACACGCTTCAGGCCTTAGAGGCTTGCACAGATTATTTATTCATCAACCAGTGTTTGCAGAACCCCTACTATATGTCAGGCCCTATCCTAGGCCCCGGGGATACAGCAGGTACAAGCCAGGCAAGGCTTCTCGAATCCCACTTTCTCCTGGGCATGACAAGTAAATAACTGGGAAGAAAAAACGTCAGTGACAAAGGCTGTGACTAAAGTAAAATAGGAGGATGTGACAGAGATGGCCAGGAGTCAATTTTTAGATAAAAATGGACATTTATGCAGAGAACTGAATCATCAGTACGGTCTGCCTTGGAGAAGAACTTCATTCGTGCAAAGGCCCTGGGGCCGGAGGAAGCTAGTCAGTTTGAAGAACAGAAAGATCCCTGGTGGGGCTGTGTGCCCAGTGAGCGAGGGGGGGTTTTGACAGGGGGGCAGAGACCAGGTCCCGTAGGGCTATGTAGACGATCATATTAGTTTCCCGTGGCTGCCACCTGAACATGGTGGCTTAAACTAACAAACGAACGAAAACAGACAAAACAAAACAGAAATGTATTCCCTATAGTTCTAGAGGCTGGAAATCTGAAATCAGTTTCCGTGAGTCACAATCAAGGTATCAGTAGGATGGTCGTTCCTCTGATGGCTCTAGAGGACTCTCTGTTCCTTGTTCTTCTGGCTCTGGGTGGTGGCCTTGACCTTGACCTGTGGCCGCATCTCCCCAACCTCTGCCCACCCAGGTGATCCCGATTACCTTCCATATCAAGACTCTAATCCGCAAAGACCCTTTTTTTCTTTATTCAGTAAATTTACAGATTCCAGGGGTAGGGCCTCCTATTTTTGGGTTGCCATTTATTCAGCCTACGCAATAATGGGGGGGGGGGGAAGAGGTTAACATTTTATTCTGAGGCCTGGTGGGTTTCAGACAGGAGGGCGACACGATCTGATGGCTACTCTCTGATGGAAGCTATCACTGGTTGGGGATGACGGAACCGGTGACCCACCGCTGGATGTCCAACCCGTTCTGGCACAATGCACCTGCGCCCCCCTCCCCGCCGCGCACACGGGCACTCAGAGGAGGAGCGCTGCGGACGCGGGAGACCAGCCTCTCCGCACACGGCAGGGGCCCAAGCGCAGAGCACAGCTCTTGGGTAAACCCTTAATTTTACTATGACACAGGAAACAGTACGATGATTGTTTCCGAGGCGGATTCTAAAACAGTAGAGTGTTTCTGTTTTGGTGTTGGTTTAGACTTTGTTTTTTCGGTTAATCCCACTTTCATTCCTTTCAAATGGCACCAAGCAAGGCTCAATCACTGCACTGTGTTCTACTTTGACATTTTCTCCCAAACCAACTTCACTAGCCCTCCCCCGGTCAGAAAAAGTGGGAAGGAACCTAGCCCCCGGCTGGAACCCTCTGGCGCCTTAGAAGGTCTGGAATGGGGCGGGGGAATGGAGAGCCTGGGATGTGGCCCGGAATGCCTGTCCTTTCCAAGGGTAGTCCCCCTCCCTGGGGTCTGAGCAGGCCGTCTCCACATAGATCACCCGCAGTGCATGCCTTGCCTCAGTTCTCAGTTTTATAAAGACTCGCTACTCTGGCCAAGCGCCTACTATGTGCTGGGCCTCCCTCTCCTGGGGTGGATGGGGGCAGTGGGGATTCAGGCACCAAGCAGATGTTTAAGGTGTATCTTGCATGTGCAGGGCACTGAGGACACAGCTGTGAGCCATCCAACCCAAAACCCTGCCCTCAGGAAATCTGACAGGGGAGAGAGAAAGACCATCTAGATATACAAACCCATAGATAAATTGATAATTACCAATAGTGATAACATTGCTACAGGAAAAGAGCAGGACACCTGCTTGAGGGTTGGAGCGTGTCAGGGAAAGTATAACCATTTAGGCAGAGACCTGAAGGATGAAGAGGAATCAGACAGAAAAAGAACATCCCAGGAAGAGAAAACCACCATATGTGCAAAGGCCCTGGGGCAGGAAAGAGTTTGGGGTCTTTGAGGAAGGACAAAAGATTATGAGATGAAGGGATTGGGGAGAGATGATGTTCAAGAGGCAGCCAGGGGCCAGATCACCTGGTTATTAATCTCTTGGTAATGGAGTGGATTTTATTATTTAAAAAACAATACCCTTCAGAGGGTAGTTATATCTTCCGATTTGCAATTTTTAAAAATTCACAGAAAGGTTCCCCTGGGGCTCATCCAACAGCTTCCAGAAGCCAAGTCCGGAGTTGCTATAATCAGCAACTATTCACTGAGCACTTTTCCAACGGACTCTATGCTTAATGCAGTAGGGTTGCTTCAATTTCTTTCCTTTTAATCATATAACTGATTCATTAATTGATTTTGTTGCACATCACACACACGGCTCCAAACCTGCACCCTCACCTCCAGTTAATCGCTGGGAAGAATTTGAGTATCCTAGCAAATCTTTTGTCTTCTTCTCTCGCTACCACATTGATGTAGGGAACAAAGGCAAAAAGGAAATGTAGATAAAATTAAATTTCCTTATCGGGTGTCTGGGTGGCTCGGTTAAGCGTCTGACTCTGGCTCGGGTCATGGTCATGATCTCACAGTTCGTGAGTTCAAGCCCTTGGAGCCTGGAGCCTGCTTCGGATTCTGTGTCTCCCTCTCTCTGCCCCTCCCCTGCTCATGCTCTCTCTCTCTCTCTCTCTCTCTCTCTCAAAAATAAATAAACATTAAAAAATTAAAATTAAATTTCCTTATAACCTGCAGCCCACTATAACATTCCTCCAGGAACTCCCAACAACCTTGGCTGGACTATAGCTAGGCCTCCAGGATCCTGCGAGTCATTTCTTCAGCAAATGAAAATGCTTTTGGAATCTTCCCCAGGTCTTTACCCCCACCACCCCCCAAGCAGATAATCAATTGCTCTTCACAATTCCAGGGCAGCACCTCTTTCTGCCCACAGGTCCTATCCCTGTGCTTTAATAAAACCACCGTTTTGCACTGAAGACGTCTCAAGAATTCTTTCTTGGCCATTGGCTCCAACCTCCAGCATTTCCCACATTAATATGACATGTAGAAATGTAGAGACTGGCTTTGTGTGTCATTTTTTAACAATTTTTTACCAAAAAATAAGTTTACACTATATACATTGAAACTTGACTTGCACTTAATGTCTTGGAAATTTCAATTCCACATGAAGACTGACCTTTTGACACGTCATGTAATATTTGATAGAGTGGCTACTACCTAATTCCCTATCCCTTCCCCCTAACTGATAGACAGGTGATTTCCAATAGCTCCTCATTACAAATAATATTATATAAGCCTCCTTATTTACACATCTTTTCTCACATGTGAGATTTTCTATGGATCCGGTCTTCAAAGCAAAACCACTGGATTGAAGGGTATTTACATTTTTTATAGATACTGCCAAATTTTTATAGATTCTACAAAAGACCATATTCGTTGACACCCCTACTAAGAGTGAGCTTAACTATTTGCCCAACCCCAGTATGTGTGATGATCATTAAAAAAAAAAAAAAAGTCTCTTGTTTCCATTGGCATTTCTAATGCTTAGCTAGTGGGGCTGAGTTCCTACTTAAGCCTATTGGCCATTCATATTCCTTTTCCCTTGAATTTAAGGTTTGAACCAGATGCCCTTGTGTAGTAAGGAATTTAAAATGGCCCAGGGGCGCCTGGGTGGCTCAGTTGGTTAAGCGTTCCACTCTTGATTTCTGCTCAGGTCAGGATCTCACGGTTCTGAGTTCGAGCCCTGCGTCAGGCACCACGCTGTGCATGAAGTGTGCTTTGGATTCTCTCTCCCTTCCCCTTTGCCCTTCCCCCCTCAAAAAAAAAATAAAAATTAGTAATAAATAAATTAAATAAATTCGCCCAAAGAGAGGTCTGGTCTCTGCCCTTGGCTCCTGGGAGGTAATCTCTAAACCTCTGGAATGTCATGCCTGATAGAAATGTCTTTCTTTGGTTAGGGTGGGGTCTGGCCACACCGGATATTCTAACAGTGTGGCCTAGGGTTAGGGAACCCTATCACATTTAGCTCTAGCTGGAGGAGTTGGAAACTGAGATCAGCTACGTGGGCAGTCAGTCACCTGTGGCTACAAAGATTTGGAACACCACGGTGGTGAGTGTGCCTGATTGGTAATCTGCCATGTGTGTAGTCACACGTCAGTACTGAGAAAACAATGCATGGGATCCATGATTCCCTGGGCAGAGGACAATGGACACTCCATGTTTAGAACTTAAAAGCCACCCTTTTAAAAATTATACAAGTCACTGGTTTTAGTATATTCACTATAGTGGACCATTGCTACTCTTTAATTCCAGAGCAATTCCATCACCCTGTGCGCCCTCCCCTCAGCTGATTTTAATCTGTATCCTGTAGCGGCAACACACCGTAACTGAGTATAACAGTTTCCATTGCTTTGGGTGAGTCCTTCTAATTAATGACTTATTGAACCTGAGGGAGGTTTAGGGCACCCCCCCCCCCCCCAGCTCTGCAGTTGTGTCAGAAGTGACCGTGGATTACTGGGCTCCCCTCTGATACTGCAGCCCTGTTCGTGCTTTTCAAATGCTATGAGCTCCTTTTATATTTTGAATGGTCATTGTTTGTCGCTTGTATATGTTGCTATTGTTTTGTCCTACTTCGATTCTCCCACTCTGTAGCATTTTGACAAATGTGTACAGTCATGGAACCACCACCAAGATTAAAGTATAGACCACCCCAGAAAGTGCCTTTATGACCTCCACCCTGGCCCCAAACAACCACTGATCTGTCTTCTGTCACTGTTTTGAGTCTTCTAGAATGTCATATGAATGAAGTCTTATACAGTTGTGGCCGGTTGAATAATGCCTCCCCTGCTAAGGTATTCAATTTTGATCCCCAGAACCTGTGAATGTTACCCTATATAGCAAAAAGGGACTCTGCAGGTGTGATTAAGGATTTTGAGATGAGATTATCCCAGATTATCTGGGTGGGCACTAAATGTAACCACTGGGCATGTATAAGGAAGAGGGTCACCCAGCTGGCTCAGTCGGTGGAGCATGCGACCCTTGATCTCCAGGTCAGGAGTTTGAGGCCCCATGTTGGACCCAGATTACTTAAAAAGGCGGCGGGGTGGGGCCGGGCACCTGGGTGGCTCAGTCAGTTAAGTGTCCAACTCTGGCTCAGGTCATGATCTCACAGTTCGTGAGTTCGAGCCCTGCATTGGGCTTTCTACTGTCATCACAGAGCCTGCTTCAGATCCTGTCTCCCTCTCTCTCTGCCCCTTCCCTCAAAAATAAATAAACTTTAAAAAAAAAAAAAAAAGGAAGAAGAAGGCAGAGAGGGACATTTGATAACAACAGAGGAGAAGGCAACGTGAGCATGGAGAGACCACTACGGTGCAGCTAGGAGCTGCCGAGAAAGGCAGGTAGCCTTCAGGGATGGAAGAGGCAAGGAATGGGTCCCCGCAGCCTCCAGAAGCAACCAGTCCTGCTGACACTTTGATTTCACCCCTAGGACTCATTTTGGACTCTGGAACTGTAATAGAATACATTTGTGTGTGTGTGTGTGTGTGTGTGTGTGTGTGTTTTAAGCCATTAAGTTTGTGATCATTTGTTACTGCAGCCAGAGGAAACTGATACAGTAATTGGTGGTGAAAAGCTCTTTCCTGTAACATAAAGCTTTTGAAATTCATCTGTGTCTAGAGCACAGGCTAAGTAGATTGTTTCTTTTTAATGCTGAATGTATTCACTTACATTGATATACCACAATATCTTTATCCATTCATTAGTTGTTGGACATTTGGGATTTTCTCCAGCTTGGGCGGCTATGAAAAAAACTGCTCTGAACATTTACATGCATGTGAGTTGTGTTTGTTTGTTTGTTTGTTTTTAAGATTTTATTTTTAAGTAATCTCTACACCCACCCTGGGGCTCAAAGTCACAACTCCAAGATCAAGAGTTGCACGTTCCACCGACTGAGCCAGCCACGGGCCCCCGGGTTTCTTCGTGTGAACAAATGTTTTCATTTCTCTTGGGCAAATACCTAGGACTAGAATTATTGGAGCATATGGTATGTGTATCATTAACTTTATAAGACATTCGCAAAACTGTTTTCCAAAGTGGCTGCTCATTATTGGTTTTACAGATGAGTAAACAAGCTGGAGAAAGGGCACAAACTTGCCGGGGTCACCAGCTGAATCAGAACCATCAGCAGAACTAAAATCAGTGTCAAGGGTTCTCGTCACCTGCAGGGATCCTGAGAGGCAGGCCTGCCTGGGTGTCTACCTCGCATTTCTAGCTGCTTCTGCCTCTTCCTACCTTCTCTCCCTCATGGAGCTTCAGCAAGAGGTGGCGACCAAAGCAGCATTCAGTGCATTGCTGTCCCCACGTCACCGCAACCTCCCCCTAGAAAAGGCCTTTGTGCAGGACGTGAGGTAATTTTTGATGGTCCAGGGCAGCCATCAAATACCTATAATGCTTCATTACACGCACTTTGTTTTTGACTTTGCTATCAGTCTGATTATGCCGGGGAGAAAGCCTCCTTTGGTGCTGATATGTCTTTAACAGCTAATTGTGTTCATTTCCTTTTAGTGAGCAAAGATGTGGCTAGAATTTAATGACAGTGGCTTGGTTCCCATTGTGCTTATTTTTACTGTGACTTCCATTTCTGGGTAATGATGCAGCTTTTCTACTATAGCCATAATAGAAAGTTGTTTTCATAACACATTTCTTACACTTTTAAAATGAGGCCATTCCAAGAAAATATTTAGTTTTTAAAAACTGCACAAAACCCCCTGCATATATGGTCAAATGGTTTTGCCAAGGGTGTCGAGCCCATTCACTGGGAAAAGGGCAGTCTTTCAACAAATGTTACTGGGAAAACCGTCCACATACAAAACAATGAAGTTGGACCCTTACCTGACACCGTATATGAAAATTAACTCCAAGTGAATCAAAGACCTAAAAATTAAGTCTAAAACTATAAAACTCTTAGAAGAAAACACAGGGGGGAAAAATCTTCATGACATTGGATTTGGCAATGGTTTCTAGGGTATGTTGCCAAAAGCACAGGCAACAAAAGTAAAAACAAATACATTGGACTATATCAAAATTAAATTTCACCAACGTTATGGACTGGGAGAAAATATTTGCCAATCAACCTGACTCAAGGGGTTAATTAACTCAGTATACAAAGAACCCCCTACACCTCAATCACAACAGCGAACTGAAAAAGTAAATGGACAAAGGACTTGAAGAGACATCTCTCCAAAGATATGCACACGGCCACCAAGCACATGAAAAGATGCTCAACACCACTAGTCATTAAGGAAATGCAAATCAAAATCACAATGAGATGTCACCTCACATTCATTAGGGTGGCTGCTATCAAAACCAAACGAACAATCAAAATAGAAAATAACAAGCGTTGGCGAGGCTGTGGAGAAATTGGAACCACTGTGCTCTGGCGGTAAGAATGTAAAATGATGAAGCTGTTGTGGAAAACCGTTTGATGGTCTCTCAAAAAATTAAAAACAGAATCACTGTGAGGCGCCTGGGTGGCTCAGTTGGTTAAGTGCCCAACCCTTGATTCAGGCTCTGTGCTGATGGCAAGCAGCCTGCCTGGGATTCTCTCTGTCCTCCCTCCCCCCTCCGCCTCTCTTCTGCGCACGCCCTCTCTATTTCTCTCTCTCTCTCTCTCAAAATTAAGTAAACGTTAAAAAAAAAAAAAAACAGAACGACCATATGATTCAGCAATTCCACTTACGGGTCTACATCCAAAAGAACTAAAAGCAGGGTCTGGAAGAGATATTCACGCACCCATGTTCACAGCAGCCCGAGTCACAGTCGCCAAAGGTAGAAGCCACCCTGGTGTCCACCGATGGTTGGAGGCACAAACAACTGTGGTATATCCATACAGTGGAATGTTATTCACCCTGAAAAAGGAATACAATTCTGACACATGTTGTAGCATGAACTTCGAAGACGTTATCCTAAGCGAAACAAGTCCATCACAAAGAGACAAGAAATGCGTGACTCCACTTATATGAGGAGTCACACTCACAGGAACAGAAAGTGGAACAGTGGTTGCAAAGAGCTGCAGAAAGTGAGGACTGGGAGTTAGTGTTTAACGGGGACAGAGTCTCCCTTGGGGGAGACAAAAAAGTTCTGGAAATGGAACGTGGTGATGATTGCAATACAATGTGAATGCCACAGAACCGCATACTTAAAAATAGTAAAAATGGTACAACTTATGTTATATGTGTCTTTAGAAATTATCATTGTTATTTTTAATGTTTATTTATTTATTTTGGGGGGGGCATGAGCAGGGAAGGGGCAGACACAGAGAGGGAGAGAGAGGCAGAATCCCAAGCAGGCTCCACACTGTCAGCACAGAGCCCAACATGGGGCTTGATCTCATGAACTGTGAGATCAGGACCTGAGCAGAAATCAAGTCTGACGGTGGCTCAGTTAGTTCTGAGTGTCTCACAGTTCGTGAGTTCGAGCCCCACATCAGGCACCGAGCCTGCTTTGGCTCCTCTGTCTCCCTCTCTCTCTGCCCCATCCCCACTCATACTCTCTCTCTCTCTCCTCTCTCTCTCTCTCTCTCACAAATAAACATTAAAAGGAGGTTTTTGTTAACACGCACAAGTGGGATGCAGATAAGGAAACAGAGGGTAGTAAGTGCCTGAAGTTTGGGAAGTGCAGTGATCCAGGCAAACTCCCTCCCGTCACCGCTGGGACATCTGTCCATTTCAGGGAGGGACAGGAATTAGCTCAAGTTGTGACCAGGGGCCAGAGGCCTCCTCCTGTCACTCTCCAGTCTCCTAACCCCCTGGGTACATCCAAGGAGCAGGCCGGAAGTGGGGTGTGCAGGAAAACCAGAGCCGACAGCTTTGGTGGGCTCTATGGATTCTAAGCAAAGACTCATCTCCGTGAAATGCCACCAGGCTTGAACTTCCTGGCCCAAAAGAGAAGATGTGAGGCCTTCAGGGTGGAGGTGTCATTTGAACAGAGCCTTGGAAAGAGCAATTTGAGAAGGAGGCGTTCCAGGTGGATGATACAAGAGCAAAGAGCAGACATCAGGATGCTGAGTGGTTTGGGCTGACCCCCTTCGCATGTGTGTCTCTGTGTTGAAAGACACGGTCTAGGCACGGGCACGGTGGGTGGGGTGCAGGCAGGGCCCTGCCAACCCCTGGGCCAGTTACTGATTGGCTCAGAAGGAGGCAAAGGTCAGACTTGAGGTTTGGTTATTTGCCCTGCCCGGGCCCTTCTGCCTGCTGGGACTGGGACAGAGGCTGTTTGGGGCGGGAGGTGCAGAGCTCCAGAGAGAGAGAGCAGTGGATTAACTATTTGTTCAGGGATGCGTGGCTTATATTCCTGAGACATGGGGGCAGGCCAGGGCTCCGGTAGACTTGACCCCATTCTGTCCAGGCGCCAGCTGCCTGAGGAGGTCTGGGGTGGCATTTCCAGGACTTCGTGCCTGGGCCCACCCCTGCCCTTTTGTCTCATTCATTCGTTATTCAGTCTGCACTCATTTACCTCCTTCTCCACGTTTGTGTGTCCTAGGCCCCGGGGATTCAGTGGCAAAGACTCTTGCAATCTCCGCCCTTTTGAAGAGCTCAGTTTTAGAAACAGGGGAAGGGACACGTACCTAGACGGGCCATTCCAATTCCATTGTTGGGAGGGGTTTGCCCAAGAGCTTGTGAGAACACAGAGGAAGCCAAAAATCCTCGGTAAGAGAGAGGAGCATGAGGGAAGGCTTCCCGGAGGAGGCGACATAGGAGAAGCAACCAAGGGAGGAAAACCTCTGCCAATCGCCTCCAGGCTCCCTTCCGATGGTGGAAGCTCCAGCTCCAGCCATGGGGGGCGTCAGTACAGTCCCTCGCCTGACTCTGGCCCTGGGCACTGCTGCTGGGAATGGTCCCCATCCGTCCATCCTTCCCAACCAAGCCTGCAGTTCCAGGACCGTTCCTGAGACCTCTTCTCCAGGACACCCGGCTTCACCATCACCATTATCTCCCAAATTTCCTTTTTTTTTTCTTATTCTGCCCAGTGGGAAATTGGCGCATGTACAGCAGTCTATAGATGCCACAGCAGTACCCACCTGCAGATAAACTGTGTCCCACTGCATGTTGGGTACGTTTTGTTAAAGGATAAAATTCTTTCTTTCTTTCCTTTCTTCCTTTCTTATTTTAAAGTTTATTTATTTTGAGACAGAGAGAAAGTGAGCGCGTGGAAGGGCCACAGAGAGAGGGAGGGAGAGAGAGAGAGAGAGAGAGAGAGAGAGAGAGAATCCCAAGCAGGCTCTGCACCCGCAGTGTGGAGCCCTATACGGGGCTTTTCCACCAAGTGGCTGTCCAGCCTTGTCTTGATTGCCTCCAGTGACGGGGTTATCACTCTCTGCACAGACACCCTGTTTCCTTTCCAGCAAGTTCTTTCTTCTATGAAAAGCGTCCTCTGTAACCACCTCCCCACTGCCTGCCCACCTCACACTCCAGCTCTGGGAGCAAGAAGGAGAGACGGACACAATCCCAATCCCTCGTTATACATCAGGCTTTTGTAGACAGATAAGCTGCCTCCTCTCCACGTTTAACAGCCCCCAGCTCTTCTCTTGCTCGGTTTATTAAAAAGGCATAAACGCCAACTTTCTCTGGCTGCGGCTCCAGTCAAACACGCGTGGAATGGGATCCCACGGCGTCCAACCCGGAGGAGCTCGCGGCAAAGTTCTTCGCAGGGCACCTCCCTTCCCCCAAAGAATCGTCTAAATCCCCTCCCCACTACCCTCGGGGACCCAACAATAGTGCTGACCCTGGCGACCGACAGTATCAGTCGTTAAATAAACAGCGCATCTTCAGGTTCCGAGCCTTGGCGAGTGGCTAGAATTTAACAATATAGTTTTGTTCCCAGTGTGTTTACTTTTATGGCTATTTTCTATCGATGGCGAGGGAAATTGATTTTTTGTTTCTGCTCAGGCTACACAGTTTCCATTTAAAACACACGTAGAAAAAAGACTGAACAAGTTGAAGGGTAACAGCGAGTCTCGGCAACAAGGGTGTTTGTTTTTTTTTTTTTAACCTGCGGACGCCTGCGGCGGCGCGGCGCGACCTGGGGCTGCCAGCTACGTACAGCAGCTTGGAGGGTTCTCGAACCACGTAGCACGGAAATAGCAACTACAGTGAGTCGTTCGAGCCGCTTCGCAGGCAGTCAGGATGGCCGAGCGGTCTAAGGCGCTGCGTTCAGGTCGCAGTCTCCCCTGGAGGCGTGGGTTCGAATCCCACTTCTGACAACCTTCCCTTTTGCCGTTTTCTCCCCCGCAACGTTAGAGAAAGGTGGTGTGCATCTCACCACACTACAAAGGGCTCTGCGGTATGCATCCGGGCTTTCTTTTAACAGTCCAAAGCCAAATAAATGTCATTAGGAAGAAAATGCCTGTTAGGAAGGAAATACTTGTTTCGTAAAGGGATTAAAGGCATAGCCAAAGGTGTAAATTATTCCCTAGTTGATTTGCAGCTGTTGGTGAAAAACAAGGTTGATTTGTAGGTGGCAAAACGACACTTGTCAGGAGTGGGATTCGAACCCACGCCTCCAGGGGAGACTGCGACCTGAACGCAGCGCCTTAGACCGCTCGGCCATCCTGACTGCTCGCCCCGAACGCTGCCAGCAAACCTCTTCGGAATAGGTCTAGTGTGCGCATGCGTAGCGACCCGCCTGCCAGGCTTTGTTTTACGCCGGGCGCACGCAAAGACCAGCGCTCAGGCTCAAAGGGGCGGGGCGTAATGGGACGAGGGTGGAGCGAGGCGCGCTGGTGGCAGCAGAGGGCGCGCGCGGCGTGCTGCAGAGTCGAGCACTAGCCCTTTGACCCGCAGGCATTCGGGCCTCGGACAGGTAGGTATTCCTTGTGCACGCGTGCATTCGTTTCCGATTCATATCGGCTTTGCTACTTGCACATCTGCGAGCACCCTTGCATTTCCGCGTACGCTTCCTGTGCATTTCCTGCACGAGGCAGTGAAGCCCGCATTCCCGAGCCGGCTTCTATAGATCTCTGTTTGCTGGCGCCCATGTCAGGTGAAACCCGGGTACTTCAAGGTCGAATCGCAGGCACATCGCGTTCTCCTTCCAAACGTTTGTCAAAACTGCAGCTTCACATTTCTATGGGCGTTAAAGCCGTTTATTCAGGCTCGAGGTTAGGCCGCGTCCCCCGCAGCGGCACAGCCGGATACGCTCTGTCCCTGAACGTGTCCTTAGAGCCCAAACCGTGTTTAGCATACAGTAGGCGCGCAGGGAATGTCCGTGGGTTCGTCCTTACCTCGCCTCCTCCTTCCTGCATTCTGTCATTTTGGGATTCGCTTTTCCTCCCTCCCCCGCGGCCGCCTCTCACCCCTACCCCCCACCCCGCCTCTGCGGGAAGCAGCACCTTTCGCCCCCTCCTTCCATAACCCCAAACGCACCGACTCGACGCGCCTTAGGGCGCCTTTCTCCACGGGATTTCCGGGAGCCAAAAAGGCTCCTCCACCCTCCCAAGATTTCGTACGCCCCCATTTCCAGGCTCCCCGGAGGCCCTGGAGAAGATGCAGCTCCTAAAGAAAGACGGGCAGAATCGGGGGACAGGACACAGAGGTTCTGGCGTGGCCGGGCCCCTGACCGGCTGTGCAACGTGGGTCTGAAAGAGAGCGCCTGAGGGCGACTCCGGGGGGTCGGCCCTAGAGTCCAGGGGACAGACCCTATAGTGGGTAGTGGAGTCACATTCGCCCCTCAGTGCCCTCTGACTTACCTGAGTGGTATCACCGAGCAGCCTCAGCCAGAGAACATTCCCTACCAACCCCGGGTCAGGTCCCTTTGGGACCCTCAGGGCTTGGGATGCCAAGGGGTCCTGAGGCTTCTGGGTGCGCAGAGGTCTGGGTTATTTAACGCGCGATGAACCTGCCATCGCCCTTCCCTTCCCTCAAACGCCGCCTCGGCATTGGCTGTCAGAGTGTATTTCTTTAGGTTCAGCAATGACCTCTTCTGCATGTTGTCCTGAAATACAAATTATCCGGGACACTGGAAAGGGCAGCAACGAACATTTACTGAGCACTTGCTACCTGCTTGTAGACGGTGTTACAAAACACAGTCTCTGCCCTCAAGATAATTTGAGCACCAGGTGAAGGGAGAGAGAGAGAAGAAATAGGTGAGTGGCAAATGGCAAAGAAGGTCGGGTGCTGGTAAGTGCAGGAAAGGCAGGGAACTTGGAAGATGACCAGGTAACCTGTCCGGAGCCCCAGTCCTGCATCTGCTTCTACAGCGGCCTCTGCACCTTTCCTTACTTACCTCTCATTACTTGACGCGCATCCACAGACACGCAAGTGGATTTTGTTGGGTGGAATGCGTGGAAATATTGCCCGCTGGATGCTGGCCAATTATCCATTTATTTATGTATTTATTCTGAGAGAGAGAGAGAGAGAGAACACAAGAGTGAGTCGGGGGTGGGGAGGAGGCAGGGAGAGAGAATCCCAAGCAGGCTCCCCACTGTCGGCACAGAGCCCAACGCGGGGTTCAATCTCACGAAGTGAGAGATCGTGACCCGAGTTGAGATTAAGAGCTGGGTGCTTAACCAACTGAGCCACCCAGGCGCCCCTATCCATCTCTTTATAAATTCACCTCATCATTCCTGATTGCCAATATACATGTGTCTTTGAATTCTCCCTAGAACCAGTTGTAACATCATACTGGTTTTCTCATAAATTAATGAATTCCATGAAATCTTTGACTTGTTGTGTTCATTTTATATTTATTTTTTTAAGTATAAAGTTTATTTGTTTTTTGAGAGAAAGAGAGTGAGTGAGGGAGGGGCAGAGAGAGAACGAGAGAGAGAGAATCCCAAAGCAGGCTCCACCCTGACAGCTCGGAGCTTAATGTGGGGCTCGAACTCACCAACCATGAGATCATGACCTGAGCCAAAACCAAGAATTAGCCGCTTAACTGACCGAGCCGCTCAGGTGCCCCCCTTTTACATTTCCATGAGAAGCATGCTATTGCCTTTAAGAAGTCCCCTTTAACAATGATCGATAATGACTGGGGGCTCTCATAAGAAGGGTGGTCAGGGAAGACCTCTCTCAGGAGGTGACCCAGTTCAAAAGAGAGAGACAAAGTCAAAGCTGGTGGCATTCTAGGTGGAACGCGTAGCTGGTGCAAAGGTCCTGAGGCAGGGAGGAGTGTGGTCTGTTGGAGAGGCAACAGGCCAGTGGGGCAGGAAAAAGGGTGGGAGGAGGCTGAAGTCCGTATCACACAGGGCTGGGATGCAAGGGAAGGGAATTTGGATTTTCTTCTGTGTGGGATAGCATCACTCTCACTGGATTCCTTTAAGCAGGAGAGTGTGGGACTGGATCCAGTTAGCCTTTGAAAATGAGCCCTTTGGCGGCTATGGGGCGAGTAGATGTGAGAGGCCAAGCAAAAAATCAGAACCCAGGGAGCAGGCCATTAGAGATGGGGGTGGCTAGACCAGGGAAGTGGAGATTGCAAAAGGTGGCTGAATTCAAGATTCAAGATGTGTTTTGGTAATAAAAACAATAAATAAAAATAATAAATAAATAAGAATAAATAATAAAAATAATAAAAATTAAAAAAGGACAAGCCCCACTGGCTGGCTGGTGTGTGCATTGGGGTGCAGATGTGGAGAGAGGGGATGCAGGGGTGTGACAGAGAGTCACTTAAGGCCATGGAGGAGCAGGTTATCAGATACTCACAACTTTAAGGCAAGTGCTGCCGACCCCCCGCTCCTGCTCCATTCTGCAGGGGGCTACGGCTCAGACAGTCTGAGTGACTTGCCAAGGTCCTCTGGAACTTTCCCTTCATGCCTTATACCACCAGCCTTTCTGAGTATGCATCATTTTAGATATAAGAAAACAGCCTGGCTCTGCCTTCTGCCCTCCTGGCCTGGCTGGCGACGGTGCTGGCTTGATGGGGGTCAGCACTGGGGCTCTGCTCAGCACTGTCTCCTAGGTTGGGGTGGATGGTCAGCTGTCCTCCCTCGACACCTTTTAGGTACCAGACTCCTGGCCCGGAGGAAGCTTTTTGGGATTCCATTCCAGCCCCAGGCCCCCGAGACCAAATGTGGGAAAGGAGATGTTCTGTTTTTCTCATTTTCCACTTATCAGGAGCCTTGACATCCACAGTGGACCCTAGAGGGACAGGCCTCACCCAGGCCCCGCTCTGGGCATTTGTCCAGCTTGGAAGAGGAAAGTCCCCTGACCTCAGCACGGGAAGTCTACCGCGGTGGGGATGCCCCAGCATGGCCCCCCTGTGTCCAGCCCAGAAGTGTAGATGAAGTCCGATGGCCAAGTGGAAAGCCAGCCAGCCAAGGGGCCCAAAAAGGGGGAATCCTAACATCCCTGTGACCTTGGCACCCATCACCACCCATCTGCCTGGAGAAAGGGTGGCAGGAAGCTGAGTTTTAGTGAACGCCTTTTTTACATCCATTATTTCATTGATGTTCATAACAGCACCACAACACAGGCTGGCAATGCTCCCACTTCACAGATAAGGAAAATGAGGCTCAGAGAGGCCAAGTAACTTACCCAGAGTCTCACAGCTGGTAAGCAGAGCCTCAATACCCCTTTCTTGAGAACTATCTTGGGCCTGGAACTGTGATAGATGCTTTTGTTACATTGTTTCCTTTAGAAAACCAAAAAAAAAAAAAAAAAAAAGCCGTGAAGGCTGGACTTTGTGATGTTTTTACTCCTGTTTTTATTATTGGAAGAGACTTAAAAGAAAGGGTAGGATTTTCCCAGCAAGCCAGCCTCAGCAGCATGGCCAAGTTTTTGTGTCCAGGCTCTGGTTTCCTCAGCCAAGGCGGGGAGATGGAAATCACCAGGCGCCAGCACCGAAGGCCTGCCAAGGCCCTGGTTTGGGCCTCTCGGCTTACTGAGTGGGGAGCCCAGGGTGACAGTGGATGAAGCAAGTGCGGATCTCTGATGCAATGGGATGGGGACAGCTCGGTCCACCCAGGTCCACACGTGACATGGAGAGAGGTGGATGGCCCAGGTACCTGATTTTGAACGGAGCACGTGGACAGTGGTGGCCAGAATGGACCGCAGGCCACAAGTAAACATCCAAGTTCTCCAGACTGCTTATCATGCCCTCAAAGCCTTTAGTCACCCTAGAAAGCAAACCCCGGGAATGAGGAAGACCCTGTAACTTACCACGAGCAAGGGGCACAGAGCCTATTTTAACTTGAGGCAGCATGGCTGGGTGTGTAGGCATTTGGACTCTAGAACCACCTGAGTCAGAATCCTGCTTCTGCCTTTTGCCAGCTCTGTGACCATAGGGGAGTTACTTAGCTTCTCTGTTCCTCGGTTCCTCAGTTTCCCTATCTGTAAAATGGATTTAGGAATAGTATCTGCCTCAAAGGGTTGTTGTAAAGATGAAAGAGTTAAGGCACACCGAGCAGGTAGGGTGCCCGGAACAGAGTACATGCTTTGTGTGTTAGCCCAGAAAAAGAAAGTCCTTTCTTGCCCCCGTTGAATACTGTGGGGCAAGTTTTCAGCTGCCAAACTGACTCTGTAGAAAGACGGTCCGCAGTGCCCACTCCACGAGCACAGGAGCCCCCGACTGCCCCTTATGAGCCAGGCTTGCTCTCCTCTCACCCCACCTCCCACCTCCACCCCCCACCCCCAGCCTTCTGTTTCTCTAACACACAGAACCTGTGCTCTCCTGGGGCCTTTGCGCTGGTATTTCCTCCGTGGGGAGCCATTTCCCTCCAGCGTATGCAGGACTGGTTCCTTCTGTCTTTCCCATGTCAGCTCTGCTGTCCCCGGGCTGGAGTGGCCCCACGCCTTATCTCCCACACGCTTTCCATCGGCCTCCGTCGTACAGATGCAAAGGGCTCCCTTGCGGGCTTGTCTGATGACTATGCTTCTCTCCGACCAGGCTCCGTGCTCTGTAAAGGCAGGACCCTTGACCGTCTTGTTCACCAGTTGTTCCCAGCAGGTAGCTCAGGGCCTGAAACGTAGCCAGAGTTTGATAAAGAAGTACCGCATGAGTGGATGACAGACGGATGGATGGATGGATGGATGGATAGATGGACAGATGGACGAGTAAATTCCCTGGCTTCTTCAAACCAGTTTTCTGTCACTCTCAGGTGGAGCTCAGGAAGCCTCCCCGGGTGAGGCCATCCATGCCCTGCAGCCTCCATCTCTAACCAGTACGTCCAGCCCCCTGCAGGGGCACAGCAGCTCCTTTTGCGCATCAGGTACTCAGGGACCTCCAGGCTCCCTCCCAGGCCCCATCTGCTCTGCCTCTTTAGGTAGATTTTGTATTCTGTCTACCCCCCTCCCTCAACCCCAGTCCCGGACTTTCTCTCAGGACTGGCTGAGTGCTTAGCATAGTGGTGAGGGGAGATGCAGTGTTTGAGGTCTAGACCACTGGCCGGTCTCCTGTACAGTCCCCATGCCCACATCCGTGTGACGGAGTAAGCTACTGCCGTACTAGTTGGTTAACGGGGCTGCCCTGTGTCCTCACCACTTCCGTGGCCCCTCCTCACTCCTGATCCCCACCGTCTACCAACCCCGACCCGCTTCAGCACAAAGGTTGTCATCTGTCCTCCTTGGCAGGTACCACACTGGTCATTGAGTATTTTGAACATCTCCACGGGACCAGATTCTGGCTTTCTTGTTCTACCTGATGCTCCAGGACTCTCTGGGAGCCCCTTTGGGTTCAATCCAACCACTACTCTGGCTACCTCCTCCTCCCACTGCTCGCCCCTCCTCCTCTCCACTCCAGTCTTCTGCTGCCAACCTGGGTCTAGCTGTGCCTGAAGCCGTCCGTACCTGGCCTTTTCAGTTTCATGAGCCAATGCCCCATTTCACTTAAGCCACTTCAATGTAAACTTTTGCCACGTGTAACCCAAAGATGAATACAGCCTAGATCTCTCTCCCTTCTGGTCAACATGGTAGTCACGACTGGTTACCGAGCATTGGAGATGTAGCCACACTGAATTGAGATGGGTCATAAATGTAATACACAAACTGGATTTCAAAGACAGTAGGAAAAGAAATGGAAATTATCTTATTAATTTATAATATTGATGACTTGTTGAAGAGATGATGTTTTGGCTGTGTTGCATGAAATAAAAAACATTATCAGGGTTGATTTCAACAGTGTGTGTTTGCTTTTCAGCGTTGCTACTAGGAAAATTTAATTATGTATGCGGCTTGTGTTGTATTTGTATCAGACAGTGCTGGCCTCGTGGCTTACCAGCAAAACATCTGGAAGCAGGAGATCAGAGCCTACCCAATGAAACTCTGCGGCACCACGGGGAAAACTCCAAAGGTGCCAAAGAGAAGGTAGGCAAAGAAGGGCAGGTCTGACCTGCAGGGATTGAAGGGAAGGGAAGGGCATCCCAGGTAGGGGGCTCAGCATGAGCAGAGGCCTGGGAGTCTGACTCCACCGAGATGGGTCTGAGAAGAACCGAGGGTTAAGACGGGCCTCCCGTCCCTCTAGGGAAGCAGGGGATCTCGGGGAGGGTACAGTACAAAGGCACAAATATTTCACTTTCCCTCCAGCCACCATACATTTTCTATGTGTGTCACGAGGACTCGGCTAGTGCTGCCATGTCCCCAGCTGAGCAGAGTCGGTTCTGGCCCTGAAATGCTGGAACCCAGAATTGCAGGCTGTATCCGGTGCCCATGCCCATCCGGGAGGGAAAGAGGAGTCCCCGTTCTGGGCGGGGCGGGGGGGGGGCAGAAACCAGCAGCTGCAGGCCTTTCCCACCAGTGTGGAGCCAGTCAGAGTTTTAACATTTCTTCCGGAAATTCTTTCATCCTCAAATAGCTGCGGGTTTTCCTGAGCCATTGCTATGCCTCAATTTCTGTTTTATCTAGGAAATAGAACACTGTGCTTTTTTCCTGTTTCCCGCAGTGCTTTTCTTTTTGTCTGTTGGCATCCAGATTCTAGAAAAAATACTCTTGTCCTGGGGACCTGGACAGATGATGTGGCAGCCAGCAGGGGCCTGGGCGGATGACAGGTGGACTCTCAGAGTACCAGGGGTCATTATCGAGTAGTATGAAATCAGGGTGCCTCGTCCTCTAGCCAGAGACTCCCTGGAGGCGCCATGCCCCCGAAAGCAAAAGAAAAAAGCCGGGACAATTACTTTTCATTCTAAACAACCACAACAACAAACCCCAAAAAGCACATTACTGATCTCTCTTGTGTTCTCCAAAGGTTTCAGTGGGTATATAGAGCAAGTGTCTTGATTTATGAAGCTCCCAATAAAAAAGAGGCAGAGTCGGATGCAATATTTTTCTAGGTCGGGCTGTCTGAAAAAGATACAGTGTTGTTGAGGAGCTCTGTGCCCTCACCTGGTCCTCAGCTCTCCGCTGGGTGTCCCCTCCCCTGGGAAGCTGGGCTCCAGCCGGGATTGGCTCCCCTGTCTGCACCAGAACCAGAGCATGCCCTGCGGTTATCTATGAGTGTGCGTGTGTGTGCCTCAGGCCACATGTGGACCCCACCAGACCCCCACACTGCAGGTGGGCAGGGCCTGCCTGGGCTCTTCACCCCCCACTGACCCCCATCACCCAGCACCTTGTAAGTACTCCAGAAATATTTATTAGCTGAGCAGATGCAGGATAAATCCTACATTCAGAGTCTTTCCCCCAGATATTTACAGCACCCCCACCAAGGACCTCAGTCCCTGGGTTCTAATCCCCGAGATTATATTTTGGAGGAAGCAATTCTCTCCTAATATCTGGCTATTTCTTCCTCCACCTAGTCGGTGCCCCGATGGAACGCCCACTCTGGGCCAGCCCCGGGGGCCCTCAAATAGGTGTGTATGTTTCCATGAAGTCTGTTTCATGTCCCTGTTCTGTTAAGGAGGCATGTTTATAGGGATCCTGAAGTTAGACTGTGCAGGTTTTTCTACCCTTTGAGAACTACTGGGGGAAACCGAGGCACGGGGTTCGGAAACATTCTGTGACACCGAGCAGCTGGAGAAGACAAACATCGCCAGGCGTGGGCTTCTACCTCTGGGCTGGGATTTGTATCTTTCAGCCAAGGTCCCCTTCAGGATATCTGTGCCCATAAACCTCAGGAGGTGGCTCTTCACCAAAACTCCCTGGGATACCAGGGCTGCGGGGTGAGAACAGGAGCCTTAGAATCTTGGCCGGAAGGGGATGGGCATGGAGGTAGGGTGCCTGGCTCTGACGGCCGGCAGGCGGCATCCGCGGGCACGAGAGCTGGTTTCGAAGACAGCAACTGGGATTTGATTGGGTAGAAGGTAGAACCTCTCCAGACGGCTTGACCAAGACGGGAATGTGGCTGCGCTGGGGTGGGCTCTGACGGGAATCCGGTGACGAGGGGGATGTGCCAGCCTCTATGTCTATGGGTGCGCAGATGTGTGTGTCTCTAGTAGGAGTAAGAACATGTATGTCAGTGTTTATGCCATTTGCGCATGTGTGATTAAGTGCGTCCATGCGCATGTTGGTTTGGAGACAGACGGGTGTCTTTGGGGGTGAGGGCACCCTGCTGGGTGCGGCGGGCTGAGTCGCTGTGTGCGTGTTGTATGCAGGTGTGAGGATTTGCCTGTATGTGTGGGACAAGGCATGGTGCACAGAAGCCCTATAACCTTGGGACGGAGCCATTCAGGGCTTACACCTCAGATAGATTCGTGGCAATTTGGAGACTTGAGGGCAGGAGAGTCAAGTTCAAATACCAGGTTTGCCACCTCTCAGCTGTGTGGTCTCAGCAGTTTCTTCTCCCCTTTAAGCCTCAGTTTCCTCATCTATAGGATGGGATCATTACCCTTATTGCCTCCCAGGGCTGACTGACAGACCTGAGAGCTCAGATTGCTCTGGGGAGAGGGGATGAGAAAGGAGTTCCCATTCTCTGTGCCCTTGGACTTTCTAACCACCTAACCAGCATGAATCATTTTATCATAAAAAAGATGTTGGAAAAAGGCATTTGTGCTCTGGAGATCCTCATTACGTATTTCAGTCTGGCTGGGGAGACGCTTGTGGTTCTGTGGATAGATGACCATGGTGGCCACAGCCAGGGAGTGAAGTTATTTGCCAGGACCTGAGGCTGGGCAGGCCCTAGGTGGCCTCCCTTTCCCCAGGAGCCAGCTGGGGATGTCACTGTCTGACTTTTGGAAGACAGGAACATTGCTTCCAGGAGGCCCCCCTGGCTTGCATTCCTGGCCAAAGAGAATGGAGACCAGCCCTAAGTCACTTGCCGAAACAGGTCCTACAAAACATAAGGGGTTACATGAAACAGTAACTTGGGTTCACAAGCCAGTTTTCTACTTCTTCCTTTCATAATTGTTTTTATTTTCTTCTCCCGCATCCCTCCCTCCCTCCCCCCTGCCCCCCCTGCCCCCCCCCCAGTCCCCCAGTGAATCACAAAAAAGCTATTATCAGAGATTACCTCTGGGCAGGAAGAAGGCTTTCACTTTCCTTTTAGTACCTTTCCTAATAAGGACTGAATTTTCCAACATCCTATGTTTTTCTTTCTGTCCCCTCCTCTTCTTCCTACAGACATCTGGAACTCTCTGGCCAGACATCCTATCCTTTGGGGGTTTTTTTCTTTGAACCTCAGTGTGTTAAAAGGAAATTAAAACTGCAGTCTGAAATTAAATTCAGAAATTAAAACTTATATCATTAAAATTTTTTTTAACATTTATTCATTTTTGAGTGATAAAGAGAGACAGAGTGTGAGTTGGGGGGGCAGGCAGAGAGAGAGGGAGACACAGAATCTGAAGCAGTCTCCAGGCTCTGAGCTGTCAGCACAGAGCCTGATGCAGGGCTCGAGCTCACGGATGGTGAGATCATGACCTGAGCTGAAGTAGGACACTTAACCACTGAGCCACCCAGGTGCCCCTATATCATTATAAAAATGCCAGAATGATGAATTTCAATACTTTACACACTTTTTTACATTATACACATTAAAATTTTTTTAATGTTTATTTATTTTTGTGAGAGGGGTGGGAGGAGGGTCAGAGAGAAAGGGAGACAGAAGATCTGAAGTGGGCTCTGTACTGTCAGCACAGAGACCCATATGGTATTCGAACCCATGAACTGTGAGATCATGACCTGAGCTGAAGTCAGATGCTTAAACAGTTGAGCCACCCAGGATCCCCTCATTATATATATTAAAAAAAAAATTAACAGGCACCACATTTACAAAATGTGAGAACTTGAAAAAAGACAACACCCTTTCATCATTACAAACACACACACACACACACACACACACACACACACACACACACCTCAACACACTAAGAATAGAAGGGAACTTCCTTAGCTTGATAAAGGGCATCTACAAAAAGCCCACAGCTCACATCATGCTTAATGGTGAAAGATGGGATACTTTCCCCCTCTGATCAGGAACAAAACAAGGATTTCTGCTCGGCCCTCCTTTATTCGTCATTGTGTTAGAGGTTCTAGCCAGAAAATTACACAACAGAGAGAAATAAAAGGCGTCCAGATTGGAAGGAAGAAGTAAATTATCCCTATTTGTAGATGACATGATTTTTATACACAAAAAAATTTCAGGGAACTATCAAAAAACAAGCAAACAAAAACTCAAATAAACAAACAAACAAAACCCCACCAGAAACCCTACTAGAAACAAAAGTAGTGCTATAAGATTGTAGAGTGGAGGATCAATATATAAAAATCAACTATATTTCTATATATTACTCATGAAAATCCAATAATGAAATTAGGAAAACAATTCCATTCACAACAGTATCAAAAAGAATAAAATGCTTTGGAGTAAATTTAATAACATGCCGGAGTCCACTCCAGCAGGTCCAGGGTTCCCTGAAGGATGGACAGTGTCGGCGAAAGGGAGGGATGAGAGAGCCATGAGATTCTTTCTGAATCACCAGGCAGGCATCTCTGCACTGACTGAGACTCAGCTTTATTTATCGTTAAGTGTATGGGGCACAGCACAGAAGTAGCATTTGCCTTAGACAATGATTTCTGATGACAAATTTCTTTGGTATGTAAAAATTTCCCAGAACACAGATTTATAGAAGACTCATGCATAATCTTTATCAATAGTGATTGATGTAGGTGATTTAGATGCTTATCATATGGGGGAAGGAAGGTATCTTCAGCATTCAAATACAAGACAATGTTTTTAGCATAGCAAAGGCAAAAGTTAGTTCTTTGTGAGCAGGGGCCAATAGCCTGTTTTCTTGAGGGGAAGAAAAATGCAATATTTCCTATCGTAATCACAAAAGAAGAAATTCCTATAAGTTTCTTCACAAGGTGCAATCAGCATATTTTGGGCCAGAATAAGGGGAAAAGTCACTCTCGATACCAGTCAACAAGATGCCTTGGGGGGGTCAGTGCTCAAGCAAAAACAATTGAGTGCGAGTGGATATCCGTCATCATCTGATGGCAAGAAGCCGTGCAAACCTGCCTTACCTCACAAGGAGTTTTCTCAGCTCGTGAGTTCAGAATGGCTCCCAACAATAACACAGTGTAAGAAGACTTGTACAGTGAATATTATAAGTCTCTGCCAAGAGAAATTAAAGAAATCTAAATAAATAGAGACATTCTATATCTATGGATTGGAAGACATTTTCAATAGGCCATTTCTCTTCTATTTGACCTATAGATCCAACTCAATTCTTACTAAATTCAATTCTTTTTTTTCTTTTCCTTCTTTTTTTTTTTTTTGCAGAAATTGAATAGTTGTTTCTAAAATGTATATTAAAAGGCAAATGGCCTAGATTGGTGAAAGCAATCTTGAAAAAGAATAATAAAGTTAGAGGGCATAACTTCCCAATTTCTAAACTTTCTGTAAATCAACAGTAATAAAGAAGTGTGTGGGACTGAGTAAGGAGAGACCGGTAGATGAATGGAATAGAAGTGAGAGCCCAGAAATAAACACTTAAGTTTATGGTCAATTGGTTTTCAACAAAGGAGCCAAGGTAATTCAATGGAAAAAGATTAGTCTGTTCAGGGGCGCCTGGGTGGCTCAGTTGGTTAAGGGCCCGACTTTGGCTCAGGTCGTGATCTCACCGTTTGTGGGTTTGAGCCCCGCGTTAGGCTCTGTGCTGACAGCTCAGGGCCTGGAGCCTGTCTTCGGATTCTGTGTCTCCCTCTCTCTCTGACCCTCCCCTGCTCATGCTGTCTCTCTCTCTCTCAAAAATAAATAAAACATTAAAAAAAAAAGAAAAGATTAGTTTGTTCAACAAGGGGTGTTGGGACAACTGGGTACACACATGCAGAAGAATGATCTTGGGCCCTTGTCCCATAGCAGTCACAAAATCTAAGCCCAAATGGACCAGCGGCCAAAATGTAGAGTTAAAACTGTAAAGCGTTTAGGAGAAAATTGTTGTGACCTTGGGTCAGGCAAAGGTTTCTTAGATATGACAGCAAAAGCACAATTCATAAAATTAAAAAATTAATAAACTGGATTTCATCAAAATTTAAAACTTTATGAGTCACCATTAAGAATTTCTAATCACTAGAAGAAAACAGTCACAAATTATATATGTGCTTAAAGACATATAGAATACTTTATAGAACACTTCCGACTCTGAAACAGGAAGACAGATAACCCAATTTAAAAATAGACAAAACATCAAAGGAGGACATCCAGATGGCCAACAGACACATGAAACGATGCTCAGCATCACTCATCATCAGGGAAATACAAATCAAAACCACACTGAGATACCACCTCACGCCAGTCAGAGTGGCTAAAATGAACAACTCAAGAGACTATAGATGCTGGCGAGGATGTGGAGAAACGGGCACCCTCCTACACTGTTGGTGGGAATGTAAAC
>CM053563.1:30567114-30720822 GCA_028646485.1 Cryptoprocta ferox
GTAGAACTCCCCTATGACCCAGCAATAGCACTGCTGGGGATCTACCCAAGGGATACAGAAGTGCTGATGCATAGGGGCACTTGTACCCCAATGTTCGTAGCGGCACTTTCAACAATAGCCAAATCATGGAAAGAGCCTAAATGTCCATCAACTGATGAATGGATCAGGAAGATGTGGTTTATCTATGCCATGGAATACTACATGGCCATGAGAAAGAATGAAATCTGGCCATTTGTGGCAACGTGGATGGAACTCGAGGGTGTCAGGCTAAGTGAAATAAGTCAGGCAGAGAAGGACAGATACCATATGTTTGCACTCATAAGTGGAACAGGAGAAACTTAACAGAGGACCATGGGGGAGGGGAAGGGGGAAAAATAGCTGGGGAGAGGGAAGAGGCAAACCATGAGTGACTCTTGAATACTGAGAACAAACTGAGGACTGATAGGGGAGGGGGAGAGAAGAAGAGGGGTGATGGGAATGGAGGAGGGCACTTGTGGGGAAGAGCACTGGGTGTTATATGGAAACCAACTTGACAATAAACTATAAAAGAAAAAAATATATATATATTAAAAATATTTTAAGAAAACAGACAAAACAGGGGCTCCTGTCTGGCTCAGTCGGTATAGCATGCGAGTCTTGATCTCGGGGTTGTGGATTTGAGCGCCACCTTGGGTGTAAAGATTACTTAAAAGTAAAATCTTTTTAAAAACTAGGGAAAATAACTGAATAGATATTCCCCTAGGAAACCATATGAACATCCAGTAAGCATATGACAAGGTGTTCAACACCTTTAGTCATTAGTGAAATGGAAACCACAATGAGCTGCCAACTCATACCTTAAGAATTACTATAATTAAAAAATAATAATAAGTGTTAGCAAGGATGAAACTAGAACCCTCATAAATGGATGGTGGAAATGCAAAATGGCACATTCAGTTTGGAGAAGTTTGGCAGTTTCTTAAGAAGTTAAACGAAAATCTTCTATATAAGGTTCCTAACATTTACCAAAGAGAAATAAAAACGTAGGTCTACACAAACACTTAAATATAAATGTTCAGGGGCCCTTGGGTGGTCCATTCAGTTAAGCGTCCGACTCTTGCTTTCGGCTCAGGTCATTACCTCACAGTTCCGTGGGTTCGAGCCCTGCTGTTGGCTTGCTGTTGGCTTGCGCTGATCCGCTTGGAGCCTGCTTGGGATTCTCCCGCTTTCTCTGCCCCTCCCCCGCTTGCACTTTCTCTGTCTCTCTCCAAATAAATAAATAAACTTAAAAAAATCCATATAAAATACATATAAATATTCAAAGCAGCATTATTCAGAATAGCCAAAAAGTGGAAACAACCCAAATGTCTATCGATGGATGAATGAATAAACAAAATACAGTAGGCGCATACTATGGAATACTGTAATTCAGCCACAAAAAGGCATGAAGTACCAATACGTGCCAAAACACGGATGAATCTCTAAAATACTAGGCTAAGTGAAAGTAGCCAGACAGGGTGATTCCATGTCTGTGACTTGTCCAGAAAAGGCAGATCTGTAGAGACAATAGTTGTTGACTGGGGTTGGGGAAATAGAAAGAAAGGGAAGCGACTACATACAAGTATGAGAGCTCTTTCAAGGTTTGATGGAATGTACTAAAATTTGTGGTCATGGTTGCACAACTCTGTACATTTACTAAAAATCATTGACTTGAGGGCCCCTGGGTGCCTCAACCCGTCAAGTGTCTGACTTCAGCTCAGCTCATGATCCCACGGTTGGGTTCGTGAGTTTGAGCCCCGCGTCGGGCTTGCTGCTGTTGGATCCTCTGTCCCCCTCTCACTCTGTCCCTCCCCTGCTTGTGCTCCCTCAAAAATAAATAAAACATGAAAAATAAACAAATAAAAACCTTTGAATTGTACACTTAAAACTAAAATAAAAAGACCTGGCCCCAAACAAAACGACCACAACCCAAAGAATACACAATTTATGTATCCATCCTACTGCTGATAGACATTTGGGTAGTTTCCAGTTGGGAGAAATTATAAATTCTGCTAATGTGGGCATTCTTGTATATGTCATTTGGTGTGGACATATGCACACATTTCTCTTAGGTGTGTATCTAAGAGTAGAATTCTGGATCACAGGGTATGCAGACATTTGCCTTTGGTAAATACCGCCAAGGAATTTTCCTGGGTCTTCTCCAATTACATCTCCATCAGCAGTATGTGCAATGGCTTGATTTTTGTAGGGCTTCTTTGTATATTCTAGATAAGAATTTTTTATCCCACTTTTTGACTTTTCACTTTTTTTAACACTGTTTTCTGATAAATACACAGTTTTGTTTTAATGTAGTCTAGTTTATCAGATTTTTTCCCCTTTATGGTTCGTACTTTTTAATATCTCCAATTAAGAGGTCTTCTTCTACTTCATTATCATGAAGATATTTCCTGTTTCCTTATTCCATTTTTTAATGTTTTTTTTTCTTTTTGAGAGAGAGAGAGAGAGAGAGAGAACACGGGGGAAATGAAGAGACAGAGGGAGACAGAGGATCCCAAGTGGGCTCCGTGCTGATGGCAGAGAGCCTGATATAGGGCTCGAACTCACCAACCATGAGATTGTGACCTAAGCCGAAATCAAGATATCATCAATCAATCATAGATAATTAACAACCTAGAAATAAATCTAGGTTTATTTGAAAATATCTATATTTTCAAATATATTTTTAACATTTGAAAATATATTTGAAAATATCGGTTACAATTTTTAGTTTCCATTTTTTAAAAATTTTTTAATGTTTATTTATTTTTGAGAAAGAGAGAGAGAGAATGCGCGCTCACGCGCAAGTGGGGGAGGGGCAGAGAGAAAGGGAGACACAGAATCCAAAGCAGGCTCCAGGCCCCGAGCTGTCAGCACAGAGCCGGACACGGGGCTCGAACTCATGAATGGTGAGATCATGACCTGAGCTGAAGTCGGAGGCTCTGAGCCACCCCGGCACCCCTAGTTTCCATTTTTAAATTCAAGTATATATTTGCGTGTTACTTGTTTATAGAAATATAATTGGGGCACCTGGTGGCTCAGTCAGTTAAGCCTCCAACTTCGGCTCAGGTCATGATCTCACGTTCGTGGGTTCGAGCCCCACGTCAGGCTCTGTGCTGACAGCTGGAAGCCTGGAGCCTGCTTCGGATTCTGTGTCTCCCTCTCTCTCTGCCCCTCCCCCTCTCATACTCTGTCTCTCTCTCTGTTTCAAAAATAAATAAAACATTAAAAAAATAAAGAAAGAAAGAAATATAATTAACTTTTGGGGCGCTTGGGTGGCTCAGTTGGTTAAGCGTCTGACTTTTGCTTTTGGCTCAGGTCCTGATCTCATGATTCGTGAGTTCAAGCCCTGTGTCGGGCTCTGCGCTGTCAGTACAGAGCTTGCTTGGGATTCTCTCTCTCTCTGTCCCCCTCCCCCCTTTTTCTCTCAAAATAAATAAATAAACTTAAAACAATACATTTAGTATTTACATATTTTAGAATAAATAAATCAATTAGATATTAAATCATCAGTCAGTTGAAAAGACAATTCTTGGGAAAGCACCCTCTTGAAGGGTGTGTTGGGGTGTCAGCCTCAAACCCACTGTGCTTCTGACATGAAGAGAATGGCGCAGAAGCCAAGACCACCTGAGGGAAAGCAGTGAGTAGGGGCCGTGCGCAGTGAGGGGTGTGAGGAGGTGGGAGCCATGGCTGGCCTAGGCAGACCCCAGCAGTGGCCACAGAAAAAGATCCAGACCCAAGGAGAAGCTAAGGCACCAAGATACCAAGATGGCAGAGTGCCTGGCACAGGAAGCAGGAGGTCCCATTCCTGAGGGCGGGGGACCCCCCCCCCAGTGGGATCCTTAGAGACCAGAGACCTTCCCATCTCCTTAAGTCCTGTTTCCTGTGTGTCCCTATGACATGTCCCCATCCCGGAAGTCACGAGCACATCCTGTTCCTCAACGACGCTGGCTCAGATGGGGCTCCTCTACTGACCCTCGAGTCACCTTGGGAAGTGGCTGCCTCCTCTGGTTCCATACCCCCAGGCTGGGCGAGGTGGGCTTGGGACTGGAGACCTCCTGCCTTCCTCAGACCAAGGGGAGGGACTCAGCTGCTCAAGGGAGCCCAGTATCTCTCTGTCCTTGCTCACTGCTCCCTACCCCAGTTGCTTGTGAGTACTCCATGTCCCTGCCTGGGGGGCCTAGGAAATTCTTTCTGTGTTACAGATGGCCATGAATCTGTCTGTGACCTCCCTCTCCAGCTGACCTGTCCTGCAAGAGTCATCCAGAGCTCTTAGGCAAGGCCCATTCCTTTTTTTTTTTTTTTTTAATGTTTATTTATTTTTGTGAGACAGAGAGAGCGTGAGCAGGGGAAGGGCAGAGAGAGATGGAGACACAGAATCCGAAGCAGGCTCCAGGCTCTGAGCTGTCAGCACAGAGCCCGACACGGGGCTCGAACTCACGAACCGCAAGATCAGGACCCTAGCCGAAGTTGGCCGCTTAACCGACTGAGCCACCCAGGCGCCCCACTCCGTCCATTCCTATATCCCCATCTTCCTTGGAGAATCTCCTCTCTCTCGTCCTACCTCTGAGGGGGGGATCCCAATCCTCCAAAAGCTCCACTAACCCTATTCCGAGAACCTCCCTCTCTCCACCCCACCCTTCAGGGGGTCTTGAACGTTGGGTGACGTGGGGGAAGGTTTCAGGGAGCCCCAAAAGAGCAAGCTGCCAAAGGCAAGAGCACTGGACTGCACTGAAACTCTCCCCGAGCCCAATTTCTATGTGAATAGCAGCAGTTGTTAACTCTGCCCAGCTCTCTATCATGTGGATTAATTTATTTAATCTTCACAAAAGTCCTCTGAGCTGGGTACTCTTGTTTTCCCCGTTTTGCAGAGAAGGAAACAGGCACCAAAGGGTTAGGTGGCTTGCCAAGGTCCACAGCTGTAAGTGATAGAACCAGGATTCAATCATAAGTAGTCTGATTCCAAAATGTGGGCTCTCGACTCACACATTCCGCTCCTCTGCCTCTCACAGTCCTTGGGCAAGTTCCCACCTCTGAGCTTTACGTCATGCTGTTCTCTCCTGCTGGAATGCCCTTCCTCCCTTCTCTACCTTACAAAATGCACCCTTTCAGGTGGATGCGAGCGCTTCCCGTCTATGCTCCCCTCCCCCCACCAGGCGGAGTTCCGTGGCATCCTCCTCTGGGCCACCAGGCTGCCCCTTCTCTCCACCGTGGCTTGGACACGCCATGCTGTCTTTGCCCAGTGATGACGTCACTCTACATTGAGCCGTGAGCGTTTCCAGGCAGGGCCTGGGCCTTGTCTGGCACGGTGTCGCCAGCCTCAAGCACACAGCAGATCTGTCCAAGAGCTGTGCGGTGTTCCGGATGAGGCTGCCCTCAGCTCTGACTTTCTGTGGGACTCTGGATAAATAGCTGCTCTTGTCTGACCTCAGTTTTCCCAACTTGGCAGTGCCCAGGAGTGAAATTTTTCTCTAATTGTTCCTCCGCTGCCGAAAGTCCCATTGTCCTTGCTAAGGAAATCACCTGGGGACTTACCCTCCACAGACCACTCTCTGGGGACGAGCCTGGAGCTGCTGGTGGGACCAGCCTGATGTGCTGGGATTTCAAGCTGGACTGGGAATGTCCTGGAGGACCATCTGAGTCACCTTCCTGTCTGAGGAAGGCGTTTGGCTGCTCTCCCTGGGGTGGCAAAGGACCAGGAAAGGTCCTGAACCCTCTGTCCAAACTCTACTCTTCTTGCTGAGGCCCAGGGAGGAGGGCCATCCAGTGTCAACACCCCAGTGAAAATCATGATTGTCATACACCGCCCCCACTCCCATTCGTTCGCAGCGCTATGCGTCCCCAAGCCAGGGAGGCAGGGCGGCCCCATGGTTGGGATAGTAGGTTGGATCCAGCCAGAGCTCCAGCTCCAGGGCTGCCATTCGTCCACCTCTCTGAGCCTCCGTCTCCCCATCTGTAAAGTGGGACAAGAGCGCCTTTCCTCATGGGTCGCTGTGAAGAATACACGTGTAAGCCACACACAGCGCCTGGCCTGACCTATTGCTCAGTACCTGGCTGCGATGGTTGCATAGATGAGATCTGTGAGCAACTTGGAGGCAAACAGCAGGTGTCCTATTTACTTCCATGTCCCCAACATCCACCACATGCTAAATAGCCAAAAGGCCTAAGGGAACGGTCCACTTTGGGCCCTGCCCCAGTGGCTGCGTGTTTTCGGACAATCTGCTTTCCCTCTCTGGGCTCAGCCTCTTTGGGGGTTGACGTGAAGTTGTCTAAGCTTACACTTTATTTATTTTTTAATTTTTTATGGTTTTCTTTTTTATTTATTATTGAGACAGAGAGAAAAAGAGCATGAGCAGCGGAGGGGCAGAGAGAGAGAGGGAGACTCAGAATCCTAAGCAGGCTCCAGGCTCTGAGCTGTCAGCACAGAGCCCGACGTGGTGCTCGAACTCACGGACCGCGAGATCATGACCTGAGTGAGCCGAAGTCAGCTACTTAACCGACTGAGCCACCCAGGTGCCCCTAAGCTTACTCTTTAAATATCAAGGCTCAAGGGAGCGGTAGGTCCCCTTAGGGACCCGAAATCAGCAGAGCTGGCCTGGTACGATTTCTGTCCCCGACACTACCTAGCTGTGTGACATAAGAGAAGCTTTTTGACCTCTTGAAACCTCAGGTTCTTTATCTGTAAAATGTGTCCAGATTCTCTCTCTCTCTCTCAGTATTGTTCTGAGGCTTTGTCACATAAGGAATGCTTGGCAGAGACCCAGAACCTTGTAAGTACTCATATTAGTTAAAGATAATTTAAGGGCAGGAGGGAACGTGGGGGCAGAGGGAGGGTGGTTGTAAATCGTGTGTGCGGGAGCCCAGAAGAAGGAAAAACCAACTCCAGCTGTTGAGGCATAGAGAGGAGCTGCTTGGAGAAGATTGGCCTGGAGGCCCAGAGAGGGAAGGCGACTTGCTCAGTGCCACACAGCTGTTGCAGCCTGGCTGAAAGGGGCTCCGCAGATTTGGCCCCAGTTTGGGCCGGAAGATTAGCAATCCGTGAGGGGTACAGACACTGGCTCTCAGATGACCCCCTAGAGAAGGGGGCGGTTCTGTTTTCCATTTTGTACTTGAGAAGCTCTGATTTCCTCTTCCCCTTCTGAGACGCCAAGGGCTCCGAAAACAAACAAATAAATCTTGATCTGTTTTATTTCATCTGATGAATGATTTGTTTTAAATAATATGTCTGAGCAGGGACAGTTTTTTCCTGCCGATGTTACCCTCTAACTTGAGGAATGAGCTTCAGAACGTGAGGTAAGACTGGGTTCTAGAGTTCTCTGGGCCTCAGTTTCCCTTTGCGTCAAATGACCTGATTCTACAGGTATTCATGTACTCTTGGGGAGCCTGGCCGGCTTCGTCGGTGGAGCATGTGACTCTTGATCTTGGGGTTGTGAGTTCAAGCCCCACGTTGGGTGTAGAGATTACTTAAAAGTAAATTCTTTGGGGGAAAAAAATCCCAAAAACCCAAAACCACGTACTCTTGCAGGCCACTGAAATATATTGTGAAACGGGGGGCTAAAAGGAACAGAGCAGCGTGCAGAGAAGACTGCAGCATTAGGAAGGGAGGGAGGAATTACCTACATACATCTGCTTGTGTTTGCAGAAAATACCCTCAGGGCTGCATGAGGAACTGATCATAGGAGTTGCTTCCGGGGAAGGAAACGGGTCAGGGATGCAGGAGAATTGTTCACTGTTTTTTCTTCTTTTTTTTTTTTTTTAAAGTTTATTTTGAGAAAGAGAGAGAGAGAGAGAGAGAGAATGCCAGCAGGGAAGAGGCAAAGACAGAAGGGAGCCTGATGCGGGGCTCGAATTCATGAACCGTGAGATCATGACCTGAGCCAAGATCAGACACTTAACTGACTGAGCCACCCAGGCGCCCCTTACTGTTTATTCTTTTGTACCTTTTTTTTTTTAAAGGGTTGTTTATTTACGTATGTATGTATTTGTTTAGAGAGCACCCGGGTTCCGGGGAGGGGCAGAGAGAGACAGAATCCCAAGCAGTCTCCACGCTAACAGTGTGGCTCGATCCCACAAACTATGAGACCATGACCTGAGCCGAGATCAAGAGTCGGACGCTTAACCAACTGAGCCACCCAGGTGCCCCTCTTTGGTGCCTTTTAAAATAAGTTTGACCACTTTGGCTGTGCCATTCCCAGCCTCCCTATTCCGTTTCTGGCTAGTCTGTTGGTCTACTGCTTTACCCGACCAGTAATGAGACCTCAGACCAGCTTGATAGTTGCCTCCCCCACTGTATGACTGAGATCACTACCGTTTGTTTTTTTTTGACAGTGCCTCAGGGCACGGAATTTTCTGCTTTTGCTCAAATTCTGGCACCCCTTTCCCGCCACTCCCACAGACCTTCTACACCATCGAGCTGAGGGGAGGAGAAATGTGGCTGCAGCCTCAGAACACTATAGATTCACGCTCTTCTTACTAAGTTTCAGGAGATATTCTTGAGTACACATTTCTCAAGTTCTTTTTTTTTTTTTAGTTTATTTATTTTGAGGGAGGGTGCAGAGAGAAAGTGAGAGAGAGAATCCCAAGCAGGGTCCTTGCTGACCCAGGAACTGTGAGATCATGACCTGAGCCGAGATCAGGATTTGGACACTTAACCGACTGAGCCACCCAAGCACCCCTCTCAATTTCTTGAGTGTTGTATTCGTTTTCTATTGGTGCTATAAGAAATTATCACCAGCTTAGGGCTGAAAATAATAAAAATTGATTGTCTTACAGTGAAAGACTGTGGAAGTTGAACTGAGTAAGGAGAGAAGTCAGGACCTGAGCAGGGAGCAAGAGACAAGGAAAGGGGACAGGATTGGTCTGGGAAGGGTTGAAGGATTGTTGCAGTTGGATACTCAAAGGGGCACCTGGGTGACTCAGTCGGTTAAGCGTCCGACTTCGGCTCAGGTCATGATCTCACGGTTTGTGGGTTCGAGCCCTGCGTCGGGCTCTGTGCTGACAGCTCAGAGCCTGGAGCCTGTCTTCCGATTCTGTGTCTCCCTCTCTCTCTCTGCCCCTCCCCCACCCATGCTCTGTTTCTGTCTCAATAATAAATAAAAACATTTTAAAAATTTTTAAAAAATGGATACTCAAAGTCAATAACTGGACTGATAGATAGATGGTGGTTGGTGAGAAGTGTTTGAAATTGAGATTATGCCACGTGCAGTTACGGGTAATGATGTGGGCAAGGGTATGACCTTGGGAGTGAGGGGCTGAGGTGGGTGGAAGATAAGTTCATCGGAGTAGAGGAGGTCATGGAACCACGAGGATGGTTATCGAAATCACCAGGAATTGTGACAGAATCACACTGGAGAGAATGACTATGATCTGGGAGCTAAAATTGTCAGCACGTGGGGGTGGAGAGGGCTGCGACCAGAAATGGTAAGGGGTGGAAGTCTGGTGACATCCATTTCAAAGAATCTAGGGGCTTTAGGGAGGAGAGAAGAAGAATGGTTGGCTTGGAAGTAGCTTTGGAGAGCAAGAAGGATGCTTATCCCACCCCTGGCCCACGGTGAGAACAGCCACTGCTAAGACGCCTGCAGAGGAAGTAGGTTCCTCAGAGGAGAACCGAGTTTAGAACAAAAATATAAGCAAAAAGATGAAGGGAACCGGAAGACCCAGACACAGATGTCCATTCATTACAGAACTCTTAGTAATAGCGAGCATCTGGAAACAACCTAAAGGTCCATTGCCAGGGCAGTGGGTAAATAAATAATAGATCCATCCAAAATAGAATTTGCTACACACAACGGTAAAAGCGAATGTGCTAGACCCATGTGGATCTAAATGGAAAAGAAGTTTACGAACATGAACTTGAGTGAAATGAGCAAGTTGTAAAAGGTTACATTAAATATGGCACCACTTATGTAAGACACACAAAACAATACCGTTTTTTATTTATAAAGCAATAGAAGGATAATGACACCCTTGGGAGGGGCCCCCAGCAGCTTCAGTATGGTGATTTTGTGGTTACACATGGAAAGCAAGGGAGGGGAAATGGGTAGGGGTAGGGCTAAGGTAGCTTTGGTTGTATTGCAAATATTTTACTTCTTCATGAAAGAAAACAGAGAGAAAGAGAGAGATGAACCAAAATACAAACCAAAACATAGCAAAATATCAACTCCCCTTAAATCTAGGTTGTGGGACCCAAGATTTATTTTACTTTTCCGTATGTTTGAAAGATCTCATGTGAAAATTTAAAAGATTAAAAAAAACCATAGGAGATGACTGTGAAGGGCAGTAATCAAGATGGCATAGTACTGATCTAAGGATAGATAGGAACTTCAATAGACTAGAACTGAGGGTCCAGAAATTAATGCATGCAAGTGACTTTTGACCAAGTGCCAATACAATTACGAGAGGGGGAGAGAGAGAATCCCAAGCAGGCTCCGCACTGTCAGCGCAGAGCCTGACGTGGGGCTCAATCCCATGAACAGCGCGAGATCATGACCTGAGCTGAAATCAAGAGGTGCTCAACCAACCAATCCACCCAGGTGCCCCAAAGGTGCCACGACAATAAAATGGGGGAACATGGTCTCTTCAACCAGTAATGCTGGCACAGCTGCAGAAGAATGAAGTTGGACCCCTACCTCACATCATATACAAAGGTTAACTCAAAGTAGATGTAAGGCCAAAATGAAAGAGGTGAAACCATAAAACTCTTAGAAGAAAACATCAGGATAAGTATTTACACCCTTGGATAAGGCAACGGTTTCTTAGAGATGATGCCTAAAGCACAACTAACCCAAGAAACAGTAGATACATTGGATGGCATCACCATTACACACTTTGGTGCTCCAAAGGACACTATCGGTAAAGCGAAAAGGCAAGCCAAAGAATGGGGGACAATAAGGATCTGATATCGGGAAACATCAAGAACTGTTCCAACCCAACAACCAAAACACAAACCACCCAATTTAAAAATCAGTAAAGGATGGGGGCACTTAGCTGGCTCAGTCGGAAGAGCACATGACTCTTGATCTCAGGGTTGTGAGTTTGAGCCCCACGGTGCGTGTGGGGTTTCCTTGAAACTGTAATCTTAAAAAAAAAAAGAAGGGCAAAGGACATGAATAGACATTCCAGAGAAGACATACAAATGGCAAATGTCACATGATCAGAGGCTCAGCATCATTAGTCATTAGGAAAACATAAATCAAAATCATGAGGACAATACCACTTCCCACCCACTAGGAGGGCTGCCATCCAAAGGGCAGACAGTAACAAGAGTTGGCTCAGAAGTAGAAGAATTAAAACCGGCTGCATTGCTGGAAGGAATATAAAATGGAGGCGCCTCCTTGGAAACAGTCTGACAGGTCTTTTAAGAGTTAAACAGAATTATCCCGATTCCAGGCCTCCTTGTGCACCCCAAAGAGTTGAAAACATATGCTCACACGAAAACTCGGACACAATGTTCATAGCAGCATGATTCACAGTAGCCGAAACGTGGGAACAAACCAAACGTCCAGTCGTGGATGCACGGATGGACAGAATATGGTAGCGCCACAAGAAAATATTATGCAGTCATAAAGAAGAATGGAGTGCCGATACACGCTGCAGCACGGGTGAACCTTGAGACACTAGGCTAAGAAAGAAGCCAGACAGGGGCGCCTGGGTGGCTCAGCAGGTTAAGCATCTGACTTGGGCTCAGGTCATGATCTCACGGTCTGTGGGTTCGAGCCCCGCGTTGGGCTCTGTGCTGACAGCTCGGAGCCTGGAGCCTGCTTCGCATTCTGTGTGTCCCTCTTTCTGCCTCTCCCCTGCTCACGCTCTCTTCTCTCTGTCTCTGTCTCTCTCTCAAAATAATAAATGAACATTTAAAAAAAAGGAAGAAGCCAGACACAAAATGCCACCTATTTCGAGATTTCGTTTCTATGAAATGCCCGCAAAAAAACAAACTTGTAGAAACAGAGAATAAATTCGTGGTTATCAAGAGGTGGGGACAGGGGACATTGGAGAGTGACTGCTGGTGGATTCAGTGCTTCTTTCTGGGGTAATGAAGATGTTTTGGAATTAAATAGTGAAGGTGGTTACACACTTTGTGAATATCTTTAGAACCACTGAATTATATGCCCTTTAAAAGGGTGACTTTTATAGTATGTGAATCGTATCTTAACAAAAACACCAAACCCAGGGTCAAATCCAGACTCCCTACTGGGGCCTCCGCAGATGGCTTCCGGTCTCTGAGCCTTGGTTCCTCAGCTGAGACTTTGGTAACTCAGGCTGCACCCGCTGAGACAAACTCCACACGTGGCTTGCAACTCTCCCTGGTGCCTCTGTGCGCAATCTGACCACGGCTGCAGGCGCTGCGCGGTTAGGGTGCAGCTGGGCTCTGGTGTCAGACCTGAGCGCAAATTCAAGCCCCAACACTCGTTGGCTCTGACTCTCTCTGTCCTTATGTGACCTTGTTCTCAGTTTCCTCATCTGAGAAATGGGGACGACAACGGTGGCCCCTTCTAAGTGTGGTTGAGGGGACACGATGCGATAGTGAATGTAAAATACAAGACCCAGTCCACCTGGGACTCAGGAAGCACCAGTCGGCAGCGGCATCACCACCACCACGACCACCGCCATCATCATCATCGCGGGGGTTGTCATGGTGGCCAATTAGTCCCCAGGTCTTTTACTACTTCCTCCCCACCCCTCTGTCCCCATATCAGGATTTCTCACTTGCCTCATAGTCTGTCTGTCTGGCCCAAGTGGCGGTCTGGACCTTCAAAGACCTTGCTTTCTGGTCGGGCTCTTGACCGAGTCTCTTTGCCCACAAGCGCCCAGAACAGCCAGCCCGCTGCCCCATGCCTCAGATTAATGTGCCCATCCTTCCTTCCAGCTCTGGGGAAAACTGAGGTGCTGATCTTCACCCAGCCAAGTTGGGGGGATGGCAGGATGCCCCCCAGGAGGCTTCAGGGTGGGGTGAGGCCCACAGCCACTCTGAAATCAGGGACCTGGTGATTCCTCACAGCCCCACGTGGAGCCCCCTCGTGGGGCACCCCCCACTCCCGCTTCTGCTAAAAAGGGGAACCTCCCAGGCAGCTGTTCATGGCAGGGACTTTCTCTTTGCATCTCAGTGGAAACCAAAGCCCTGTCAGTCTACTTCTAGGAATTTATCTGCCAGACACATTCCCCTTTGTGAGCTTGCTCAAGGAAAGTAATTTTGGCATTTTTAAAAATGTAAATGAAAAAGCCTGGAAAAACCCAAAATGCCCATCGATAGGGGACTGGCTATATACATTTTGGGACATCCATACAGTGGAAAACCACACAGCCACTGGAAAGAACGATGTACTTCGTGTACCGCAGGGCACCACTTCCAAGATGCATTTCGGGTAAAAACAGCACAGGGCAGAACTGTATTTTCATATTTACTGCCTCTGCCGGCCTTCCTGGCCTCCCACCCTCCCTCCCTCTCTTCCATTACTTTCAAAGAAATACTTTTATATATGTGCTTGCATATGCATGCAGTATTTCTGAGGGACAAACGAGAAATCACTCAACGTGGTTTTCTCTGAGGAAAACAAATAAAACCCAGAGGGGGCGGGAGGCAGAGGTGGAGAATTACTTCTCAGTCTCTCCTTTTTGTGCTGCATAAATTAAAAACGGTCTCTTTTTTAAAACTATTTTTTGAGTTTTTTTATTTAAAAAAATTTTTTAATGTTTATTTTTTGAGAGAGGGACACAGAGTGAGAGCAGGGGAGGGGCAGAGAGAGAGAGGGAGACCCAGAATCCGAAGCAGGCTCCAGGCTCTGAGCTGTCAGCACAGAGCCCTACATGGGGCTCGAACTCACAACCTGAGAAATCAGGACCTGAGCCAAAGCTGGACGCTTAACCAACTGAGCCACCCAGGTGCCTCTTAAGTTTATTTATTTATTTTGAAAGAGAGAGAGAGAGAGAGAGAGAGAGAGAATGAGAATGAGCAGGGGGGAGGGGCAGAGAGAGAAGGAGGCAGAGGATCCGAAGCGGGCTCTGTGCTGACAGCAGAGAGTCTGACATGGGGCTCAAACTCACAAACTGTGAGATCACGGCCTGAGCTGAAGTCAGATGCTTAACTGACCCACCAGGTGCCCCCCAAAATGGTATCTTTTTGAATAATTCAATCATCCGCATGGAAAAAAATTTCAAATCCTACAAAAGGATATTTGGTGGAAAGCTAAGTCTTCCGTCCTCTGAACACCTGCTTGCCCCCACTTCTCCGTTCTTGCCTCAGGGGCCAACTAACGAGATCTAAACTATGTGTTTCTGCCAATACACATTTGTATGTGTATTGCATATATTTTTATTTTGGTAAAATAAGCATAAGATAAAATTCCCATTTTAACCATTTCAGGTGCCCAGTTCCGTGGCACTAAGTACATTCACACAGTTGTACCACTACCCCCACCATCCATCTCCAGAACTTTCCCATCTTCCCACCACGGAAACGCTGTCCTATACAACATCCCATCCTCCCTCTCCTCTCCCTGGTACCCACCAGGCCGCTTTCCGTCTCTGTGCATTTGACCACCTCTAGGTACCTCATGTAAATGGAATCATTATGGCATCTGTCTGGTTTTTTTTTTTTTAAACATTTATTTATTTCTTGGGAGAGCGCAAGTCGGGGAGGGGCAGAGAGAGGGGAACAGAGGATCTGAAGCGGGGTCTGTGCCGACAGCAGAGAGCCCCACTCGGGGCGCAAACTCATGAACCGTGAGATCATGACCTGAGCTGAAGTCAGACGCTCAACCGACTGAGCCACCCAGGCGCCCCCAGCATTTGACTTTCTGTGTCTGGCTTACTTCACTTCACATAATGTCCTTGAGGTTCATCCACGTTGTAGCATGCGTCAGAATCTCCTTCCCTTTTTTCAAAAAACATTTATTTATTTTGAGAGGAAGAGAGAGAGTGTGTGTGCGAGCCTGAGTGGGGGAGGGGCAGAGAGGCAGAGGCAGTCCCACGCAGGCTCTGTGCTACCAGTGCGGAGCTGGACTCCGGACTCGATCTTATGAACCTGAGCCAAAATCAACAGTTGGACCCTAAAGTGACTGAACCATCCAGGCGCCCCAGAATTTCCTTCCTTTTTAAGGCCGAATGATTTTCTATTATATGCGTATACCACATTTTGTTTATCCGTTCATTTGTCACTGGACATTTGAGTTGTTTCCACCTTCGTGTATTTTTTTTAATAAACAAAAATTAATTTAAACAAAGGAAGTTTGGGGAGAAGATTTGATCTGGGAACTTCTCAGAGCAAGCTCAGAAGGATAGGGGCAGCATCACCTGCCCCCTAGGAGGAGAGAAAATGTCCCCTTCATGGGCTGGTGATTCCCACCTTCAGCCCCCAGAGGAACTCCCCTTTCCTTTCTCTGAAAGTTGGTCCCCTGAGTCCCTCCTGGGAACTCAGGGCTCCTTGAACACCGGACCTGCCTCGGCTCCTGCTCCAGGGAGGCCCAGGGCACTGGGGGAGCAGAGGCTGGCAGGCTGTAGATGTGGCTCATCCTCCTTCCAAGCCGCAGGGAAATGGGGCGATGGGGAGCAGAGGCTGAGCCAGCAGGAAGGGCTTGGGGCCCTGCAGAGTCCCTGGGGATGCAGGTGCTCTCCAGGGGGAGCCCCTGTGCCCACCCACGGAGGGGCCTCAGCCCTGGAGGTCCCCATGTAAGAAACCCCCCAGTTCAGATGAAGAACCACCAGACCGGTTCTCTGACTGTCACTTGCAATTTTCCAATGACAGCTAAGTTTTCACGGGATGACTGCCACATTTAAAACATATTTCTTCTTTTCTCTTCACGTTTTTATTAAGAGACACCTTAAATGCTCGGGAATTTTGTAGTTCAGTGGTCACCAGCCCACCCACTACCTAGCTGCAACATTGTTAATATTGTGCCATACTCACTTTGTCTCTCTCTATCTCTGGGATATCAACATGCATATATAAATAACAGAGACACACACGCACATACATACACACATACATATATAAGCATATACACTTACACACATACATATGCATATACAAACACACCTATATATGCGTACACAACATGCATATGTGCAATACATATACATGCACACACATGTATGTGCACATGCACAGACATATATACATGTGTATACATATATCTATATATGCACATAAACATACACGCACACACATATATATTTCCCCTGAACATGAACTCTTCAAAATTAAGGTCATCATGACCTTCACCCCCAAATACTTTAGTGTGCATCTCTTAAGAACAAGAACATCCTCCTACATATTCTTAAAGTCTTTATTCCACTTAAGAAGATCAACAATAACACCCTAATATAATCTAATATTTAAATTTCCCCATTTGTCCCCAAAAGGTCTTTTTTAAAAAATGTTTTATTTTTTTAAATGTTTATTTTATTTTTGAGGGAGAGCGTGCATGAGTGGGGGAGGAGCAGAGAGAGGGGGACAGAGAACCTGAAGTGGGCTCTGCACTGACAGCAGTGAGCCCGATGTGGGCTCGAACTCACAAAGTGCGATCATGACCTGAGCTAAAATCAGGCAATCAACCAACTGAGTCACTTAGGTACCCCTTTAATGTTTATTTTTGAGAGAGAGAGAGAGAGAGAGAGAGAGAGAGAGAGAATCCACAGGAGCAGGGGATCAGAGAGAGGGCAACAGAGGATCCAAAGCAGGCTCTGTGCTGATAGCAGAGAGCCGGATGCGGGACTCAAACTTACGAACCGTGAGATCATGACCTGAGCCGAAGTCAGAAGCTTAACCTACCGAGCCAGCCAGGCACCCCTCAAAAGGTCTTTTATAGCTGTTTGTCCAAAACTAGGACTCAATCAAAGTCTACACACTGGACACATGCAGCTATGTCTCTCAAATCTCTTTAACCTTAAATGTCCCTATCCTCTTTTTTTAAAAACAGCACTGACTTTTTGTTGATCCTTAGATAGTTATCTTGTAGAGGGTCTGGAAGTTTCCACCTTCCCGACATGTCTGTCTTCTCATGGGGCCACCTACCTCGCTCTAGCCTCTGTATTTCTTATAAACTGGAAGTTAGGATTAGAAACTTGATGAGATTCTGGGTGACACCTTTTCTGATTTTTAAGACTTCAATTTTTTAGAGCAGTTTTAAGTTCACAGAAAATTGAGAAGAAGGTATAGAGAATTCCCGTATACCTTCTGCCCCCACGCATGCATAGCACCCGCACGTTGTCGACATCCCCAGCCCGAGTTTCCCATTTGTTACAATAGGTTAACCTATCCTGACACATCATTATCACATAGTTTACATGACGGTTTACTCTTGGCTTTGTATTTGTGTGGATTTGGACAAAAATATGCTAATGACATGTATCCACCGTAGCATCATACGGAGTATTTTCACTGCCCTAAAAGTGCTCTGTGCTCTGCCTGTTCCTTATTCTCTATTCTCTTCCCTTCCCCTGACCTCTGGCAAACACTGATCTTTTTACTGTGTCCATAGTTTTGTCTTTCCCAGATTGTCATAGAGTTGCAATCATACAGTAGGCAGCATTTTCAAATTGGCTTCTTTCACTTTGTCATAGTTAAGTAAATTTAAGACGCCTCCGTGTCTTTTCATGGCTTGATAACTCATTACAACTCATTTCTTTTTAGCGCTGAATAATATTCCGTTGTTTCGATATACCACGCTGCACTCATTCCCCTACTGAACGACATTTTGGTTACTTCTTTTTAAAATTATTTTAATTTTTTAAAGATTTTTTAAATGTTTATTTCCTTATTTTAAGGGAGAGTATGTGCATGTGCGCAAGCGGGGGAGGGGCAAAGAGGGAGAGAGAGAATCCCCAGCAGGCTCCGGACTGTCAGCGCAGAGCCCTACGTGGGGCTCTGCCCCATGAACCGTGAGATCACGACCTGAGCTGAAAACAAGAGTGGGACACGCAACTGACTGAGCCACCAGGTGCCCCCATCTTGGTTACTTCTAAGTTTTGCTGCAATAATGTAAGCCTTTGCACAGACCTAAGTCACTTCTCTTGGGATTTACCCATACCAGGGAGCGTGACCGCTGGTTCCTACGGTGAGAGTGTGTTTAGTTGTGTGGGGAACTGCCAAACTGCATGCCAGAGCGGCTGTCCCATTTTGCATCCTCACCAGCAATGAACAGGAGTTCTCCTTGTTCCGCATTCTCGCCAGCATTTGGTGTGGCCGGTGTTCCGGTCTAGATTTCGGCCATTCCAGTCGGCACGTAGTGGTATCTCATTGTTGTTTTAATCAGTATTTCCCTCGTGACATATGATGTGGGGCATCTTTTCATATGCTTTTGTTTTCTTTAAGGGTTATTTATTGGGGCGCCTGAGTAGCTCAGTTGGTTAAGCGTCGACTTCGGCTCAGGTCATGATCTCACGGTTCATGAGTTTGAGCCCCGCATCGGGCCCTGGGCTGACAGCTCAGAGCCTGGAGCCTGCTTTGGATTCTGTGTCTCCCTCTCTCTCTTCCCCTCAAAATAAATAAACACTAGGGGAAAAAAAAGTTAATTATTCATTGGGGACACCTGGTTGGCTCAGTCAGTTAAGCGTCCGACTTCGGCTCATGTCATGATCTTGTGATTTGTGAGTTCCAGTCCCACAGTGGGCTCTACGCTGATGATGAGGAGCCTGAAGCCTGCTTGGGATTCTCTCTCTCCCATTTTCTCTGCCCCTCCCCCACTCTGGCGCACGCGCATCTCTCTCTCTCCCTCAAAATAAGTAAACTAAACAAAAAAATATTTATTTATTTATGTAAGTAAATAAGTAATCCCTTTACCCAATGTGTGGCTCGGACTCATGACCCTGAGATCAAGAGTTGCATGGGGTGCCTGGGTGGCTCTGTCGGTTAAACGTCTGACTTCAGCTCAGGTCATGATCTCACCGTTCGTGAGTTCGAGCCCCTGGTTGGGCTCTGTGGTGACCGCTCAGAGCCTGGAGCCTGCTTCAGATTCTGTGTCTCCTTTTCTTTCTGTCCCTCCCCCACTCCAGTCTATCTCTCTGCCTCTCTCAAAAACAAATAAACCTTAAAAAAAAAAAAAAAAGAGTTGCGTGCTCCTCTGACCTAGCCAGCTAGGTGCCCCTGTTTTCTTTTTTCGATTGGTAAAATATAAATAACATAAAATTTACCATTTTAACCATTTTTGGGTGGCATTAAGTCCATTCACATAGTTGTGCAACCATCACCACCGTCCATCTCCAGAACTTTCCTTCCCATCTTCCCAGACGGAAACTCTGGACTCCTTAAACACTAACCGATCCCTCCTCCCTCCAGACTCTGGTGACCAGCACTCTACAGCCCGTCTCCGTGAATTTGATTACCTGCAACCTTGGAGGAGTGGGATCATACAGTATCTGTCCTTCCGTGGCGGGCTTTGGGTAACACCATTTGCCAAGAGGTCTTCCCGGGCGACGCCGTGCCCTGCAGGTGCATCTCCGTTCGGAGGCTCAGAGGAGGAGCAGCTGCGCAGGCTCTGGCCGCCCCTGCCCGCCCACCTCTCCCACCTGGCCGCCCCCTGCTCCCCAGCCTCTCCACCCCAGCTGCTCAGCCCTCTCTCACCCTCTCAGGGCCTTAGCGCTTGCCTTCTCCTCCCCGGCAGGCTCCTTGGTATCTTCTAGATTTCAGCTCGAATGTCACCTCTCCATAGAGGCCAAAACTGCTTACCTATAGTCACTGTCTCTTTTCTTCTGTTTGATTTTCTTCACGGCACGCACTGATATTATACCGTTTGGTATGTGCCCATTTATCATCAGCCTCCATCCAGGGTAAGATCTACAATGGCCGGGACCGGCTCACTGGCATGTCCCAGATCCTGGAAATGTCCTTGGCACAAGACAGGGGCTTGTATTCGTTCGCTCTTGCTGCTGTAGGAAATGACCACAAACTTAGTGACTTCAGACAACACAAACTTATGATCTTACAGTTCAGGAAGTCCTAAATCAGTTTCAGTGGACGGAAATCAAGGTGTCGACAGGACCGTGTTCCTTCTGGAAGGCTCTAGAGGAGAATATGTTTCCTTGCCTTTCCCAGCTGCCTGCATTCCCGGGCCCATAGTGCTGCTTCGCCCAGACTTCTGCTTCTGTCATTTCATCTCCTGCTCTGAGTCTGACCCACTCTTTTAAAAAATTTTTTAAATTTATTTTTGAGAGAGAGAGAGACACAACATGAGCAGGGGAGGGGCAGAGAGAGACGGAAACACAGAATCTGAAGCAGGCTCCAGGCTCTGAGCTGTCAGCACAGAGCCCGACGCAGGGCTCAAACCCGTGAAGTGCCAAATCATGACCTGAGCTGAAGTCGGCTGCTTAACCGACTGGGCCACCCAGGCACCCGTGACCCACTCTTATAATGACTCTGTGATTACATTGGGCCCACCCAGACAATCCAGCAAATGTCTCTATTCTGCACTCTAACTTTAACGTATCTGCAAAGTCGTTTTTACCCTGTAAGTTCACATATTCACAGGTTTCGGGAATTAAGATTTGGGCACGTTTGGTGAACCATTACTTTGCCTACCACAGGGCTGATTAAATACATGCCGAATGAACGAATAAATGGATGGATGGGCCCCTTTGCAAATGGAGTGGTGAGTCCTGAATTCCAAGGCTGGCTCAGCTGCTTACTGGCTGTGTGACCTTGGGCAAATCCCCTCTTTCTCTGAGCCGCAGTATCCTCCTTCATTAGGTGTGTTCTGAGCACCCACAGCGTACCCCCCTCATGGTGGACACTGGGAATGCCGAGACAAATAACAGTAGACCCTTGCCTTCCGGAAGGGTAGAGTTTGGCTTCTGGGAAGGGGCCTGAGAAAGAGAAAACCTGACGCAATCTGCTCAGGTCCATATTCCAGGTCACCCCACTGAACTTTCAAGTCCTGAGGGGGTGTCTTACCTAGAAGGTGACATTTCAAATGATGCATGAGTAGGCGTTCATGCGGTAGAGAAGTAGAAAGGGCATTGACGGCCAAGGAGAGTGTGTGGACCTCTTTGAGGAACTATGTTATGGGGAGGGTGGTGCGACCTCACAGGGGAGAGACCAGTGTGGGAGGGAGCATGTCTGGAAAGGAGCCCTTGAAGGCCACAGTCAGGAGCTTGGGCTCTGTCCTCAGGTCAAAGGGCCAGAGCAGGGTTTTGAAGCAGAGAGAGGCCTGTGCACTGAATCTGGGCCGCGCTCTGGCCGCCGTGATGTGGAGAGGGGATTGGGGGCCAGCATCTGAGCCCAGGGTGGAGGTGGCCTGATCTGGGCAGTGACAATGGGGACGGAAGGGGAAGGGGACCGATCCAAGGAAATGTAGGAAGTAGAATCAGTGGGATATGGTGTGAGAACGAGAAGGGGAGGGGTGAGGAAGAGCTGGGAATGAAGAACAGGCAGGATGGAAATGTATGGAAGGCTGTGAAACTGTTGAGAGGATCATGAGTTGGCCCAAGTTGGGATTTGGGGAGAAGCGGCAGAAGACGCTAGTGAGGGCCACGGAAACCAGCCCAGCGGATTCTCATGCCTCTCCCTTTGAAGAGAGATCAATGATGAAGATGATCAAGGGTGTGGACGGGCCTCCGTTCCAGGTGAGGGTCAGGGCTGGTCAGACCCTGTTCACATTCTCACTTGCCTCACCAACAGCCACTGGGGTAAATAGGTAGGGCTGTGAAACCATCGCCCCCCTTTCCAGGTGGGGAAACTGATCCCAGAGCCATCCAGTGGCGTGGCGAAGGCCATACAGTGGGAGGACTCCGGGGAGCACAGGCCTCTAAGAGGCCCAGCTCAAGGGGGATTTTGCAAGTCTCTTGAGACCCAGAGAGAAGGACAAGGCGGGGGTCCCCTCTGAGCTGTTCCAAGCCACAGAGAATTTCCTTTTATTTGAAGGAAGCGGGAGTTCTTCTTTCATAATGTGAATGCCAGAGATTCTGGGCCCACCGGTGACTAAGAGTGTCTGAGGCCAGTGGGTGTAGCAAGTACTTAAATACTAGGCCCTTCTGTCATCCGGTGATTACAGACACCTGGGCTGGGACACATAGGACAAGAGCATGGCCAGCCTGAAGACTCTGTTCCTGGCTGTCCTTGTCCTCCTTGTTGTGATGCTTCAAGCAACTGAGGCAGGTGAGGCTGGGGAGAGGGAGGATTCCCCGTAGAGGCCAGGGTCAGACACTGGGGTATCTTCCTCATGTAGTGGAAAGAGGAGTGGACTGAGAGCGGATGACCCCAGTCTGCTGCTGGCTCTGGGCTAGTCACGTTGCTTCTCTGGGCCTCAGTTTACACATCTGTTAAATGGGTAGTCTTTTTTTTCATTTTTAAATTTATTTATTATTTATTTTGGGGGGGGGAGAGAGTGTGCACGCATAAGCACTGCACCAACAGCACAGAGCCTGATACAGGGCTCGAACTCACGAACCCTTGAGACTATAACCTGAGTTGAGATCAAGAGTCGGATGCTTAACCAACTGTGCCCCGCAGGCACCCTAAATGGGTAGCCTTGAAGGCGTGGAGTCTAGGATCTGTCTTGGCTGGGTTGGGAGGTGGTGGTGGACATGGCCTACTGTCCCCTACTCCAGAGAACTCAAGCATAGGATGCTTGGGGGGTGGAGAAAGAGCCACCAAAAGGAGCCATCTGGGATGGGACCAGGAAGGAGCCGGCCTGACCTTGGAAAGCTGGTCCTGCTCTTCGATCACTTCATTTTTGCTCCAGAACCTGCCCTCCACACCGAGGCCCTACCTTCTCTTCTTGGTCTCAGTGTAAATCCTCCTGCCCTGTGTTGGATGAGGGCATGAGCCCTGGATTGGGAGACAGGCAGCTGTCCTTGGGTTTCCTGAGAGCTTTTCCTGCATTAAAGGCCCCATCAGTTTGGTCCTATTATCACCCCTTTAGTCAGAGGAGGAAACTGGGCCTCAGAGATGTTAAATGACTTGCCCAGGAAGGCCTGGTGACTCAGGGCAGAGCAGGACCCATACCCAGGTCCGCATGACTGGACTCTGCCTGAGTCCTTGTCCTGACTCTCCAGAGTCATGCTGTGTGACTCTGGGCAAGTCGTCTCCCTCTCTGGCTCTCAGCCTCCCCATGTGCACCATGAAGACTAGAGGAGGTGTGAGCTGAAGCAGACTTCTTGGATTGCCTGGGGACTCATCAAAATGCATGTGTGACTCAGCGGGGCCGGGGCTGGGCGCCAAGCCTTTCTGACAAGCTCCCAGGTGATACCGATGGTGCTGGTCCAGGGACCTCGCCGACAGTAGCTGGGCCTCCTTCCTCTGCGGAGTCTCCGGGTCCCACCTGGAAGCTTCGGGCGTCGTCGATTCTCAGTCGTTGTGAATCCCTCTGCCTCCGCCTGACTGACCCAGATCGTAGACACTGAGCCCCTAGTGCTCCTCTGAGACCCTGAGAATGGGGACTCTGGGGACTCCGGGCACCAACCTTCCGCGTGAGGACAGAAATGCTGGCTCAGAGGATGGGGCTGAGAGGGACCCGTCCGTGCCCGGTTGGTGAATCTCCCGAACGTCTCCCTCCCCCAGGCCCCTATGGCGCCAACGTGGAAGACAGCATCTGCTGCCGAGACTACTTCCATCACCCTCTGCCTTTTCGCATGCTCAAGTACTTCTACCGGACCTCGGACTCCTGCCGGCGGCCCGGCGTGGTGTGAGTGTGCGGCTGGGGAGGCAGGGACTTGGAGAGCCGGCCAGGCTGGCTCAGGAGGGCCCAGGAGCCGGCGGGCAGGCAGACCCAAGGATGGGAGGAGCGCGGCCGGCCTCCATCCTTGAAACAGCTCGGCCCGGGCTTGGAGGGTACCAGGGAAAAAACCCCACGTGATCATTCAACAGATAATTTTGGATGCCTACTGCCTGCCAGGCGGCATGCCGGGCTCTGAGCGTGCGGAGCTGAATGAGCAGGGCACCAGCTGGCCGTGTACACGATACAGAGCGTGGAGGCAGTGCAGAGCTGTGGCGTAGGGTGCTCCCATCAGAAGCGTCTGGGACTCATCCTCCCCAGCGCCCTGGGAGTTATCTGAGGCAGCCTATTTTTCCCGGAGGAACGCGGAGCTGACAGAGGGGGCGTCCCGTGGCCAGGCGCGGCTACTGCGCTAACTCGGGGAACCCTGCCGGCCGAACTGCTAGGAGCGAGATCATTTCCATTGTTTTAAGTTTATTTATTTATTTTGAGAGAGAGAGAGAGAGAGAGAAAGAGTGTGAGTGGGGGAGGGGCAGAGAGATCGGGAGAGAGAGAGAGAATCCCAAGCAGGCCCTGCGCTGTCAGCAGGGAGCCCGACCTCACAAACCCTGAGATCACAGCCTGAGCCGAAATCAAGAGTCGGACGCTCAACCGACCGAGCCACCCCGGCGCCTCTATTTCCATTTTGGGAACGGGGAAACAGGTGCAGGGAAGGGAAGTGATTTGCTCCAGGCCGCCCTGTTGGAACCAGGACTCCTGGGTCCTCGTGCAGGGCTTTCTCCTGAGGTTCTTGCTCTCCTTTGGCTCTTTCCCTCCGTTTCTTTACTTCCCTTTCCGTAGCCTGGAGCCAAGGCCCGTGCCTGCCACCCACGGGCTAAGTGACTGGGCCTGTCCCTGGGGCTCCAGCTCCTCTAGACCGATGCCTGCCAAGGCGCTCACCAGGGTGTCTGGGCCTGGGGGCTCATGACCCCCTTTGGGGCTCCATCATTATCACCTCATTTGCTCCTCCTTACTCCTTGTCCATCCCTCCCAGGGGGGGGGTGGGGGGGTGGGAGTCGGGGGGGGGGGCGGTCTGCAGATGAATAACAAAGAAGTGGGTTTTGGTAACTTGGACTCTGAGCCTCCGTGTCCCCATCAGGGGAACAGGGGCGATCGCCTTCACTTATTTTTATTTACCAAACACGTAGAGAGTGCTTGCTAAATGCAGGCACGTTGTAAACACTTTATAAATATTAACTCATTTAATCCTTGAAACAACCTTATGTTGTAGGTACTGTTATGATCCCCTTTTTACAGGTGAGGAAATGGGCCCAGCGAGGTTATGGGGCCTCCTGAGGATCACAGGACACAGGAATAGGAAATGGAAGGTGTGATGCTCGATGCCTGGCATATAATAGAGGCTCAGCCCAAGACAGCACATGTGATTATTGGATTGTGAGCCAGAAGAGACTCTAGAAAGAATGTGCCTTGACAAACGGGGAGATCGGTTCAGAGAGGGGCTGAGTCTCACCCAGTGTCACACAGCGGCCAGGGCAAGCTGTCCACGAGGCCAAGATCAACACTGGTGCCTTCTTTTTCTTTCTGTTCATTGAGTGTCTGTGGGGTGAGGGGCAGATTAGGGGAGAAAGGGAAGCCAGAGCTTCTAGGCCTCATGGACAAGCTCTTGAGAGGCAGAAAGGGAGCCGGGCTGGGGGGATGTGTCTGACCACCGGCCAGCTTTAAGTCCCTTCCCACCCACAATGGCCGAGGCACAGTGCCCCAAGGGCCTGGCCTGCCACTCACTGCACCTGGGACAATCGGGGAGACTTAGCCTGCAATTGCTGTGTGCTCTCAGGTCACTGTCTACTCCACCACTCTGTGCTCCGTGCCCCCAGGGGCCTCGGTGAATCAGATCGAAACCAGCTCCGCACTCGGCCTGCTGCTTTACCCCTTCAGGCCCCACCTTCCTCACCTATGAAATGGATAGAAAATAGGGCCTCATAGGGTTGTTGTAAGGATTTACTAAAAAAAAAAATCAATGTTAAGGGGAGCCTGGGTGGCTCAGTCGGTTAAGCGTCCGACTCTTGCTTTTGGTTCAGGTCATGACCTCGAAGTTTCCTGAGTTGGAGCCTCGCATCGGGCTCGGTGCTGACAGCTCAGAGCCTGGAGCCTGCTTGGGATTCTGTGTCTCCTTCTCCTTCTGCCCCTCCCCTGCTCACATTCTGTCTGTCTGTCTCTCTCAAAAATCAATAAACATTAGAGTAACCTTAAAAAAGAAAAGAAAAGAAAAGCAATGTTGAAAGTCCAGGCCAGCCCCTGGCACAGTGAAGCTCCTACTCTCTGCTGTGCGCCACCCTGGACATGCCAGTGCATATGAACTTATCTAATCTTCATTCAAATCCCATGAGGTTGGACCACGATTGTTATTCTCATCTCACAGCTGTGCCAGCTGAGGGACACGCCGACCATGGCAGAGCGAGGCCAGAGGAGCCGGCTCCAAAGTTCACGCTCTTGGCTACAATGTCAGCAGTGATCAGGAGATTCTTGGGTATTCCATTTCCTGGCCTAACCTGGCGCTCAAGCCTAGACCAAGAGTCCAGGCAATTCTAGCTACTCTTCCCCGCCTCTCCCCGCTTAAGAAGTATGTTTACATACAACAGGGGCCTCCTCACCTTTGAACCGCTCTATATAGCAGGTACCCCTGCATAGGGTGGGTGCCTCATAAATGTTAAGTGACTCTGGCTAGCGGGCATCTCTGCATACAGTAAGTGACTCATAAATGTTAAGCTTCCAGAGAAGGGATGTGGCATCCTTGCTGCATGCTAATGCTCCCTCATCACCTCCCTGGTGTCTCCTTCCAGGTTCCTCACAGTCAGGGACCGGGAGATCTGTGCTGACCCCAGGCTGCCCTGGGTGAAGAAGATTCTGCTGAAGCTGAGCCCATGAGGAAGGGCGCTGCCCTGCTGACCGTGGCCCTGGCTCCTCCAGGAAGGCTCACAGAGCCCCACCTCTCGGCCGTTACAGCTGTCCCTCAACAAAGCGTGTGCCGATGGATCTCTCCGCAATCTCTTATCTCTGTGCCTGTAGCTGTCACCCTCCGAGGAGCCTCCACACTGTCACTCGTCTCCCCTCTTGTCCCTCTGACCCATTCTCTGCCCCACCGCGGCCAGAGGGGCCACGATCCTGGTCAGTTACCTCCTGCTCAAAACCCTTGCATGGCTCCCCATTGTCCCAAGCTGAGAGCTCCTGAGCCCGGCACCCCTGTCTCCGGCCCTGCCTCATTTCCCTTCACACTTGGAGGACTCCAGCTCCCTGTCCTCCAAATCCGTGCCGTACACTTCCACTTCCAGGCCTTTCCCCAGGGGATGCCTCCCCACCACCTGTGCGTGTCCAGCCCAACCAGCCCTCCGAGGCTCTGCTCGAGCCAAGCAGCCAGCAATTGAGTTTTATATTTCAGCTGTCCCCTGGCCCTCTGTCCCTTCTTAACAGCCCTGATCACTGTCTGCCCAGAATTCTCAGGACTCGGGGGGCTCGTCCTCCAGCCCCATGGGCTGGATCATGGTCCCACACCTGTTACTTTGTCTACTGGCCTCCAACACAGAGCACAGGGCCTGGCTCCGAATCAGGGCTCGATGAATGGCTACAGACAGAATCAATAAAAGGAATGTTCCTCTGCCATGGCCCATCCCCCAAAGGCCCTGACACATCAATACAGAGACTCAAGTTCATCTAGAAAGCAGCCAGTTGAGTCAATTGTGAAGCCTCAAATTTACCCAGATTCACCTCTCTTCCGCATTTTACCTCTGTGTTGGGTCTCTTTACTCTTTCTCATTTCCCTCTTGCTCCTGTAACCTCTGACACCCAGGCTTGACATCTTTAGAGTTCCCCACTTTCCCTTTCTTCTTCCCCAAATAACCGATAACCAAATTTATGCTATGGTGTGAATGACTACCCTTGGCTTGATATTGCAAGCTCTAGCTATATTTCTATAAGAAAAGAGGGCAAATGCTCAAGAGGCCAAAGGGATGAATGGCAAGTTTTAGGAACCGTGTGGGACGGGGGCGAGGTGGCACTTTCCTGGCCCTGGGAGTGTGTAGGGTACAGTTGAGTGAAAGAGCCTTGGGTGGAGATTGTTCTCAGCTGGCAGGGGCCAAGATAAATCCCGGGATTGGGGGCTTTTCTGCATTTCCTTGGGGACAATAGATTCCCCAGGTAAAGGAAATAAACTTGACATGTGCTTGCTTCTTTCCAAGGGAGCCTGGTACACTTTAGCAGGGTGGTGGTTGCTGCGTGATTCTGAGGAGACCATCCACCCTCTCTGAGCCTCACTTGAGAACGAGAAGACCCATATTATGGGGTTGCTGTGGCGCTCAGGTCCAAGACATGGGGAACGAAACTCAGTGTCTTCCAGGGCCTGGAGCCCCGGGGTCATCTGCCCACCATGAACGCTGCCGAGCATAGGGCCTGCAGGCGTCCTGGGATTCCCCTCCCCTCCTGTCCTGCCCTGGTCCCTCAGGTCTTCTGAAAAATAAACCTTCTACAACAGTGTCTGCTTGATTCCTTGGCGTTTGCTGGCCCTGGAAGGTGGGGCAGGGGGCACGATCGCCCCCTCTCCCCCACCGGGGAAGCCCTTAACATTACTGACATGTGAGCTGGCCTGCCTAAGGTCACCCTGTGAGTCAGTGGGAAGCCGGGGCTATACACGAGGACCTGGGGAGTAGCGGTGCAGGTGCCAAGAGAAAACTCCAGACATTTGACCACCAGGCTTGCCCACCTTCATCACCCCCCCATCCTCCTCCCCCACCCTCTTGTCAGGAGGATCTGATGAAACCATTCATTCAGCCCCTAAGTCTAGAGCTTTAGGCAGCATATTCAGTGAGCCAATCAGTCAGTCAGTCATTTAGTCATTGAGTCAATAACCCAGCCTCAACTTTCCCCCCTCAAGGGTCACCGCAGTGGAGGAGGAAAGTGTGTTAGTCAGGAAAGGCTGCTTCCTGCAACAAAGAGCTCCAAAATCTCAGTGGCTCAATTCCACCGAAGGTGTTTTTCTTCTCGTGTGACATCTGATGCTGGTTTGGGGGTTACCTTCCACGGGGTCATTCAGTGACCCGGGCTCTTTCCTTCTCACAGCCCGCCCTCGTCCAGGACCCGGACTGCTCTCCGTCCTCCCCGAGACGGGGAAAGAGGACGTAAGCTTGTGGGAGGACCTTATGCGCCAGGCCCGGAAGCAGGGGCTCCTCGCTTCTGTCCACCTGCTATTGGCGGAACGCAGTCACGTGGCCACCCTGACCGCAAGGGATGCTGGGAAGTGCAGCCAAGCTGTGTGTCCGGGAGGAGGGGCTGGGTATGGGGAGCGTCTCCCCCGTGTGCTGTGGACCTGCTTTTCTGGAGTTCCTGGAGCTTGGCTCATTCTGCCAAAACAACAAAGAAGGACGCCGCTGTCCTTGGGATATCGTCATTATTTCCTCAGCATAAGCATCCTCCATGGACATCTTGGCACAAGTGGCCTTTTCTCCCCTTCAGATCTGGCTCTCGCGGTGCGATTTCCAGGGCAGTGGCTTCAGACACCAGGAGCACTTGTCTGGGAGGCAGGGAGAAGCATGGGGAAGGACATACCTCATGGATTCAGATAATCACAGGAACTCTCACTGCCTGGGAGTCTGGAGAAAGTTACTTGGTCCCTGTGAGCCTCAGTTTCTCCCTCTGTGAACAGAGAACAATGAAAGCAGTTATCATGAGGTTACCAAGAGCACATGAGGGTGTGAGAATCCAAGAGATAGAAGGCACAGCCTAGATAAGCGGAAGCCAATGAGATAAGACAGCCTCATATAGAAAATGGGCAAAGGCTTGAATATATATTTCTCCAAACAAGGTGTTCAAATGATCAATAAACACAGGAAAAGACTCTCAACATCACGAATCATCAGGAAAATGCAAATCAAAACCAGATGGCTATATCACTTCACACCCGTTAGGACGGCTGTTATAAAACACAAACAATAGAGCGTGGAACTCTGGATCTGGGGGTTGTAAGTGCCAGTCCTACCTTAGGTGTAGAAATTACTTAAAATCTTGGGGCGTCTGGGTGGCCCAGTCGGTTAAGCATCTGACTCTTGATTTTGGCTCAGGTCATGATCTCATGGTTCTTGGGATCAAGCCCCATGTCTGGCTCTGCACTGACTGGAGCCGGTTTGGGATTCTCTCTCCCACTCTCTCTCTCTCTCTCTGCCCTTCACCCCACCCATGAGCTCTGACTCTCTCTCTCAAAATAAATAAATAAACATTAAAACAATTCAAAAGATCAAAATATATTTAAAAAACAAAATAAAATCTTAGAAAAAAAAGATAAGCAAGAGTGTTGAGGGTGCAGAGAAATTGCAAGCTCGTGCATTGGTGGTGGGACTGTAAAATAGGACGGACGTTGGGAAAACAGTATGGTGGTTCCTCAGTAAATTAAACATAGAATGACCGTATCTTCCAGTAATCTCACTTCTGGGGAATCGAAAGCAGGGACTGGACCAGACATTTGTACACCCATGTTCATAGCAGCATCCTCCATAATAGCCAAAAGGTGGGAACAGCCCCAGTGTCTGACAGGTGATGGAGAAGCAAAACGTGGTATATACACACAATGGAATATGACTCAGCCTTAAAAAGGAAGGCAATTCTTTGCCCCGCTGCGACATGGATGAGCTTTTGAAGACACTAGGCTAAGTGGAATAAGCCAGTCCCAAAAGGACAAACGCCGTATGACACCTAAGTCAAAGTCATGGAGACAGAGAGCAGACTGGCGGTTGCGGGGGCAGGGGAGGAATAAGTGGGGATTATTGTTCAATGGGCCCTGCGGTTTGGTTTTGCAAGATAAGAAAGTTCGAAAGATGGATGGTGGTGATGGTTACGCAGAGGTGTGAATGGCCCTGAACCAAACACTTAGAAATGGTTAAAAAGGTAAATTTCCCGATATGTATATCTTGCCACCTTATAAAAGGGGGTGTGGCCAGGTCTGTGCACAGACAGGAAGGGCCAAGTGCATGTGAACAGCTTTTCCTATGGACGGAAAGAGGTGAGCAGAGCTGGGTGAGGTGGAGAAGAACTAGGTAGGACTGCCCCCCAGGGGCCCTGGAGATGGCCCTCTCACTGGCCACCCTGTCCCTCCTACCATCCCGGGGCCCCACAGGCGTGGCCCTGGCACCCTGCTCCGCTGTTTCTGTTCCGCTCCGGGGGCTAGGGCAGGCCCGCCCCTCCCTCAAGAACACGCAGGCTGCCTGCTCCCCGGGGCACCCAGGCGGCTCCTAGATGCCCTGAGGAAGGTGTGTGGAGGATGCCCCCTCCCCTCCTCTCCACCGACCCCTGAGGAAACCCTTTCTCCTTGCCACCCAGTGCTGTTCTAATTGTTGCTCTAGTTATTCCTCAGCTCAGAACCTCCCCAGGTCCCCTCGGCCCCGAACAGAACTGTCACTCCTCACACCAGCTTTAAGGTGCCCACCAGCAGCCTCCCCGCCCACTTCTTCCTCAGAGCCAATGGCCCCAGACCACTCCTCCTCCCCTTTTTCCCTTGGTTAGCTTTTCTCCCTGCCAGGAATGGTATGTCAAAATCCTGCCCATTTGCCCAGTGCAGGTTACTTACAAATCACATCTGACTCTTAATTTTGGCTCGGGTCATGATCCCAGAGTTTGAGTCTTGCATAGGGCTCTGTGCTGGGCTTGGAGCCTGCTTGGGATTCTCTCTCTCTCTCTCTCTCTCTCTCAAATAAAAAACAAAACAAAACAAAACAAATTACAAAGGGGATAACCCTTCTCCAGATCATCAATCAATCCACCAAGAGCAGCAGAGGAAACTGTGTCCAGGATGGATATAAAAAGTGCGATGGGAAGGAACAGCATTATTCACAACCGAGCCTTGCTAAGAACATGTGGCAGGGCTCTAATCGAGCCTACAGGTCTAACTCCAATTTACAGGAAGTGAATAGGTTAGGGGAACGAATTAGATGAGATCACAAGGAAACCATTAGATAAATTATGAGATCAGTGTGTAAGACAAGAGTCTTGAAACTCTTCAGAAAGTGGTGTGCAGGGGATCTTTCGTAGGCTAAAAAGAAATGCCAGATGCAAGGCATAAACCTAGATTGGATTCTGGTTCAAAAAATAAAAGTAAGAGAAAAGGAGGGGAGGGAAGGAAGGAGGAAAGGAGGGAGGAAGAAGGAAAGAAAGAAGGGGGAAAAAAGAAGGAAAGAGAAAGGAAGGTGAAGCTATAAGATACACTTTGGGGACAATGGAGAAATTTGAATAGTAACCAAATATTACATGACATACAGGATATATTGTTAATTCTGTTAGGTGGGGTAATAGTATATTTATGTAAGACAGTATCTTTATACCGCGGAGATGCGTGTGGAAGGATTTAGGGGCAACGTTTCAGACATACATAATTTACTCTGAAATGGCTTGGCAGAAAAAAAAAGATAAAGCAAATATGGGAAAACGCTAATCATTGAATTTCGGTGCCGAAGATATGAAAGGTCTTTGTTCCATTCCTTCTTTATTGTTTAGACTTTTTCAAAACTACACTGTAAAAGAAACACAGCAAGATTCTGCCCGTCTTCTGATTGAAACATGATCTCTCACTCTCTCTCGCTCCTGCTTTCCTTGAGTCCTGGACAAGAATCAAGCCTTCTCACCCTGGCCTGGGACAGCTGGGACAGCCTTAGAGTCTGCGGTAGGACTTCTCTTTCCTACCGAGCTGGGGCTCCTTGGAGCAAGGACTCTGCGTATTTGCCTTTGGGTCCCACATGCCACAGGGCCAGGCACGCACCAGGGCTTAACAGCAAACACTCACGGCTCCTGTGTCCCTGGCCCTGTGAAAGTCCTTAGTTTTATGAACTCCCCCATGAGCGACTGGGTGAAGTGGCTATTAGCATCCCATTCTACAGATGGGGGAAGTGAGGCTCAGAGAAGTTAAGTAACATGTTTGGCCCCAGGTCTTGGCTGATTTGAAAGCCTAGTTACTGTGTCCAAACGGAATTATCTAAACTGAGTTCTTAACACCTTGATAAGGTAGGTGGGGTTGACTATTCCAATATTGTGGGGGGAGGAGTTGGGCTGGAAGAGGGTAGGAATGTCCCCAGGGGCTGAAGAAGGAAAAGCTGAGCCGTACTTTGTGTTTGAACACCTTATGGGTGTAAACTCACTTAATCCTCAGCCGTCCTCACAGTGGGGATAGAGGGAGGTGGTGTAGCCTGGTGGTCATGACCTCAGATTCCAGGGCCAGCTGGCTGGGGCAAATCCAGTCTCCCTCACTTCTTGGCTGGTGAACTCTTGCATTCCTTAGTTTCCTCATCCATAAAATGGACCAGAGGTAGGGAAGCTGTCCGAGATCACACAGGAGTAGTACCATACCCAGGGCCACCTGATTCCAAAGTTCCTGCTTTCTAAATACTTCTTTGGAGGAGAAAGTCTGGGGCCAGGGGAACAAGGGTCTTAAGGCTTCAAATACCTGGCCCGACCTGGTTCTTGTCCTTTGTGAAGTGGAGGGCTTCCTAGGACTTGTCCCTTGCCTCCACCCTCCCTCTACTTCCCTTGCCCCTTCTCCTCCCGCTTCTCCCTTCCCCCTGCCCTGCCCTTCCTCCCTCTCTTCTCCTTCTCCCCTGCCCCCTACCTACATCTTCATCTGCTCCTACCTACATGGGCAGGGTAGAAAGAACCTTGGACTTCAGTTGTTACCACTGCTTGTCCCTCTCTGCGCCTCAGTTTTCTGAGCCTTAAGATGAGGGCCTGGACAATGGAAATGTGAAGGTCACTGGCTTTATATCTGCTTGGGACTGGGACGGATTCTCCAAGCCTGGTGCACTGGGCCCGAGCCAGGGGTGCTCCCTCCCCATCAAGAAGGGGTGTTCAGCCTCCTACCTCCACACCCCAGCAGAGGGGAGGGAGGGGCCTCTGGCTGTAGGACCCAGCCCAGCCTAGACCAGCTGGGGCAGTGGCTCGGAGATAAACTGGTTTCCGGCTGGCTGGTAGCCAAAGACACCTAGATGGGAGTGGGGTTCATTGGTAACTCCTGGCATCAGGCTGGGCTAGGTGACTGTTGGACTCCTCTGGAGTGTCAGTAATTGCCATGGCCTTCAGGGACGGCTGCCATCGAACGGACACACCTCCATGCATCTCCAGCAGCGTGGTGGGGGCTGCCCACACCACCTGCGATGGAGGGAGAACCAGGAAAGTCAGAGCTGCAAAGCCCCCCCGCAGTGGGTCAGCCCAACTCCCTCCTGTGCAGAGGGAGAAACGAGGTCCCCCAAGAGAGGGAGGCCTTCTTCAGGGCACCTACCAAGGTGCAGTCAAGGACAAGCCAAGAGGCACAGAGCTACCCAGGGTGAGACCGGCAGCCATGTGCCTCGCGGGGGTCAGAGCTGGATTGGCGGTGGGTGTAAAGGAGGAAAGGAGAGGTCGAGGAGCTGGAGGCAGGGAGGCCAGGGCGCTTTTCTGTGTCCTAAGCTACACACGCCCCTGTGCGTGTCTAGTCTGTTCTCCACCCTAGTGCTCTGAATGACCTGAGGTGATTCCACCCCCTCTCTGGGCCTCAGTTTCACCATCTGTCCCTATGAAGTTGGATGGGATCATTCCTTCAGCAAACACGTACTGTACTGAGCCCCTGTTGTTTGCCAGGCTCCACGCAGGGCTCGGGGATACATTGATGAACGAGCTCCCCCAGGAACTGGGGCTTCGAGGGGGAAAAGTTGGGGGGTCTTTCATGAGGTGGAAGAGATCTGTCTCCCAGATCAAAGGAGAGCTTGTCAGATCCAAACTGTAGGGTCCTGAGACCCTCCTGGCTTGCTGGCAGCCAGCACTCTGGTCTTCCGTCGTTTTGTTTGTTGCTTAGTTAGGGCTGGGGTCCCGGGCCAGAATCTAGGGTGGGTGGACGTAGGTAGCCCCTCGGGGGGGTGGGGGGGGGTAGAGAATGCCCTTTGAATGGCTTCCCAGGCAGGTCTGATGTGAGGAACCCTAGCGAGCAGCCGGCCAGTACCCCCTCCCCTCCCCCCACTGCTGCAGGCCCCAGCCAGCTCCGTTCCTTGTTCCTTGGCAACGTCCTGAGGAATCCAGCGCTTGCTGCACACTGGCTCCCTTCCTCTCCCCTCCCATCCGCCTGCCTGGGGGAGCTGGAGGCGGAGGCAGAGGCAGCGAGCCCCATAATAAAAAGCCATCATAGAAAGCGACAGAGCTCAGGAGGCGAGGAACAACACTGAGCTCAGACCTCGGCCCCTGTCCGGACCCCCCACCCGGATCGCCACCCGTCCTCAGCCATGGCTCCACCACCTCTCTCGTGGCTGCTCCGCTTGGCTGCCCTCTGCCATCTGACCACGCTGCTAGCCGGTGAGTGTGTGGGGGGCTCCAGGCCCACTTGTGCCCTTCAGGCCTGACATGGGGTGGGGGGCCAGCCCCCGCCTGGGTAAGGTCCATAGCGGCTCCTTCCAAAGGGTGTGGTAGAGGGGGCTGGGCTCCTCCCTGACCCCAGATTCAGGGCTGCCCCTCCCGCTAGAAAGGTTTCCAGGCTCAGAGGCTGCCCGCCTGGGCCAGTGAGCAAGGTAGCTACTGCTTGGCAGTGCAAGGAGGTGGTGTGGACGGCAGAGGGGTGCCAGGCACAAAGGGGGGTCTTAGGAGGAAGGGGGGCCTGAGGAGGTCCCTGCTGGGCATCTGGGTGGGAGACCCTGGCTGACAGTGGGCCGGGTCTCCCCGCCGGGGGTTAATGGGTCACTGGCAGCCCTGACTCCTGAGTCTCAGCCCTGGCCATGGTTAGGATTCTCTCCTGCCCTGATGTTGAGTAGGGGGCCCAGGACCAGTGGAGATCAAGGTCATTGCAGATCATGGGTTGGGCTTGTTGCTGTTGCTCTGGTCTGTAGTCCCAATCCCTCTGCCTGTCTCTCGACCCTGATACCATCCTCCTCCTCCGAGCATAGCTTAGAAAATGCCTTTGCCTCCAAATACTTGCTTTCCGGAGCCTAGGACGTGGTAGGGCATGATGTCTACATCTCACTGACATGATTAAGATGGAGGCCCAGGGAGGTTTAGAAGCTGGCCTGGGGATGCAGAGCCAGCAGGTAGGGCAGGAGAGAGCATGTCTACAAGCTTTCCACCTCTGTGGGCCACGGGCCTCCGAGAACTGTCTGAGCCAGACCACCTGGCAGGCTGAGGCTCAGAGAGGCTAGGATCCTGCCTTGGGACGCACAGCAAGTCTGAGAGAATGAAAACAGTCTCAAGCTTCCAGGACACCTCCAAGAGGCAAACTGCATTTTGAGTCCTTCTGTGTGGGGAAAACCAACAGCAGACCCGGGAGCAGGTGGGACAGGGGGCGGGCAACAGAGGCCAAGTGCTGCTGGCTGCCTGCGTCCTGGGCTTGAACCCTAAAGCCAGAGGTGTTTGGAGGTAGTGAGCACTAGAAGACAGGGAGTCAGATGGAAGTTTCTTTGCCATAGCCGTGACCCCGAGCGGGGTCTGGCCTTCTTTGGTCCCAGCTACTACACCTTTGAATATAGCTATTGCTTTTGGAATTGGAAGATGGATATACTTATATTAAGCCAGGCTGTGGGTGTAGGAGTGAAGGGCTCGTATGGTAGGATGAAGAGGGAGTCCCAGGTTGGGGGGGGGGCCCTGGACACTCTTTATTTCTGCCCTAATCTTGGTCACTGACTTTGCTGGAAGATACACTGTTTCAACCTTTCTGAGCCTCAATTTCACCTCCTCCTCCTGGCATTGGGCTAGACTCACCTTGGAGGTCTTCACCCACACTGACGTTTGTGGCCCTGAGAGACCCCCTGGGAGTCCCAGAGGACTGTGGGGTGTATGGTGTGGTCCAGAAGCCAGAGACACCCCGGTTTGGGGTGGGGGGGGCTGGGTGCTTTGTGGCTGCAGCTCTGGCTGGTGCAGGGCAGATGCGTCAGTCCCCAAATGTAGGTTTGCGGGGCTGTGGCAGGGGGGAGGCTCCTCTGCTTTATATAACAAACCTGCAGATACAAGTCAGAGCAGAGAATTTTTCCCCCGAGCACTGACGCATTCACTCCTACTCAAGCCCTGACAAGAAAGAGGGGGGAAAAAAAACCCTGTCTTATGCTGCCGTAGTCTGCCCCCAGATTAGCTGTGGAGGTGGATGGGGAAGGCAGGGGGGATAAATTCAGAGTGTCAGATCCAGGCCCCTGTCGAATTTAAATGAAAATTCCTCCATTTCTTTGTGAGTTAAAATTTCATGTGTCACAAAGTGCTTTCTTGTGAATTTTGTTCATTCACTGAACAAGAATTTCATGGGCATCGACTGGGTGCCAGGCACTGTTGTAAGTGTTGGAGCCACATCAGTGAATAAAACTGCCAAACACCCCAGTCCCCAGAGTGCTGAACCCGCACTGGGGAAGACAGATAACACAAAAAATAAATCAGTCAACGATTTGGTCTGTTAGAAAGAAAAACATGCTGTGATTTATTTTATATTGAAATTTTTTTAATGTTTATTTATTGCAAGAGAGAGCAAGTAGGGGAGGGCAGAGAGAGAGAGAGAGAGAGAGAGAGAGAGTGCCTTTGCACGGCCACCACAGAGCCCTACTTGGGGCTCAAACTCAAGAACCCTAAGATCATGACCTGAGCTGAAATCAAGTCGGAAGCTTGAGCCACCCAGCCGCCCCAACCTGCTGTGATTTAAATAAATATGGAGGGGGGCTCACAGGGGGGAGGTGTTGAAATGTTAAGTAGGTGTCAGGAGGGGCTTCCTCCTCCTTTGGCCCCCCTCCCCCAGGGGGCATTTGGGAATTTCTGAAGACATTTTTGTTATTACAAACGTCCCGACATTTCTGGGCTGGGGATGCTCAGAAATCTCGTGGGTGGAAGGCAGGGATGATGCTAACCATCCTTTAGTGTACGAGACAGTTCCCACAACAAAGAATTATCTGGTCCAAAATGTCAATGGTATCACTGTTGAGTAAACCCTACTCTAAAGGTCCGGATATTTAAAAATATGTATTCTGGGGCACCTGGGGGGCTCAGTCGGTTAAGTGTCCGACTTCGGCTCAGGTCATGATCTCACAGTCCGTGGGTTCGAGCCCCGCGTAGGGCTCTGTGCTGACAGCTCAGAGCCTGGAGCCTGCTTCGGATTCCGTGTCTCCCTCTTTCTCTGCCCCTTCCCAGCTCACTCTCTGTCTCTCTGTCTCTCAAAATAAAAAAGTCTTTATTCTCGCAACCACCCTGTGAAGCAGATAGTATCACGTCCCTTTTACAGGTAAGGGAACTGAGGCTCAGACAGCCTAAGGGACTTGTCCAGGACACACACCTGAGCAGTGGCTCAAGCCCCGTCTCTATCACCTCACCCAGAAACCCACACCATTCTTGTCTCCTCCTGCCTGTAAGCCTCTGGTCCAGCCTACAGGATACCTCCTCCAAGAAGCATCCCTTGATTACTTGCAGCGGGAAGTGGTCTCTCCCTCATGCAAATCTCAGCATATTTGGGGCATATTCTGAAACATGGTGTTTCCACCTGATATTTAAGGCTGTTTAGAACAGCAGGATGTCCGGAGGCTGGGAGGAAAACAAAATCTGCCACTAAGCAGATGTGGCCTTGGACAAGTCGTTTAACCTCTCTGGTTATCAGCTTCTGCATCAATAAAATTGAGATAACAATACTCCCTTTGCAGGGATGCTGGGCACTAATCGGAGCAGATGCACCTGTGCTAAGACAGGGTCCAGTACACAGAATAAGTTATGATACTCTGTGGGGGTGCCTTGGCTGCACTTCAGGCTGAGACCTTCTGAGAGCGGAGACAGGCCTCCTCACTGTGCCTCACAGCACCCAGCGCAGGGCCTGGCAAGAGGGAAAATCAGCATTTGACTGAGAAAACGCTGCCAGCTAATAGTGTTTATTGGGATTGAGGTACTCTCTCTAAGCTCAGCACCAGCACCAATGGGAGAAAGGGCTCAGGGTTAAGAACAAGAGGGCCTGGGCCTTTGTAGATACTCAAAGTACTTCAGATAAGTGTTGGCTGAATCAGGAAGTGGATGGATAAGATGGATGGACGGATGGATGGATGGATGGACGGATGGGGAGGTAGGTGGAGGGATAAGTAGATTAAGACTTTATTTCATTCAATGAATATTTACTGAATGTCCACTTTGTGCCGGGAAGCACTGTGACACCAAGACCGACAAGGTCCCTGCCTTCTTGAAACTGATATGACAGTAAATGGCTGTCTGGTTGGAAGCATTATCTCCAATGACAGAGAAGAAAATTTCAGTTCTGAGAAGAAAAACCCCCTTGGGTTAGTTCTACAACCCTTCCGCAGGCAAAACCAACGACAGAACCTGGCCAACGGCATTTAGGCACTGTGGCAGACGGTGGGGACTTTGGGGACAGGCTGACTTTGTGGCTCTTTAAAGCCCTGGAGGTGAGCAGTGGGATGTAGAGTCAAGGGAGCAGACTCACACAACCTAGCATATCCCTCCTGCCCACTGGCAGCCTCCCCCTGGCTCCAGGTCACCCCGGGGCACTGTTTTGGGGGTCTCTCAGAGGAGGACACCTACCAGATCAATCCAGGGAATTGCCTTCCTGGCTCTATTCAACAGAGTCTGGGGAGGATGCAGCTGAATCATTCCAAAGGCAGGTGATGAGGCTGCAAAGTAACTTTCACATTCTCGTCCCTCAGAGGGAAAGGGCAGCCTGTGGCTTAGGGACCGGCCACTGGAGTGCTTCCTGCCCACCTCGGGAACTGCTAGTGCAGCCCCGTGATGGCCCAGGCTCGCGCAGCCCTGCCGACCCGGAACCACCCTTCCACAGTTGGGGTGGGCTGAGGCTACGGGGGAGCGATGGGAGAGGAGGCGGCACATTCTAGAACGGGTGCATGTGCGTGCATGTGCTTGCACCTGTAACTGGGAAGGCAGAGTCTGTTTGCACATCCATGTCCGTGTGAAGACTTGTGCATGACTATTCTCATGCACCCGGTTCTGCAGGGCTAGAGACCGTTCAGCTCTCTGGACTCCACTGCCCTAGAAGTCGTGGCCTCTAGAATTTTGCAGAAACCCTCTGGGGTCTTGCTTCTGCTGCATATGACCCTGACCCAGCTCCGAAACTCCGGCCCTTCCTTATTTTTCACATACCCTTCTTGAGAAGACACCAAGCAGAATAAAATGTTGCTGGAGATTTTAGGGCAAGGAGGAAGGAGGAAAGGATAAGTAATACAAACAGCTTTGCAAATGTTTACATAAAATATTTGATCTCTCAGCGATCTGTTGAGTCACTCTCGCCCTGTCCTGAGGTTTCTCTCTGGCTCCATGCCATCAGCAGGCCACTAGCCGTCCCACTGTGCCCCCACCCCACACACAGCCCCCATTTCCTACCCCTCCTCCTTACTCCTGCTCCCTTGTTTCGCCCAGGGGGCTCCAAATGGCCCCTTCGGTTCCCCTTAGCAACTGCTCCCACACTCCCACAGTCACACACACCCCAAGGGGGTCTTAATGGCAGAACAAAGGATCCCCCCTACTCAGCAGACCCAGCTCCCAGCTTCCTGAGAAGGTGGTTGCACTTACAGATTTAAAATTTGTTATCTGTTACATGTGCCTGATCATACGTACGCCTTTATGTGTTTTTGTGGGGGGGCGGGTATGTGTGTGCCATTTGGTTTGTGGGTGTGTGTGTACGTGTGTGTGTGTGTCGTAGGGTGGGCCCGTGAGATGTGGTGGACAGGGGTCTGGGCGTGTCTCAGAGGTCGCGGAAATACACGAATACCGATCAGCCTGAGAGGGAGGAGTGGGGTGTGTATGTGGGGCATTGGAGGGTCGGGGGACAGTAGTTGAGCTGGTGACTTACTGGGGGAAAGGGGGTGTGGGGGGTGCATAGACCCATGGGCCCACAAGGGTCTCGCAGGAGACCCTGTCTCATCACTTGCTGGCTGTGTGACCTTGGGCAGGTCCCTGTCACTCTCTGATTTGTCTCCCCTTCTGTACACTGACCAACTACAGTGACTTAATTTTATTAAAAAAAACTTTTGTAGCTTTTTAAAAAGTTTTTATTTATTTATTTTGAGGGAGAGAGAGAGAGAGAGAGAGAGAATGCGAGGGAGGGGCCGAGAGAGGTTGAGAGAGAGAATCCCAAGCAAGCTCCACACTGTCAGCGCAGAGCCAGATGCGGGGCTTGAACTCATGAACCGCGAGATCATGACCTGAGCCAAAACCAAGAGTCGGATGTTTAACCGACTGAGCCACCCAGTCACCCAGCAACTTGGTTTTGAAAATAAACCCTTACGACGTGCCAGGCAGTAAGAGCTTCATAAGTGAGAATGCATCTTCATTAATTTCTATAACATCCCTAAGAGGTAGATACCATCACTGTCCCTATTATACAGGTAGGGAAACTGAGGCATAGAGAGGTTTGGCAGAGGATGGGGGGCCGGGGTCAAGGGCCTCGAAGAGCAGGGTGTGCAGGGCATCGGCTGTGTCCTGGATGGTGTGGCTGGCACCAGCTGGCCTGGGACTGGGAAGCCAGATGCCCTTGGACAGTCCTGCTGACTGGGGGCCTCTGTGGGCTCAGGACAGCACCTCGGTGTGAAGAAATGCAACGTCACCTGCAGCAAGATGACCTCGGAGATCCCCGTGGCCTTACTAGTCCACTACCAACGAAATCAAGAATCCTGCGGCAAACGTGCCATCATGTAGGTACTGGGCTCTTGGCCTCTACTAATCCCTGTCCACATCCTTCCTCCTCGACCTGGGCTCCTGCCAAGGGCCTCTGCGAATGCTCTTCCTGCTCCTGGCCCCTGGCTCCTCGATGACCTTGATATCTGTGTCCCAAGATAAAAGTTGGGAGCTGCTTCCTGAAAGGCCTTTGGCCTGCGGCAGCCGTGAGGGGTGGTGTGCTTTAGGCAGCCCTTGAACCTGCTGGGGAGGTAAAGCACTGTGGGCTCTAGACTCCGACGGACGGGGTGCAAAACCTGGCTTCACCGCTCACAGGTTGCGCGGCCCTGCTCACCCTCCCTACCCTCTGGGCTTTAGTTTCCTTATCTATAAAATGGGTAGTTGGGAGGATGAAAGGTGATCATGTAAATAAGCAGCTTGGCAGGGTGCCCCAAACTGTTGCTGCAATGGGAAAGGATTATGACCTGCGCTTGACAGGTGAGAACACAGGATTCCAGTAAGATTTGGGGCAGGGGCCAACCTGAGCTAACTCCACCCCCCTCCCCCACCCGACTGTCGGGACCCTTGGCTGCCTAGGCTGCTGGCTCTCCTGGGGTCCCTCTTGGATCCAGCCCCGTCGCCCAGCCCCGGGGCATTTCCACAGACTGACCCCCCGGCCTGCCGTCAGGAAATGGCCATCGGGCTAAAGTCTAGGCTCAGCTAAAGGAAGTCGTATCCTTCACTCCACTGACTGCGCTGTTACCAAGAGGGGCTGCTTCCTGACCTCTCTGCTCCCCAGCTGGGGTGCTTCCTCCAGCCTCCTCCACGTATTTGCTTCTGTTTTCTAGGTAAAGAGGAAGTGGGAAGGCCCAGGGAGGGGACCGTGGCCCCGGGCAGCACCTTGCCTGTGGAGGCCTGCAGGCTCGTGCTTGGTTCCTGCACCCCTCCGGTTTCCCAGCGACCTGGAGTCATGCACATTCACGTTACCTCTCTGAGCCTCGGTTTTCTCATCTGTAAAACGGGGATGGGCATGGTAGCCACCTCTCAGGATGGGTGTGAGGTTGAAACAGGCAAAATGCCTACTAGCACAGTGGCATGGAGCGTAGCGTGAGCCCCAGTCAGCTCTGAGCTGTGTGCTTGGCAGTGAGCCAGCTAGAGGAAGCTCAAGATTTGGACGGCACTTGGGGTCCCAACGGGACCACCATATATGTGGCTGGCTCACTAAGTGTGCTTTCAGGCTGAGGATGCACACTAAGAGAAGAGGCAGAGGTCCGGAGGGAGAGGAGGAAGAGGACATTTAAATCAGCTCCTTCCAGAGAGAGGAGGCCTCACCACAGAGCTCACAGTCACACACCTGACAGCAGGCAACACCTGTTGACGGCTCCCCCAATCAGAAGACTCACAGCCCAGAGCCCCCCTGCCTTAATGGTAACGATATTATTGTTCGCATTGGTCCTCTGAGTCTCCCACTCTGGGCCAGGTGCTTTATATCACTTTCATTTTTTTTTTTTTACAATAACACAGAAGTGGGGTGACCAACTTGCCCCAATTTTCTGGGACTTTCACAGAAAAGTCCCCTATCTTGAGGACCCCCTCCGTCCCAGCTTTTCCGGGGAGGTTGGTCACCCTGCAGAAGGTAGGTATGCTCTCTCTATCTCTCAGGCGAGGACACGGAAGTTCCAGAACTCAAGCTGCCCAATCTAGTCAGCTCACAGCTCACACATGCTGGAGGCAGGATCTCCAGCCGGGTCTGTTCACCTGCAGAGCGTTTGCACGGTGCCCCTACTCTGCACGGCATCTGGGCATCACCGGGTCCCTGTCTTCCTTCCCTATAGCTTGAGGACCAAACAGAACAAAATCTTCTGTGCTGATCCAAAGGAGAAATGGGTCCAGAAGGCCATGGAACATCTAGAGCGCCAGACTGCTGTCCCGGTTCAAAATGGCGGCACGTTCGAGAAGCAAATTGGCGTGGGTGAGCCCAGGACCACCCTGGCCGCCAGGGGAATGGACAAGTCTGCGGTCACAGAGCCCAAAGCCACCCGGGAAAGCAGTGGCCAGGAGGCACAGACGGCCTTGGGGACTTCCCCAGAGCTGCCGACGGGAGTGGCTGATTCCTGGGGGACCAGGTTCCCCTCCGATTCAAAGGCTCCAGATGGAGGGCCTCCAACTGGGTCCCAGACAACTGAACTTTCCAACACCGCGGCCCTCACCACCGAAGGGTCCTGGCAGAGTTCTGCTTACAAACCCGGGTCGGGCCTCTGGGCTGAGGGAAAGGCCTCTGAGGCCCTCCCCACCCAGGCCCCCTCCACCCAGGCCGCCCCCACCCAGGCCCCCTCCACCCAGGCCCCCTCCTCCCAGGCCCCCTCCACCCAGGCCCCCTCTACCCAGACCCTCATTACCCAGGCCCCCTCCACCCAGGCCGCCCCCACCCAGGCCCCCTCCGCCCAGACCCTCCCTACCCAGGTCCCCACCATTGTACACACAGCCTCAGAGGACCAGCCTGTGTGGATCAAGGGACAGAACCCCACGCCAGGGAACACTCTAGGGCCCAAGGAGATGGGTCCCAGTTCAGCTCACACGGATGGTTTCAGGGGGTCTGATGGCATGCCCCGTCTCTCCACGGTCCCTGTCTCCTCCGAGCATGTTCCCAGCAGGGAGCCAGTGGCCTCAGGCAGCTGGAGCCCCAAGGCTGAGGAGCCCGTCCATGCTACTGTGGACCCCCAGAGGCTGGGGGTCCTCATCACTCCTGTCCCCGACTCCCAGGCAGCCACCCGGAGGCAGGCAGTAGGGCTGTTGGCCTTCCTTGGCCTCCTCTTTTGCCTGGGGGTGGCCATGTTTGCCTATCAAAGCCTCCAAGGCTGCCCCCGCAAGGTGGCAGGGGACATGGTGGAGGGGCTCCGCTATGTCCCCCGGAGCTGCGGCAGTAACTCCTACGTCCTGGTGCCCGTGTGAGCGGCCTACCTGCCTGCATCCAGTTGTTCAACTCAGACAGCTGCCTGCGGCCCCCCATCCTCACATCCACCTTCACCCAAGGGCCTGGCCTGAGCTGGGATGATCAGAGCAAGGAGGCAGCGTCTTTCGCAAGGACCTGCTCCCAGTTCCCGGGCATACCCCAGGAGGCCACTCGTGACCTTTGCTGACCTACCCGGGACAGGAGTGGTGGCCTCTGCGACTCACTCCAGTGTCCCCAAGTCAGGAACCTTCTGCTGCTGGCTGGTGAGAGGTTCCCTTTGACTCAGTCCCAGACCCAGTGAACAGTTATTTATTGAACAAATGCTCAGCCCCTCCGGTCCCCACGCACACACGGTGCCACTGTCATCCTAGCTCACAGATGAGCCTCAGGCCAGGCCCCTTCTCTCCTGCCCACTCCCTCAGACCTCATCATGTCTCTCCACCCCGCTGCAGTCGCCAGTCACCCCGGCCACCTGCGGTGCTATCTCCCCCGTCCCCTGTACAGAGCCCACACCCAGCCAGGGACCCGTCTTCTCTTGCATGAGGCTCGTGTGGCGTTTCCTGGGACTGCCCCCAGGAAGGCTCTGCCCTCGGTTAGGCATTGTGGGAAGGGGAGACCAAGTGATCTGGTGGCATTGGTTTGTTTTTCTTCTCCTTAGTCGATGCTGTATAGTGGAGGGACATTGACTTTGAAAGTGAAAGCTGGGGTTCTAGTCCGGGCCCACCACCAACCCAGCAAGGCATTCGTACCTCTGGTGTTCCATCTGTGGAAGGAAAGAGTCACGGCAAATGTGTGACAGTAACCTGTACCCTGAAGGGCATCGCTCACTGATCCAGAGACACCACCTCCTTTTCCCCAGACCCTGGGTGTAGCCTCACAACAGAACACCTCAGCCCGTCTTCACCCAGCGGGGAGCCCGGCACGCTCGTGGGCTCTGCGACTCGGAGCGGGTGCCAGAGGGAGATCTGAGAGCTCAGGTCCTGCTCGGTTGGAGGGAGTCAGCTCTGTGGGCCCCCCGAGTGGGGACTGGGCCGGGGTACGTGATGGGCAGGCCCCTGCCTGGCTTTGAGAACAGCCCTCGCAGGGACACCAGACAGCCCAAGTGATGTGTGACAGGCTGAGGAGGCGCAGAGGCCTGCGGGCTCCCCGGGAGGCTCAGGAAAAGGAAGTGGGGAGGCTGCAGGGGGAAGCCCCCCCCCCCCCCGCCTGTGTGAGGGACTCAGGCCCTGCGTTTCCTGTTTCTGCGGCCTAGCGTCCCCTTCTCTCCTCTCTCCCTCCGTGACAACACTGCTGGCCTCCACTCCAGGGTCGTCCCTCCCCCTGCAGCCCATCACAGCTAGGGCCGGGGACTCCGGGACATTTTCCATGAGATCAGAATCTGCCGCTGAAAGATGAGGTTCCATGTTTGCCTCTGAAAGAGACTACGTCCTATGGGGAGGGAAGTTGTGGGCACAAAATCGGGGTTCCTTTTTGGGTGCTGAGGACTCACCCCCTCAGGGTCCCCGGGGGGCAGCTCCCCACCTCCCTCTGATTGTCCCTGAGGGTGACCCTTGCCCCCCACCTGGGGAGACTCCCATGGGCCAGGCTTCCCCCAGGGGTGGGTGCCACTCTACAGGGTGGAAAAATGCTCAGAGGAAGCAGACACAGCTCGGGTCCCCAGAGAGGGCCCCCGCTGCACATGACCTGAGATGTTGGGGCCTGGCTCTAGTGGGGGGCACTCTGATGGCTCGGAAGGTGGACAGCAAGTCTAAATGCACTTTTTTGGGCTCCTCCAGGCTTGGAGAGCCTTCGAGGGGTGGGGCACCCGTGATGGGGCCTCGCCTACTTTTGTGAGAAGGCAGCTGGGAGCAGCTAGTCCCCCTTCCACGGACTTGATTAGTATCCCCCCCACCCTGCCGACCCGTCAAGCAGGACATGGAAAAGCATAATTTGGGGGGGACTTTGGAAGGAGTTGGTTGATCCTTTTGCTTTTCCAACCCTATCACCAATGTCTGTGCCATTTTGTATTTTACTAATAAAATAAAAAAGTCTTGTGAATCAAATAAAGTACCTTGTTCTAGGGCAGGCTCCGCAATGAGAGTCTCAGAGGCAATGGCTTAAGGGAGGGGCCAAGGATCTCTGGGTCCAGCTGCCTGGGGCAGAGAAGTCCTTTCCAGTCAGCAGGAGAAGCAGCACTGGGCATAGGGGTGAAGAGGGCTGTGCCCCTGGCCTGGCTTTGTTCTGCCCCGCTGTGTGACTTTGGGCAGTGCCTTCACCTCTCTGGGCCTGTGTAAAACCAAGTGTGAGACTTCTAGTGGCTCCCATCCCTGGCAGGAATCAGAACCCCTTACGAAGCCATTCTTGTGCTTCCCCACACCTACTAAACCTCCATCTCGGAGGCCTTGGTAGCACCATGAGTGATCTGATGACCCGTGGGAGCAAAGTGGGCCACGTTTTCTTCTTTGCTACCTTGACTCATTGCTGGTCCAGATAAAGATCAAAGTGGGATTACTTCCCAAGGGACTTAGGTGTTCACAGATAGGACCTAAACACAAACCTCCTGGTGGTCCCTAAGCCGTCCAGTGTCCCAGGGTGGCATCATAAGAGCTGCTATGTACAGCTGTGTGGATTTGGGAACTGCACAAGTTTCCATAGATCAAGTCCAGCCTATTATTACACAATATTTCATGGATTCTGAGATACACATTTTTTTTTAACATTGTGACATCTTCGGAATTGGGATTTGTCCTACAATCCATGGCTTTTCATAGTTTAATTGACAGGTCTTTTTTTGTTTATTAATAGTTTATTAAATAGCAGAATGCCCTACAACCAATGGCATTAAAAAAATTTTTTTTAATGTTTTATTTATTTTTGAGAGAGAGAGAGAGAGACAGCGTGAGCAGGGGAGGGTCAGAGAGAGAGGGAGACACAGAATCCAAAGACAGGCTCCAGGCTCTGAGCTGTCACCACAAAGCCCGACACGGGGCTCAAACCCACAAACCGCGAGATCATGGCCTGAGCCAAAGTCGGCCGCTTAACCAACTGAGCCACCCAGGCGTCCCACCAATGGCATTTTAGATTAGATATATACATGGTGTTTTAAAAAATTAGAGGCAACATTTAAAAATCAGGAAATGACCCACACAAACCTATTCTTCCCTGTTCTCTCAGAAGGTCTGGCCGTACCAGGACATCAGTGGGTCAGGCCCAGTAACAGCTTCCTCTTGAGATGGGGCAGGCCGGGGTGAGGCCCCCAGTTCTCTAGCATCCCTTCAACCCCTTAGTGCTCCTGGAGCCCGTGACCATGTCGGGTACCATTTATGATCACCCTTCTCTCGTTTTTCTTAGAGCAAGCATATTTTTGTCCAAGCCCAAGTCTGCACCAAAAGTGGGACAAGGAAAGACAGATCACGATGGGCACATGGCTTTTCTTACACCCCACTGGCTTCCTCCTTCATTTTACCACCTGCCAAACCCCACAGGCACATGGGCTTGGGGTGCCTGCGTGGCTCTGAGGCTGCTGCCCCTGTACAAGCAGCACATTATAGTACGTCCCTTAGCAGCGAGCCCCCGAAACCCACGTCCTCCTGCTTCTGCCCATTCCACACCCAAGGAGGAGCTCCGAGGCGAGGTCACAGGCCTCCAACCCCTCGGACCCCATCCTTCCGGCAACACGGAACACCACCAGAGGCTTTGCCATGAAAATATTTGTCCCTGCTTTGTTTTGTTTTTAATCACATTGTTAGGTAAGGTTTAAACTCCTCTTGCTCCAGAAGAGGATGGAGAGTGGGAGAGACCTGGATTCTGGCTCAGTCCAGAGCAGTCCCCAGGGGATCCTGGAATATTCAGTTTTCTGTCACTTAGAGCGCCTACGCTTTATCACACGGGGTGCCCAGATTCACGCAGCGTTTGATGGAGACTCGGAGGCCTCCGAAATCTCCGCTAGGGCTGTCGGGTCTCTGAGACGTCATCACGTAATAAGAGCCACTGTTTATTTAATGTTTACCACGTGCCAGGAAGTGCGCTAAGTTCTTTGCATACAACGTGCCCATCTGACACTTGAGGAAAGGACAGCTCTCAAAGCACAAGTGATTTGGCCAAGGTTAAGTGGCAGAGATGGGACGCGACCTGCAGTCTTTCTCCAGGACTTGAATCTTAGCCTTCGTTTCTGAAAGTATGAGCCATGGATTCTTTTTATTTTTTTAACATTAAAAAAAAAATGTTTCTTCATCTAGCAAGCGTGAATGGGGGAGGGGCAGAGAGAGAGAAGAAGAGGGAGAATCCCAAGCAGGCTCCATGGCTATCAGCGCAGAGCCAGAAGCGGGGCTCAGACTCACAAACAGTGAGATCGTGACCTGAGCTGAAATCAACAGTTGGACTCTTAACCGGCTCAGCTACCCAGGTGCCCTGAGCCATGGCTTCTTAAAAGTACAGACACCGGATCCCCACTTCAGAGCCATTGGATCAAGATTCCAGGGGTGCAAGCACCTTTAAGCTGCTGTCCCTACCCCTTCCTCTCCTGCCTGCCCCCCTCCGCCCTGCACTGCCCTCCAAGCTAGGGATTTGGCACCTAGCCAAAGTTTTGGAGCCCCTCTCCTTCCCTGCCCCCACCCCTGCCCAAGGCCAGCCCACTCCACCCCCGACCAAGGCTTGCAGGGTCCTGTGGGCAGTAGCCACTCACAGCCTTCTCACTCTCTGCCCTTTGCCATTAGTCCCTTCCCTCCCCTGCGTCCTCTGTACATTCCCCAAATGGGTGAGGTCAGGCAGAAAAACAAAGAAATGAATGACTGGGAATTTCCAGACTGAAGCTAAATAAATAGGTTTCTGGGAGCTGCGCCTCTGTGTGTGTATGTGTGTGTGTGTGTGTACACACATGCCCTACTGTCCTGTGTGTGCAAAAGCTCAGGAGACCACCGTGTCCCATTCATTTCTACACAGTCATGTGCTTTCCCAGATAAAGAATGTTCCAGCTGCTGGGATTTAAGAAAAGACCTGGTGCCAGGCGAGGTTTCTTAACCTGACTGCAAACTTCGGTGGTTGAACCCATGAAAGATCTGAATCTCATCAAATTGGTGGAAGAGATGCACCTTTCTTAAATTCAAGGAATCTCTTGCCCCCAAAGGACAGGATAGAATTATTTGTAATGAGCTCCTTTTTTTTTTTTTTTTTTAACCAATAGAGGAGAGAATGTAGCATGGAGATTTCTGGCTACATGACTTTGGGCAAGTTGCTTAACCTCTCTTAGCCTCAGTTTCTCCATTGTACATAGTTAGCTCTCGATAATAGAACCTATGATCATGCAATAGATGTTTCCAAAGGGTTTGAAACCTCCTATTTCCATTCACTTTGGTTACTGGATACCCAAAAAAGACTGTGGAATTATAAGATCTCTATTAAGAAATGCAGTCTTCTTGGTTTTCAGTTAAAGTAGGGTAAAGAAATGTTGGGGCGCCTGTGTGGCTCAGTTGGTTAGCAGCTGACTTTGGCGGCTGACTTTGGCGGCTCAGGTCATGATCTCACGGTTTGTGAGTTTGAGCCCGGTGTCAGGCTCTGGGGTGACAGCTCAGAGCCTGGAGCCTGTCTTTGGATTATGTGTCTCCCTCTCTCTCTGCCCTCCCCTGCTCACGCTCTGTCTATCTCTCAAAATAAATAAATGTTAAAAATAATTTAAAAAAAAGAAATGTTATGGTGCTATTATGTGGACAAGAATAATTTGTAATTTGCATAATTTTTTTCTCTAAGCTATTAGGTGCTGTTCAAGTTGATATAACTTTTCTCCTATATATTGCTTTTGAAACTGACAAGGTCAAACTCATGAATCCCAACTAAATTGATACCAGATGTGCAAAGATGTCTGCATCTTAGACAGAAAGAGAAGTTTGTTAGTTTCCAGTCCTAAGAGACTGCAGCAGTCAGTTTCCTTGCCTATTTCTGGCTTGCTACCCCTCCCCCCTCCATGTTGGGAGGGCTGTTCTTCCTGCCCCCTTGGGACTTACGGGGCCAAATGAGCAGTTTGGGCCAGTGAACTAGGGAGTGGAAGTGATGTGCATCACAAGATTCAAATATTGAATTTCTAATGAGAGACCCTTTAGAACTTTCAGTGCAGCACCTGGCAGCATTCCAGAAAATGATGACTTTGTTACCTTGGGTCTCAGAGCGATGATGGCTCCAGAGCCTCACGCCACACTGATCTCTGCAGAAGAAACAAACCTTTGTGGTTTTCAGCCAGGGAAAGTTATTGCAACATAACCTAGCCAATCCAGATGAATGCAGCAATCAAGAAAAAGAAATATGTTGGGGCGCCTGGGTGGCTCAGTTGGTTAAGCGTCCGACTTTGGCTCAGGTCATGATCTCAGGTCATGATCTCATGGTTTGTGGTTTAAGCCCCGCATCAGGCTCTGTGCTGACACCTCAGAGCCTGGAGCCTGCTTCAGAGCCTGGAGCCTGCTTCGGAGTCTGTGTGTGTGTGTGTGTCTCTCTCTCTGCCCCTCCCCCATACATGCTCTGTCTCTCTGTCTCTCGAGAATGAATAAATGTTAAAAAAAAAAAAAAAGAAAGAAATATGTTACTTGACAAATAGGGATGACTTGTCAAAAATTACTTGACAAATAGGGATGTCTTGTCAGAAATATGTTACTTGACAAATAGGGATGACTCGTCTGCCCCTCCCCCATACATGCTCTGTCTCTCTGTCTCTCGAGAATGAATAAATGTTAAAAAAAAAAAAAAAGAAAGAAAGAAATATGTTACTTGACAAATAGGGATGACTTGGTGTTAATGGCTTGGAAACATTCCTTTAAGGGGGATAAATGGGCTTTCTGCTACTAGCTCCCCACTCTTCATTTGCGTTCTTTGCAGAAGGCGTGGTCAACGGTAGCCTGCCGGCTGTCTGGATTTATCTGGAATTCTCACTAAGAGGAGTTGGGAAGAAGGGTTTTGTAGTTTCTCTGAGATACGTTGACGCTTGGGAGTTCTAACGGCTCAGAGGTGCGGGCGATCACGCCGGCAGACAAGGAAGTAGATGGAGACAGTATTAACATTACTGAGTACCAGCTGCATCGGCCCGTCTTTCACAGACTTCCTAAGGCCAAAAGCCCAAGCAGGGTAACCTGGGCCTGTTGGCATAGGACTCCGGCTCTTTTGCATGGTCCTAGGGGCCAAGGGCATGATCTGTGTCTTTGTCTTCCTAGAGGACTTCAGTTGGCACACCGACTCCAGCCTCGTCTCTTTTGTTGCTCTTCCCTCAATCTTGCTTACTGCTCCCCCCAACACCACCTTTGGCCACACGTTTTTTTTTATATCCTCAAGTCATACTTCTCTCTTGCACCTCTGAGCCATCGTACTGGCTCTTCCCCCTGCTTGGAATAACATCCCCCTTCACTGTTCCTCTGACAACTCCTACTCATCCTTTGGTCTCAGCTTAGATGTCGCTTCCTCCAGGAGACCTTCCCTGACTTCTTAGTTTCACAAAGCTTCCCTGCTAGGGGTCCTCACTGTACCTGCACCCATGGCAACCCTCACATGACCTGGCTGTGCCTTTTGGTCTTGGAGCTTCTGTAAGATCTGCGAGGGCGAGCATCTGTGTGTCTCGTTCCCTTTTGTGCCCCAGTGACTAACCACAGGTCCTGGAAAAAGTGAAAGAGGGGAGAGGCCAGTCCCACTACCATCCGTGTTCCACTGGCGCTTTCTGACCGGGTGCTGGCACCACATGCCTTTCCGATTTATAGAAAGCCACCCATCCAAGTGGGGAGCTGCATTTCAAGGCACTTCCTGGCAAAAAAAAAAAAAAAAAAAAAAAAAAAATATATATATATATATATATATATATATTTAATAGCCTCAAAGAGATCTCAGAGACAAAAAGGGGCCATCTGTGAAGGTGTGTCCAAGTCACTCTTGAGCCCCTGTGACCCTCCACCATCACATCTTGGTCAAGAAATTGCTCCCCAGGCTCAGTCAGGACAACCAAGAAGCCTGGCCTGGGTCAAGTCCCTGACTGTCCCCCCAGTTCTCCAGGGGAGTGAGCAGGCAGAGGCGGAGTCTAGCAGCCTTGAAATCTCCAGAGTGTTGGACAGTGGGAGCGTCTGCCCACGTGGACATCTTCCTGGGTCTCCCCTTCTCCTCTCCACCCCCCCACTTCTCATCTGCACCTGTGCAGCCTGTTTCCCAGTGTTTGTATGTTGTCGTGACCATCATCGGATCGATGGACTTGGAGTCCCGTGCACATGGGCACTGAGATGCCAGCTAGATAGCTTAGGGTCCTTTTCCCCAGCTGTCGGGGCAGAAGCAGTGGGTCCCTGCAGGGAAGCAAAGGCAGAGGGAGGAGTCGTTCGATTATTTCCAGAGATGAATAAGACACTAGTCTTCCCCTTCACTGTCCCAATCACACACGGCTGTGAGCCTTTGAAGGAATTTTCTCATGTAGTCCCTGCCCCAGCTCTAAGATAGGTCCTACTAGTCTGAGCCCCATTTTCTTAACTTTTTTTAACATTTATTTATTTTTGAGAGAGAGAGACACAGAGTGTGAGCAGGGGAGGGTCAGAGAGAGGGGGAGACACAGAATCTGAAGCAGACTCCAGGCTCTGAGCTGTTAGCACAGAGCCTGACACGGGGCTGGAACCCACAAACTGTGAGATCATGACCTGAGCCTAAGTCGGCCGCTTAACCGACTGAGCCACCCAAGTGCTCCTGAGCTCCATTTTCTAGATGGAAGTGCCAAGTCCACAGAGAGTTTGAGGAATTTACCCAAAATCACGTAGCTAGTAAGTGACTAGGCCAGCAGGCAGTCCCACTCTGCAGACCCCACTTTTTTTTTTTTCAAAGCAAATTGTAGTATGGTACAGTCATTGTATGGAATTGCATAACTGGTGAAAAAGAAAGAAATACACTGGCTCCTGTCAACACACATGACTCTCAAGTTTGAAACTGCAAGATGTGAAAGTACAGATACTATACTGTAATATTAATATAAAGCTGAAAACCCTGTAAAAACCATGCTATACATTGTTTAAGGACACACACGCGTGCGTTAGTAAAAGGAAGACATGCTTGGGACTAATGGATGCCCAATTCAGTTCCTGTTAGTCTGTAGAGGAATAGAGTCGGAGAGGCACACAGGGCCTCAGTGATGGGCCTCTGAACCCAGGGATGGGTACCAGAGCCCATCCCCTTCAGCTATTTTTATTTCTAAGTGACACTCTAGAGCCCCTGTGGGGGCAGGAGGGAGCTGCCCCTGGGACTTGCCTCCCTTCGCTGGGCTTTAGTCTCTCCCCTGCCTTCATTCCCCCTGCTCCTCCCGCCTCCCCTGGGAGCACAGCCTTAATGAATCCAACCTCAGACAATGGACAGAGCCGATCACCACGCTCCCAGCCTGCAGCCCACGGTGGGGTCTGGAATGAGGAGCTGCTGACTGGGGGAAGAGAGTGAGAAAGACCTCAAGGAGTAAATGGGAAACCGCTGGGAAAGACAGCTTGCTAAGAAGGCCTATAGATCGAACGTGATGGCAATCAAAACACCAAATTATTTTTGGAGCTAGATTAGGTGGTTTAGTTTCATTGAGGGGAAAAAAAAAAAAGCAATGAGTCCAGAGAGCTGTGAGAAGCCCAGGCAAAGCAGGAAGAAGGGAGGGCCTATGTAAAGCCAAGTGGGATTGAGGAGAAAGCGCCTGTCTGGGGCAGGACGAGTCACAGTGTGTTCTGGCCCGGCCCAGAGGGCTGCTGAGGTGGCTGCTTCTCTCTAGAAAGAAAACGGGACCTCCTTCTCCTCTGGAGGGACATGCTTCCCAGGGCTGGACTTTGCTCAGAAGTGGCCGCACCCTCCACACCCTCAGCTCCCCCTGTGTGAACCAGGATCCAGGAGGGAATGTGCCATGTGTCAAATGGCCAAATGCCGATGCCTTATTTGCCGTGGCTGAGATTGGACAGGAAGGCAGGGAGATCCTTCGCCTTTCAAAGGGGCCAGATCCACCAAGATCCACAGAAAAAGCTGCCTTCCGGAAGGTGGGTTCTTCCCCGAGGCTGGGCTCTTGGAGCTGACCCTCGTGCTGAACAACCCTTCCTTGAGAGCAGAGAGGGTCCCATTTGGCGGGAAAGATCCCCTCCCCCTCCCGGCAGACTGCCAGGTTCAGGGCAGGCTGTACCAGGCCTCTAACTTCTAAAGGAGGGTCCATCATTGCACCCTGAGGGGCGAGCCTTGAATTTGTCACTTAACTGCACAGCCCTGGATTGTCCCAGTGCTGTCTGGAGACCAAAGGTCTGCCTGTGAAATAACCTGGAACCAGGGACAATATTTCCCTGGAAAGAGGGAGTTGGACACGAGCAGTGAATGGAAGTAATTGATTTACAGGGCGGAGGGAGAAGCCCAGATGGAGGGCTGAGGCTCAGGCACGAGAGAGACGGAGACAAGTGCACAGTAAGAGCAAGACTCCATTGAGAAGTGTTTATGTACTTGGCTTTGGGAATAATACCAGCCATTTATCCATTCAGTCACTGAATTCAACAAGTATGTATTGAGGGCCTACCACGTGCCATGGGATACACTTCATTGCATAAAAGAGACAGGGCTTCTGTCCTATGGAACATACATTCCAGTGGGGATGTCAGGGGGAGACAGGCAACAGAGAGCAGGTGTAACAAGTGAGTCAATGGTGTAGTGATTGGGGGTGGTAAGCATTGTGGCAAAAGGAAAGGAAGAAAGAAAGAAAGAAAGAGAGAAAGAGAGAAAGAGAGAAAAAAGAAAGAAAAAGAAAGAAAAAGAAAGAAAGAAAAGGAAAGGAAAGGAAGAAAAGGAAAGGAAGAAAAGAAAGAAAAGGAAAGGAAGAAAAGAAAGAAAGAAAGAAGGAAAGAAAGAAAGAAGGAAAGAACGAACAGAGCAGAGAGAGAAGTGGGGTGGCTTGCAATTTTAAATAGATTAGGCCTCGCTGAAAGGTGACATTTAAACAAAGATTGAAGGAGGTGAAAGAGTGAGTCATGCATGCATGTGGGGAAAGAATATTCCAGGCTGAAGGAACAGTCGGTGGAAGTGTGCTAAGGAGGGAGAGTGTTGGGCACGTTTGGAACATGAAGGCGGCCAGGGAGGCCAGAGCACGGAAAGCGAGGTGGGGCCTCGAGGCTGCTGTAGGCTCTTTGGCTTCTCCTCTGAGTGTAGGGGAGAGTCTGGACGGTCTGAGCAGAGGAGATTCACATCCCCGAGGCTACCGTGCTGAGAATAGAGCAGAGCAGGCAAGGATGGAGGCAGGGACACCGCCAGGAGCCAGGGGAGGGAGCCAGGGGAGGGAGGGTGGGCTCCAGATGAATTCTGAAGGCAGAGCCAGGAGATCAGCTGACAGATGGGAAGTAGGGGGTGAGAGGGAAGAGGCGTCAGGATGGTGCCCAGGTTTCTGGTCCAAGTAACGGGAAGGAAGGGGCTGGCAAAGAACGGGGGGGGGGGGAGCACGTGTGGGGGTGGATGGGAATTGGGAATTCAGCTTTGGACTTGATGGGGGGTCTGACATGCCTGTTCAACACGCTCAGTAGGCAGCTGACATGCGAGCCTGGAGTTTGCAAGAGAAATTTGGGAGTCTCTGGCATATAGATGATATTTAAAGTCCGGAACACGTACTATTTGCCAGATACACGCACTAAGGCTGTTGATATGAACCAAAACTTTCTAATGTTCTTACTAGTATTATTTTCATTTTGCAGATGTGTTCAGAGAGACGCGACTTGCTCCACGTCTCACAACGCATTGATGGCGGCGCTGATTCAAGTCCAGGGTCCCTGACCAAGGGTCTTTTCTCCTAGCCCCTCACTTCCACAGGGACGGCCTTGTTTAATATTTTATGGCATGTCGTATATGAAAAGTGGATATAGTTTGGTTCAGGGAGGTGAGCAATCCAGAAAAAAGGAGGACATAGCAAACCAAGTCACCTAGTGAGGCCACCCACCCAATCTCGTGGGAATCCTTGAGGTGAGACTGATGAGGAGGGATGGCGGGGCTTAAAGACTGGCCTGAAGACTTTTGAGGGGCAGAGAACAGGGAGCCATTGATGGTTCTCAAGGGCTATATGCTATATGTAGTCAGAGCAGCCCTGGAGAAAGACCCTTCAGACATGGGCATGCAGGAGGACCAGAGAGGAGGAAATAGGTCTAGAAGTTGTTGACACTGCCCAGATGTGAAGGATCCAGGTTGAGCCAGTGGGAATGAGGAGGGAGAGAGGAAGCTGAGCACCACCAGACATGGCTGGCAGAGGTGGTGCTTGATGCAACATAGGGGCTGAAGGTGAGAAATGAGTTAATGGCAAAATTTCAGACCAGTGGGACAGATGAGAGGTAGGGATTGATGCCAGCCCGAACAAAAAAAAAAAAGGGGAAGTTGTTCAAGAGGAACTTGGTCCTGCCTTTCTTGTTCTTGGGCTGAGTGAACCACAGAGGGACAGATTTTTTTTCAGGACCCCACAGTCTAGAGTGGCCAGGCTACAAGGTAGAGAGAGCTGCCTGACTGTAGGCAAGAGGAGGCCAGAGGATGGGGTGGGGTACAGGAGAGTGTCTTTGATCAGAACTGGTTGGGGCTGGGAGATTTAGGAAACATCCATCTCAAGGTCAAAGGCATGAATGAATGACATCAAGGAGGGAGAGAGAGTTGCTTGAGTCAAAAACAAAGCCTAGGACAGAGCCCCAGGCATGCTTCCACTTCTAGCCCTGTGTACCCTTGGACCAGTTTCTTAACCACTGTGGTTGGTCCCCAATTTCCTCATCTGTGAAATGTAGATAATATAGTTCTTACCTCCTAGGACTGTTGTGAGAACAAAGTGAACTAATAGACGTAATTGCTGAGAACTCTGTCCAGCCTGTGATGAAAGCTCAGAGATGTTATTAAGAAGAGGAGCCCATAGAGAGACTCAGGGAGAAACCCCAGCCTGAATCCCAATGGAGAGGATTTTCACAAAGGGAAATGGTCCCCAGAAATGACAAGGAGATTTATTGAACGAGCTGGAAACCAGGAAGGTTACCTAAATCATCTCAGTTCATTTTCCCAGAAATATCATAAGGGAGCATCTATCAACACGCCCACTTTTCAGATGAGGACAGTGAGGCTCATAGACTTGTTCTTGGTCACACAATCAGAAACAGGTGGAAGAGGGGCTGGGACCCAGGGCTTCAGAGAATGCCAGAGCATCTGCGGGTAACCGCTGCCCCACATTGCAGTGGTTACCCATCCCTTTATGAGGGGATGGGAAGTTCAAAGAGTGGCCATGGGTGGTTGAAAGGCCCAGAGAAAGTGGCTTCCCCAGAGTGTGAGGGCCTTAGCGCTAAGAATTAAGTCACACATGAGCAGAGAGGAAATGGTAGCGGGAGGTGTAGACCACACATGGGAGAAGTTTGGTCGTGAATAAAAGAAGAAATAGGAGGACAGCGTGTTGGGGATCAAGGACAAGTTTTACAGAAGCAGAGACCTTAGATCATGTCGGCAGCAGAGGGGAAGGGCACCATGGAAAGGGAGAACACAAAGACCCAGAAAGGGGGAGTGTAACTGAGGGAAGGAGGCCCTCTTGGGATGGAGAAGGAATGAGAGCAAAGCCGCAGTTGAAGAAATTTAGGTTTGACAGAAGGCAGGAAATGGTACAACCCACAAGGAGGCTGTAAACTCGATAGGAAAGAGTCAACGAGTGCTTGGTTGGATTTTTCTTCCTCATTCATGACAGGAGAATTCAGGTGTGTCTCATGAACTGGTGGGACACGCTGGGCCAAAAAATAATTCATTCTGGAATGAAGGTGCCCCTGAGATAGAATGTAAGCTGTGCCCAAGCTGTAGTTCAGAAATTTATAAGCATCCATCCATCTATCCATTCATACATCAATCTATCCATCCATCCATCCATCCAACCATCCATCCATCCATCCATCCACCCATCGATGCATCCATACTTCATCAACCATCATCCATCCATTCATTCACCCATCCATCCATCCAACCATCCACCTCTTATCCATTCAATAAACATTTTATTGAGCACCTACTGGGTGCTAAGTCCTGGAGCTACAAGTTGGAACACAGAAGAGATCCTATTTTCAAGGAGTTCACAGTCTTCCATATAAGACCCGGGAAACAAACCAGTAATCACAGTGCAATGTGACGAGAACATGACAGGGAAGCCAGTGACCTGTGAGGACACAGAGGAAGGTGGGGGCTGAAGGAAGGAAGTGGGGGTTTAAGCTGTGATCTAAGGAGGGTGGGAGTGGAAGGAAGTGGGGTGTGGGGGAGCAGGAGAGAGTGTTCTAGACAGGGGGAAGAGCCTGTACAAAGACTTGGGTGTCAATGAGAGCCTGGTATTTTCAAGGAACTGAAAGAAGGTCCATGCGGCTAGAATAAAGTAACGGGTGGGTGGTGGGGCTGGGGGCAAAAGTTGAGTCTGGAAAAGTCAGTGAGAATCTGGACGTCATCCCGAGGGTAATGGGGAGGTATGGAAAGATTTTGAGAGGGGAGAGCCTTGCTCAGATTTGTGTTCTGGAAAGATGTCTGGGCTTTAGAGAGGAGGGTGGACTGGAGGGGTGAGGGTGGGAGCTGAGTGCAGGGCTGTGGTCCAGCAGAAAGATGGGGGGTGTGGGCATGTGGCTGGGGTGAAGGGGATTGACTCAAGACACATCCAGGTGGCCGGCAGAACAGGTCTTCTCCGTCGACCGTGAGAGGGGAAGGAAAGCCCAGGGTAAGGATGACCCCTGTGTTTCTGACCCAAGGAATCAAGCAGACCGACACCCTGTCAGGAAAGGCTGACTCATCGGTGAGCACATTAGGCCCTTTGGACAGGAGGGTGGGACACATTTTGGGATCGGGGGATGGGGGTAACATTTAGGACCCTCACATCTCAGCCCCGACGGGCAGGACAAGACAATATAGTTTCAGCTGTCAGAGGATGGGGCTGAATGGATAAAATGCTAGATCCTTACTGGGGTGCTCCAGGCAGGTCACTGCATCTCCTGGAGCCTCCGCTGCCACGGGCTGCCACCTCAGTGACAACTCCTGCCACCCCAGTGACAACTGTCATGTGCGATTTGAAGACAATAATGAGCTTCCATCTCAGAAGTCTGACCCCTGCTCAATGGCTTGTGGCTAAGTTCCTGGGGTTGTGACAACAGAATCCCAGCCCACAGCAGAGTCAGAGGTGGGGCGGACCCCTTCCTCCCTCTCTCCCTCCCTCTCTTTCAGGGTGAGGGACCCAGAACCTGGCCAGTGCAGCCCCTTCAAGCTGAAGAGGGGAAATGTTGCTCCTCTCTGCTCCCCAAGGGACTTCCCGTGGCAGTGGTTTCGGGGCAGAGGTTGGGGCAGGAAGGGTGCAGGTGTACAGGCGGCGTCTCTAGCCAGCTTGAGTCACAGGGGCTGAGATAGGCAGTCACCCTGGCTTCTTCCTCCCACTCAGGTTCAATTCCCCTTTAACTCTGTGGTCCTACTAGGCCTGCATCTGGTCTCCTTTCCCTGCCTGTGCCCTTGCCCTTCCTCCAGTGCCCTCTCCGCTGCCACCCTCCATAGAACTCTGCCTTACCACTGCCTCCTCCAGGGAACATTCCTGATTCCCCTGACCGACTTCCAAGCCTTAGAGTCTGCACAGCACCATAAAGGTCTCCGTCGAGGCTCTTAGCATAGTCACAGACTCTAGGACATTCCATCTGAAAGGTCCCTTGGAATCCATTTCATAGCTGGGAGAACTGAAGATGAATAAGTCACCTAATCCCCGACAAGGAAGCCACCTCCAAAATGTCCCTGGTCCGTGCTGCCCCCCAAAGTGAGGCGGAGAGGTTGCTCTGTGCCCCTCGGTTTCTCCCCAGGCTCCAGCTCCGGCTCACCTCCTTGTCCTCGTCTTCTGTCCCCTCTTCCCCAGTCAAGCCTCGTTGAAAGCCTCCTGTGTGCAGGTGCTGGGGATACACACAGTGGTGGACATGTCTCCTGGTTTACAGTCTCCATGTCATATCGGGACCGTTTCCCCCAACAAAGTTCTGTGCTGTTTCTCTCATTTCTCTCTGCACCTGTGCTAAGTGCTTCCCTCGTGTGAAATGCCCACTCCTCCTTCTCTCTCTTTTCTTAAAAAAATTTTTAATGTTTATTTATTCTTGAGAGAGAGAGAGAGAGAGAGAGAGAGGCACAGAATCCAAGGCAGGCTCCAGCACAGAGCCCAACGTAGGGCTTGAACTCACAGACTGCGGGATCATGACCTGAGCCCAAGTCAGACCTCAACCGACTGAGCCACCCAGGCGCCCCCCTCCCTTTCTTGGTGTGAATCCTCCCAGCCAGAAGGCCCAGCTCCCTGACCACCACCTCCACAAAGCCCTCCAAGGTTTCTTAGCCAGAAGCAGCCTCTCCCTGCTCTGGGCCCCACGGCCCTTTATCTCACCTGCACATTCTGGTGTGGGGCCAGGCCTCGTTCCCCTCCCAGCCACTGCCCACCCTCCCACGGCCCCTGGTCCAGCACCTGACACGCAGCAGGCGCTCGCTGGCATGTCTGCTGCTCTGATCCCTCCCATGCCAGGCATCCTGCACCAGCCCGGGGCTAGTCCAGAACCTTCTGTTCCTGCTGTCACAGCCAATTCCCTAGAAGGGACAGGGGAATTTGGGTCCTTCTGGAGAAAAATTCTGAGTGTGTGGCAGAACAAGGGGGACTCAAATCCCACTCAGGGGGTTTCCCCGGCAGTGGGGGCTGGGGTGGCCTTGCTGGTAATGAAGCTGCTAATTGTCATCATAACAGTCCCCTGTTGTCCAACACGGAAGAGCACTCGGTGGCCTCTGTGGTGGGTCGAGAAGCCACTGGGCAGAGGGCCTGGAGGACATAGAGGGTTGGGAGACACTCCACCCATGAGGGGCAGCATCGGCGGAGCCATCCTCGGCCCCTCCGAGGCGCCCCGCCCTCCCCAGGCACCTCCGGTCGTTGGCATTTCCGCTGGGCCCAAGGCTCTGTCTCCAGGCCAGAGCTGCTCTTTCCCGGGCACAGCCCCCGAGGGCACCGGCACCCCTTCTCCAGCCCAGACTGGCTTCCTCCAGCTCTGCAGGATGGGGGCTACTGGGTGCCTCTCTGTTTGGGGTGGGGGTTACCCCCACTTTCTGCAGGAAGCTGCCACGGAAGATGCCAAGAAGGAAGCCAGGAAGACCCACTCCTTTCTCCCCTCTGCTGCATGTGCAAATGGCAGCCCGTCCCAGAGACAGGAAGAATGGCCCAGCCAGACAGGCCGGGGGCAAACCCCTCTAGCTGTGGCTTGAGGAGTGGGTGATGTGACCCTATGAGGAGCAGAGAAATGCTGGTGTGAGATCCACTAAGAGAGGTCCCCGTCTTTCTCAGATCTGCCATTCTGGGAGGGCCCCCTGGAACAGTCCCAACATCCCTCCACGGGTGGTGAAAGGGGGCCCAGAGAGGGTCTATGAGCTGCCCAAAGTCACACAGCAAGACGGTGACAGAGGATCCTGCCAAGGGACGTTCTGCCATGGACAGGGCACTCCCCCCACCAGGAAGCAAAGCAGCCCCAGCCTGCCAAGGCCGGCCTGGGGACGAGGAGGAGCGCTGGCCTCGGCCTCCCACGACCTTGACCATGGTGCCCTGTGAGGACCGGCAGGCAGGGTGACACTGAGCACCTCCGTTGGTGGGGTTGGGTTTCAACAAACAGCGCCTGCTATTGTTACATCACCGCTGATGAAAATTTAACAACGGCTTCAGGTTAACCCAGAGCCTCTGTGCTGAGGGGGCCCCGTGCACCCGACGCCATGCGGCAGGGGCCTCGTCTTAGCTGTTTCTGGTCACTCGGGACAGGTGGAGCCAGGCCCGGATCCCACGTGCCAGAACCAAGGTGCGGGTCACCCTGCGGAGAGGCTGTCCGCCTGGAAGTGGCCACAGGACCCTCCTCCTGGGTAAGGGACTCCCACCGTCTGGCCCAGGGGAGCCCCAGGCAGACAATTGGCCACTTTCGCTGGTGGCTGGGGGAGTGGCCTGATGCAGGGATGCTTGCTGTGGCCCATGGGGTGGATGGAAAGTCCGTTCAGGGCCTGGCTCTCGCTGGGCCCTGACCACGTTGTCCGCGGCAGACCGGGTCCTCGCAGACCCTTGCATGCTGTGCTGCACCCTAGGGTGGGTGCCCCATGTGGGGGAACTGGGCATCCCATCTGCAGAGGCGCCCAGTTGGATCAAATGGTGATTAAAACCTGTCAGGCTCTGGTCTCCTGTGGTTCAGGGCCCAGCTTGGGGAAGCCCCCACGACCAAAGTCATGTGGGCCCCAGGTCTTTTCTCAGAATGAGAGGGAGCGGGGGCACTCCCTGTGAAGATGCCCCAGTGCTCATGAAGCCTGCGGACCTCCCTTTCCCCCAGGAGGGCTTCCTGGAGGGGGAGGCGGAAGCTCCTCCAGGTCGGGTCTCAGGTGCCTAAGTAGCCCCTCTTGGTTCCTGCCTGGCTGCCCCCACCCCACACACAGGACACCGTGCTTGAAGGAGGCTCACGAGCCTCGGGGCAGAGGCCAACCCGGTTTAGGATAGGGGCTTCTCAATTCTGCAAATAGAGGAACTAAAAAATGTCCCCTGTGAAAGGAGAAGTATGTCACTGTTGTAGCCCCCGGACACACATACCCCACCTCTGTCCTCAGTGGAGTGCCCATTCTCTGGAAAGCCACAAACATTCCAAGACCGCATTTGTGCTGAATCATCTCAAATTCTTCAACCTCCACTGGTGTAGGGAGGCATGTGGGGGGGAGGTGACAGGAGGTGGGGCAAGGTCCCCAAAGAGGTTAAATAGGTCACCTCCACACTTGGCTGTCATCCTCGCCTTCCCTGGAGCAGAGGGACCCCCACACACAGATCCTCTCCTGGGCTCCTGGCACCACGATGTCCCTGAGGCTGCTGCTGCTGGTCACACTCCTCCTGGGGGCTTCTCTGCAGGTCACCCATGCAGGTGAGGGCGGAGGAGGGTGGCCAAGGAAGGTGCCCTGGGCCAGGAGGGGTGGGGGCACTGAGATCATAGCAGCAACCCTCACTATTTATGCATTAGCTACAGGCCACCTGTTCCTGCAAAAGGGAGAGGCGGGGGGCAGCTGTAGGATTTTGAGGGAAGCATTCGAAGGAAAAAGGAGGTGGAGGAGGAGGATGGGGAGGAGGATGTGGCCCCAGAGCTTGGGGATCGGCTTAGTGAGAAGCAGAGCTCTGGCACATCTCTCGCCGCAGTGGTTGTGGGGCAGCAACCGTGGCCGTGTTTTGACAGTGGAAAATGACCACTTCTCAGAAGTATTGGTTAGCATCTGCTTTATTGATGGGTCTACACGGAGGGAATCAGCACGAAGGCAGCTGGTCCCCAGAGCGTGTGACAAGGGAGACGTTCTATGCGGCTGGAGGAGAAAGGATGAAGATGGGATGTGGGAGCACCGCTGGCTGGTGCCTGGCCTTCGCTGGTGACTGCACGTGTGCTCTCACTTCTGTAAAACACCGGCCAGGGCAGCTTTGTGGGTTAGTCAAACCGAGGGATGCCCGTGACATGGCTGGAGGACAGCTGGGGGCTTCTAGAAAACACTCCAGCGCGGCATTAATTAAAGCCACATGCCTCTGGTTTGCCTGTTTGCAAGTGTTGGATACTTCTTCTTGTGCAAAGATAAGGAAGCCGAGCCCCAGGGAAGTGTCTTCACGCCTTGGGCCTCCATGTAATCATCTGGAAAATGGGGTAGTGATAGCACCTGTCTCTAGGCGCACTGCGGAGGACCGAATGCAGACACACATGGACAACACACAGACGCATACCAATATACATGCACGGCCTCCCCTGAACACACAGAGACATGCCTGCACACACGCAAAACACCCAGCCCCCCCGCAGCACACAGAGAGGCCTTGCACACAAATGTGTACACACAGATACACACACACACACACATGCAGACACATGCACACACAACCCCTCCCAAATATGCAGATGTACGCACAGAGAGACACATGAGCACACAGGGATCCCCAAAGCACAGAGGCCACATGCACACAAGTATGCACATACTGACACACACAGACACACACTCATAAGATGCCCCTAGCAAGGGACTCACACACACACACACATACACACACACACACACACACACACACACGGACCCCCTGAGGGGACATGCACACTCAGACTCCTCTCCATAGCCACAGACCCTCCACACACACACACCCCCCAGACACTCACAGACACACCAACTCCTGCCTCCTCTCTCCGTAGCGCGAGCGACCAACGTGGGCCGGGAGTGCTGCCTAGAGTACTTCAAAGGGGCCATCCCTCTCAGAAGGCTGACAGGGTGGTACAGGACCTCAAGGGAGTGCTCCAAGGACGCTGTTGTGTAAGTGTGCCCTGGCCTTCCCACCCCCTCCCCCACCCTGGCTCCTGGGAGCTGAGTCTGGGAGAAGGCGGACCCCGGAGCTCCCAGAAGGGTCACTGGGGAGAGGAGAGAGCAGGGCCTTCGTGGTCCTCTTCCCACCCGGGCCCTGCTCCTCAGGGAAGCCCCTGCACCCCACATTGTGAGACCCAAAAGGCCCAGGCGGTAAGGTTCAACTCTTCATTGATTTATGGGGAAACTGAGGCCCTGAGAGAGATAGAGCAGCCCCATGTCACACGGGCAGTCTGAAGCCAATGTGGTCACTTCCCATGGCTTGGTCTGAGCCGGGCCCCTCCTGTGCACCCCTGATCCCTAGGCGCTAGGTGGGCATGGGCAAGCCGAAGTAGTGGGGCAGAGGCTTTGCAGCGCTGGCTCCCTGGGAGGGCCAGCCAGGACTGGCAGGGACCTTGGAGAGGTCAAAAATCACTGAGGACAGAGGCTGATGTCCCAGATCTGTCACTGATATGCTATGTGGCTTCAGGCAAGTTCTTGCCCCTCGTGAGGCCTCAGGGTCCTGATCCGTGCGGAGCAAGGCTGACCCCGGGGCTCTGGAAGGCCTTCTTGCCCTGACGGCCCCTGACGGGTTTCTCCCTCTTGTGTAGGTTTGTCACTATCCATGGCAAGTCCATCTGTTCCAACCCCAAGGACTCGAGGGTGAAGAAGACAGTCAAATATTTGCAGAGGATCATGAACACTGTGCCCCAGGAGTCCTGATGTCTGCCCCGGACCATTTGGAGACTTCCAGCCTCAGTTCACTGCCCCAACCCCGAGCTGCCCGAGTCCAGTGAAGGCCCTACAAGGACAGAGAAGACCCCTGAACTCTTCTGGTCTGGAACCATGGCACGAAGGAGCCCCGATTAAAGTCTCTCTCTTTGTACCTTACTCTGGGCCAGCGCGTTCTGTCCACCCACCCTGTCAACACCGGAAGGGCCTTCCCAGAACACCTACCTGGTCCTGCCCTGTCCAGGAAGGGAAACTGAAGCTCAGAGAGGGACATGGCTACTGCCGACCACACGTGAGGGCAAGGGAAGGCCCTGGTGAGAGCGGCCCAGGCAGGGGGGCTGAGGGGGGCTGTGGGATGAGCCCAGCCTCCAGGAGGCCTTCCCCAAGAATGGCTGCCCACCAGGTTCTCTCTCCTGCTCTGATGCCTCTGGCCCTTGGGGACCGCAGGGCAGCCTGCTATGACGGCGTTGTTCTCCCAGTTGACCCCTTTGTCTCTGTTAGTCCTGACTCCTCCATTAGAGGGGAGCTCCGTGAGCCACCAGGGCACCCCACAGCATACGTGCTAAGAAGGATGGGGGATGGGGAGGTTATGGACTCCCTTCCCCTGAGACCCCTCTGTGCAAGCCCAACTCAGGGCTGGAGCCAGAGCGTGTCGGGTGTGGGGGAGAGTTAGGGTCTCTGGATTCTAGTTCTGTCTCACTCTCCTGACCAGCCGGCGCCTCGTGGCTTCTCTCTCTGGGAGGCCGTCTGGGGGCAGGAGCACCGGGTCCCTCTCTTCCTAGGATTCTGTGATGCCTTGTCAGAGGGGGCTGCAATCAGGAGTTATTTTTAGGCAAAGTTTTGCCTCCTGTTGCCCCCTTGTGGTCAGTTGCCTTATTGCAGGCCAGGTGACAGACCCAAGCCCACTTTCCAGTAGGGGCACGAATAAAACAAGAAAAACAACAATAATGAGGCTGATGATGGTGAACTGGCTTCTTTGTAACCCAGGGTCTCCTTGACCCCAGGTGGGCTCTCCCCCTGCCCTGGTCCCCAGGAGTATCCCGCCAACAACTACCTTGGACCTGGAATCCTGGGGACAGCCTGGTCTGAATTCTTTGTGAAAAAGTGTCTTCTGGATCCACCGAGTGGGGCTGCGGGGTGGGGGCTGGGGATTGGAGGAAAGATGATCTCAAAACAGGGAGGCAAGAAGGAGCCCCTGTGACAGCAAAGGAGAACAAGGGCTGGGGGGGACCCCTCACGCTTGGAGTCCAGAGCCTAAAGACACCCAGAAGACACACATTTCACCCACATACAGAGAAAAGTTGTTTTAAAAGAACCAACATCTTTTTGTCCAAGTGAAAACTTCCTCAGAGGCCCATTTGTAAACTCAGAGAAGTAGAGCTGCGTGGTGGACAGTGAGGATGTTTAACAGCAAGATCAAGATGGAACGTGGGGGTGAGGGGGTGTGCGGGGTGAGATGCAGGAGGTGGGATCAGCCACCACGTCCCTCTGAAAAGGGGCCATTAAGGAATTGTGACTTGGGGACTCCCCTGACTGGTGAGAAAGAGACCAGAAAGGGGCCAGAAAACAGAGAACAGTGAGGGCGTCACATTGTTCCTTCCACCTGGAAGGTGCGTCCCCTCCGTGGACTGAAATCCAGTGTCCCTCCAGCGCTCAGCGTGGCTGCACGGAGCCTCGGCCAGCTGCCCCCTCTGGCTTCAGCCTGACCTCCGCCACATCCTGCCCCCTTTATTAGAGTTATTGCAGGCTTGTCTTGCCAATGAGCTCACGGGGGCCGGTATTTGAGTCAGGCAACTCAGTCCCTGCCTCATTTGTAAGGAGGCGGGGGTGCTTTGTGCATAGCGGACATTTGATTTACATCTTCATCAACCAGCCCCCGGCTGAACTCCACGAGGGCATGAACAGAGAAGGAGAAATCCGGGAGGAACTGGTGCGGTGATTAACAACCGGATTTCGGAATCGAGTTGCTCTGCGCTTGGCCACCAGAGGTCGCTTCGGCTTCCAGATAAGGACTGAGCCGGAGGTGCCTGGCAGCCAAGGCCCAGCCTTTTTGCTCTTGCCAGGGGCCGGGTTTACCCACTTCTGATTGTAGCCGCTCAGGGCCCGGGTCAGGGTGTCTGCGGCTGGTGACCCCTTCTCCTGAGGCAGCAGAGGCAGGGAAACCGCCACCACTGTGCCTGGGATTAGCTGGATGGAGAGAAAGAGGGGGAAACGCTGCCAGGACTATAGGGCAGTTAATCCCAGCAGCAGGGAGCAGGGAGCAGCACATGCCCCAGCGCGTTTCCTTAGATTCCGTACTGGCCTATTTGGCATTGAGGAATCACCGGGCGAAGTACTGGCCGAAGCTACTTACACCACCCCTGCGTTCCAGCTTTGGAAGGCCCGCAAAAATCACACTGCAAGCTCTCTAACCAAGTTCCTTCTGCTAAACACCTCCTTCCTGCAACTCACACCGCAGATCAGTATTTCCCCTGCCCCTGATCACCCAGGGCCTGGTACCACACCGCTAGGGACAGCCCCCTGCCCAAGGCCTGTTGGAACTATTCACACTAGCCAGCCCTCAGGCTTTTCCTGCGGGGATCCCAAAAAAGGCTGTGGCCGCTGTTCCCCCTCTCCTTGTCCTCTGCCCCAGACTTGAGCTCCACAGCCCCTTCTCTTGGAAAATGTCAGTAGTGAATTCTATCACCAGCATTGACCTATCATCAGCTCAGTCCCCCACATACATTAAAAGCCCGCAGGTATATTTTAACACACAGGGTCAGGGACCTGCTCTGTATCTGCTCGCCACTGACTAGCTGTGCGGCCCAGGGCTCTGCTAGATCCATCCAAGACGCTCTTTGGTTCACAATCTCCTGTCCTCGACCTGAGGGTTAGAGTTTTTCGTTCTTCATCTTAAGCAGCAACTAACAGCGTCCCCGCCATTCTCAATAAATATTAACATAAAGTCTAGCCTGTGGGGCTGAATTAGCTTACTGTTGTGACATAACAAATTACCACGAATCTAGGGGCGTACACATTTACCACTGCAGATTTTGTGGGTCAGGACTGCAGGCACAGCGAGGCCGGGACCCTGCCAGGGTCTCACCCGCCGAGGGCTGAAGGCCCCCTTCTTGCCACGCAGCAGGGTCTGCTCTTGGCTCCCGGAGGCCCCGCAAGGGTCTCTCTCTCAAGATGGCAGCTCTAGAAGGCCAGCCGAAACTCTTGGTTCTCCAGTTCTTTTAAATTTTTTTTAATGTTTTATTATTTTTGAGACAGAGAGAGACAGAGCATGAGAGGGGGAGGGGCAGAGAGAGAGGGAGACAAAGAATCTGCAGCAGGCTCCAGGCTCCTAGCTGTCAGCACAGAGCCCGACGCAGGGCTTGAACCCACAAACGTTGAGATCATGACCTGAGCCGAAGTCGGAGGCTTAACCGACTGAGCTACCCAGGTGCCCCGGTTCTCCAGTTCTTTTAAAGGACCTAATGAAGGCAGCCCACTCAGGGTAACTCCCTTTTCACCGAAGGTCCATTAGGCACCTTATTTACATCTGCCAAATCCTTTCTCTTTTGCCACGTGGTGTAACCTAATCACAGCAGTGATGTCCTGTCATACTCACACGTCCTCCTCAGACTCAGGGACAGGGGACCATACAAGGGGGTTGGGATCATCTTAGAACCCTGGCTACCACAAGGGCTTTGGAGTGGAGTCAAACTGGAACTTAGCCACGCCCATAAAATCCACCAGCAGGAACCAGGATAAGCAAAAGCAGACTCAGAGAATGAGTCAAGTTTCAAGGACAAATACCAATGAACATTTTCATTTATTGGTAAAATATGCAAGTCCTGATCTCTTTTTTTTTTAAAGTAATCTCTATGCCCAACATGGGGCTCAAACTCACAATTCTGAGATCAAGAGTCACGTGTTCTACCAACTGAGTCAGCCAGGCACCCCCCAAATCCTGGTCTCTTAAATCCATACAGTCTCCAACTCTTTGCCAAGATCAATTCCAAGTCTCCTTGAGTAACAGAGAGAATGAGAGATTTATTGCTGGTTTAGATTTCTGTCCTGCTTTCTTCTAAATTCTTACCAACCTGGCCTCTTCCAAAGTAGATGGAGAGAGGCCTGATCCTTAAATGTAGGACTGGCCCCACTGTGATACTAAGTCTCTCCAAAAAAGAAAGTTCTGCGGTCCAAGTTGAGCTCCAATGGCTGTGTCCGACCTCACACACACAAACATACCCTCTCCACAACCAATATGCAGAAATACACAACTTTAATAACTGCAGAGTAAACCACAGGATGGATACAATACAGTAAAATGGGTGGGGTGGGGATAGAAGGACAGACGGACACTGAATATGATCACAGCAATCAATGGGTGATTCCTTTGGTGCCCTGAGGAGGTCATGAGACACCTGACTCCTGTCACCAACAACTGCAGGCTGAGTAAACCACCAGCTCTGGAAGACAAGTAGTGGCACTATTGCTGAGCTTAGAACCAGGGCAGGGCCTCCTTGTCACAGAGTGTCAATACTCTGAGTGTTAGGTCAGTGCTGTGACATCAGGAGAGGGGCCTCCTCAGGACGCACTCCTGTTCCCTCACACTAGGTGGAGAAGGAGGCCCCTGACTCAGAGGAACCAGGCCCCCTGACACTTTGGTCTCTGGATACACAGCAGCACTGCACCCCGCTGTGCCCCTCAGCCAGCTTCACGTTGTTTACCAAGCACCCTCCCTGCAAATGGGGTTCTCGCAGAGAGGGAGCAAATCCAGAGGAGGTGGGAGGAACCACAACGGTGGGGCTCAAGGGGCGGGAGCTGGCCGGAGGAGCGGCTGTGCACCTCGGTGCGTCCCTCCTAGGCGTCGCTGAGGTTGCTATTGGTCAGGAGCACCTGCTCCCCAGGTTTGAAGGCTGGCATCCCAAGGTAGGGGCAGCTGGCGCAGCGGAAAGCATCGCCCAGGTAGCACTGTTGAGGGAAGAGACAATCATACGGGGAAGCAGAATGTTAGTGAGTCTCAGATTCACGGGCAAGAAAGGGACCCCTAGCTTCCTAACGTGGCCATAGAGGCCTGCTGGAAATGGCCAGGTGCATATGTAGGTCCAACTGAGATCCAAATACTGAGAGTATTTAAGATCTCTGGTTTTATGAAAATCGGGGGTGTGGAGCAGTTCCTTAGAGGCCGTATTTCTATATTCTCGGCAGTTCAAATCATAGCCAAGCTCAGCCAAATGGCTGAAGAGCATCAGGTCACTATCAAGTGGGAAGAATGGGGACAAAAAAGGAGAAACGACAAGAGCTCCCCCACGGGCATGAGCGAGCTAGCCCGCTCTCAGGAGATGACCTCTCTCGGCATACACGTTCTCACACATTTGCCTAATTCGATACCTGGGCAGTAAATCAGAGCTGGAGCTAGTCTGTGTCGGTTCGGATGGTGCCCAATACCAGTGGGGTTTTGTGACTATTGAGCACAGATCCAGATACGCACATTTCCACAGGCCGACTTGGGCTGGGAGCTCGCCTGTTCCTTTGACTTCTCTTTTTCCAGTTCTTCCGCGAGACCACAGGTGCTGGGGGGAAATCAGTAGACTGTGAGTGAGACGTGCCACCACCCAGTGCCCGCAAATCCCTGACAGAGCCCAAACGTGCCCTCAGACTTTTCTCTTTATGCCAGGATGTCTTAACTCACAGGCCCACGGGGCCAGGCTGATAACGTAAGTGCGTGAGGCTGTTCAGGGAGACAGAGTGGTGGGGAGTGGGGGGCCCAGAGGGAGACGTCCTGTCCACACAGGCCGGCCACCACTCTGCTTCAGCTGATCAATGCCATGGGGAGAAGCAGACAGTGTCAGCACATTTTCCAAAGCTAAGGACAGAGAGAGAAAAAAAAAACAAAAAAACTAGAGTTTTACTTGAAATCTCCTGATTTGTGAATGCCGGCAACTTTCACACTTAAAAAAACACTGATGACTCAACAAGCCCACACACCACCATTTAACTTTTTACCACCCTTTCCGTCCATAAAACAAATGCAAACAACCTAACACCAACGTTTTCCAGGTCAAGAGAACAGATTGAATGCACGCATCTACTTTACGTTCCCTCAAGGTCCCACCAAAACTTCCATGAAGACATAACCCCCCACGGCAGGGACTCCGGGAAAGGAGACAGCAGGATGAGGCGCCAGGTGCTGAAAGGCAGAAGGGGAGGAAGTGACTCCCACTGTGAGGAGCTGACTCCGAGCAGGCAGCGAGGACGCCACCACCACGTAGGCCGACCCCCAACCCACATCTTACCCCAAACCTCCCAAAGGAAAGACCCTTCCTTCTCTGAGAAATCGCACCACCCCAAAGGGAAAGATCCAGACATACTGACTTTGCGGAGCCCCCCCGCCCAGGCCCCCCCAGGCTCCCTTCACTAAAGCCCGGCCAACAAATCCCACTGCTGAGCTCAGGGCTCCGGTGAGCTTTCTGTCCTCCACTCTTATCATGGAGACAACCAAGGTTCGTGGGAGGTGGAGGCCTCTACCTCGAAGTGAGAGACCAAGCTAAAAGAAAAAAAGCAATTTGGAACAAACAGAGACTAAGCAGGGAGGAAAAAACCTGCAAAGAACTATCACTAACCTCAGGAGAAAAGAGAAGAGATCACACCTGCAAAATAAAAATAGGATGCTTTGCTAAAAAAAAAAAAAGTCAAAACAAAACAAAGGAATCTTAGAAATTAAAAACATGATAGTAGAGGGGCGCCTGGGTGGGTCAGTTAAGCATCGGACTCTTGATTTCGGCTCAGGTCATGACTTCACGGTTCATGGGATCAAGACGTGTCAGGCTCTCTGCTGACAGCATGGAGCCTGCTTGGGATTCTCTCTCTCTCTCTCTCTCTCTCTCTCTCTCTCTCTCTCTCTCTCTCTTTCCGCCTCTCCCCCATGTGCACACGTGTGCTCACACTCTCTCAAAAAAAAAAACAAATATTAAAAAAAAACATGATAGGAGAAATAAAATAACTCAACAAAAGTTGTGGAGGATAAGCTTGCAGAATTTCCCAGAAAGTAGAGCATAAAGAAAATGTGAAAGAAAAGAAAATTGCAGGACGATTAAAGAGATCCAACATCTTGAGTAACAGGTCACAGAGAAAACAAAGAGAGAAGACAAAAATCATAAACAAAATTAAAGAACATTTCCCAAGCTATGGACGTGGCTTCTAGACTGAAAAGATGTATCAAGTGGCTACTGCAACGGATGCGAACAGACCCCTGTTCAAGACATGTTACAAAACGATACTGGGGATAAAGATGATTCTACAAACTTCCAAAATGGAAAAAGAGGTCTTACAGAAAGATCAAGAAACTGAATGCCCTCAGATACCTCTTCACAATCACTGGGAGAAAAAGACAGAAATGTCTTCAAAACGATGTAAGAAAATTATCTCCAATCTAGATTTCCATACCCAAATTACCAATCGTTTATGAGAAGAGAAAAAAGGCATTTTTAGTCACTCAAAGTCTGCAAAAAAAAACCTAAAAAACAAAATTTACCTCTCAAGTAGCTTTTCTGAAATAATCGACTGGAGAATCGACTCCGCCAAAAAAAAAGAGAAAACCAAGAACAAAGCATGGGAGACAGAGAACGGAAAAGCTAATGTAAGACAGACGGAAGGGAACCCTCAGGGGAACAGTGAAGGGGACTCCAGGACGTCAGCGCTGCTGTGGACAGAGTCACATGTGCACCGGAGCAGTGGCACAAGAGACAGACACGCTGAAGGCTGCCACTGTCACAAGCCAAGCTGCCATCACCCACTCTTTTCACCCGAGGGCAGGCAAGCTAGCCCAGGTCCTTGGGTTACGCGGACCATGTGCCGGTAACAGCCTGGTGGCCTGCGGAGGACACTGGTGGCCTGCCGCGGTCCGCTGCAACAGGAGAGCTCTGGCCCTGGCGGCTCTAGATCCGCACACGCAGAGTAGCCCCTCCCTCTGACCGCGCGTCTGCTGGCCACCAGTCTCCGCATCGCTGCGCCCTCCAGGCGCTCCCCCCACCCCGTGCCATGCCCTTGGTTCCGGGAACTGTCTCGTGACTCTTCCTACCGACTCCCCTGGAAGGGACCCCGCCCGGAAGAGCGTGCAATCTTATCTTTCACTGGGAGACTTCCAAGATGTGGGATACTGACCTGTCCTTGACTCCTCAGGTGCGGGCTTACTGCTCAGTTCTTCACGACTAAAGAACGTGTTATTTGGAGCTTTGCACTAGGTGGTAAACTATCAAATGAGCCAAGAAAGACTACCATAAACTTGGGAGAATGGTAATTCTGTGGGGAGAGGGAGCAAGATGCAGCTGAGGAAGCACGGAGAGCTGACTTAGTCTAAGATACTAGTCACGTTTCGGATTCTTCACCTGGGTAATCAGTACACGGGTGTCCATTTTATTACTGTTTAAAATCCACCTGATTAAAATACTCCTCTGCATGTATGATGGATTTCACTATAAAATATATATTTAACAATAATAAAGTATTCCGATTCCTTGAGACTCAAGAAGCCACTAGAAGCTTCTACTTCTAGACCCTGCTTCTGCCAGCACTCACCAATTCTTGCAGGCCTTCCGCTTTTTCCCTTCTCCACAGGCAGGAGCCCGCAGGGAAGCTGGATCCGGCTTCTTAAAATCTTCTGGATCTAGCAGCTCATCGGAGTCAATGAGATCCTGGAGAGTGTGAGAGGAAGTTAGTGACACGGTCACGATCTCTGCTAACAGAAGGCTGAATAAAGGGCTGCCGTGGCAGCGGGTTTATACCGTCCACGTGAAGGTCGCCACTGCCTACTCTGGGCTGATCACACACTCCAGCTGACCACTGCAGTGATCTAAACTATGTCCACAGAAGATGCATTAGGTTGTGAGGGGACCGGGAGGCAATTTACAATGTGCAGACAATGTGTGCGCGTGCGTATGTAGGAAGGGAGCAAGAAGAACAAAAAGAGAAGTGTTATATTTATTCAAACATATGAAGGGCTGTCATGTGAAAAAGGGAGTAAAATATTTTCTACATAATTCCAGAGAAAAAGACAAATAATGGCACGTGCATCTGTGCAATCCTGTGATAAACGTGTCATCTGTGAGCTCGACGCGGGCATGACCCGCAGCCTGTCTCGCTATCGCTGGAACTTCAACAGTCACAGAAATGAAGAACTTTATTACAGACAGTACCTGATCAAAGGCGGAAAAGTATCAGTGAGCATTCGGGGACCTGCCCAGACAAAGGAGCCGACAGAATATTTTAGCCGACAAACTCTATTCGGGTTCACACATGCCCATGAGAATCTTTAACATATCACATGAAGTGAGAACAAGAAAATCTGTGAGGAAAAGGGACGCCGAAAAAGAAATGTAGAATGCCACTGATGTGGAGTTTCCTTCTGAATCAAAAACGCCGGTGACAGGCACAGCCGCGATGCTGGCGTCCTGGCTGCACGTCCGGAGAGGCCACGCGGAACTACGAGCACTCACGCCCGTGGCAAGACCTACAAGGAAACAGGCGGTGCCCGCGGTGCCCACTCACCACGCTCTCGTCCTCCATGTCGTTGGCTGAGAGGGTCCAGAGCTTGGCCGCTGCAGGGTCCACAGCAGGCTTCACTGAGTCCGAGCAACAAAAGACAAAAGAGCTCCATGAGGGCAGCCAGAGACAGAGCACGGGCACACGTGGGTGCTTTCTATGGAGACTCTGTGGGGGGGGGGGGGCACTGGACTGGGAGCCAACAGGCTTGGGCCCGAGGCCCAGCTCTACCACTCGGAGAAGGCATGACCCGGGGCCAGTCGCTGTGTCGTGACAGAAGCCATCCCTTGCTAAGCACTTACTTCGTATCAGATACTATGGTAAGCATTTTAAATACGCTACCTAATTAAACCCTGCGAAGAACCTTACAGGTAAGGATGTGGTGTCCTAATTTTACAGATGAGGAAACCGGTTCCCACATTTAGGCCACTTTCACAGAGCTACAAACAGGAGTCTGTCCAGTGCTTCTGGCTTCACTCCATGTTGCTTTGTCCTTGTCTTCGTTTCCATCCCTAGAACCTGGGGCTGATTGTACCCCCCTATACCTACTGCAGGGAGATCTGAAGATCCGAGAGAAAGCTGCCCAAGACCAACGTAAATAGCAAAGCTTCTGACCCATGTGAACCTGTCATGTACAAGAAAACCGGCTCCAGAGCCGGTGGCGGGGGTGTAACACAAACCAGCGGCAGACACCAGCCTCACGCCTCCCGGCGGGGTGCAAGGAAGGTCCTGAGAGGATCGAGCCCAGAGTCTGGGGGCAGGCCCTCAGATGGGCCTTGGGGGTTAAGTGCCTCTCGGAAGACCACTGTTGCAGCTGGGTGCTCAGACCTCCTGCGGGGCAATCCACTCCGCTAAGCCGTCCCTACGCATTCTGGAACCAGGACTGCAAAGGCTGGGATTCCAGAGAATTTCTGAAAGGTTCTGGCTGGCCTGTCAAAGCAGAGCAGTGTGAATGTACCTGTGAATTTTCACATGCTTCGCAGCTGGGACAATTTCTCTCAATTCGGGCCGCATTAAATAGTGATCAGAAGGGTGAGGGGGTGGCAAAGGGCAGGTGCAATTTTCTGAGAAGAAATATTTTTACAAGTGGCTTAAGATCCTCAAAGTAAGAAGAGCTGACTTCGCCAGCATCGAAAAGGCACCCCAGAAGAGGAGCAGGACACTCCTAGGGGCCATGACCACCAGTGGGAGACCTTCTGAGAATAAATGTCATCGTTCTGGGGCGTGGAAAGCCTTTGTTAGCTAAACCATGTGGCTCGGGCCTCTAGAATCTGGAGGCCTCAGTGTCTTCTGGCGCAGAAGGGGCTGAACTAGATAATACCTATGTGTTAGTTCAGATCTGGATCTGACTTTGCCCAGGACAATAGTACATTAAACATTCTTCCATTTGGAAATGACTGAAATTAAGGAAGGAGTAGTCAGTCCTCGGGAGACATCACTGCCTCTGTTTAGATCTCTGGCTCACTGTCTGACGTGTCCTTCTAGGCCCAGCTGGACAGAACAACGTCCTCAGGCTGGTCTTACCCGGAGGAGAAGACTTCTTGGCAATAGAAAGCTTCAGCTGACTAGAAGAACCCACTTCAAAGTTGGGTTTTTTGCCTGTGATGCACACAGACAGCAAGCTGTCACTATGGTAACCCAGGTGTTCCTGGACAGACTGTACCTCTTCGGGGCTCAAGGACTCCTGCAGCAGCTGGAATTCAAGACATCGAAAGGATCAGGCCACACTCTTTCCACAAAATAATGTTGTACTATGTCTGCCTATACAGGTGTCAAATACTCATTTCTGTGTATTAAGCATACAATAGTGCCAGGTGACAGATGTCACCTCATGCCTCACCTTCAGTTTCTCAGTGATCTGTACCCTAGGGTGTCATTTTGTCTATGTGCTTACTTTGAGCCAACCCTCTGGAAAGTTTACAGTATGTACCAGACACCTGTCTATTAGGTACAAGGCACTATGCCTGTCATTCTGCAAGCTGTAATGATTAGGATTACGAAGATGAATCAGACATGCTGAAAAGGATCACAGCCAGGGCGCCTGGGTGGCTCAGTCAGTTGAGCGTCCAACTTCGGCTCAGGCCATGATCTCACACGGTTCATGGGTTCGAGCCCCGCATCGGGCTCTGTGCTGACCGTGAGCTCAGAGCCTGGAGCCTGCTTCAGATTCTGTGTCTCCCTCTCTCTCTGCCCCTCCCCTGTTCACGCTCTGTCTCTGTCTCTCAAAAATAAATAAATGTAAAAAAAAGAAAAAGAAAATAAAAAAGAAAAGGATCACAGCCTATATAGCAGGAAAGCCTGCCCACAATAAAGAGGGTAGAAATGAACTAGGGAAAAAGAACCATAGGGGGAGGGAAATGTTTTCTTGGGAAGTAGTAGCAGACGATTGATAAAGGTAGAAAAAAATGTGGGAATGTCACCTCTGTGCCCAAAAGCTACAGAATGCTTCAATAAATCTTAGCCTATCCATAGCACTCAATATTGTTACATCATTATTAAGAATGAGGGGCAATGCACTGAAGGTGGTTAAATGTCAGAGATACTTAGGGGCGCCTGGGTGGCTACGTCGGTTAAGTGTCTGACTCCTGGTTTCGGCTCAGGTCATGATCTCACGGGTTCATGGCATCGAGCCCCACATGGGGTTCTGCGCTGAGAGTGTGGAACCCGTTTGGGATTCTCTCCCTCACTCTCTCTCTCTGCCCCTCCCCTGCTCGTACTCTCTCTCTCAAGATAAATAAACATTAAACAAAAAAAGATATTTAAAGGTGGGGGAAAAAGCTAGTGACTGAACGATGTATATATACAACCTTATTTACATTTTTAAAAGTCTCTCTTACACACACACGTAAATACATAAAAAAGGTCTTAGCAGCCACACAAAAAAATGTGTCGGTGGCTTCCTCTGGGAAGGAAAGTGTGGAGGGCCTGAAACATCACTTTATATTCTATATGCTCCAGTATTCATTGAATTTTTACGAGCATCTCTTATTTAGAATATAAAACAGAAAACCCTAAACTAAGAAAAAACTAAGAAAGAGTGGACGTAAAGAAACTGAGGCCCTGGGTCATGTTGCAAACAGATGATACGCCAGCGATCATGGTATAGCACTTACCTCTCACACAAGAAAACCTCAACATCAAAGAAGAATGTAGAAATACGAACACCTCCATTTAACCTAAATATTTCTACTCAATTGTCAGAAATGGCATTCCCCGCCCCAGCCTCCCACCTGTATCTGAGGACGGCCCCGCTGCCTGCATCGCGCTTAGGAGTTGTGTCCATCAAGGGACCTTGTCGCGCTCTCCCTGCCACTGTGGCCACCACCCCACGCCAGTACTGAGACCGGAACACACCCCGACCCACATGGGCGCGAGAGGAGTCTCTTCAAAGGACAGGTGTTCCAGAAAGTTCTGTCCTTTGAGGCATCACGGATCTTACATACAAAGCACTTCCCGGCTTGCTTCCTAGTCTGTGCAACACCGCGCACCTCCCCTTCAGGGCTGTTACTCCCCCGTGACTTTCTCTGAAATGAGTCACGGAGGTCCTGGGTGTGGTCACCCGAGGCTTTTCAACTCCCGGCAAAGAAGGCTGTCTACCAACGTACCTCCTTCACTTCCACGAGACCAGAGAGAGTCAGGGCCGAGTACAGCTTAGAGGTCGTTCTCACTCTGCTCTTGTTCACTGCCGAGAGGAAAACCCCAATTAGCAGCTTTATGGGACAAAGCAGGGAAAATAAAGGCTCCATCCGATTTGGGTCAGCAGGCGATGGAACAGTCGCGGTGACGGTATTGTGACAAATGCTTTTGGTTGTTCAAAGTGCTCTTACCTAGGCTCTTAAGTGTCATGTAATACTTCCATTGTTACTGTTTCTTCTCACTCTTGGCTTCCCGGAAATACCTTCCAGGGGTTGGTGGATAATGAGTGAGACAGAGGCTGAGGAACTGTAAGGCACTCAAGTGCTCTCTCTGTTCAGTTCTGACAAAGAGACACCGCGTGTGGCCCCCCGAGGTTTACATTCCCAACAAAGAACGCTGGTTCCCTGCGGTATACGCCACAAGTTTATATATCCACATAAACGCCTCTACGCATTTCAAAATACGTTCATTCTCTTACTGTGTTTATACATTAAGTCATCACATATTGATGGAAACTGCTAAAAATTCAGAATTGAATGGCTTTTTGACAGCTTCACCGCTGAGCAAAAAAGAGAGGCCTTTAGTGCCTGGATTCCATCATTAGTTTCGCAGGAGTCAAGAAGACCACGCATCACTCCCAGACTCCCAGTCGTTATTGCCTAACTTTTTTATCTGAAATAACTATAAGCACATAGGAAGTTTTTTAAAAAACAAACAAACAAACAGGACCCTTCGCCTCATCTCCCCCCACGGTAACACCTGACGAGAAGGGCGCGTTCAGGGCGGTATGGCCCTAGACCCCCCATGGTAACGTCTCACAACCATGGCTCACCGCTGACGACCGGGTAACTGTCACCGAGAGTCCATGGTGCTACCGAGATGTCACGAGTTTTACGAGTGCTTGTTGGCGTGTGCGCAGCTCTGTACAACCTCACACGCTTGCGGCTTCGTGGGAGCGCTACCACAGCCCAGATACAGGACGCCCCGTCACAAGGAGCCCGCCGACGGCCCCTTTACTGCCTCGCACTCCTGACCCGTGGCAATCCGCAATCTGGTCCCCACCGCGAGAACTTCGTCAGTTCAAGAATGTCACGTGAACAGAAGCACACAGCGGGCAACCTCTTGAGACTGGCTTTTCCCACCCGGCCTGATTCCCTGCAGAGTCATCTGAGTGGCTGCACCTGTGAGGAGCAGATGCCTTTTCGGTGCTCCAGGGTTGTCCATGGTGTGGACGTACCACAGTTTAACCGCTCAACCTGTTGAAGGACCCAGCCATTGTGAGATGGGCAGTTTCCTTCTCTTTTACTACCCAACGGGTCGGTCAAAGGTCACGATTCCTTCCGATGCACCACTTCAGATTTCTACCATCATTTACCACCAAGGAGAAGGATCTCCAAACGAATCCTCCTGCTCAGAGAGATGCAGTACACACGCCTACAGGATGAATGCTGCGAAATTCTACTCTTTCAAATGAAAATCTCCTTACCTACAGCTGTCTCTATTGGCTCTTTCAGAAAGAGACATCCACCAGGCCGAAGGATCCGGGCCATCTCAGCCAAAATCTCAGCACTGTGCAGAGTGGTGCTACCAGGAACTACACCTGACAGAACAATGTCAAAGCTGGATTCCTTGTGGGCAGCTGCAAAGAAAGAAGGCTCTAGTCAGCCACCACCTGGGCCCCGGAGGCCATCCGCCAGTCCCTCCGAAGCCCCCCTCGAAGGCTGCAGGCCTGGCCCTGGCAGAATGAACCCTGACCCCTCAAGCAAATGTTCTGATACCACCATCCCTAGCAAGAGGGGCGATGAGGCTGCTGCTCTCCCTCCGTCTTACTAATTTCATATCCTTTTTTTATGTGTTCAGGGAAAGGAGTGAAAAAGAAAGGTGGCTGAGGAGTAATCTTTTTAAAAAAACGCAGAATATCTATATCTAAAAAGAAACAACAGACGTCTACAAATCATCAACCACACTCTTAAGTCCGCTGTATCTCAACTGATACATCGTCTCAGTGTGCCACCCAAGACAGCTCGGATATCAAGGCACCACATAAACACAGCAGCCCCCCAACCCCCGCGGCGCCGTAATGACAACGTGCGCAGGCACTCACACTGCAACAGCTGGCTGATGTTTTCCACACACACTTGGCCCTCGTCGCCGGTTAGCGTCCGAAGCTTGTCCACCAGATCTTTCAGAGCCTCCACCGGGGATGACTTATCCCAGATCACTGCCACAAACTGGCCAGCTGAGACCCCGTAATCTGCCATTCCTGCGGTGCTGACGGACCTAAAGACTTTGGGACAATGGAGAGTCAAGACCGAGCAGAGACAAAAGCATGATTTAATCCATGAGGAACCATCAAATGTGGTTAGAGTCTCAACCTAATTCGGACCTCTCGCCGGGGAACACTGACCACATTAGAACATCTTTCTGTAGATGCTAGAGAGACTGAAAAAATGAACCCATTATCTCAAGGGTTCCTAACCCCAACATTCCCAAACAAGGCATGTTACTTCCCTGATGACAGTCCTGACTTGGCAGTCAAGTAAGGAAGTTGAAGGCAGAAAGATGATTTCTGCTTTGATTTGAGACAACTCGACTTGAACAGAATATAAAACACACAGGACATTAATTAGGCAAAAATATGACTCAATAAGAAGGCAAATAAATGGGCAAACATAACCCATCCACAAGCTTAATGTTTTTTTAAGAAAAGAGACAACATATTTAAAATTTTTTTAAAGTTTTTTTAATGTTTATGTATTTTTGAGAGAGAGGGAGACAGAGACCAAGCATGAGCAGGGGAGGGGCCGAGAGGGATGGAGACACAGAATCCAAAGCAGGCTCCAGGATCTGAGCTGTCAGCACAGAGCCCGACGTGGGGCTTGAACTCATGAACCATGAGATCATGACCTGAGCCGAGCCACCCAGATACCCCAACATATTTAAATTTAGCAAACTGAATAATGATATTGTCCCTTTCATCAAAATATGAAAATTCAATTCCATTGAATCTGCAATGATCAAGAGTACCTACTACATCTTTAACATTTAATGTTAGTTACCCGGACTGTTCAAAACCCTTAAAATACATGATCTCAACTGAACCTCAGCACAACCTTAAACCAGATAGTTTCCCATTTTACAGCTATGAAACGGAAGCCATGGACTTTGCCAGGTCACACAACTAATAGACGTTGTGGGATAAAGACCTGGAATTTGAATCCAAATCCATATGACTGTAAAGCCCATGCTTTTAACCTATGGAAATCCTCTCTCCCCATCACCTTGAGTCAACTTTCTCTTCCAGTGGATACTGAGATGAGTCTAGAATGTGCTCACAACAAAATCAGGTCAAGCGATAGCATTCTACTTGGCTCCTCCTTTCTTTCTTAAACATTAATGCCACCAAGATTCCGACTTAAAATAGCTCTAATAAGTGGCATTGAAGGCAGAAGCCATGGTAGACAGGTCAAGCATGGATCAGCGTCATGCTGAACACTTCTGTCATGTGCAGAAGTGGCTAACTCAGTCACAATTATGCCACCACAGACACTCGGGCTGAATTTAAGCCATGTCCACCACATTCTTGCTTCTTCAAAAATTTTCACTTCAAATGACTTGCTCCTCCACCTACAAATCATGGCCAAATCTGCCAGTCATCCTTAAATACTATACTACTTTGGTTTTGTCACTCATTTCCTAAAGAAGTGTATTTTCTAGGTGAAATCAAAACTCACTCTTCCGGAATCAGGTCCTCCATAATCTGGCTCCCCCTGGGTCTCCCACTTCTCCAAAGCGAATCCCTCCTTGTTCTATGAAAAACCTCTGCCTTTGTGTTTTAATCATACCTTTTATCCAATTGCTTCCATGCAGAATGCCCACTTTTTATGATCCTGACCTGACTGCAAGCCCCAGTAAAAAGGATGCCAAGTGTTATCAGACAAGCAGGATTCCTTAGTCACTGAATTGTTTTTAAGTCCTTAAAAAGTACACAACAAAGAACTGAAACTTTTAAGATTTTAACAGTCACATGGTGTCGAGGAAGAACTCCCGCAAATATATTTTTTTAAGTTTATTTATTTTGAGAGAGCGAGTGAGTGCATACAACTGGGGGAGGGGGAGGGAGAGAGAGAGAGAGAGAGAGAGAGAGAGAGAGACAGGATCCAAGCAGGCTCCATGCTGTCAGCGCAGAGCCCGATGCAGGGCTCAAACCCACAGCCGAGATCAAGAGTCAGTCTCTTAACCCACTGAGCCACCCAGGCGCACCCTACAAATCGTTAAGGTAAGCAACCTGGGATCAATCTGCCTTTTAAGAACCAGCCAGGGAAAATAGGAATATGGATTGCTGGCCGTTAGATGATAAGAAATAAAGGACTTGTTTCTAGAATGACGTTGGCTCGGCTTCTCCATTGGGACAGCAGAAAGCGACAAGCTCCCTGCCCGCCAGCACCAACTACAAGCCTTGCACTGTCCTCACAGAAAAACCATCAAGAAAGAAAGAAGGTGCAAAAGTTTGTTAGAGCAAAACAAAAAGCCAGGTGTCTAGACTTTTTCAGCAACCTGAAACGGAGGCAGTGTTTACGGAGCACAGGTTTTGGATACGGGTGAACTGGAGTTCTATCTACCCCTGCATTGTCTGCTTATGAGCTACAGGACCGTTGGTGAGTTATTAGCCTCTCTCTTTCCCCATCAATAAAGAAGAATAACCTTCTATTTTGCAAGGCTGCTGTACGAAGTGAATGAGAAGATAAAAATATGCAAAGCACTCGGCAGGGCCTGGCACACACAGCTCAACAAAATAATGTTCTAAGAGAACTCCTAGTTTTTGGTGGCCAGTGTATTTGCCTTTGCTTCAAAGAGTCCCTATAAAGCGTTTTCTTTCCCCTCAGCTGTGCCCGCTGAGGAGGCCCCGGGGAGAGACTGTTAGAATTACACAGGGGAAGACCCCCCTTTACGACATCTTAGACACTACTCCAGTGGGACTGTGTCGGCACATGTGAAGAAGGTAAAATGCTTTGCGTTCCATATCCCCCAAACTAATCTTCTCTGGCAACAGGAAGCTCATAAAATACATTTACTAAACATTAACCTCAAAACGCAGACATAGCCACCACTCTCGGTCAGCATTTTCCAAATAAAATGAGACACAATGTTCTTTCAAGTATCTAAAGGCTGAAGAGCGATACCTTTCATCATCGGAGTTCTGTGTTGCTATTAATCTGCCTTTTTAAACCAACTATAAGGAAAAAAATGTCTGGCACCTAAGTCAACATACTTAAAAGTGTGACTCAGTGTCATATCTAAAAGGAGGTGGGGTTGAAGAAGCCATGGTCACGTAACTGGCCTTGCTTGTTAAGCATCGCTCCAGCACTTCCTGCTGCACACAAGTGCCCGGGGCTCTTCTAAAATGCTGCCAGGAAGGGAAAGCAGATGTCTGAAAATAACTTCTGGAGATGCACTTGTTTATTTCTAAGGTATCCAATAAACATCAAATCTTGAGGCATTTGGCTCCTCTTAAGGATGAAGGGAGCCAAAAGAAAAAAAATAAGATTGGGGCACCTGGGTGGCTCAGTCAGTTGAGCGTCTGGCTTCAGGTCAGGTCATGATCTCACAGTTCATGAGTTCAAGCCCCTCACTGGGCTCGCTGCTGTCCGCACAGAGCTCGCTTCAGATCCTCTGTGCCCCCTGCCCCTCTCCCACTCTCTCCCTTTCCCTCTCTCTCTCTCTCTCAAAAATAAAAACATTAAAAAAAAGAAGAAGAAAAAAAATAAGATTGAAGTTTGGATACCAGTTCTTACAAGGATCAAATCCTTTTAAGTCAGGTGCATTAAAAAATTCTGAGAATACTGAAAGTTCTCAGAAAGGAAACATTTAAATGTAATGAGCACACTTGTGCGCGCGCGCGCGCGCACACACACACACACACACACACACACAAAGAAAGAAAAAGAGATGATAATCAGCAAGAAAACAAGAAACTCAAAGGAAAAGAAAAGGAAGAATGTCTCCAGGCAATTAGGTGTGTGTCAAGAATTAAGAATTTCAGAAAGGATCCCTCAGAGCTAGAATTTCCACAGGAAAGGCTCCTTTGAAGATCGGTGGACAGAACTCAGAAAACAAAACCTCATGGACAGATCAGTAGTGTTTTAATGAAATCCAGAGCTGTGGATCTGAAATTTTAACAACGGGGGAGTATTCTGGCTTAGAAGGGCTTTCCCCACACCTAGGCGGGGGAGGGCAAGATGTTCTGAAAAGACTAGTTGATAAGAGTCATGCGAAACAGATACAAAGACAAGGGTCTAACTGCAAACACAAAATTTACAGAATGACATGCTTTGCTCCTGTCATCAGTTATCCCTAATCCCAAAACCATGTACTTTTTCCCTGTTAATATGAAGCCTTCCCTGATGACAGATACCACAGTGAGGCGCTCTACATTTACACTTCAGTTTAGTGCCTGGTCCATGACCTCCCTGAGTCACTCAGAGATTGGCACTTAATGTCGGAATGGACACCACCAGCCGTTCCTAAACTTGCAGATTCTACGAGTCACCTGGGGGCTTTGTTAAAATCAGATTCCTGGCCTGCAACCAGATGTACTGAAATCCACACGCCAGGAGAAAGACCTGGGCGTCCAATTTATTAATCAGCATCCTGGACGGTTCTTTGGATCTGGCCAGTTTGCGAAATATTCAATCATACTGTTAAGAAGACAACAGGCCCCAAATGGAGTCACTTGTGCTAAGCACACATCATCACCAAACCGACACTAATAGCTCACTTAAGTGCGGTTTCAACCTTCTCCAGGAATGTAATCTAAAGGGGTCAGTTTGGAATTTTCCAGTCGGCATTTGTAAGGTAATCTGCCTAACAGACCCTTTTTCTGTCCCCTTGCCTGAAATAATCCTCCCCCCTCATTATAACTTCCCTGTCTCACCCCCTCTCTGCCTTTAAAACACCTTTCCTTTACTTGGGATGGGACGCTGCCCAATTCATGAACTGTTCAATAAAGATTAGATCTTTAAAAGTTACTCGGTTACATTTTTGTTTATTTAACACCAACTCCACATTTTGGAGGTTCTGGCAAGTCACTGGCTCAAAATTACAATCTGGGGGTTAGACACCCCCCCGCCCCAAAGACCGAGGCTTCATTCAGCTCCCCCAGTGTTTGAGACAGGGGCCTGAGGTCCAAGGTCACAACGGCGGGCTATTAACAGAAGCGGGTCTCAGACCCAGTTCTCGGGGACGCGAGCTCAAGGCTCCTCCTTCTCACTGCGCTGACCTCGGAGCCTCAGACCCGGGCCGGCAGCGCAAGAGACAAGGCAGCCCGGCAAGGTCAAGAAGCCACAGCGGCCAGGAGCCCGAGACAGGCAGGGCCGGCCGGCCCCCCATACGGGCTCCCTCGGGCAAAAGCGCGGCGTGCCCCCCAGGGAGGTAGTCGTGGTTCCATGTCCACCGAGGGACGGCGCTGGGAATAGAAAACAAGAGACTCCAGGGCCGAGGGTGGGCCGGGAGGGGACGGTTGGGGAGATCGGGTCCTGGGCCGCACTCAGGGCGCTCACCTGCCTCTCCCGGCTCGCTCCCGGGTTCTCCGCGCCAGCCGGCTTCGCACGTCGCGCCTCTCGCGATAAGAAGACCCTGCGGGAGCGCGGACAGGGCGGAAGTGGCCGTGGCGAGCTCGCTGGGCTGTCCGCCGCGTCACGGTCGGAGGCGTGCCCGCTTCCAAGATGGCGGCGGCGGCAGCGGCGGCGGCGGCGGCGGTGTCCGGCGCGCTCGGCCGGGCGGGCTGGAGGCTCCTGCAGCTACGGTGCCTGCCCGGTGAGGGGGCGGCCGAGCGGGGAGCGGGGAGGAGCAGGGAGGGGGCACGAAGCCGACCTGGGCTGGGTGCGGGGCGGAAGAGGCCGTCGTGGCGGCCCACGAGCAAGGTGAGGTGAAGGGCATCGGCGCGGAGCCGAAGGAGCCGCCTGGCTGCTCTGTGCCCCCATTCTTGAGCTGTGAAGGGCAGGAGTAGCGGGGCAGGGCCTGTCACCCCCATTTAACGAAGTTCACGGAGCCCCGAAGAGGGCTGTGGTGCCCAGGGTCTCGCTTCCCGGCAGTTGCAGCCTGGCAGACCCAGACCCGGTGTTTTAGTCCACCGCCAAGTCCCTGGGAAGGGCCACTTCACGGTCGCAGTTGGAAACGGCCGCAGCGAGCTCCGAGTCTGTGGTTTCCTAAGTCAGTCATTTCCTCGCTTCGTTAATTCTATGATCCTGTACCACCTTTCCCACACTATGGTCAGTGTTTCTGTTTATACATCTGAGTGCTTAAAACTAGATGTTTACTTAAGAGGTAACTTTATATTGCTGCTGTAAAAGGAAAACCAGTGTCACCTTCCATAAATAGAATATACATCGATGTGTTAACGTAAACATATAACTAATAAAAATCTCCTGTATTTCATCAAATCTTGTGCACCGCGGTGGTTTCCGCAGTCATGCTTTGGGACCTCTCCCATCCTTTTCAAAGTTTTAGGAGTATTCCTTTTTTTTTTTTGTACAGATACTAAAATACTGATATTTTTACACCTGCTGTTCTGTGTTGTGTTTCGGTTTTGTCTTTTTTTTTTTTTTTTTTTTGATAGAGAGGTGGCGAGCGGTGAGCTGGGGTGAAGGGCAGAGGGAGAGAGAATCTTAAGCAGGCTCCAAGCTTATCTCATGACCCTGGGATCGTGACCGAGCCTCAGCCGACTGAGCCACCCAGGCGCCCCTATTCTGTGTTTCTTTTAAAATTGTTGTTCCCTGAGTTAGTCCATAGATGTCTTTTAAAAAAATTTCTTTTTTATTTTTGAGAGACAGAGTGAGACAGAGTGTGAGCGGGAGAGGGGCAGAGAGAGAAGGAGACACAGAATGGAAAGCAGGCTCCAGGCTCTGAGCAAGTGTTCAGCACAGAGCTGTTGTGGGGCCCCAACCCACCACCCCTGAGATCATGACCTGAGCTACTTAACGACTGAGCCACCCCTGCGCCCCCATAGATTTCTTTTTAAAACACGAGCGTCCTTTTGTTGTTTTTATACAAAACTGCAAGCCAAATATGTTTAGTTAAATGAATTTCTGTGACCCAGCAAATCCACTCCTAGGTGGAGAAATGAAAGCAGATGTCCACCACAAGGTTTGTACAAGTATATTTATAGCAACGTTATTCATGATCGACAAGGCTGAAACAACCCAGGTGTTCATCAACAGAATAGTGCTTCTTAATGGAATACTACTCAGCAATAAAAAGTAGCCATTGATTTCCACAAAAATACTAATCCTTTTAAAATATATATTATACAAAAGCATACACAAAAGATGTACCGTATGATTAGATGAAATTCTAGGAGAAGTTAAACTAGGGTGGAAATTTCAGAATTTCCTACAGTGTAGGTAGGGAATGCCTTGGAAGGAGCATAAGGGAACTTTCTGGGGTGATGATAATATTCTTCAGGTAGGGGTTCAGATTATGCAAGTGTACGCTTTCGTCAGAACTCAGAATTGGCACATTTAAGATTTGTGTATTTCATCGTATATAACTATCACCTCAATAAAAGACCAGTAAATAAATATTGGACTTTGGTGAATGATACGCACGCCAGAATGTGTGCAGCTGAAGAATTCTGAGGTCTCCAACAAATGCATCAAACATAAGATAGATGGATGACTGAAGAGGGTGACAGAGACGTAGAACCTAGGTGGTGGGTACACAGGTGTTCATGCCATAGTTCTTGCAACTTGTATGACATTTTTTATAATAAAGTGTTGGGAAAGGAAAAAAGTAGTATGAGCCTGGACTCTGCAAGGCCCTTCCTATAGTAAATGCGGTGTGGCAAGTATCGCCAATGAGAAAACGTTGGCATGAGAAAAACCCCACCCCTGTGGGGCTCCTGGGTGGCTTAGTCGGCTGACCGTTGACCATCCCATCTGACTCTTTGTTTCAGCTCAGGTCATGATCTCACGATCGTGGGAGTGAGCCCCATGTTGGGCTCCGTGCTGAGCATGGAGCCTGCTTGAGATTCTCTCTCTTTCTGCCACGCTCCCCCCGCCCCCCCCGCCTCTAAAATTAAATAAATAAAAGGAGATTACTGAATTTGATTTGTGTGAAGACACCATATAAATACTATAGGAATCAGTACTCAGACCTTCTCCTTTCTAGTCCAGTGCTCTTGCTATAATATAAATATGTAGCAATTTCAGGTCATTTTAACTTTTTGATTGGGCTTCACAACACTCCCATTGAGCAAAAAGATTATTACTCTTAATTTGCATATTTTAAAATCATGCTCATTGGGGTGAAGCCCATTACTACACAGGTAAGAAATGATGGCAAAAGCATGAGCCAGGTAACCAAAGACCTGGCTTCTGGCCTTTTGCTACCACATCATGTCTCCAGGTTGCCAGTTTACCCAACACTTTTGTCTGGGACTCAATACTCGGGTAAGTGGTTCTGGCGTAGACTCAGCCCTGCTTTTCCTCTTCCCCCATCCCTCACACCATTCCGGGTATCAAAGAGTCTCCTCTGGTAAGCCTTCCTGCCTGACCAGCCCAGTTCTCATTTCAGTGTCCCGCTGCCAGTCAGCCGTGGTGTCACGCGCCTTCCGTGCTTCGGCTATGCAGCTCAAGTCTTCGGAGGAGCAGAAGCAACAACCTCCCTCGCCTTTTTCTCAGCAACATCCTGAGACACATGGGGCAGAAGAACCCAGTTCAGAATCTTCTCGTTCACCCCCCAGGTATGTATCCGGACCCCAGTCCATCCGTTTCTGGCCCATTTTGGCTGCTTGGGTGTGTCTGTCATTCCTCCCCTTCCTCTCTCCTCTTTATCCTCCTTTTCACCTTCTGTCATTTTCTAGGCTGTCTTTGAAAGGAACTATTGCTTTTTTTTTTTTTTAATGGTGCCTGTACACTCTAAACTATCTAATCAATATAAAGAAGTTCATAAAAGTAAAGCAAAAATTACCAGAAATCACAAACCCTGAAATAACTCTAAGGTTTTTGTGAATGTCCTTTTAGATGTTTTTTAAGTATATTCCATATATAAATCTATATACATTAAGTGGTTAATTGCACTGTACACCGTACACCGTTCCAGAACCTGTTTTTTCACTCAACAATACATTTTTAATGTTTTCTCAGTCTGTATGATTTTCATGGTTGCATAATATTCCAGAAAATGGCAATATTAAAATTTATTTAACCTATCTTGGGGCATCTGGGCGGCTCAGTTGGTTAAGCATCCGACTTTAGCTCAGGTCATGATCTCACCGTCGTGGGTTTGAGCCCCGTATCAGGCTCTGTGCTGACAGCTCAGAGCCTGGAGCCTGCTTCAGATTCTGTGTCTCCCTCTCTCTCTCTGCCCATCCCCCATTCACGCTCTCGCTCTCTCTCTCTCAAGAGTAAACAAACATTAAAAAATTTTTTTTTATATTTAACCTATCTTTTATTGATGAATATTTAGATTTCCTTCACTGGTATAAAAAATAATGTGATCAAGTGTGTGATTCTCTCAGCAGGGGGAGCACTGAATCAAAGCTTGTGCACATCTAAAATTTTGTTACATATATGTGGGACTAAATTGGCCTCTAGAAAGGTGATAATAGTTTACATTTCCATTAGATACTTTTTCTTCTTAATTTTGCCACTGAGAAGTTCCGCTAGCTCTGAAATTATGGTGTTCCCATCATTTTTCTGGTCTCCTGATTAAAGTACTTTTCAATTCAGCACATATGTTTTGAGGATCTCCTTTGTGTCAGGCCCTGTGAATACTCCAACTGTTGTCCCTGTCCTCAGGGAGTTCTCATTTGGTACAAATACAGATGAAGAAACCGTGTGCTAAGGGCTATAACCAGGAATCCAGGGTGCTATGGGAGCACTTGCCTTCCTGTGACACGACCTCCTCTCTCACTGGATCCCTTCTCTCAGTGACTGTGTGAGAGGAGAAGGGTGATGGAATTTTTGTTCTGTTGGCATTGAAACATCAGTACTGGTGCAAAAGTGTCTTCCCAAAGTGTGCTTAGGGGAAGCCCAGGGCCCCTGGTATTCGGTCAGGCCCATTTTGCGTGTTAGGCAGCAGGCAGTAGGCAGTGAGATGAGGCGTGCTGGACTCCGTGCCCACGTCTCTGTTGGGTTTGGGTCTCAGGTACACAGATCAGGGCGGTGAGGAGGAGGAGGACCATGAGAGTGAGGAGCAGCTGCAGCACCGCATCCTGACGGCAGCCCTGAAGTTCGTGCCTGCCCACGGGTGGACGGCAGAGGCCATTGCAGAAGGAGCCCAGGTGTGTATAGGAGAGGGTGGAGCAGCCAGGCCGGCCAGAGCAGAGGGCCTCATGCTTTCTTCTGGCCCAGCTTAGAGCCCCTCACTGCTACATGACTGGGGGAGGGTGTGTTTTCCCAATAGGGTGAACATAGCTTTATTTGTTTTTATCTAGAAAGATTATACCATGGAGTTGGTTCTTGTGAGCTAGGTTCTAAAGGCAGCCCCTTAGGCGAGAGTCGCCTGTGATCACAATTACCACATTTCATTGACTCTAAGACAGCAGTGGTTGTAAGAAGCGCCATTATTTTATGCATCACTAAAAAAGAAAAAATGCTACCTATTAAACTGGGACATGTTGTCAATTGCATGATTCACACTGATTGTTTAAAATGAAAAAGCAGGTGGGCATATGGCTGGCTGGCTCGGTCGGTCGAATGTGTGACTCTTGATCTTGGGGTTGTGAGTTCCAGCCCCACGTTGGGTATTGAAATTACTTAAAAATAAAAATCTTAATAAAATGAAATGAAAAAATAGGTGCATCTTAAAATTGATGAAATCTGATGTTTGAAAAGTCTCAAGAGGGCACCATTTAGGAGACCAACACGCCTTGTTTTTCCCAGTAAGCTTGACAGTGTTTCCCCTGCGTTGGCCCAGATGACTGCTTTAGAGTAAGCTGTTGGCTCACGTTGAGGCCATGGTGTACAGACCTGTGAAGCATAGCCAGATTCCGGCTTGCGAGAGCACAGTGAGAACAGAAAGCAAAGGAATTCCAGATTCACGTCTCCCATCCCAAGCTCTCAGGGAGATGGGATGGAAGGATGAGCATGTTTGAACGCTGGCGAGAGCACAGAAACAGGGGTGAAGTACAGGTATGAGAGAAAGTGGCAAAATCCGAAGTCCAGAATGCCTTCAAGGCAAGAATTAGGAGATGTGGAAAATGAACACAAGGACTGGCCTTAGATGTATTTGGAGAAGACAGCTATGGGTTTAGTTTCTGGAATATTAAGGGAGTTCCCGGGGGACAGCTTCTGTTCCCTGTCAAGTAGGTGTGGTTCTCATGAACCTGAAGTTAAGAAAGGGTAGGAGGAGACAAGGTTTGAGGGTGGCAGAGAATGTCGGAAGGAATTATTACAGGAAGTGGTGGAACAAGTAGAGGACAGAAATGTAACAGGATTGTTTGGAAAAATCTTTTTTTTAAAGGAGGAAATCACTATATCAAAGCTACCTATATTCACAGTCATAGAACTTTTTTTTTTTTATGTCTATTAATTTTTGAGAGAGACAGACAGAGCACAAGCGGGGAAGGGGCAGAGAGGGAGACACAGAATCTGAAGCAGACTCCAGGCTCCGAGCTCTCAGCACAGAGTCGGATGTGGAGCTCAAATCCACAAACCACGAGAGCATGACCTCAGCCAAAGTCAGGCACTTAACCGACTGAGCCACCCAGGCGCCCGTGTTTGGAAAAATCTTACACTGAATCTACAGGTAACTGGTCTTTTTCACTGTGTCCTGTGTATATCTTCATTCATAGTGGCTGCATGATACCTATTGTATTTACTTGACCTCAATCGATAAACTTTTGGGTAGTTTGCAATTTTTTGGTATTCTAAACCCACTTGTACAACATTTAAGCGCATTTCGAGAAATGGAGTTGCTATTTTGGGGTGTATCAGTCTGGACGGAAACAACACGGGTTATTCAAATAGAGGGAACTTACTAGAGGGGAGGGGGAACTGGCTGTACAGTTGGTAACCAGGTAACTGGCAGATAAAAAGAAGGCCCTGGGGGAGTACGGAGGTTGCCACAGGGCGCAGCCCCCGTCCCCAGAGCTAAGGAGACAAAGGGGAAAATTGGAGTTGTTAAAATGAGAAGCTTGAAGGAGAGTCCCTGTGGAGGTGAGGGGCAGGTACTACTTGGCCAGTGATGCTGTTTTAAGAGAGAGGGTCCCCTGGGGCTGGCACCCAACCTCTAGGGGCAGTGGGGGGATGGTGGCTCAGCGGAACCAGGTCTTCGGGTTCTGGGAAGGGTGCACACCAGCTCAGCTGTGGCCTGGCCACCAGACTGAGGTGCTGCTGCTGGAAGGCCGCTGGGAAGCTGCCAGCAGGCAGAACGCCCACAGGAAGGAGAGCGAGCCCTCCTCCCCTAGCCTCGCGGTCTCCCTCCAGGGACGTGGCAGAGCCTAGCATGGAGCCAGAACTGTGGCTCAGGAGCTGTGGCCCCTGCATCACAAAGCTGAGGCTAAGACAGTAACGCACCACCTGCTCCAGAGAGAGAAGGAGGGAGGGAGAGAAAATATGTAGTTTTTTCCCCAAATAATCTCTACACCCAATGTGGGGTTTGAACTCACGACCCCAAGATCGAAAGTCACATGCTTTACTGAGAGCCAGGAGCCCTGAGTGTGTCTATTTTTGACGGTCTTGTTACATATGTAGTAGAGGCAGGATAGCCTGGTGGTGAAGAGCTCTGAGCCTCAGTTTCCTCATCTGTAAAATGTGAGTAAGGATAGCACCCACCAGCTGGAGTTGCTACGCAGCCGAGGCCACAGTGAGATTGTGTGTTATGTGCTTATCGGGGTGCCTGACACAGTAAGCAGCCATCACCATTAGCAGTGATGCAGCTGCAAGTCTGGGGTAAATACTGCCAAACTGGCCTCATAATGGCTCTGTACTTCCACCAAAACAGGACTTTCTCCACGACCAACAGGAGGGACTTAGAGCTAATACATTTTTGTTCCTTCCCTGCCCTCTCTCCCTGGTGCATCACGGTTCTGCTCCCAGTAGGTGCCCAATGATTGCCATGTATCCGAAAGAGCAAAGGACCACTGTGGCGTTGTTAACGCCTTAACAACTCATTCAGAAAAATGTTTTGGGGCACCTGGCTGACTCAGTCAGTGAGCATCCGACTTCAGCTCGGGTCACAATCTCATGTTTGTGAGTTCAAGTCCTGCATCAGGCTCTCTGTTGTCAGTGCAGAGTCCACTTCAGATCCCCTGTCCCCTTCTCTCTCTGCCCCTCCCCTGCTTGCTCGCATGCTCTCTCGCTCTCTCTCTGTCTGTCTCTCAAAAATGAACAAATATTTGGGGCACCTGGGTGGCTCAGTCGGTTAAGCATCTGACTTCGGCTCAGGTCATGATCCCACGGTTGGGTTCAGTTCGTGAGCCCTGCTTCTGGTGAGCACTGACAGTGTGGAGCCTGCGTGGGATTCTCTCTCGCTCTTGCTCTCTCTCTCTGCCCCTGAGATTCTCTTTCTGCCTCTCACTCGCGCGCTCTCTCTCTTTCTCTCTCTCTCAAAAAAAAAATTAAATAAACCAAAGGGTTGGTGGAGGGATTGCTGGTCAGCTTCACCCAAATCACGTGGACAGGGGTGAAGAGTAGGGTTATCCCATTAAAACTTAAGCTGCTGTCACTAGTGAGGAACAGACAACAGATGTCCACTACATTTGTCTCCCACTTTTCTGTTTTCTCTGTCTCCTTTTGTAGTCTCTGGGTCTCTCCACTGCAGCAGCCAGCATGTTTGGGAATGATGGCAGTGAGCTGATACTGCATTTTGTGACCCAGTGCAATGCTCGGCTCACTCACGTGCTGGAGGAGGAACAGAAGCTGGTACAGCTGGGCCAGGCCGAGTAAGTCCTGTGGCATTTTTGCTCAGGGTGGCAGCTAAGGATCAGGGGGCTCAGGCCCCACCAACAGGCCCAGGAGACCAATCCTGGCGGAGCCAAGAGAGAGGAGCATTGAGCAGCCCCGCTGCTTTGAGGGGACCAGAACACAGCTGCCTCTCTGTGACAGCTGTAGTCAGGCCAGCATCAGGAGCTGGTGGGCCCCTCCTCCCTAGCGCTGAGTAAGGGAGGTGTAGCTCCGAGCCCCTGCCTGTGACCCAGAGACACACTGTTTTCTTTTCCCTCTTCCAGGAAGAGGAAGACAGACCAGTTCCTGAGGGACGCAGTGGAAACCAGACTGAGAATGCTGATCCCGTACATTGAGCACTGGCCCCGGGTACAGAGTCCATATGTAGGCCACAGGGCACCAATGCATTCATTCATATTCTTAGTTCTCAGCCCCTTGCCCTAGGAGACCCTGCACATTCTTCAGAAGCTAGCTCACTCATCTGCACAGGCCTGGGGACTCTCAGTGCGCTTGGTAGAGTGCAGACTTGGGCGTGCCACAGGGAGTCACTGAGCCATCTGGGTCTCAGTGCCTAGAAATGTGAGTGGCTCGGGTACTGGGTCACATCGTGTTGGCTCCTGGTGGCCTAAGAGTGCTACCAGGTCTTCAGTGAGGGGGAATCCAGGGAGGAGATTAGAAAATGAGATTTTGTTGGCCATCGTCATTAAAAGGCCTGTTGTGTTCTGGATCTCAGAGGACTGGGATGTCCTTTCCAGGTGTCAATGTGATGCTTGAAAATTGGGAGTTTTCATTCCAGGGGCTTTTCATCCCCTTTCCTGAAGCTTCCTTTTTCCTGTTTCAAAGCATGTCACAGTGTGGGCCATTCTCTCAGTTAAGAAAATGGAGTCTGAGCACATCAGGAATGAGAGGACAGCAGGGATCATCTAGTGTCCTCCACCCACTACTGGGCAATAGTGCCCATCAGTCAGTGGACAGACATTGGAACAGCGGCAGCGCGCCTAGCCCCAGGCTGCGTGTGGAGAGAGTCCCGCAAGAGCGGGGTCCCGTCCCCTGCCTGTGCTTGCCACGCTGCATTTTCAGACCTCTGGCCTGACTCGTTCCGCCTTGCAGTCAAAGCAGTGGAAGGGCGTGTATTGGGCCCTGGCTGCCTTCTGACTCAGCACGTTTTCTTCTGGGCTACTTGGATAAGAAAAAACTTCCAGCCGAGCCAGGGCCTCTGACCCAGATCCCGCAGGCCATAGTCAATGGATTTTTGAGTTGCTATGGTGACAAGACCTTGTACTCTCAGGAGTCGCTCTCTGCTAAGGAAGCGTCTCTGGGCTGTGCCATTGCTTGTATTAGTTGAAGGATTTTTGCTTTCGGATACCAGAAACCAACTTGAGTTAAGCAAAACCCCAGGGAGGAATTTATCGTGAGGTTGCCATGGGCATCAAGGGCAGGAATGCTGCTGAGCCCTGGGATTTGGCCCTAGAAACTACCCCCAGACCCTCCTATCTCTGCTTCTACCTCCATGTTGCAGAATGGGGTGCCCTCCAGCATCCTTGCTCTCAGTACCCTGAGACCAGTCTAGACCCTCTGGCTGCCTGCGTTCCCAAGCCCACGTGCTGGGGATGGAGAACCCGAGTGGGCCAGCTGAGGGTAGGGCCTTCCCCTGGCTCCTGTCAGCTGTCGCCAGGCTTGTCAGCTGCCAGGAGCTCATGCCAGCTGGGCGGAGGTGGTGGGTCTCAGCAGGAGAGTTGGGGAGGCCCTCTAACATACCTCCACGGAGAGGTGAGCGCCATCCACCTGTGCTCAGTTGTTTCCTGTGTGCGCTGCCTACTTCTCTGTCATTTTTTCCTCAGGCCCTCAGCATCCTCATGCTCCCTCACAACATCCCATCCAGCCTAAGCCTGATCACCAGTATGGTGGATGACATGTGGCATTACGCTGGGGACCAGTCCACTGATGTGAGTGCTGTCCGCAAACCCACAGGACACCAGCAGAAGCATTTCTTCGGGAAGTTTGTGAAAGTTATGTGATCACAGATCCTTCGGTGGGCCTGCGGTGCCACTCCTGTCTTGGAAAGGAGAGACTAAGGATGGGGAGGCTCTCAACAAGCCATAGTGGGAGCTAGGTCTCCAAGGATCCACACTCAAGCCATAAACCAGTGATTATCCCCTCTGTCCTCTACTGGTGACGCAAGAATCAGAGGGCCTGGTGACAGGGCTGCCATTTTATAATCTTTTCCCCTCAGTCTCCTCTAAGACTCACATTCTGCAGTGGGATTTCTCAGTGTGTGTCTTTCATGAGACTGATTTAAAAAAAAATAAACAGAACACCATGGAGCCGCTGTTTCTTTAAAAAGGAACTCCCTCCCTAGAGCGCCTCTTGGCCTGTTTTGCCAAGAGATCAATAAGCCTTTAAACAGGCACCAGGAAAGAATCTGACTTGTTAATGCTATCCTATTTCTGGTAGGAAATTAAAATATAAAAAGCGTACCTTCATAAAGGAAGTTAATATGTGACGGTGCTCTGCGCAGTCCGGGCTGGGAGGCGAAGAGCTACTCCTGCCACAGTTCTAACAAAGGACTTTAATAAGCTTCACCCGTGTGGGAGGACACCACCAACAGAGATGGTGGGAAAATGAAATTAGAGAGCAAAGAAATTAAAGGAATAAAACACGAAGCAGCTGAGTTAGTGCTCTGAAGAGCCGTTTGCCGGGCCAGCGTAAAGTGGCCGAGGGACCGGAGCCCCCCACTCCTGGGTGTTCCGAATCCATCCCTGGGCCTGTCTCAGCCCTCACTTTACTGATGAGCACACCACGTTTTGATCAAAACTGGCTGAGCACAGAGCCTCCCCAGAATTGAGGCGGCCTAGACACAGCCTTTTCACAAGTGGCTTCAAAGTGGATGCATGTAGCATAATCTCCTGGGATGCTAATCAGACATCCCAAGTTATCGCACTTACTTCAGACCCCTTGACTCTAAACTCTAAGAGGTTGGGCCCGGGAGCTTGCATTCCAGTCTCCCAGGTAATTTTGTTGCCCAGCCAGGTTTGAGAACGGTAATGTTATGCAGGGGAACAAATGCATCTGTAGGGAAAAGGAGATCAGGAGGAGCCCATTAATGCCAGTGGCTTTGGGTAGGAGCCGCTACCCCCCCCACCCCCGCGCCAGACTTCCCCAGCCAGCAGCAGTAGTGGTGACCCACCTTCCTGGGCGGCTTTCTTTGCAGTTTAACTGGTATACCCGCCGAGCTGTGCTGGCTGGCATCTACAACACGACAGAGCTGGTGATGATGCAGGACTCGTCCCCAGACTTCGAGGACACTTGGCGCTTCCTGGAAAACCGGATTAACGACGCCATGAACATGGGCCACACTGCCAAGCAGGTAGCCATTTGGGAAGCCTCCTCAATAGGCACACCCCCCCCTCCTCAGGCCATAGCTGGTCACCTGTCTCTTCTCTTGCTTCCCTTTGGCCTCAGCAGACAGTCCTGAAGGTTGCTCTTCCTCGTGCCAGCCATTCCCTAAGAGCCACAATTGGGCCATTTGTGGTTGTCCTCATAGGCTCTTCTTCCAGCCCACAGGGTCCTCATGAGCCCCCCCCACCCCCATTTGTCTTACCTGTTTCACCTTTGGGCTTATATTGGGGGCTTAAGAGAGCCTGACCCTGACTCCTTCTAGGTAAAGTCCACTGGAGAGGCACTGGTTCAAGGACTCATGGGTGCAGCAGTGACGGTGAGTACTGCCTCATTCATCCCTGCCCTGTGATTCTTAAAACGTGTCAATGAGCCCAAAAGCTTTAAACTGGAAAGCTCCTAATAAGACGGACAGTGGTTCAGCCCCAGTCTCTGATCCTTAGTACCCTACCTTTTTTTTTTTTTTTTTGCTGCCATTAAAAAACATTGCTGACTCCCGGGCCCCTAGCACGTCAGATCTGCGGATCTTAGCCATGCCTGCCACCTTGAAAACCCCAGTCTCTCCCACTGGAGTCCTAACGGCAGGGCAAGGCCTCATCATTCTGTTTCCTTCCCTGTCTCAGCTCAAGAACTTGACAGGTCTAAACCAGCGCCGGTGAGCAGGATGGGGTGTGAGCTAGAGTGCCCAGAAGAAAATCTGCAGATATATTGAAAGGGCTTTGAAAAATACGAAGCGCCGTCCATGGAGCAGGGTGTTAATGAGAAAACACTGAAGGACTCCTGAGTCACTACGACAGCCACCTGGAAACCACTGAACACTTGATACAGCTGTAGCCTGCGATCTGCTCCTTCTTCAGTTCCAAATACCAGGCCAGGCCTCCTGATGCCTTTCTGCATTGCCACTGTGTGATCGAAAAACTGAGGCTCTCATCCAAGCGTTCGAGCCGCAGAAACCCAGCATGTCCCTATCATGGTCTCACGGATACTTGATCATGTCTTAACCTTCCTAGAGTGATCTCTGGGGCTCCCAAAGCAGAGGCAGGGTGTGAAACCATTACAAGGTGGCAGCCCATCCCCAGCACAGCAGAGACTTGTGCACACAGGTGTTCTCTCCCCTCTCCCCTCTGGTATCCTGAGATGCTGCACCTGGGAACCCCCCAGAAAGCTGCCTCACCTGAGACTGGTGCCTGCGGACAGCGGTGCCCAGCCTGGCCAGAGGCATGAACGTTGTCGCATTACACCAGCATTGTGGTAGGGCTATCAGTGAACTTAAGAGTCTGGACAAATAGTAATAAATATGTTTGAAGCAGTTTCTTGTGCAGGTAGTTTCCATCTAGCCCACGGCGGGTATCCAGGACCTCAGCGGTCCTGAGGACCTCAGCGTCCAGTTGTGGACGAGGCTTGAGGCTGGATCCAGGAGACCTGGGTTCTGGTCCTGGTGTGGCCTGCTGCTAATGGGTAATTATGGCAGCTCTGCCTCTCTGGGCCCATGCTTCACTTCAGTAAGTGTGGGTGACAGTGGCCTTGCCCCTCACCGTTAGCTTCTTGGGCTGCTATTTTCTATCACTAATCATTCCAGTGATCTGTTCTTTAGCATTAATAATTTTCCGTTTATACACTGGCTGAGCTCCCTTTGCAAGTCTGGTTAACTCTTGTTCTGGTCTTCTCAGGTTACAGTAACAAAATACCACAGACGGGGTGACTTAGTGACAGATACTTGTTTCTCACAGTTCTGGAGCCTAGGAAATCCAAGATCGAGGTGCCGGCCAGTTCAGTTCCTAGTGGTCTTTCTGACTTGCCACCTTCTCCCTGTGTTCTAACAAGACAGAGAGAGAGAGCTTTAGTGTCTCCCCCTCTTCTTAGGAGGGGGCCCTATTCCTATCCTGAGGGTGCTCTTCCTCCCCTCAGGACCTCTCGTGACCTCCCAAAGACTCCCGTCTCCAGATACCGTCACACCGGGCATTAGGCTTCAGCATTGTGGACGAGCACAGTTCAGGCCCGAGCATCTGTCTTCTGCTTTGCCATGTCCTTCCTAAGTCGACTGGGTGTTGGTGGGGGAGGTCACAAGCTAATCAGTGTTTCCTGTCCTTTTGCCTTTCACTGGGCCCCTTCTGCACCTCTTTAATTCTTTGTATCGTGACGCCCTGGCAGGTTCCCTACAGTAGCTCTTACAAATTTCATCCCATTCTCTCTTTTATCCTTCATAGCATCCCTCTTGCACTCGGCAGACAACCTTAATTCTTAATTTACTGAGATGACACAGGCTATGAAGCAAAGCCCCCTCCATGCCCTTTCTCTCCGTCTCAGGAAGAGGGGTCACACCTCGCAAAAGCAAACTCTTTATCTCCTCTATAATCTGCCCCCTAAATGTAGCTCCTGCTAAGTTCTATTTTAGAGCCTCTTCTCTGTATGGACAGCTGTCACCTTTTGAGGCCCATTCAAACCTTTCTCCAGGCTGCTGAGAGGACTTTGGTAATCTTTATTGAACATCCACTGTGTGAGGGGCACACTGCCAGGGATGCAGAGATGGGGGTGCAGAGATGAAGCGCCCCCACCCGCCTGGCACGGCTACACAGACTCAGATGATGCATTGAAGTAAAGAGCGTTGTATCTTATTGCAGTTTCGGAAGAGCACGATCCAGACTTGGCGGTGGGAGGAAAGGGTACGGGTATATACCTATCATTCTACTCCACTTTGCTAAAGTATACTTCTGTTTTTCCGTAAATGGGCAGATTTACTTCATTCTCTTAAAGGCATCATAGTATTCCTATGTGCATATATATTTTTTTTGTTTTTCTATTTAATTCAATTTTATATTTTTATTTTTTTAATTTATTTTTAATTTACATCCTAGCTAGTTAGCATATAGTGCAACAATGATTTCAAGACCAGATTTCTTAATGCCCTTTACCCATGTAGCCCATCTCCCCCCACAGCCCCTCCAGTAACCCTCTGTTTGTCCCCTCCAGTAACCCTCTGTTTGTTCTCCATATTTAAGAGTTTCTTCTGTGTTGTCCCCCTCCCTGTTTTTATATTATTTTTGCTTCCCTTCCCTTATGTTCATCTGTTTTGTATCTTAAAGTCCTCATATGAGTGAAGTCATATATTTGTCTTTCTCTGACTAATTTTGCTTACCATCGTACCCTCTAGTTCCATCCACGCAGTTGCAAATGGCAAGATTTCATTCTTTTTGATTGCTGAGTAATACTCCATTGTATATATGCACCACATCTTCTTTGTCCATCCATCCATCGATGGACATTTGGGCTCTTTCCATACTTTGGCTATTGTGGATAGTGCTGCTATAAACATTGGGGTGCATGTGCCTCTTCGAAACAGCACACCTGTATCCCTTGGATAAATACCTAGTAGTGCAATTGCTGGGTCGTAGGGTAGTTCTATTTTTAATTTTTTGAGGAACCTCCATACTGTTTTCCAGAGTGGCTGCACCAGTTTGCATTCCCACCAGCGGTGCAAGAGGGTTCCCCCGCCAACCCCTGTTGTTGCCTGAGTTGTTAATGTTAGCCATTCTGACAGGTGTTAAGTGGTATCTCATATTGTTCATATATTTGACTGTCAATGGACAGTTTTGTTCTTTTGCCATCACAAACAGTGCTGTAGTGAACGCCTGTACGTGTATCTTTGCTTACAACTGCAGGCATTTTGGCGGTATGAATTCCTGGAAGTGTTATTGTTGAATCACGCACACGTTTTGTCAAATCCGCCCCGCAAGGTGGTTGAACCTGGTGCACTTAAGGCAGGTGGGGGTGTGAAAGGCCAGGCCCGGAGCAGCGCGGCCTCCGAGCAGCAGGCGGCGCTGTGAGCGCGTCTGTGCGGAAGCGGCGCGGCCCGCGCTGACCCACTTCCGGCGGCGGTGGCGGTGGCGGTGGCGCAGCGGAGCTAAGCCCTAGGACCTGGCGAGTGGTTGCGCACGATGCCGTATGCCAACCAGCCCACCGTACGGATCACGGAGCTCACCGACGAGAATGTCAAGTTCATCATCGAGAACACGGACCTGGCGTAAGGCCGCTGAGGGAAGAGGCCGGCGGCTGTGGGGCGCGGGGGGCTCGGGGCCGGGCGGGGGTCGTGTCCTTCTAGAGCTGGCTCCCGGTGGCGGGGCTTTTGCTTTGGGAACCGTGGGCGCGGGGGTCGGCGGCGGTGCTGCAGCGCCCTCACGCCGCTTGGTTTTCGTCCCGCAGGGTGGCCAACTCCATTCGGAGGGTCTTCATCGCCGAGGTGCCCATAATAGGTAAGCGAGCCCACCCGTCGTTGCCCACCCACGTCCCCACACACCCTGGGGCTGCTGCCCGCCCACACCCAGAGCCTGGTTGGGCCGGTAGTGGGGGCTCTGAAAAGACAGCAGTGCTGGAGATTCGATCAGACCCCGTGGCCTGGGCTGGGGCCACTTGGGTCCGCTCTTAACGAATGGGTTGGTGAAGAGCATGGGTTCGGGAGTCCGCGTCTTTGGTTTTGAATGCCGTTTTCCCTTACTGCCCCTGTGAAACTTGGGCAAGTTCTTCAACTGTGTGCCGCGGTTTTCTCTGTTGCATTCGGACGTTAACAGTACTTACAGAGTGGTGGCAAGGATTAAGTGACGGGATCTCTAGTAAATGTCTGTGTTGAGTACCGGTAGATGTCTTTCTATGAACCTGTTTCCGCAGCTGCACTTAGGGGACATGTACGTGCCAGGCAGTGTGCTAGGGACTGGGGACGCAGAGCAGCGTCGTGCGGCGTTCTTGCCCTCGTGGAGCACACAGGGAGGCTGCCGGGGAAAGGCGAGCCCGCGGTTGACACTTGCGCAGGGGAGCCTGCGATTCGCAGGTCAGAGGTAAGAGGCTACGGTGCCGCTGGCGCTTAGAGGAAGGAGGATCTGCTCTGGTTCCGGCCACCTCGCCCCGGGTCTCTTACACACTTAGAAATATACTACAGATACTTCGCGAGTGTCAGCTCCAAGTTTGGGTTGGAGAAAGGAGTGTAATTCAGCTGCTACATCGAGTGTGCAGATGCCTAAGGAGAGAAGCAGGCCTGTGAGTGGTAAACCAGAACATTGGAGTTTCCACCACTACAGTTTCCAGTCACTTCTTCAACTCAGAGCTTGGAGTGCTGGTCCTCCTCCCCCCTAAGCATGTCTCTGGGCCTCAGTTTCATCATGAGTAAAGTGAGGGAGTTGTACTTTATGATGCATCCCTGACGTTAGAGTCTAAATGCCACTTTTACCACACATTCAGTTCTGCAGATAATACTGATCACCTGCTACATTCCAGGCCACACAAGGAATACAAAAGTTAAGACATCTGAAGACCCCAGCCCAAGGGTTTTGTGAAGCTTGAGGTAGAGACAAGACTCACACAAATAGAACACAATGCCAAATAGGACAAGTGTTTTTAGTCTGGGCAGAGTTTTGTGAGGGAAGAGCTTGCAGGAAGGAAGTGTTGGTGTGTGTATCACGGAGGGCAGGCAAGGCTTGGTTTGTAGGAGGCTCAAGGAGTTTAACCTGCGCAGGAGAGGGTAAGGGCCTGTGGAAGTAGGGGGTTACAGAGAGTAAGGAGCCGGAGTCAGAAAAGCCTGGCTTATGGTCCTTAATTGGCTCGGGTTGGGGAAGCAATGGAAAGCATAGGACAAAACAGATTGGGTCCTAACTGATCCTCTCCTGACTTCCGTTCCTAGTGTCCACGCCCTTTGGTATTGGGCTCAATGCCATATGATGTATGAATTTGTTTGAAGGTGTGTATTTATGAATGAATGAATATGTGTTTAAGTCAAGTGTGTTTGAGAATACAGTCCTTACCCTTCTGTTAGCTCATTGCTGTAGGAATTGGGTTTGATATTTAGCATGTATGCTGTATGCACATTAAAGGAATTCTCCAAACGTTAGTTGACTGAATGATGATAAAGAGTTAAATTGGGTAATTTGGTCATTGGATCATAAAACGAGATATGAACCATAAGTCTCTGTTACTTCTGTGAGATTTTTCCCTTTTTTTCTTTTGAGAGCGAGCGTGAGCGTGTGCATGTGCGTGGGCAAGCAGGGGAGGGGCAGAGAGAGAGGGAGACATAGAATCTGAAGCAGTCTCCAGGCTCTGAGCGCTCAGCAGAGCACCCAGCTTGGGACTCGAACTCACGAACTGTGAAATCGTAACCTGAGCCAAAGTCAGACGCTCAACCGAGCCACCCAGGCCCCAGTTTTCCCTAACTTTTAGGTGCACAAGTGGTTTGTGTTCGTGGATGTTGACATGGATAGCAGATGTAAATGCTTCTTCACAGTAATATTCAGCTTAAAGAAACGTGTTTCCGCTGCCATGCTGTTCCCTAAGTCAGTATTTTTTGTGTGGGACAGGAAACCCCCTGCATTAAATCTGCCTGATTAGGGACGGAGGGCGTGCTGCACGTGGATCTTGTTAAAATACAGATGTCTAGCCTCCACTTGAGCTGTGGATTTGGTTTCTAGCAGCCTGGCCCAGGCCCCTGCAAATGAGTAAGCATCAGGTGCTTCTTAAATCCTGAGAACCACTGCTCGAGGTCTTTAAGTGAATTTGGTGGCTGAACTGCATGTCTGCTTCCTTTATTTTCTTTAGCCATTGACTGGGTTCAAATAGATGCCAATTCCTCAGTCCTTCATGATGAGTTCATCGCTCACAGACTCGGTGAGTGCCAGGTTGTGGAAGGGAGGGGACTGTGCCTGGTGTCAGAGGAGAGAGCCTCCTCGCTCCCAAGGGGACTTCTAGGTTCTCCTTTTGACTTGGCTATTTGGACTGCTTTAAAGTGCTTTTCTGTTTCTTCCAGGACTAATCCCCCTCACAAGTGACGACATTGTGGACAAGCTGCAGTACTCCCGGGTATGCTGTGTGATGGGGTGGAATGTGCGGGGCGGGGGGGCGGGGTCTGTTTTCAGGGATTTTCATGACCTTTTCCTTCTAGCTTTTAGAAAGACAACACGGAGATGTTGCCTTAGGGCCCAAGCAGGCACTGGTCCGAGGTCCTGCCAGGCTTCAGATGATCAGGCTCCAGGGGCATCAGGGGGTTCTTCTGCCCGCCACACAAGATGGGATGTACACCAGAATGCCCATTTATACTGAACAGTGGGGGCTCTGCCTTTTCAGAGACTGATCTGTTCAGACTCTGCTTTCCAGGGGGTCTTTTCCCAGTAACGGGAGCCTAGGAGGCCAAAGGGAGCCAAGAGAAGGTTGGGGGATTAGGGAGAGGTAGGGGTGAGAACGAGGAAAGGGAGTGGAAACTGTCCCCCACAGCAGCACCCGAGAGAAGGCTAGTATCTGCCAGATACGTGCCTCACCTTGTAGGTGGTGCTCGTTAAACATGCCCCTTCCTCAAGGGCCGTGTTTCTTTTCTGTGATGTGTTAATGGAACTTGGACTTGGGAGGCGTAGGACAGGATTAGGTTCCCTGCATCCTTTCCTCAGGGCTGTGTTAGAATAGAGCTTGAGACTCTTCCCTCTTGGCGGCTTTGGCTGATCCTTAATCAGCCCATCCTCTTAATAGTCCCAAGGTCATGCCATTTTTGTGTGGCTAATTTGATATATGTTATAAATCTGTATTTTTTTTTTAATTTTTATTAATGTTTTAAAATTTACACCCAAGTGAATTAGCATATAGTATAACCGTGATTTCAAGAGTAGATTCCTTAATGCTCCTTACCCATTTAGCCCATCCCCCCCACAACCCCTCCAGTAACCCTGTTCTCTATATTTAAGAGTCTCTTATTTCTCCCCCTCCCTGTTTTTATATATTTTTTTGTTTCCCTTATGTTCATCTGTTTTGTATCTGAAATTCCTCATATGAGTGAAGTCATATACTTGTCTTTCTCTGACTAATTTTGCTTAGCATGCTAACTAGCTTAGCATTTGCTTAGCTAGTTCCATCCACACAGTTGCAAATGGCAAGATTTCCTTCTTTTTCATTGCTGAATAATACTCCATGAATCTGTATTTTTTAAAATGTAATTTATTGTCAAATTGCTTTCCATATACCACCCAATGCTCATCCCAACAAGTACCCTCCTCAATGCCCATCACCCATTTTCCCCTCTCCCCCAGCCCCCATCAACCCTCAGTTCTCAGTATTCAAGAGTCTTATGGTTTGCCTCCCTCCCTCTCTGTAACTTTTTTCTTCCCCTGCCCCTCCCCCATGGTCTTCTGTTCAGTTTCTCAAGATCCACATATGAGTGAGAACATAATGGTATCAGTTTTTCTCTGACTGATAAATTTCACTTAGCATAATACGCTCCAGTTCCAACCACGTTGCTGCAAATGGCCAGATTTCATTCTTTCTCATTGCCAAGTAATATTCCATTGTCCATATAAACCACATCTTCTTGATCCATTCATCAGTTGATGGACATTTAGGCTCTTTCCATGATTTCGCTATCGTTGAAAGTGTCGCTACGAACATTGGGGTACATGTGCCCCTATGCATCAGGATTTCTGTATCCCTTGGGTAAATCCCCAGCAGTGGTATTGCTGGGTCATAGGGGAGTTCTATTGATATTTTTTTGAGGAACCTCCACACTGTTTTTCAGAGCGGCTGCACCAGTTTACATTCCCACCAACAGTGTAGGAAGGTGCCCGTTTCTCCACATCCTCGCCAGCATCTATAGTCTCTTGAGTTGTTCATTTTAGTCACTCTGACTAGAGTGAGGTTGTATCTCAGTGTGGTTTTGATTTGTATTTCCCTGATGCTTGAGTGATGCTGAACATCGTTTCATGTGTTTGTTGGCCATCTGGATGTCCTCTTTGGAGAAGCGTCTATTCATGTCTTCTGCCCATTTCTTCACTGGATTATTTGTTATTCGAGTGTAGAGTTTGGTGAGTTCTTTGTAGATTTTGGATACTAGCCCTTTATCTAATATGCCATTTGCAACTATCTTTTCCCATTCCGTCAGTTGCCTATTAGTTTTTTTGATTGTTTCCTTTGCAGTGCAGAAGCTTTTTATCTTGATGAGGTCCCAATAGTTCATTTTGGTTCTTGATTCCCTTGCCTTTGGGGATGTGTTGAGTAGGAAATTGCTGCAGCTGAGGTCAGGGAGGTTGTTTCCTGCTTTCTCCTCTAGGGTTCTGATGGTTTCCTGTCTCACATTCACATCGTTCATCCATTTGGAGTTTATTTTTGTGTATGGTGTAAGAAAGTGGTCTAGTTTCATTCTTCTGCCTGTTGCTGTTCAGTTCTCCCAGCACCACCTGTTAAAGAGGCTATCTTTTTGCCATTGGATACTCTTTCCTGCTTTGTCAAAGATTAGTTGGCCGTACATTTGTGGGTCCAGTTCTGGGCTCTCTAATCTATTCCATTGGTCTATGTGTCTGTTTTTGTGCCAGTACCATACTGTCTTGGTGATGACAGCTTTGTAGTAGAGTCTAAAGTCTGGGATTGTGATGCCTCCCATTTTGGTTTTCTTCTTCAGTATTACTTTGGCTATTTGGGTTTTTTTGTGGTTCCATACAAATTTTGGGATAGTTTGTTGAAGCTTTGAGAAGAATGCTGGTGCAATTTTGATTGGGATTGCATTGAATGTGTAGATTGCTTTGGGTAATAATGACATTTTAAGAATGTTTATTCTTCCAATCCATGAGCATGGAATGCTTTTCCATTTCTTTGTGTCGTCTTCAGTTTCCTTCATAAGTTTTCTATAGTTTTCATCGTACAGGTCTTTTACATCTCTGGTTAGGTTTATTCCTGGGTATTTTATGGGTTTTGGTGCAATTGTGAATGGGATCAGTTTCTTGATTTCTCTTTCTGTTGCTTCATTATTGGTGTATAAAAATACAACCGATTTCTGTACGTTGATTTTGTATCCTGCGACTTTGCTGAATTCATGGATCAGTTCTAGTAGGCTTCTGGTGGAGTCGGTCAGGTTTTCCATGTAGAGTATCATGTCATCTGTGAAAAGTGAAAGTTTGACTTCATCTTTGCCAATTCTGATGCCTTTTATTTCCTTTTGTTGTCTGATTGTGATGCTAGGACTTCCAGCACTATGTTAGACAACAGTGGTGAGAGTGGACATCCCTGTCATGTTTCTGATCTCAGGGGGAAAGCTCTCAATTTCTCCCCATTTAGGATGATACTAGCTGTGAGCTTTTCATAAATGGCTTTCATGATGTTTAAGTAAGTTCCTGCTATCCCGACTTTCTGGAGGGTTTTTGTTAAAGGATGCTGTATTTTGTCAAATGCTTTTTCCACATCTATTGACAGGATCATACGGTTCTTTTCTTTTTTGTTAATGTGATGTGTCACATTGATTTGCAAATACTGAACCAGCTCTGCAACCCAGGGATGAATCCCACTTGATCATTCTTTTTATATGCTGTTGAATTTGATTTGCTAGTATCTGGTTGAGAATTTTTGCATCCATTTTTTTAAATGTTTGTTTATTATTGAAACAGAAACAGAGCATGTGTGGGAGAGGGGCAGAGAGAGAGGGAGACACAGAATCAGAAGCAGGCCCCAGGCTCTGAGCTGTCAGCACAGAGCCCGGCGTAGGGCTCAAACCCACAAACCATGAGATCATGACCTGAGCCAAAGTCGGACGCTTAACCAACTGAGCCACCCAGGCTCCCCTTTTACATCCATATTCATCAGGGATATTGGCCTGTAGTTCTCTTCTTTTGCTGGGTCTCTGTCTGGTTTGGGAATCAAGGCGATGCTGGCTTCATAGAGTCTGGAAGTTTTCCTTCCATTTCTATTTTTGGGACAGCTTGAGAAGGATAGATACTAACTCTGCTTTAAATGTCTGGTAGAATTCCCCAAGGATGCCATCTGGTCCAGGACTCTTATTTGTTGGTAGATTTTTGGTAACTGATTCCATTTCTTCACTAGTTATGGGTCTGTTCAAATTTTCTATATATTCCCATTTGAGTTTTGGTAGTGTGTGGGTGTTAAGGAATTTGTCCATTTCTTCCAGGTTGTCCAGTTTGTTGGCGTATAATTTTTCATAGTATTCTCTGATAATTGCTTGTAGTTCTGAGGGGTTGGTTGTAATCCATTTTCATTCATGATTTTATCTATTTGGGTCCTCTCTCTTTTCTTTTTGAGAAGCCTGGCTAGAGTTTATCAATTTTGTTTATTTTTTTAAAAAACCAACTCTTGGTTTCATTGATCTGTTCTACTGTTTTTTGGATTCCTTATTTATTTCTGCTCTGATCTTTATTTCTTCTGCTGCTGGCTTTGGGGTTTCTTTTCTGTTCTGCTTCTAGTTCTCTTAGGTATGCTGTTAGATTTTTGTATTTGGGATTTTTCTTGTTTCTTGAGATAGGCCTGGATTGCAATGTGTTTTCCTCTTAGGACTGCCTTGGCTGCATCCCAAAGGGTTTGGATTATTGTATTTTCATTTTCATTTGTTCCCTTATATTTTTTCATCTCTAATTGCCTGGTTGACCCATTCGTTCTTTAGTAGGATGTTCTTTAACCTCCATGCTTTTGGAGGTTTTCCAAATTTTTTCTTGTGGTTGAGTTCAAGTTTCATAGCATTGTGATCTGAAAGTGTGCATGGTGTGATCTCAATTCTTTTATATTTATTGAGGGCTGCTTTGCGACCCAGTATGTGATCTACCTTGGAGAGTGTACCCTCTGCACTAGAGAAGAAAGTGAATTCCACTGCTTTGGGATGGAGAGTTCTAAATATATCTGTCAAGTCCACCTGGTCCAATGTGTCATTCAGGGCCATTGTTTCTTTACTGATTCTCTGTCTAGTTGATCTGTCCATGGAGTGTTAAAGCTCCCTGCAATTAGCACATTCTTATCAGTAAGATTGTCTATGTTTGTGATTGTTTTATATATTTGGGTGCTCCTGAATTCGGTGCATAGACATTTATAATTGTTAGCTCTTCTTGATGGATAGGCCCTGTAATTATTATATAATACCCTTCTTCATCTCTTGTTATAGCCTTTAATAAAAAGTCTAGTTTGTCTGATATAAGTATGGCTACTCCAGCTTTCTTTCGATTTCTAGTAGCATGATAGATAGTTTTCCATCCTCTCACTTTGAATCTGACGGTGTCCTCAGGTCTAAAATGAGTCTCTTGTAGGCAGCAAATAAATGGGTCATGTTTTTTTTTTTTTTTAATCCATTCTGATACCCTATGTCTTTTGATTGGAGCATTTAGTCCATTTACTTTCAGTGTTATTATTGAAAAATATGGGATTAGAGTCATTGTATTATCTTAGGGTTTCATGCCTGTAGTGATATCTCTGGTATTTTGTGTTCCTTGCAACATTTCGCTCACAGAGGCCCCCTTAGGATCTCTTGTAGGGCTGGTTTAGTGGTGGTGAACTCTTCCAGTTTTTGTTTGGTAAAACCTTTATCTCTCCTTCTATTCTGAATTACAGGCTTGCTGGATAAAGGATTCTTGGCTGCATATTATGCCTGTTCCTCACATTGAAGATTTCCTGCCATTCCTTTCTGGCCTGCCATGTTTCAGTAGATAGGTCTGCTACTATCCTTATGAGTCTACCTTTGTATGTTAAGGCCCGTTTATCCTAGCTGCTTTCAGAATTCTCTCTATCCTTGCATTTTGCCAGTTTCACTATGATATGTCATGCATAAGATTGATTGAAGTTTCATCTGAGGGGAGTTCTCTGTGCCTCTTGGATTTCAATATCTGTTTCCTTCCCTAAGTTGGGGGAGTTCTCACCTATGATTTGTTCAAGTACCCCTTCAGCCCGTTTTTCTCTCTCTTCTTCTGGAATTCCCGTGAAACAGATATTGTTCTGTTTGATTGCATCACTTAGTTCTCTAATTCTCCTTTCGTGATCCTGGATCATTTTATCTCTTTTCTCGGCTTCCTCTTTTTCCATAATTTTATCTTCTAATTCACCTGTTCTCCTCTCTGCCTCTTCACTCCACACTGTGGCCACCTCCATTTTATTTTGCACCTCATTTTAATAGTATTTTTAAATTCATCATGACTATTTTTAAGATCCTTGATCTCTGCAGCAGTGGAGTCTTTGCTGTCTTCTAGGCTCTTTTCAAGCCCAGTGATTAATTTTGTGACTATTATTCTAAATTCTTACTCAGTTATATTGCTTATATCTGTTTTGATTAATTCTTTAGCTGTCACTTCTTCCTGGAATTTCTTTTAAGGAGAAGTCTTCCGTTTCATCCTTTTGGCTAGTGTTCTGTCCCTTGTAAGTTTTAAAAGCTTGTTATGTGCTCTGCACCTGCGAGCACTGCTATGTTAAAGGGGGGGTCATAAACTTTCCAGGGCCTGCCATTCGGGAAGTGTTTTTTGGAGAGTGTTACTTGCTCTCTGTTGTTGTGACTTTGGTTTTTATTTCCCTACTCGTAATGATGTTTTGGACCCTCCACCAGATGTGCTTTGATTTGTTCCTTGAAGTAGCCCTGGAAAGGAAAACAGACAAACAGGAAACAAAAACATGCAAACACACAAATAAAACAGTCAAACCAAAACAAAAATATAAAAGGAAAAAACCAGAAACACCAGCTACAAGTAGAGAACAGGGTGGAGGTGGTGCTGATGAAAGAGAGTATACAAGAGAAATGACAGGAGTCGGGGTAAAAGAAAAAATGAATATTGACCAGGAAGAGAGACTAAAAGGCTTAATCTAGAGAGAGAGAAAGGAGAATAAGGAAGGAGGTGAGGAAAAAGAAACGAAGATCAAGTTACCCAGAGAAACTTGGGTATATAGAGAAACTATATGGCCTGATTATTCCAGAGAGAGAGAAAGGAAAGAAAAGGAGGTGTAGAACATCGATCAAGAGAATAGATTAAATATGTCTGTTTAAGCAAACCAATAACCAGAGTAACCAGCCTAGAGGAGGGAAGAGATAAGGGGAAACGGGAGAATATATCTGAATAACAAGAGTTAACCTAGAATTCATCCAGGCAATGCTGCAGTGCTGACCCGGAGGGGCGTGGCTTGGTGTAGGTGGATCCCACCTCCACTGTGGGCCCTGAGGACCTATCTCTGTGGCCCCCACCTTGGTGGTTGTGGGGAGAAAAGTAGCGACCCCCCAGTCCCTTCTTCACGAACCATGTGTCCCAAATCGGTTCTTTGGATCCATCCTCACTGTGCCTCGGGCACGGTCGCAGCAGTCTGTCTCACTCCGCCGTCTCTTGTGTCCTGTGCCTAGCTGGAATTTAAACTCCTGCTCCGTGTGTGTGGTCCCCCGGCTGTCCTGCAGCACTTCAGGGGAGGGGACTGGTTTCTCCCACTGCAGACCGTCCCTGACCTAACACTGAGCCCGGGGCTGGCTTCCCTCCTCCCCACGTGTGGGAACAGGGCAGCCGGCCCAGTTTGAAGAAAGTCCTGCAGTTAGAGCTGGGATCCCTCTCTGTCCCGATCCGAGGTTTTTCTCTTGTCCAGATACAGTCCTACGCTTCCCCAGCCACTCTTTCTCTTCTCTTTGTCTCCCCGCAGAAGGGGATCCCTCCCCTCCGTGCCTTTGCGGCCTGTTTTATCACCCACAGTTCGCAATCACCCACCTATGGGGCCATCCGGTTTTCCCGTTTTCTCCTTGGTAGACTCTGTCCCTTTTCCTCCCAGACTCTTTGGGTTCAAAGTCCTTTGGCTTCAGCCCTTCTTTGAGAGATGCAGGAAGTACCGATCCCCCTACTTCTCTGCGATGTTGGCCTAAATCTGTATTTTTTTAAAGAGATGTTTAAGTACACAGAGAAGTGTGGAGTACTCTTGCTCCCACCGAACAGCTTGTCGTGTTCCAACGTTTTGCAATATTTGCTTCATGTCTCCAGCTTTTTGTTTGTAAGAAGTGAAACATCACAGATATTGGCGGGGGCATTTGTACAACCAGTTGAAGAGCAGTTTGGCAGTGCTTTGGGTAAAGGTGTGCATGCCCCATGACCTCGCAATTCCATCCATTAAATTTTTTTAGTCTTTGCTGAACAAAGATGTTATGGTCTCCTCCCTTTTTTCTTTTTTTTTTTTTCTGAGAATCTACAGAAAAGTTATAAAAATCAAACAGCCATTTACTTTCAGTTCCCAGTTGTTAATATTTCACTACATCTTGCCGCTTTCCGTGACGGCACACGGGAGAAGAATGAGGCACAAACAAGTCAGCTGTAAAAGAGGGAGCAGGGGACAGCAGCTTATGACAACTGTCGCCCCGAACAGCTCCGCAGTCCCATATTTATTGAGAATAGGATAGTCGATCAATGCCAAGATTGTTGTTGGTGATCAGAGAGTGATCTCATGAGAACAACAGAACTTGCTCAGGCAGGTACGTTATGGTTGATCAGGCATAATCAATACTTTCATATAAACAGGTGGTCTCTGAGGAAGCGGAGAAGTCGACACAAGAGGAACAGGCGGCGTTCCGCCCAGGGCAGGCCAGGCATTCCTGGCTGCCCGGCTCCCGTATCATAAATTAACCGCTTTCCCAGAGAGACATTACAATGATTATTTTCTTAAAGCTGTATTAATCATTTATTAATCCTTGCATAGTTCTGTGTACTGTTTTTCTCCATAACTACTTCTTTTGGGTCAAGTTGTTCTGAGGGGTAGCCATAACATCTGCTTTGTTTCTCCTCTCCATGTTATTTTTGTTGAACCATTTGAAAGTTGCAGATACCGTGACACTTTCCCCCTAACTACTTAGCATGCTTGTCCTAAAACTAAGGATATTTTCCTACATAACCACACCACCGTGCTTAAGAATATTAGCATATTTTGTATATTTCAAATATTCAGATTTTCCTAGTTGTCCTCCACATGTCCTTTTTTGCTTTTTGTCTGTCATCCAGCCAAGATTAATGCATGATTTGATTGTTACACTTCTTTACGCTCTTAATCTCAGATCCCTCTCCTTGATGATGTATATTTTTTTGAGGTTGTGTACTTTTTCATATTTTTATTTTCCATGACATTTTGATTCTTCCATTTCATATTTTTCTAGTAGTTTTCTGTTTGTTTGTTTGACATAATCTCTACTGATAACGTGGGGCTCAAACTTACGATTCCAAGAGTGAGAGTTGGCATGCTCTACTGATTGAGTCAGCCGGGTGCTCCCCTTCTATTTATTTATTTTTGAAGGCAGGTAGGGGAGGAGCAGAAAGGGAGAGAGAGAATCCCAAGCAGGCTGTGTGCCCTGTCAGCACAAAGCCCGACACGGGGCTCGATCTCATGAACTGAGATCATGACCTGAGCTGAAATTAAGAATTGGATGCTTAACTGACTGAGCCACTCAGGCGCCAGCCATTTCATATTTCTAATTAGGGTCTAGGTTGTCTGCCTGCCTCACCTGTGTGTGGCTGCAGACTGTCCTGGTGTGGCCTCTAGTTCTTCCTCCTGGTCTGAAAAATCTCAGAAGCAGGTTAGATTTTCCTCACTGGCTTGAGGAGGAGAACAGTTTGCTTGATTAATTCCAGTAACTCTTCTGGTCTGAAGTTCAACTAGCAGGTGGTCTCTAACATAGGAATGGACTGTTTCAAGAGTCATTGTTTCAAGAACTGTTGATAATTATCGAAGCTGAGTGATGTTACACGGTGGCATTCTCTTGTGCTTTGCTCCACTCTAGTGAATGTGTGAAATTTTCTGTAATGGAAAGGTTTGGTTGGTTTTTCAAAGAAAAGGTTAGTAGTCTAGAACGTGAAAGGTACTTTTTTGTTGCCTGGATCATTTAATTTTAGATGACTGCCGTCCCGAGCTAGTCCGCGTAGTTCATGGGAAGCTGCACGCTAAAGCACGAAAGCCTCATTCCCCGACTTACCGCCTTGTGTCTCTGAAGCAGGGTGCTCCGAGGGCCGGGGTGGGAGTTGAGCAGTGTGTCTCCCAGTGGTGGCCTGGCAGCTGCTGGAGGTGGACAGTGAAGACAGGCGCCAGCGGGTATAGGTGGGCTCTGACCTGGGAGGGGCCCGCACTGGGGCACCCCGGGAGAATGGTGTACCACATTGATGCGGCCCACGGAGCCGGGAGCCTGTGGGCAGCCCTTGTACAAGCAACGTAAGGACCTGGGTGTTAGAAGCAGGGGGCTCAGCATTCACCCCCTCGCCGTAGGCTCATTCCTGCCTGTCTTCCCGCCGCAGGACTGCACTTGCGAAGAGTTCTGCCCCGAGTGCTCCGTGGAGTTCACTCTTGACGTGCGGTGCAACGAAGACCAGACTCGTCACGTCACATCTCGGGACCTCATCTCCAACAGCCCCCGGGTCATTCCAGTCAGTGTCTCTCGGCGTCCTCCTTACCCAAGACCTTTGTTCTCCTGGTGGCTCGAGTGAGCCAGGGTGGTTTCGTACAAGATGCTGATTGCCCGTGCGTTACCCTCTGCCTTCAACTGAGCCCGGTGCCTAAACGTGCTAATAACTCTGGGCACCAGCCAGGGTGGACAGGAGCAGTGTCGGTGCTGTGTGCACGCCCTCTGTCACCCGAGCACCCTGTTAGAGGCCCTGGCCCTGGCCCTGTTTTGACTGAGAAGGCCGTCAGCGGGCCGTGGGGTAGGGGCTGGAGTCCAGCTCCAGCACACACTTTGTCCCAGTGGGTGCGCTTCGCCCCCTCCTTCCCGGCCTCCCTGCCCTGGTCGGCCGGTGCTGGAACGTGGTTGCCCGAAGAGATGACTGGGGAGACGAGCAGCTAATAAACGCCTCTGTGTTGGCCCCTTACAGGTGACCTCCCGGAACCGAGATAACGACCCCAATGACTATGTGGAGCAGGACGGTAAGGGGCAGGTGGTGGGGGGCAGACAGCTCCTCATGCTCCCTGGTCAGCTGACCTCTGAGCTGTTTTCCCTGGTTGTGTGGTCTTCCAGGTCAGACTTCAGGGGACCGTGGCTCTACCGGCCCCTGACTGACTCTCAGGTCTCCCCATAGACATCCTCATCGTCAAGCTGAGGAAAGGCCAGGAGCTGAGACTTCGAGCCTACGCCAAAAAGGGCTTTGGCAAGGAGCATGCCAAGTGGAACCCTACCGCAGGGGTGGCTTTCGAATACGATCCTGACAACGCCCTGAGACACACAGTGTACCCCAAGCCCGAGGAATGGTATGTTCTCACTGGATGTAAGGGCATTTAGGGAGGGTTGGTGTGGAAATGGCTCCTGGTTACGGGGGTCGGGGCAGGCTCACTGCGGACACAGGGCCCCAAGCGCTACTGTGGCAGCCCTGTGCTGACCTATATTTGATCTCAGGCCAAAGAGCGAGTACTCCGAGCTGGATGAAGACGAGTCACAGGCTCCCTACGACCCCAACGGCAAGCCAGAGAGGTAAGAGCCTGGTCCAGCGCTTGGAGGCAAGTGTGTGCGCGTGTATGGTTCCGGTGCGAGGTCTGAGTCGAGGAGACCCTTCCCTCCCATCCCAGTGCCCGCGAGCTGAGGAAGGAAGGATCGCTGTGGAACCTGTGCCCGGTGCCTGTCCTGGGGCAGATCACCCTCCCCCTTAGTCACTGTGGGAACGCGGGGCCCGCCGGTTAGCCGCTGTGCTCCTCCTCGTGATAAGCACTCCCCAGAGAAGAGGATCCGCCTAGAGCCAGATACCACTTCGGGTAGTGAACGTGAGCCACTGCTAACTCGACCTTCCACTTTCTCCTTACTGTGGAGAAGTGTGCTGAGGTCTCCCTGGTAGCTTTATGAGCTAGCCGTGGCCTCCTCGGAGTCCCGGCATGTGCCGCAGGCCCACCGTTAGTGAGAGGTTGGAGCCACCCCCGAGGGAGAGCGCATGACCTGAGGCTGACGCTCAGGTGAGCCAGCCTGCGTCGTGGAGGGCTCTCACCACACTCTTGCTCTTAGGTTTTACTACAACGTCGAGTCCTGTGGCTCTCTGCGCCCTGAGACCATTGTCCTGTCGGCCCTCTCTGGATTGAAGAAGAAGCTGAGTGATTTACAGACCCAGTTAAGCCACGAGATCCAGAGTGATGTCCTGACCATAAACTAGCACAGCTCACCTGTCTGAACAAAAAAGAGGGGCATGTAGGCCAGCAGCTGGATTCCAGGTCTCTCCAGAGCCTCTTCTAGCTTCTGGGGTGTGGACAGCTGTTGCTCAGGCTTCTTGGCAAACCATCAGTACCCACTAGAAGGGAGCCGTGTGGAAGAGGAGGCCTATCCCAGCCTTGATCGGTTAGATTGCCAGGCATGCCCCTGGCATTTGAGGCAGGACAGTTTTTTACTAGATCTCACATCCCTGGCTCTGCCCACTAATTGCCAGGAGCACACCCCAGAGCATCCCTTCCGTCCCGTTTGCTTATGTGCCTTTCGAGGAGTTTTCTGCTGAGAATCGCTGAGCTGGCCTCTCTTCTGGTCACTTCAGGTCTTCAAACCCTTTCTGTCCAGAAGTTGGAGGTTTCACGGCTGTATCTTGGACAGCTGTTGTTAGCATTGAGTGCTGGAACCCTCCTTCACGTTGCCTCGACACCTGTCCAGTCCCTGCTCACGGCCAGTCTACTGGCACTTTGCTCACGTCTCCCAGTGCCCCTAACTGGAGAACCCCTAGAGAACAGTGGTAGAGCCTGGCTGCCCCCCTGCCCCCAGGTAAGCCCTGCATTTCATTCTCTACCCACTGGTTACGAACTTCACTGCCAGTGGCTGGATTCTTTAAGTTTGGGTGCTGGGGGGCAAGGGCCTTAATGAAGGGAAGGTCTGGCCTTTACCCCTTAGCCCTGTAGGTAGAATCATGCCCAGAGTAGTTAATGAGGCAGCCTGGCAGGAGAAGCCTGGAGAAAACCAGAGATGAGTACAGAAAGGAAGGGATATTTATTGATTCAGTAGTTGTCTTTTTAAAAGTTTTTATTTTTGGCAATAAAGAGCACAACATAATCTCCTTCATGCGTCACCGTGCCACTAACTGGAGCCAGCCGGCCCCGCCTCCCTCTCCAAGGCCTTGGGTGCCCAGCTGGCTGTGGCCCCTCTCTGGCTCCAGGGCTCTCCTGGAGGGGCCTCCTGCTGGATCATTCTGCCACAGCGTGAATAGTGGTTATTTACAACAGGGTTTGTTCCCACACATCAGAACCCTAATGTATTAAAAAAAAAAACAAAAAAAAAAAACACGCAACCAAGGTTTTGATGGGAATTAGAAAGATAGCCCTTCTGCAAGGTAGTCAATAAATACCAGCACTAGAAAATCAATTGCTTTAATTGCATTTCAGCAGGGAGCCTCAGCACCATGTGGGGACGAGGAAGTGGGAAGGGCTCGGTTTCTGAGTGCTTTTCGCTGGCCACAGGGTGGCCACACAGGGCAGAGGGGCTCCGTCGGCTGGGACACCGCCTACCCCCAGGTCAGTGAGGTGTGCAGGAGGGGAGCTCCCCACAGACTGGCTCTGGGGTGCGGAAGAGCTCGGACCGGCCCTCCGCCTCCTGGCTGAGGTAACCAGCACCCCCACCCCAGGGGTGTCTCCTCAGCCTACTAAGCAGGAAGGAGCCTGGGCAAAAATTACATTTTAGAACCAGATTTTCACTGAGGTGTCAACCAGATGTCACCTCTACTTAAAACTCCCAAGCGCAAGGCTGCCAAATGGCCCAGAGGAACAGAGAAGCCACCTGCTGTCGCAGCCCCTGGGCTGCTTGGGGAAAGCCAGCAGTCACAGCGCCAGCCTGGAGCTCCGTCTCCTTCCTCTGGCTGTGGCCACTCAAGCAAGTCCTGGCAGCGGAGGGCTGTGCCCTGGAGGACAGGGAATGGCTGCCCTCATTCAGAAGCAGCCCTGGAACCCAGTCCTGGGATTCAAAAATGTGTATGTGGTACTGGGGAGGGATGGGGGCAATCTCATTAATATAGAATATGTCATAAGCCATATATATTAAAATCATTAACAGTATATAGTCCCACAGTAGCTCCAGCCCCTCACACATGCTCTGGTGGAGTGGCCAGCCCTGGGCCTTGGTCCAGCCTCACCCTCGGGGGCACGGAAGGGCTCGCTTGTCGTTGCTCCAGGCTCTTGGCCGGCAGCCCCTCGAGGCCGTCTGCAGCACGCTGCAGGCAGCCCGGCAGTCATCAGTGCACACCTGCCCTGCGGTCACTGGGCTGGGGTCTTGGCCTCGCTGCTGTCCCCCTGGCTGGGCTTTGGCTTTAGCAGGATGAATCGGTTGAGGAGGTCCGTTTCTGAGCTGGCCTGGGCTGCCCCGTAGCCCTCACCTGTGGACACAGTGGCAGGCTCAGGCCTCGGACGCGGGTCCAAGGACCCCTGCCCAGAAGGCCTTGTCCTCCACAGAACCTCGTGGCAGGTGAGTGTGGGACGCCGCTGGGACTCACCGGCGTAGCTGGACGCCTCGGCGATGTTCTGGGAACCCGTGATGTGGTGCCAGTAGGCACTGCGGGGCAGCATGGTCGTGGGCGTGCAGGGGTAGGAGTAATGTTCCGTGCCCTTGTTCAGCAGCTGAGGGGCAGAGAACAGGGGCATGAGCTCTGGGGGCAGTGGCTTACCCCCAGCCTGCAGCCCAGCACCCTGCCAGCCTCCAGTGTACACGCCAACTGGAGACAAGTGGCGTCCTCTTAGTCTCCGGCCTCCCTGGTAGCCTGGGCTGACGCCCGCGGCCTCACCCTCACGTTCTTCTCCATCTCCAGCAGGACGCGCTTGTGCTGCTCAGCAATGGCCAAGGTGGCGCTGTGGACCCGCTGGTAGATCTGTTCCCCTTCCTGTGTCTGGAAGGTGTAGAGCCCTTCCCCGGCATCACACATCCTAGGGACACAAGAGGCACCGAGGGCAAGGTGGTGGGGACGGCAGCACGCGCGCGCATGTGTCTGGTCCGGCTCTCCAGCGTGCACAGCAAACTGGCTGCACCCCAGGCCCTCTGGGGAGCGAGCAGGGCTGTCGTCCGGAGGGTGCTGTCCGCACAGCCCGAACATGCTGGGCATTTTCCGTGTACCAGTGACCTAAATGCTTCACAAGAATGAACCCATTCCGGGTTCTCTCCCGTCCCTTTGGTCTATGCACTTTTACTTTGCTGTTGCCAATTTTCTCAAGCCATTCTGCAGATGAGGAAGCTGAGGCGGACTGATGGTAAGTAGCTTAACCAGGATTAGACCAGGGATTACACAGAATTTACGTCTGGGCAGGCTGGCTCCCGCGTTCAAGCTCCGGGTTACTCGATCTGGGAGCTTGGGTACTTTCTTTATTCCCTATTTGACAGATGAAGAAGGCAGACTCGGCCCACACCCCAGAGCTGTAAGCGCCAGCACCAGCATTCGATTCGCGCCCAGGCAGTTTGAAACAGCCGCGCTTGACCTGCCTGGTGTGAGCCTCCATTTCTTCATCTATAAAATGGGAATCTTACATTCCCTTTTGGTTTTCTATGCTGATAAATAAGCTCCCAACACCGTGCCTGATAGAGTGAACGGCAGCCACCACCATGGCCGTGGTGGGACGGGGTAGGGGGGCGGGAGGGTCCTACCGGCCAGCCTCGAAGGTAAAGCGTGTGGCATCCCGGCCGTAGCGACGTAATGAGCAGAGGGGCCACGAGACGAGCTTCACGCGGGGGTTGTGTATGTCCCAGAGGTAGATGTTCTCGTGGGTGATCTGCAGCTTGCACTCGCCGTACACGTCCAGGTTGGGGCAGGGCAACAGGAAGACGTTGAAGCGGTCTGCGGCAGGAGGGGAGGAGTGGGGCTGGGGCCTCCCCCGGGAGGACTCTCCTCCCTCCTCCCGCCCCCGTGGCAGCGCAGGGCCTCACCTGTCTGCTCACACTGCACTCCCGGGGCCAGGAGGTCCGGCTCCCCCAGACTGATGTCGTTGAGTCGGGACCCCAGACACTCCACAGACAGGGTCTTGTACCATTCCTCCGCCTCCAGCTCTAGAGAAGGGGACCGCATGCAGCCAGGGGGCCCCCAGCAGCCCATCCCCTCTGCCCTCAGCACCCCAGCACGCAAGGCAGGGAGGGTGAGGCCAGTGGATTCTGCCTGCCTGTCACACCTTATCCTGGGGGCCTGCTCCCTCCAAGCCCCCCAGCCCACGACTTTCACGCCCACACTTCACACCCAGCCAGGGCTAGTCCCGCTCTGCCTCCTCCCGCCTGGCCCACTGGACCACGACTGGCCCAGGGGTGTCTGGATGGAAGCCTGCAGCCCCAGCTCCTCACCGGAGTCGCAGGTGAAGGTGCGCGCGGAGTCGTCGGTAAATATGATGGCCACCGCCTGCCGCTTGGTCTCCTTGGGGAGCCGCGTGACACTCTTGACGTTGCTGATCTCCGTTACCTGGGACGGCATCCACAAGGGACTGAGCCAGGCTGGAACACCTCCCTCCGCATCCCCCACCGTGGGGCCACCCCCAGGACTCTCATCACTGCTTACAGACGGGGGAAGCTAGGGCCCAGGCCCCCTAACCTTGGGGCAGCCTCGGAGGCACACTGACTTCTCATCTGGGTACTTCTCCAGCCGCTGGGGCCCCTTGCTGGACGATTTCCGGAACACCAGCCAGCACCTCCGGTAGATCTGTGGGGCGAGAGGGCAGTGGGATCAGGCCTCCTGGAACCATTCCCACTGCACATGGCCCTGAACTTCCCCCTGCCTGCAGCAGGGGGCAGCGCTCCACAGCCTTCCCTGGAGACCCAGGGCGGGCGAAAACCTAGGACTAGCAGTGGCACCCCCTCCCCAAATTGAGAAAGCAGGCTTCTTCCCTGGCTTCGAGAGACTGTTGCACAAAAGGCGCTCTGCATCACTTTACTGTGAGCTCAGCTCTAAGCTTAATAGGAATAGCCCACATTTATTGTTTCCCTTCTGTACTTCCTAGCACTCTTCACAGTCAATCTCAGGGTCACTCATGAGGTCGGTTTGATGATCATTTCCACTTTACAGATAGGGAAACTGAGGCACCAATAAGTTAAGTAACAGTTGATAAATGGTGGGGCTGATGTTTTAAAAGGGCTGGCTCGATCCAGAATGGATACTTGAAGCCCACTGCATAATATTCCGCCCAGGGCTCCGGTAGTGCGAGCCACACCAGAGGGAGTGTCCTAGGGACAGGGATTAGACCCGTGACCATTCTGAGCCTGCACATCACCACAGCCCTTGTTCTTAGAGCCAGGGGGAGGGCTCTTGATGTGGGCAATACCCCTTCTCATCTCTGGCCACCCTCTCTTGTCATTCTCTGACATTCTGGAGTGTAGGGGGCCAGGATTAGTTCCCTGTCCCAGTTGGGAAACCAGAGGCTCTCAGAGGTAGAGGGGCAGAGCCAAGAACCTGGGGTTACCCCAAAGCACAGTTTCTTCCCAGGCAAGGCTCCCCCCTATCCAGCTACTGCCAACCACCCTGTGCCTAAAACCGCCTTAATTCTCTGGAGCTTCATGGACTCATGCTAACCAGCAAGGAGCCAGGGTGCAGGGACCCAACCGTGCTTCAGGGCAAACTGGCTTGTCCTACCCCTCCGGTGGTGGCCTAGCCACCCGCCCAGGCTGCAGACTCTTCCTTCCCTGGCCCCCTCTCTGTCCCAGGCTCTCTCCCAGCCTACTCTGTCAATGAGTAGATTCCAAGCTATCTCTGGTGCCTCCTCTCACTGGCAAACAGTAGGGAGACTGAGGGGGTGCCCAGAGCAGAGCCAGCAAGAGGGCCATAGCCCCATGCCAAGAAGCCACTGGGACTCGAGGAGGCATCTCTGCCCCTGTACCCATGGCCTTGGCTCAGCCCCTGGCCTATCCACCTAAACCCCAGCAGGCCTCAGCCCTTAGCTGGGGAGCCCCTTTAGGACAGAGACCGTGTTTCATTCTCAGAACCTTCACTCACATCTTGGTAACCTTGTTAACACAGCTCCGCTGAACAAGTGAATGACCATATGAAGAGACCGTGAATGAATGAATGGATGAATGAATGAAGGCTGTCGACCCAGATATGCCCTGCCAGCTTGGGCCCCAGGCAGCTTGCAGCGTAGGGGAAGAAGGCCCAGGGGCCTGAGCACCCTGGTTGCCTGGTTACAGATGCGCGCGCGCACGCGTGCACACACATGCATGCACGCACAGCCCCAGGGAGCCACTGTGCTCAAGAGCCCTCCTTCCCCACTTCGCACGGTCTTTGATCAGCACTTCAGAAACACTCTGCCACAGCTCTGCCAGAGGAAGGCCCTGGCGGGGAGGAGGGTCTGCTCGCCAGCTCCTTCAGCCCCTCCCGGCTCACCTTTGTGAGCTCAGACAAGAATGGCTGCCCTGGGACAAGAATGGCGGGGTGACTAAGCCCCTCACATCAGACCTGCAAGGCGAAGCTCAATGCCCTGGGTAGGGGGAGCCCCAAACTGGGCCTGGCCACACCCCAGCTCCCAACCCCTCCCACTGGCTGTGTCCACCTGTAGGCCACTGGGTTCCCGGTCTCCTCCTGGAATAGGTCTGATACTGAGCCCAAGTGGCTGCCTCGAGGGGGCTCGCCTTTCCCGCAAGCTCTGCCCTGGGCAGGGCCTTGGCCCAGGTGGCCCCCGGGGACCTGCTAGACCCAGGCCCACGGGAGTGAGAAACCATACTAGAAGCTGGGCCCCTACTCCCTGGGCCTCCCCACCTCATTTTCAGTTTCTCTAGTTCTGTGCTGCACGTGGGCCCCGTCCCTCCCTCAGGACACGAGCAAGGTGGCTGCCCACCTGGGCCTGGTCTCCTGGACTGGAACCCAGGTTGGGATACATATTCAGATCTAGCGAACACTCTAGACATGCCTGCGGCTCAGCTGCTGCACTCTGGGCAGAACACACCCCCACGGGGCCCGCAGCGGAGGAGGGGCAAGAACCACCCCTCTCCAAGGCCAGCCCTGCTGGGTCTGGTATCCAGGCGGGGAGGCCGGGAAGCCCTATCAGAGCCCTGTTCCTCCCCCACCCCACTCAGGCTGAGCCAGGAAGCCTTGAGTAGTCTGATGGCACCCCACCCCCATCAGGGCAATGGCGGAGGGGAGGAAGAGAGAGACGGGAGACCCCTCGAAAACACAAGACTTGGGCCACCTCAGTCACCAAGGATACCCTACTGGGGAAGGGGTAGCTGCCAAGGCCCCTCACTGGGGGGAGAGGGTCAGCAGGGCATCCGAGGCAGCTCTTGGACAACCTCACCGAGATCATTAGGTTGGTCCCTGGAGCCCCTGCTCATCATGCCCTCCGGGGGCTGAGGGGAGGCTGTATTCACCGGGAGGGGGTGAAGGGGCGCGTGCCCACCGAGGTGTATCTGAGGCCTCCTCCCCACAGACCCTCTGAGCCGCCAGCTCTGGGCCAGGCACCCAGTGCGCAAGGAGCCACCGCCAACAACTTGGAGGAAAGCAGCCTGTCCCAGCGCCACAGGCCATCCTGCCCTAAGTGCTCATTCCTAAACCACATAAGTACCAGCCTCACACCACTGCCCTGCCCCACAGCAGCCACGCTCCTTCTCACACACCCCTCTGACAGTGAAAGCACTGGCCAAAATAAATATATAAGGACGTACACAGACAGCAAGGGAAGCTGGGGGAGACCAAGGGACTTAAAAGAAAAGGGGCCAAGAGAGGGGAGGAGAGAAACAGAGAGGCAAGGAGGAGGCAAGGGGGAGTGAGAGGCTGGGAGAGGCTCAGGCTCAGGCACAGCCGCTCCAGCCACTGTCCACAGTGGCCACAACTTCAACAATGGCAGGGGAGCCGCCTGCCCGTCATCGGCCGCCACCGCTGGCCCAGCCGCTGGGACGCCGGCCAGCCCTGCTGGGGACGAGGGGAGGGGGCGCAGCAGGCACATGCGGGTAGCCCGCTGGCCAGAAGCCTCGAGAGGAGACCAGAGACCACAACGGCCCAACGGCGCGATGCCGCCCCAGGCGGGCACAGGACGCGAAGGCTCCAGCCCAGGTCCTGGGATGCCCGCCCCTCAGCAGGGCCCCGCGGAGGGTGGCTCACCCCGAGCTTCCTGCTCTTCATCTTCACGTAGCCTTGCTTGACGATGTCGTTGAAATTGGTCGCCATGGTTTCCCCGAGGTCTTTGGGGGTGCCGGGCCTGGCTGAGGGCGGGGAGGGATGCCCAGGTGGCCTCGGTTTCCGGATCCTCCTATCACCTGTTCGAGATACTCCGTCGTCGGGGGGGCCGCGAGGGCCGCTCCTCACCTCGCCCGCCTCAGCATTGTTCTAGCAGCTCCTCTGCCCGGCGCCTGCTGGAAATAAAAATGACAGGGAGATTAGACAGTGACATCTTTCTCTTCCCCTGGCTGTCTCGCTCTTTTTTCCTTCCTCTTCCCACACTCCTCCCTCCCTCCGCCCGCCCTTCTTCCTTCCCTTCCCTCCCCACCCTGGGACGACAGAACCATTCAGGAAAACCGAGGTGGAGGCAGCAGCGAGGAAAATGGTCCAGCCCAGTCCCCTCCCTCACGGCTGGGGCTGGCGGTTAACCCCTTCCTGGAAGGACTGGCGCTGGCTCCCACTGTGGAGGTGGGAGCACAGGGAGGTGGCCGAGAGCTGTTGTCCCGTCCTGTCTCCTGTTACAACTCTGGAGCAGACTTAGGGTGACCTTCCCAGAGCCAGGCCCCCTCCCATGCACAGGAGCCTCCTGGGAGAGCCTCCCAAGAGAGGGGAGGTGGGGTGCCCAGGAGATGGCACAAAGTCTGGTGTCTGAGTGAAATCTATGCTCCCCGAGGTTCAGGACAGTCTGCCTGGCCAGTCTCAGCAGACCCCCCAAATCCCTCTGCCCACCCTCCCCCTGCCATTCTATACCTGGTTCTCTCCAGCCCCAGGAGGGAGGCTGAGAAGCCCACTCAGGCCCTCCTCCCAGCCCCTGGAAGTCTTCAGCAGCTCCTCTGGGTGCTGCTTCCTGGGTGGGAGGGCAGAGTCCAGCGGGGCGGGCCCCCAGATAAGCCTGAGGAATGTGCTGGGCAGGCCGGAGGTGGCCACTGTGGAAGCAGTCACCTCGCCCTGGCCCTGGTGCTAGGAAAACCCGCCGGTCTGTGGGGTGCTGGCGCGGGCCGGGCCATGCAGCGCCCCGTATCCTGAGCATGGGCAGGAGTTAATTACAGACAGAATCAGCAGTCACCCGGCCCTGGGTTAGCGGACACAGCCAGAGAGCTGTGAGGAGCACCAAGGGGAAGTCTATAGGGAGCAGGAAATGGGGATGCCAGCAGGGGCCGCTCTGATTCAGGCAGATAAACCGCTGAGACTAAGACGGGGGCGGGGATCAGCAATGGGGCAGCCCAACACCCATTCTACAGATGGGGAAAAGAAAGTTGCCCAGAGAGGATAAGCAACATGGCTAAGGTCACACAGCAGGTCTGGGGCACAGCCAGCAATGAATGAGAAGTTTCAGAGTGGCTGATGGAGGCAGGCCCAGGGCGGGCAGGGGAGGTGGAATGTCCCGTGGCCATCTCCGGCTGCCTACCCCACCCAAGCCCTCTCCACCATTCAGGCTCAGAAGCAGGGGCTTTGCTGGCAACACGGTCCCCCCCCCCCCCGTGCCTCCAGGCCAGCCAGGTGGGATGGAGCAGCATTTCTGGGGTCAGCTGGGCATCTGTGCTGCCAGGATGAAGCCCTGGGGCAGGCTTGCTGCTGGATCCACCACCAACTTGGCCTTAATCACTCTCCTGGAGGACTGTCTGTTGAGTCCCTAACAAGGAACAGATGGACCTCCCCCAGTGGGCGCATGCAAACAAGGGGAGGGGCAGAGAGGGTGATGCTCCCTTATCCTACCTGCACCCCGATAGCCTCTTCAGCACCCCCTCAGCTGCCTCCCTGACCATTCACTCCCTCTGTCCCAGCCCCCTGGGGTCTGAGACCCTCCCAGATGGGACATCTGAGTGGTTTGCTTTCCTGCTGTGAAGTCTGATCTAGGGTCCCCTTCCCAACACCGACCCCAAACAGCCCCACCACACCTGAGCTCTGGCAGCCAAAGACTGATAAATTTCCCCAGCGCTGTCTCTACTGCCTGCCCATGGGGCTGCCTCGCCCCCAGAGCAAGGACCACCTCCGTAAAATTCCCCTCCAAGGCCTGGGGCGTGGCAGGGCCAGGAATCTGAGTCCAACAGCCTGGCGGTTCTAGGCACCTACCTAATTTCTCCGTGCCTCAGTTTCCCCATGAGAGAGAGAGAATAAATCCCACTTTAACTGAGGAAATAAATCCATGAGGTACCTGTTTGCCCACTTTGGACCCAGAGCTTCTGCCCGAAAACAGGTTTTTTTTTTTTTTTTTTTTTACTAAAAATGCTGTGACCCTACCATAACCAAGCCTTCCACCTGCCCAGTGCAGGCCTCTTGTCATGGCCCCACCAACCAGCTATCTTCCCAAGTGACCATGATGCCAAGCTCTCAGGGCACCAATGCCCTGTCTGTCCACAGGCCCACACCCTAAGCCCTAGAGTCAGCCCCATGGAAATAAACCAGCAAAACAGCAATCTTCCACGGGAAGCCTGGGTGGCAAAAGGCTTGGCAGCCTCTTTGGCCCTAAGTCACCGGGATTCCTGGCCGCTCAGCCCCTCCTGAAGGCTGCAAGAGCAAGACCCAGCCCTCGACCCCAAATGGTACAGCAAAGGGGAGTAAGGGAGGGAGCGGGAAAGGCCAATAGGCGGACCCCCCAAATTCAACAGGCAAGGGGATCAGGTGTGGGGGGTGCCCAGAATGAACTCATCCCCCTGAGGGACTGTATCAGGCTGCAGAGGTGGCCCCGGGCTGAGCCTGTGAGGGCCCACTGGGGCATCACGGTGGAGCTCCAAAGGCCAGGCACAGGGCTGAGGCAGCCCCCGCCCTGCCACACCGGGGGCCACTGTCCCCATCACTCTTGAGCCACCCCCAGCGCTGCCTCGCTCAGGCCCACAGCTCAGGCCCACAGCTGCGAAGAATGCCCCACTAATTCACAGCCTGAACACCCGGAGAAGCTAAGGAGAGAGCTCAGCAGCCCCCTCAGTACTGCAGGGGAGAGCGGGGGGGTGGGGGGGTTGCTGCCCACCTGCCCCATAGGGCAGGCCCTCTGAGCACTCCCTGCACCTGGATTCTGCCTGGAGCCTTTGGTTCCAGAACAAACGCTACTTGCTGCTGTTGGCAGCCAATGACTGAGCGAGTGGCTGCCTGCCCAGCTGGGCCTTCCCGCCCCTGACGGATAGGATCGTATCAGGGCTTCAGGGACAGCCCTCCCTGGACACGCCTCACTGCCACCTCCCTGGCTCCCCGCCCCCCCCCCGCGCAAAGATCCTATCGGCAGGACTCTCTCCAGAACCTGGGACACTTCCCATCACCCGGCACTGGGGCCTCTCTCCCCCAGTGTGATTGTATCAGGGGCCAGGAGGGCGTCTCCCCATCCCACCCTCTGCCTCCACCCCCTGCAAACCCCCGGAAGCAACCACCTCAAACACTGCAGGTCTCATCCAAGGCCGGTGGCGAAGACAGATCAAGTACCCAACTGGGCAGACAGGGACAGTGGGACTCAGGAACATCTGAACAGCCACAGTCTCCTGGGCCCTTAAGTCAGGAAAATGGTGCTGCCACTCTGCTCTCTCCCGGCCCCTCACCAGCCCTCTGGCCTCGTCTCCCCTCAACCGCCACCCCCCCACCCAGCTCAGCATGCATGACCTCCTATCTGTTCCTCAACGTGCCTAAATCCTTCCCACGCAGAACCACTGCACTTGCTGTTCCACACCTACACCACTCTTCCCTTGGATGGTCCCAAGGTTCATTCAACGCTTCATTCAGGTCTCAGCTCAAAGGTCACCTCCTCAGAGAGGCCTTCCCTGACCACCCGAGCCAGAGAAGCCCCACCAGTCACCCTCTATCCACCTTCACGGTCTTCACCACGCACCTCACCTTAGGACTGTCTTGTTCCTTCATCTTTCCATTTGCTACTTGGCCGCTCTCTGTCTCCTAGAACACTCTAGAACATCGGTACCTCATCTGTCTAGTTAATAGCTCCATCCCAGTGCACAGAACGGTGCCTGGTGCAGAGTAAGTGCTCAGCAATTGGGGACCGAAAGCCTAATTCTCTCCAGCACTTTCCTCCTCACCCTTCCTCCCACCACCACCCATAGGCACTTGGCAGGGCCCAGCTCGACCACCACAGGCACGCTCCCACCTCCCTGGGGCCGGGTCCTGGGGCTTTCCCAGGGCCGACTGCCATGGACAGCAAACTGGTGTTCCTGGACATCCAGCGACGCCCCAGCCCCAGCTCGGTTCAAAGCTGCCTTGGGGGAGAGAGTACTGTGGACATGGTGGCTGGACCTGGCCAGGCCAGGCCGCCCCATCTTGGTCAGGGTTGTAGGGTGAGGTCATGACCTGCCCGGGAAGGAAGAGCTAAAAGTAGCCAGCACCCAAGCATAAACAGGCAAGCAACTGGGTGGGAGGGGGCACAGCTCCTGAACCCCATCCTGCAAGGGGGGCAGGAATGGCCTACACTCCAGCCACATCTCTCTGAAGGGGGGCAAGTTAAGAATCTGCACTAAACACGGCCAGGCTCGCAACATGGCCAGGAACCCTGCTAGGCCCCTCACTGCCCTTGACTTGCAGACCCTGCACCCCAAGTATCCTGGCAACTGCCATGCACCCACAGATTGGGGCTGGCAGGCTGCACAGAGGCCCTGCTCTGCCCACACCACCCAGGTGCTCAGCCTCTGCTCAAGCTTCTTTGCAGGGACAGAAAGCATTTAACTGGAAGCTGGGCCTTGGGGGCTCTGGCAGGGGGGAAGGTGGGCAGCTCCCCATGGCCAGGGGAGGAAGGTTCAAGGAAAGGAGGGGAGCTGATCATAAGTTTAAGTTGTAGGACAGGACCCATTTGCGGGTGCGGGTGGGCTGCTGGGGTAAAGTCTCTTGGAATTTGGGGGAGCGGAGAGAGGGCAGGCCAAGGGGAGCAGGAAAGTGGGGAGGAGGATGGGGGCTGCGATATGCCCGATGGGGAGGCAGGCCCACAGCGGGGACCACAGGGCCCTGGGCTTCTCCGACGGTTGGTGTGGGGCAGAGGTGAGGTCAGGGCGCCCACCTGGGCTCCCTGTAGACGAGAGCTGGTGTAGGTGGAGCTCGGAGATGGTTTCAAGGGCCTGGGGGGCTGTTGTGGGAGGGTCCCCGAGGCCCCCTCCCCCGATAGGGTAGGTAGTTCTCATGGGCTGGGAGAGTTCTCGGGCAGGAGTCGCCGAGGGTCTCGCGGGCTCGGGCGTGGCCTAGGGTCCCCCTCCCCGCCTCGCGCCGCCCAAGTTACCTGGGCGCCAAGGCCCGGGCCCCGGGCGCTTGCTCGGCGGGCGGCGGGCCAGGCTCATACCCGCGTCACGGCGCGGCCGGCGGGGGCAGCGGGGCGGTGGCGGCGCCGGGCTCCGGGCGGTGAGCGCGAGGGAGGCGCGGCCGCCGGGCTGTGCTCCGTCGGGGACTCGGCTGCGTTTGCCCAGCCGCCGGGGTCCCGCCCTGCAGGCCCAGCTCCGCCCCGTCCCACCGCCCCGAGGCCCGCCCCCGCCGTATTCCTCCGAGTCGCGGGACACGCACTTCCGCCCCGCCGCCTCCCTCTCGCCTCCGCCTCCCCTTCAGCTCGCCCTCGGTATCAGGCCCAGCCCCGCCGTCCCTCCCTGGGATCCCTGTGCCAGCCTCCTATCGCCGCTCAGCCCCTGAAAGCCGAACCCTACAACAGCCGCAGCCCCCAAATCTCAACCCCTAACTCCTTCGAGAATGACACGCGCTCGCGCACACACGTTGCTCCCCTATCTCTATACGACTCCCTGGTCCCTCCAAGCCCAGCCTCCCTGCGACCTCAGTGATCCTCCCCACCCTCCTCACACACTCGGTTAGCCGCTACTGGGCCTCCAACCCCAGAGGTCAACTTCCCTAGCAGTCTGTAGACTCTCCCTCCCCTGGACTTCACGCCACCCTCGAAACACCCCATACTCCCATTCTATGTCCCCCCTGAGGCTTTGGCCTTAAATCCAAACCCCATTCCTCTCGGTCACCGCCCCCCTCCCCAGCACACACACTCACCTCACTGCCCCTTAGGCCTGTTGTGCAGGTGGCCATAGCTGCCCTGCTGGAATCCCAAACCACAGGCCTCCTCAGCTGTGCCAGGCAGGGATGGGGAAGTTCCCTAGGGCCTTCCCTGGGGAGGGACTGTCTCACCCCTCTGGTTGACATGTCTGCACCGCATTACCCCAGTGGTTCTCCGGGTGCGCTCTCTGGGCCAAAGGAATCATCCCCAGCATCACTCTGAAGCGTTATCAGAAATACGCCCCACCCCCTGACCCACCGCAGACCTATGAAATCAGAAACTCTGGGAGTAGCCCCCAGAAACCTGTGTTTTGTCAAGCTCCTAGGTGATTCTGATGCCCACCATCCCCTGCTGTAGATCAAATACACAGAACGAAACAAAAGGCAGCGCCTGAACAACAGGAACCTGGAGAACTGAAAACACCTGCAAGTCCAAGCCCAGGTGTCATCAGAGAGATAGGCCTAACACCTGGAGGGGCCAAGAATCACAGCACTCACCAACAGAATCCGGGCCCCTGCCTCCGAGACACCGAGACACCAGGCCTCAACCTTGCCCAGGCTTTCCCCCACCCCCAGCCCCAGAGCTTCTTAGGGGGCTGCCTCCCTTTCCCTGAAAGATTCCCTGGGTTGTCATTGTGGTGCCCCCATGACTCCCAGCAGCCTCCCACCCTGGGCCTGAGCTAAGCAGCCCCTCACTGCCAGGGGGAGGGGAGGAAGCAGCTGCACCGGTTCCGGCCAAGCTGGCCTGGGTCTTGACCTCCTGACCTCCCCATGCGGCTCCCAAACTTGACCCCACCTGCTTTGCTTCAAACCACAGCCCATAAAGCCCTCCAGCACTTGATCCATCACAGCATACTGTGTTTGGAGAACTTTGGCCAACAACAACAACAACAAAAGAGTATTCACAATAAAGAAGCATCTTCTCTAGAGTGGGGCTTCACAAATATCTTCCTTCTCTCATCTCCATCATGTTCCCCCAATCCAGTCTCTGTGTGCATTGTTGTCACCTATGTTTTTCAATTAAATGTTTTATTTTGAGATATTTGAAGAGTCACATGGTATTCGAAGCTACAATACAGCGAGATCCACGTACCTGTATCCAGTTTCCTTCAACGGTGACCTTTGTGCTAGAATACAGTATCCCAACGCAGATACTGACATTGAAACTGTCAAGATAGGAAACATTTCCATCACCACCAAGATCTCTCTCTCATGTTGCCCTTTTATGGCCCCACCCACTTCCCTCCCACTCTCACCTTCCTTAACCAGCCCCATCGTCCCCCCGCCCCCCACCGTCCCACAACCACCAATCTGTTCTCTATTTCTATACTTTATTTCCAGAATGTTATACAATTAGAACCATAAGTATGTAATCTTTGGGGAAATGCTTTTGTTTTTTTTTCCGACTCCGCGTAATTCATTAGAGATTCATCCGAGTTGCTCAATGTATCGATAGTTCATTCCTTCCACTGTCAAGTAGTATTCCATGGTATGGATGGAGGTACCACAGTTTATTTATTCGTACATCCATTGAAGGACATCTGGGTCATTTCCAGTTTGGGGCTATTGTGAATAAAGCTGCTATTAACATTCGAGTACAGGTTTTTGTGTGAACGTAAGTCTTTACTGCTCTGGGATAAATGCTTAGGAGTGCAATGACTGGGTCATATGATAATTGGATTTAGTTTAAAAAAAAAACAAAAACCTGCCAACTGTTTTCCAGAATGGCTATACTGTTTTATATTCCCACAAGCAATGTATGAATAATGCAGTTTCTGCACATCCTTGCCAGCATTACGGTCGTCCCTACTTTTTCATTTTTTTCAAGCCATTCTGATAAGTGTGTAGTGATATCTCATTGCGATTTAAATTTGCATTTTCCTAATGGTTGATGCTGTTGAACATCTTTTCATGTGCTAATTTGCCATCTGTGTATCTTCTTCAGTGAAATGTTTCTTCATGTCTTTTGTGTGTGTCCTAGTTTGATTATTTGCTTTTTTTGTTGTTGAATTTTGACAGTTCTTTATATATTCTAGATACTAGTCCTTTTTCGGATATGTGTTTTACAAATATTTTCTCCCAGTCTGTAGCTTGTCTTTTCATCCGCTTAACAAGATCTTTCACAAAGTAAAATTATAAAATTTCAATGAAGTTCAAATTATCAACTTTTCCTTCCATGGATTGTGTTTTTGGTACCAAGTCTAAGAACTCTTTGCCTAGCCCTTAATCCTAAAGATTTTCTCCTATGTTTTATTCTAAAGTTCAAACGTTTTATATGTTACATGTAAGCCTGTGATCCATTTTGAGTTAAATTTTGTAGGAGGTATGAGACGTAGGGTGAGGTTGTATTTTTCCCCTTTAGCCTGTAGATGTCCAATTGTTCCAGCACCATTGTGAGGTTTTCTACATAGATAATCATCTCATCCACACACGGAGACAGTTTTCTTTCTTTCCTATCTGTATGCTTCTTTCCTTTTCTTGCCTTATTGCATTGGCTAGAACTTTCAATACTACATGGAGTAAGAGTAGTGAGAGCTGACATCTTTGCCTTGTTCTTGATCTTAAGAGAAACACGTTCAATTTCTTGAGTAGACTGTCATATAAATATCACTTGGATCCTGTTGGCTGATGGTGTTGTTGAGTTTTTCTATATCCTTGCTGATTCTCTACCTAGTTGTCTATCAATAGTTGAGCGAGGGCTGTTGATGTCCTAAACTATTATTGTGGATTTGTCCATTTCCCATCAGTTCTATCAGTTTTTGTTTCATATATTTGATAGGTCTGTTGTTTTGTTCATACATATTTAGAATTGTTAGATCTTCTTGATAGGGTCTTTTTAGTTGTATATACTGTCCCTGTCTCTATAATTTTCTTTCTTCTGACGTCTACCTTATCTGATCTTAATATAGTCGCTCCTGCTTTCATTTGATGAGTGTTTTCATGATATATCTTCTTTCATTTTAAAATTTTCAGCGTGTCTATATTATTGTATTTGAAATGAGTCTCGTGAAGATGGCATATATTTGGTTTGTGATTTTTTTTAAGTTTATTTATTTACTTTGAGAGAGAGAATGAGCAGAGGAGGGTCGGGGTGGGGGCGGGGAGACAGAGGATCCAAAGTGGGCTCCGAGCTGACAGATAGCAGAGAGCCTGATGTGGGGCTTGAACCTATGAACTGTGAGATCATGACCTGAGCCAAAGTCAGACACTTAACTGACTGAGCCACCCAGGTGCCCCTTGGTTCATGGTTTTTAATCCAGTCTGGCAACATCTACCTTTTAATTGATGTATTCAGACCATTTGCATTTAGTATAATTATTAATATGCTAGAGCTTCAATCTGCCATTTCATTGTTTTGTCTGTTCTTTTTTTTTTGTTTTCTTTTTCCTGCTTCTAATGAGTTACTTGAACATCTTTTTACAATTCTACTTTGATTTACCTATTATGATTTTGAGTGCATCTTTTTGTATAGCTTTTCAGTGGATGCTGTATTACATCATGTCTATAACTTATTACAGTCTACTGGTGTGATGATTTTGCCAGTTTGAGTGAAGCAGAGAAATCTTACCTCCCTTTAGATCCCTCTACCCTCCTCCATTTATAATTTAATTTAATTGTCTTTCAATTTTTCTCTTCATTTTATTTTAGAACCACATAAGGAAGTGTAATAATTTTTGGTTTAACTGTCAAACATAGCTTAGGAAACTCAAGAAGAGAAAGAAAGATGATTGTATTTGCCCATATTTTTATTTACCGCATTCTTTCATCCCTCTTGATGTTTTAAAGCTCCTTCCTTTATTGTTTTCTTTCGGTTTAGAGAATTCCCTTTAGTCATTTTTTTTTTAGGGTAAGTATAAACTCTCTTAGTTTTTCTTCATCTGAAAATATCTAGGTTTTCCCTTATTTCTAAAAAACACTGCCACTGCGTATGGGATTCTAGGTTACCAGTTCTTTTCTTTCAGCACTTGAAAAATATTTTGCCTCTTCCTTCCGACCTCCATGAGTCTGTTGAGAAATCTATTGTCATTCCAATTGTTTCCCCTCTATACCTAGGCTGTTGTTTTCCTCTGGCTGCTTTCAAGATTTTTTCCTTTCATCTTTAGTTTTCAGAAGTTTAATTTTGATGTGTCTTGGAGTGGCTTTGTTTGGATTGTCTTCTTTGGCATTCATTCAGCTTCTTGAATCTGTAGGTTTACCAAATCTGAGGCGTATCCAGCCATTATTTCCTAGACAACTTTTTCGGACCTGTCCTCTTTCTCCTCTCCTTACGGGACTCTGACAAAACAAATATTAAATCTTTTGTTACAGAAGTCCCTGGGGACTTTTTTTTTTCAGTCTATTTTCTCTCTGTTGTTCAAATTGAGCAATTTCTATTGTTCCATCTTCCAGTTCACTGGTTCTTTCCCCTGTCTCCTTTATTCTGCTGTTGAGCCCACCCACTGGGTTTTTTATTTCAGTGATTGTACTTTTCAGCTCTAAAGTTTCCTTTTAGCTTTCTTTACACCTTCTGTTTGTTTGCTGAGACTTTTCATTTTTTCATTTATTTCAAGTGTATTTGTAATTGTTCACTGAACCATTTTTTCTAAATCATGGATGCTTTAAAAGCTTTGTCAGAGAATTCTAACATCTCTGTCATCTCAATGTTGAAATTTATTGGTTGTCTTTTTTTATTCATCTGTGATCTTTCTGATTCTTGGTATGAGTGGTGTTTTGAAATCTGGACACATTCATAGTATGAGACTCTAGATTTTATTTATTTAAGCTTTCTGTCTTAGCTGGCATTCTCGGATTCTGCTCCCTCGGAGGGGTGGGGGGTGGGGGTAGGGGGGTGGCCACCACCTGGTTACAGACAGGTGGAGATAGAAGTTTAGGTTGATGGCTCGACTTCTGTTGGCAAGTGGGGGTGCAGTAGTCCCTCATTCCTGTTGGGCAGGGCTGTTCTCTACTGACACCACAGTTGGGGGGTGGCCTCATTGCCACTGGGTGGTGGTGAAAGTCATGACTTTGCACTAGACTTCCTTTGATACCACCCCAGAGAAAAGGGAGAGGGTGCCTCGTTATTGCCAGGTCAAGTGGAAGCTGAGGCTCCCCATGTGGTCTCTACTGACATGGCTGCTGGGAGCCCCATTGTTGGCTGGGGGCGCTGCTGAGGGTGGAAGTCTAGGGTCCCCAACTGAGCCTTTCCTGGTGTGGGTGAGGGTGGGGCCACAGGGTTTTTTTTGTTTGTTTGTTTGTCTTTGGCTGGAGTAGACGGTTATTGTCTAAAAGTTTTCTGTCTTGGCAGGATGCCCCTTTCTTGGTCCTTTGGCTAGCTAGAGCAGCAGCTCTATCAACCTTTTTTTGCAACAGCAAAAAAGCTGTTGGAGCTTTTTTGTTTGTTTGTTTGCTTGCTTGTTTGTGCCCACCGGCATTTCCGGGTTGCTGACTTCTTCAGCTCCAAGATGAGGGATGTATGAGGCAAAATGAAGATCCAGGGAACTCACCACTGTGCTCTTGCTTGGATCGCACCTTCCCTAGCCTGTCTGCCTTCTCCTTGCTGCTTTCCAGAGTCTTCTTGTATTCGTTTTACATATCAGTTCCAGGGCTTTTCATGATACGTAGTGGGAAGGATAGAGAAAAGTGAGGCTACTTTATCTTTCCAGAAGCAAAAGTGCCAACTCACTAAAGGAAAACAACCTGAACATCCCTGCTTTGCCCTTGAACTAAGTAATACTATTCATCAAATCACAGATTGGATGAGTGCCAGTCGTATATAATACTATATATGTAGGTATTGTGTATTATATATATATTAAAGCTTTACGGAAGTGTAATTGACATACAATAAACAGCACATATTTAAAATGTACAGTGTGATGCGTTTTAACATAGGCATACTTATCAGTACAACCAAGAGGTGAACATATCCGCCATTCCACGGTTTCTTTCCTTCCTCTCATCCCTCCTCTGCCTCTCCTTCACTCCTGTCAGTCCCCAGGCAATCATCCATTTGCTTCCTGTCACTCTATATTAGTTTGCATTTTTTACTAACTTTATAGATATATACATATGGCAAAATACGACAGCAATAAGAGGAACAAACTACTGATAGAGGCAATGATATGGATGAATCTCAAAATAATTATGCTAAGAGAACGTGAAAGGAGACAGACAAAAAGAATACATTTTGTATTATTACAAACACACATATATAGGGGCACCTGGGTGGCTCCGTCGGTGGAGCATCCGATTCTTGATTTCATCTCAGGTAGGTCATGATCCCAGGGTCGTGGGATCAAGCCCCACATTGGGCTCCACGCTGAGCACAGAGCCTGCTTGAGATTCTCTTTCTCTCTCTCTCTCTCTCCCTCTCTCTTTCTCTCCCTCTGCCATTCTTCCCTGTTCTCTCTCCAAAATAAAAATATTAAAAAAAACCAAACACACACATACCCATATCACAATAGAACATTTCATAACAGATTGTACACACATACACATATATATATCACATCTCAAAATATGCAACTGTTTCATCCACGTGCTACCTAAAATCACATATTTGCAAAATACTACTCTGAACAATCTTTTTAAGATCGAGTTTCCAAGTCTGAACTCAGAAGCTGCCTGCAGGAAGTGTTCGTTCAACCCTTGGGTGTAGGTGGGGGTAGGGGAGGCTGGGCTGCTGTGAATCTCAGGGAAAAGCCTTTTTAAATGTTGCCTTGGGGTGCCTGGGTGGCTCAGTCTAAGGTTAGGCGTCCAATTTCAGCTCAGGTCATGATCTCACTGCTCGTGAGTTCAAGCCCTATGTCAGGCTCTGTGCTAAGAGCTTGAAACCTGGAGCCTGCTTCAGATTCTGTGTCTCCATCTCTCTGCCCCTCCCCTGCTCGCGCTCTGTCTCTGTCTCTGTCTCTCTCTCTCAAATATAAAACATAAAAAAAGAAAGGTGAATGTTGCCTGCAGAGGTGGCCGGGTGGCTTGGTTGGTTGGGCATCCGACTTTGGCTCAGAGTCAGGTCACTATCTCACAGTTCGTAGGATCGGGCTCTGTGCTGACAGCTCAGAGCCTGAAGCCTGCATTGGATTCTGTGTCTCCCCCTCTCTCTATGCCCCTCCCCTGCTCACTGTCTCTCAAAAATGAATAAACGTTAAAAAAAAAATTTTTTTTTTAATGGAGCCTGCAGACCTCTGGCTGTGAAGCCATTGGCAAATCCTTTCCCCTCCCAGAACCTCAGGGCCCTCATGCTTAAAATCAGATTTATGAGTGAATGTGCCACTCCGTCCTCCAGTGCCGCCCAGGGGAGGTCCAATGAGGGTGGTGCCATGTGGGCACAGCTCTCCAGCTCACGGCCAGGGGCTCTGCCCGGTCCAGGGGCTCCAATGCTGGGCAGCATCCTGGTCTCCTGCTGTGTTTGCTTTATTAGCTCCTTTAGGCCAAAGCCTGCTGAGCTAACAGGCTGCTCGGCCCCACCAGGCAAACTAATTTTATTTTCTGGTGTTTTTCATTCTGCGGCCAACACTCTTTCTAGGTTGGGAGAGGAGCATTGCTTCTTGTCTGAGCATTATCAGGGTTTTCAGTTGCTCATGGCCCCGGGTGTTGGGGAGGGAATGAACTTGACCAGCCACAGTGGAGAGTGATGGAGGGGAGGGGTTGCGAACCCCACAGGGCCTGCTTGAGAGATTGTTCTCAGGACAGGAGGGCTCCAGGCAGAGAAGGGCAGTGGCGTAAGCATGTAGGCTCTGGAACCAACCACCTCGTTCAAGCTGTGCTTTCACTGCTTGGCCAGCTTCCCTAGCTTCTCTGTGCCTCAATTTTGTCGTCTGTAAAGTGGGCGTGATAAATTCTGAGGAAATACATACAAAGCCTTTGGAATAGGATTCTGCCTGTGGGGTGCTCCCCAAACAGGCTAGTCCTCATCCACAGTAATTTTTGCCTGTTAGTTTTTGAAATGTCCTACATTGGCCACATGTGGATTTTTCTCTCTTTTTTTAAAGCAAATTTTTTAAAGTTTATTTTGAGAGAGAGAGCATGAGTGGTGTAGGGACAGAGAGAGAGGAAGAGACAATTCCAAGTAGGCTCTGTGCTGACACAGACCCAGCGTGGGGCCAGAACCCAGGAACTGGGAGATCATGACCTGAGCTGATATCAAGAGTCAGATGCTTAACTGACTGAGCCACCCAGGCGCCCTGAATTTTTCAATTAAAAAAATTATTGGGGCGCCTGGGTGGCTCAGTCAGTTAAGTGTCTGACTTTGGCTTAGGTCATGATCTTGCCGTCTGTGAGATGGAGCCTTCCGCTCCCCCCACCCCCTGGTTTGGATTCTGTGTCTCCCTCTCTCTCTGCCCCTCCCCCCCCCGGCACTCTGTCTCTGTCTCTAAAAAATAAACATTAAAATTTTTTTTTAAAATTATTTAAGTACAAAAGCTGTTCGTTGGAAATAAAGGATGTGATTATTCCCTCTGCCACTCTCTCCCCACTCCCCCTACCCCGAGTGGGCAGTTTGGGGGTGGCAGTGTGGGCGCAGGGTTCTGGGAGGCTTACCTACTGGATTCTGATTACTCACCTGGGTGCTGAGGACAGCCCAGGCCAGACCCAGGTGCCCGCTGGTGGGGGGTGGGCAGGAAGCAGGGGAGCATTCAAAGGCACTTGAAAATCCTGAGGACAGAGGCGGGGAAGGAGGCAGGAAAGCACCCGGGGGGGTGGATCCCAGCTCTGCTGCAAGACCCTTCACCATCTGGAGCCTCAATTTCCGCCCCCACCCCCACCCCAAATGGAACAATGAAGGTTACATAAAATACTATCTATGTAAGTATTTGCCCAGCACCCGTGTGCGGAATGTTATCACGAGTTACTATTTTTAAATCATTAATAGTGCACTCTGACCTTAGCCCCTCCGCCTGGGATTTTCTCCCAGGAACTGCAAGCCCTTCCCTGGTGTCCACCCTTCTGGGTCCCTCACCCCTGCTCCGTGTTTGCACATCACGTGGCTGCTAACAGAGTATTTTCATCCCCACGACGACAGTATTTCCCCAGCCCCAGCCACTCCAGCCACTGTGTGATTCTGTGCCCAATTCAAGCATCTCCTGTACTATTTGCTCAATATTTGAAACGAGCTCACATTTTCCTTTTGCCTTGAGAACAATCAGTATCAATAAAATGCCTCAAAAATAAAACAAATGCATTAAGTGTGTGCTGGGTAGCACTGCCTGCCTGGCAGGCTCCTGTTAAAAAGGAGCTGAGCAAGTTGGTACTAAACCCACACGCGCGCTTGTCTGAGACTTTCCTAGGCAAGCCGGCAGAGGATGAAAAGAAAAATGAGCAGGGGGTTGCTTTCTCGTTGCACGACCCATGTTGACTCGGGCTGTTTTGTGGAGTGCGATCCACATCATCCTATTTACTGTGCTGGTGTGCGTCGACACTGGGGAAGACACCACTCTAGCCTTTGAACCTCATAGTGGCAATCCAGACTGTCAATCACAATCCCCATTTCACGGGTAGAAAAACTGAGGCCTGAGAAATAGAAGAATCTGTTCAAATGACGCAGCCATGTCAGAACCTGAACTGGAGCCTGTGGGGTCTCTGTTTCTTGGGACCTTGACATGACCTAGAAAGATGGGAGTCTTTGCCCCATGTTGGTCCCCCAGGGGACCGCCTACAAGTTCCTCACCATCCCCCCAACATCCCCAGGTCTGCTCTTGGGAAAAGGGTGGGCTTGGCAGAGCCAGCGTCAGAGGAGATGAAATCTGGAGGCTCGAGGGGTCCCGGGAACCCCAGGCAAACCACCACAGTCATCAGATCGATGAATTCAGATGTGGTTGGCGGGGGGGCTGGCGTTTGTGGGAACCCCTATCCCCTCTGCTGTCTGGGAGTACAGAGATCTGGGCCAGGTCACCAGTTGAGAGGAGGCCTCAGACTGTCTCTCTCCCCCAGCTCCACAGTGACACAAACCAGCCTCCCCAGGAACCTTCACATCAAAGGGGAATGGCCAGGAGGGGGGTGGAGAGGAAGGAGATGGGGCCCCCTTGCTCCCGCTGCTTCCTCCCAAGGAGGCTGGGCCAGGGGCAATTTCCGATGGATGCAGAGAGCCAGCTCTCAGGAAGGAGGCAGAGTTCCAGCCCCGCCTCCCAGTGCTGGGCTCTGAGCACACTTCTCTCGGGCTGCCTTCCTGAGCGCTCGTGTGATATGCTAATAGGTCTGAGTAGCTGTTCCCCAGACAGGCGCGCTAGCCAGCAATGGAGGGAGGCTGAGTGCTTGGGTTTGCCCTCCGTCCCTCACTGGTTCATTGACTCATTCAACAACCATGTGAGCACCTACTCTGTGCCACGCACTGGGCACCGGACACAAGAGCAACCTAGCCCTTGAGGAGTTCATGGTCTAGTGAAAGTGACAGGCATTGATCTGAAAACTCAGTGGCAGCTGCAACTGTGGGAAGGGCAGAGAGGGTGAGGGAGGGGTTATCTGGGGCTAGAAGAGATATGGGGAGAGCTGACATGTCTAGGAAGGTGTACGAAGGACGGAGGACTGAGGAAGTGATGAAAGCAAAAAAGTGAGTTAACTAGGGGAAGAGGGGAGGGAGAGTGTTCTGAGATGGGTGGAACTGCACATGCAAAGGCCCTGTGGCAGAAGAGATCCCGCTCTGTATCAGACTGTGGGAGGAGGCCAGAGTGGCTGGAACACAGAGGGAACAGGGGCAGTGTGGTTCTCAGTGCGGCTGGCCACACAGTCTTGAAGGCCAGTTCAAGCCTTTGGTGTCCATCTCAATAGAAAGGGGGAATTTGTCAAGGGTTAAAAAAAAAGTTTTTTTCAATGTTTATTTATTTTTGGGAGACAGAGAGAGACAGAGCGTGAGTGGGCATGAGCAGGGGAGAGGCAGAGAGAGAGGGAGACACAGAATCCGAAGCAGGCTCCAGGCTCCGAGCTGTCTGCACAGAGCCCAACGCGGGGCTCAAACTCACGGACTGTGAGATCATGACCTGAGCTGAAGTGGGACGCTTAAACGACTGAGCCCCCCAGGCGCCCCGGGTCAAAGGTTTTTAAACAGGGAAGGAGACAGGATCCAGTCTGCATTTTGAAAAAATCCTTCCGAGTGCCCTGAGAGAATAGATGGAGGGGCCCGAATGGAATTGTGGGGAGCAAGACAGGAAGTGAATATAAGTCTTGCAGGACAGAGGTGATGTGGCTTGGGGAGTGAGAGGGCTGGTGGCGGGGGACAGATCTGAGGGATCCTCAGGAAGTCAAGTGTCTCCGACTCCTTGGTGACTAGCTACTGGGAGCCAAGAGTCAGGGATAAGAAAGAAGAAAAACCTGGGCGCCTAGAGGGCTCAGTCGGGTAAGTGTCTGACTCCTGATTTCAGCTCACGTCATGATCTCACAGTTCGTGAGATTGAGCCCCGCATGGGGCTCTGTGCTGACAGATTCTCTCTCTTCCTCTCTCTGCCTCTCCCCTGCTTGCTCTCTCTCAAAAAGAAAAAAAAAAAAAAAAGAACGGAAAAGAAAACAAAGACCCAGAGACTAACACTATGGTGATGCCTCCCACGTACAGAGAGAAAACCAAGCCCACGTCGTGTATTACATTCAAACCTCATTTTTCACTCACCTCCTCTTCAACAAGGTCGATTTTCCTGACCGTCTGGTATCCCCTTGGAGAAAGGCATTGTTATTTATTCGACCGGCCCCCGCCTGCTGGCCATTCAGCTCTGTCCGTGTTTGGCTTTGTGAGCACTGTCGCAGTGAGCACGTGTGCGGCTAAGCACCTGCGGCCACACTCATATGTGATGCGCTCGCAGCCTGCCTTAGGATAGGCTTCCGCAAGTGACCTGTTTCTGTTGCGTCGTGGCCAGTTTGCCGTGTGGGGGATTTCTACCCCTTTGCTCCTTGGGGACATTCTCTGAGGGAGAAAACTTTCCCAGTGTGCGTAAGGCCAACACGGTTGTGTCCACTGCCTGAAGAAAACTCGTATCGACCAAAGGCTACAATGAATTCCACGAATCGTTTAAATGAACTTGTGCCTCATCTGCTCTGAAGCATCCATGTTTCCACTTGTCAGGAGTCGCACCTATCTGGGGGAAACATGTAGATCTGAGGACCCCCTAGCCTTCCTGTGGGCCCCCGCCCCGAGCCTGAGACGTAGAGATGCCTGGAAAAGTCATTCCCCACGAACGTGCTGGTCCTCTGGCGGGCCCTTCGGCGAAGTGCCGAGAGCCAGGCGGGCTTCCGAACTGGGGGAGACATGGGTGAGGTGAGGGGGTGGGACGATGTGGGGATAAGGCCAGCCCTTGAGTGATGGCTAAAGGCAGGAGTGCTCTGTCTGGGGATCCACCCTCTGGCCATTACCTGAAGCTGGCTGGTCCCTTGGCAGCAACCCCGGCTGCATGATTGGTGGGGCCCAGTGCAAATGAAAGCGTGTGACTCCCTTCAGGATTGTCAATTGCAAGCCGGCAGCGACAACAGCGCATTAAACCAAGCACCAGGTCCTCCCAAGGACGGGGCCCAGTGTGACTGCACGGGGCACAGGCCCATGAAGCCGGCCTTCCTTGGCCAGTCTCTCCCATCTAGAAAAGAGGTGCGTTAGGAGGATGGAGCAAGGAGGCGAGGGACGCCAGCGCATGGGTGTGTCAGAAGGAAGAGCCAATGGCCAGCCCAACCCAGCCCTGCTCCTTGTCCCCGAAGCTGGGACCTCCGGGGCCTCCATGAGGCTGCCTGTCAGGCTGACAGCGTGGATGGATGGGGCAGGGAGGGAAGAAGATGTGGCCAGAGACCTGGTGCAGGCAGGGGCGCACAGAACACCTCTGTGGCCACAAGCTTTGCAGCACAGAGGCTGATTCAGAGCCACAGGAAGGGGAAAGGAGGTGGCCAAGGTCACCCTGGGGGGAGGGGGGGCAGATTTGAGGGCTGCCCACAGAGCCAGGAGAGGAATGCTGAGGTTAACAACAGTGTGAACAACAGTGGCCTTTCCTGGCTCTGTGCTTGGGCCTCCAAGCCTCCCATCGAGACTGGTGCCATTGTCACCCCTGCTGGGAAGAAATGACAGACCTTAGATGTCCTGACTCCCACCCTCCCGCTCTTCTTTGTCCACCTCTAGCCATGCCCTGCAAGGGACAGATGGGGAACAGAGGCCTGGAGTGGGGCACTGGCCACCAGTGGCAAAGGGGGGAGTCCTAGGGGTCCCCACTCCCAGAGTGGGCTCTGCCTCACAGCAGTCGCCCCACAACTTTGTGGGGCACCCCCTGCTCCTCCTCCCTTCCCACGGGGGGAGGGCAGAGGCAGCGGCGGGTTCACATGTGTGTTCAGGACGTGCAGAGGCTTCCCCTTCTCCCAACATCTAGAGCCAAGGCCAGCCCCATGGCCACCTCACCTGTCCTGGTCGACCCCCAGATGTTGTCCCTGGCGCCTTGGTTACTGTTTTGGGATCAGCCGTGCGGTAGCCCTTCCACTCTATCTGGGTTTGATCGTCCATAAAAAAATTAATGGTCCCTGCAAATAAAGAAGCATAACAACAGAGGAAGGCTTTTTAGACAATCAATTAAAAGCCTAGGAGAGGGATTATCTCATTGAAATATCAATTTTTAATAGCACCGCATCTCTGAGTTTCCTCTCAAAAAACTTTGCACACTCCATTTGCCTGCCCTGGTTTATAACTTCTTGCTGCCTTTGACTGACCTGAGCCTCTGGGACTGGCCTTGGGGCACCCAGAGCAGGCGCCTGAGAGGGAGCATGGAAGGTCATGCGTTCATTCATTCCTCCGCTCACTCATTCATTCGTTGAACACTCACTGAGCTCCTGCTAGGTGGCAGGCATAGGTGCTGGGGATCCGAAGGTGACTAAAAAGGACCAAAAATTCTAGCCCCCAGAGGATTCACAGGCTGACAGGGGAGTGGGAAGCCAGCACCGGCCAGGTGAGTAAATCGGCAATTACAAAAGGAGAAGTCATCCAGAAAAATCAATGTCGAGGGACTGAGATGGAGGTTAATGGGCACAGGAGGGGGAGCATCTGTGTGGCTAGAGGAGCCAGGGAAGGACGTGAAGGAGGGGAAGACGTTTCAGGGCGGAAGGAACAGCGTGCCTGCAGCCCCGAGACGGCTTTGGGGTGCTGCAGGAGTAAACAGGCGGCCAGTGGGCTGGGACACAGTGAGTGAGAGGGACGTGGCGAGAGATGAAGAGAGACGCCATGCAGACCTCCGAGAGCCCTGGAGGGACACATGTTACATGCAAAGTGCACCAGGAGCTGCTGGTACAGAGGCCCCAGCATCTGCTCTGGACCATGGTGGCCCCGGTTCAAATCCTGCCCCTTAGTTGCTGCGACAATTGGGGAAGCTGCTGGGGGCCTCAGTCTCAGTTTTCTCACCTAGCGAAGTGGGAGAATAATTGTGACACCTCACGGGGCTGTCACGGGCATCAAAAGAAAGAAGAGGCAGACTGCCTGGTGTGGCCCCTTTTTTCTCTCTGACCCCACCCTCCTTCTGGCACTCTGGTTAGCCCTTGGGGGGACTGGGTGGTCAGATAAACTTCATCTTATAAGGGATTCCCACCAGCCAAATCCCCAGGGGTTCTGTTACACATATAATTTCAGCCAACGGGGTGGGGTTGGTGGGGGCGACGGGGAGGCTGTGGTCCAGGAACAGACAAAGGTGCCTTTGCTTTCCAGTGCGACCCCGCTGAACCCCATTCCACCCTGGAATCAAGAGACCTGGGCAACTGGGCGGGTGGTCAGGTGGAGCCTTCTGGACGGAGGGCAGGGGGAGCCGAGGGTGGCTGGGTGCGTGGGGCAGGCAGGCAGAGGCAGATCCCGGACAAAGATCCCCACCCCATACGGACGAGCGCACTGGCTTTCCACACAGATATGACAGCGTCCCGGGACAAAAGTGAACAGTGTTGCTGGCAGCTGAACCCGGCGCTGGGGGCTCGGCAAACGTGCCTTCTAATCCCCACGGCACCCCACGGTACATCTGTGGAAACTGAGGCTCAGGGAGGCAGGGCTTCCTGCCTCTTAGTGGTAAAGGCGAACCCACATCTGTTTGGCTGTGCTGTCCTCAGGTCATTATAATAATGGGGGAGGTCAAAGGAGTGAAGGATCATGACCCTATTAGAAGGGCCCAGGGGGAGTCCCAGGTCACACTTTGCTCTCTCAACCTCAGTTTACTCATCCAGGCAGCGAGATCCCCAACTCCGAGCTGCCTACCTTAGAGGCTAACGTGGGCTGCTGGATGAGGAGGGAGGGCCTTGCATGTCGGCAGTTCTTTCTTTCCATCATTAGCTCCCTCCCGCCAGCTCTGAACCGCCTCAGCCCTGCGCTGAGGGCTGTAGCTGAGAATACCAGCCTGGGTTCCAATCCCAGCCCTGTCATCTCCTGGCTGGTCCCTTCCCTCTCTGGGCCTCGTTTCCTCCATCGTGGCCTTGCCCACCTAGATAAAAATGAAATGACAGCTGGACGGGGGGCATCAGCTCTGAAGGACCCTCTCCCTCCCTCCTGGGGAGACCCAGATTCCCAGAGGCAGGACCCCGGCCCTCAGAGCTAGAGGGCCAGGTGCCAGCAGCTCGCCCGGAACCATCACCCAGTCCGACCAGGCCACTGATGCAGGTGTGGAGACAGTGCTGGAGAAGCTGGTGGGGATGGGAGAGAGGCCACAGCAAAGGGCCCATCCGGACTCTATCCTAGAGTCACAGGGACCCGAAACCAAGGCCACTTGGGGAACGTGCTTAAGGGCACGTAGAGAGCACCCCCAGGGCCAGGATGTGGAGTGAGGCTGTGTTTGTCCAGCAGTGGGGAGCCACGGCTAGTTCTTGAGTGGGGGGAGGGGAGGCTAGGATGCTCCTCTCTGACTTCAGGAAGCCTGGGAATCGGGAAAGCCACAGAGGAAGGCTTCGTGTTTACACCTTTTCAGGCTACCTCCCTCGGAAGTGGGGGTAGTCTGAGCACTGTGGAGACAACCCCCAATGCAGCTGGGTCCGTGGGGTTGGAGGAGAGCTGGGGGGCCTTCCAGGGAGCCCCGCTCCATTGGGAGGAGCCCGCCTGGGGCCTGGGAGGCAGCTGGCTTCTTGCAACCCTGCAATTAGTAGGCAGAGGAGCTGGGTGGGGGCTGAGAGCTGCAGCTGGTTGATGGGTGCGCCTCTGCCTCCGAGGCCCCACCCGCTGCCCCCGAGGGGTGCCCAGGGTGGCTGGCAGGCCCCAGGCAGACCGGGCACTGGATTCCTGGGAGGGGATGCAGAGCATAGAGAAAGCCAGAAAAATAATACTACCAGTAAAGTCGTATTATTGGACGTGGGATTGGACAACCCAACGGCTATTGTCTTCATTTTACAGATTGGGAACGGAAAGCCCAGAGCGATGGGAGCTTGCCAGACACCCAGCCAATCCGCAAAGGGCGGGGGCTAGATACCACGTTTGTCTGGAGGGCTGGGGTGCAGCAGGGAGGGTCACTCCTGGGCACGGACTTCAATGCAGGCAATCCCAGGGGATGCCCAGTAGAGTCGGGTTGACAAAATGACCTCGGGAGGCCGAGCCCTCAGAGGACTGACGCCAGAGCCCCCAGCCTGTCCCTGCAGGGGGAGGAGAGGCTGGGTGGGGCCGTCTGGCTCAGCCGGTTCTCTAGCCTGTCTGGGCACCCCAGGCCTGTGAAGAGAGGCCCTGGCACTGCCGCCCCTGGGCTGCTGCTGCTTTTGGTACTGTCTGCCTTGGGAGACTTCGTATCTGACCAGGAGAAAGACCCATCCAGGGCCGGTTCTGCAGGTCCTGCAGGTCCTGCAGTGGGGCTGGGTTTGGGGGTGGTTCTGGCTTCAGCCTTCCACCAGACCGTCCATCTACCTGCCTCCCTGCCTCCCTCCCTTCCTTCCTTCCCTTCCTACTCTGGCTTCAGACTTTCATACCATCCATGTTCCTCCCTCCCTCCCTCCCTTCCTGTTCTGGTTCCAGTCTTCTACCATACTTTCCATCCATCCTTCTGTCCTCCCTCCCCGCCCCCTTCCGGTTCTGGCTTCAGCCTTCTATCATATCATCCATCCATCCTTCTCCCTCCTTCCCTCTTCCAGCTCCAGCCTTCTACCATACCTTCCAACCATCCATCCTTCCTTCCTCCCTTCCCTCTTTCAAAGATGCCCACTCAGCCCAGGCTACCTTCCTTCCATCCATCCATCTGTCCTTCCTTCCTTCCCTCTTTCACAGATGCCCACTCAGCCCAGGCAGTATACCTTCCATCCTTCCTTCCACCCTCCCTCCCTTCCCTCTTTCACAGATGCCCACTCAGCCCAGGCTTCTTCCTTCCTTCTTTCCTTCCTTCCTCCCTCCCTCCCTCCTTTCCCTCTTTCAAAGATGTGCACTCAGCCCAGGCTACCTACCTACCTACCTACCTGCCTACCTTCCTTCCTTCCTTCCCTCTTTCACAGATGCCCACTCAGCCCAGGCTACCTTCCATCCATCCATCCATCCTTCCTTCTTCTCTCCCTTCCCTTTCACAGATGCCCACGCAGCCGAGACTACCGTGTTGCCTGCTGGCAGGATCCTCTGGCCTCCAGGAGCATCTGGTGGGGCAGACAGGAGAAGCAGACAAGTACGCAAGCCCCTCAGACTCTAAGAATGAACAAAGTAGGCTGAGCTTTGAAGGGCTGGTGGGGCTCTGATGGGGGAGGGGCAAGTCTGGTGGCAGTAGGGGGTGCAACCTGGCTGGAGCTGCAGGGTCTCTGGAAAAGTGGAGTGTGGCGGGCTGGCAGGGGAGGGCGGGGGCTGCACCATGTAGGGCCTTGCCTTGGAGAGGTAGGGTAGGGAGCCATAACCAGGAGCTCGGGCCTCGGATCCATCGGACCTGGAATGGCAACACCTGCCACCAACCAGCCGTGTGGCCTTGGGATAGTTACTTGCCCCCTCTGGGGCTCTGCATCCTCAGTGAAAAGTGGGAAGGTGATGGTAGCACCTGCCGCAAAGGGTGTGGAGTGCGCGGCGTGGCTCAGCGCGGTACCTGTCCCTGGCAGCCACCCGTGTTGATGAGGAGCCGGCAAGGATCCTGAGCTCGTGGCTGACATGTGTCCCTGGCCTGGCTATGCCTCACCCTGACTTTGGGCCAGTGTCTCCCCTTCCTGGTCAGTTTCCTCAGCTGTTCAAGGAGAGACTGGGACTGGGCTGACCAGGCCAGAGGAAAAGCCCTCCTGTGCCTCCGGGGGCTGGGCAGTAATTAAATGAGGTGGACGCAGAGCAAGGCTGCAGGGAGCCGTGGGGACTGTGGCCCGTCCAGGTGCCCATGCCCCATGCCAGGCAGCACCTGGCTCTCCGCCCAGCGCCTACGCTCACGTGGGAGTGTGAGCCCAGCGTGGCCCAATGTGCCGATGCCTCATGAGAAGGAAACCCGCATTTTCCTGAGAGCCTTCCCATTACTAATATTAGCAACGTGTTTAATATAGTTTTCAAAGCATCATGGGAGCCAAAGCTGCTGCTGCTGTTGGCAGATGCCATGGCCATGAACGCCGGGACCAACGGGCTGTGAGCGGGGAGGCAGCACATTCCAGGCCCGGAGAACCTTCCAGCCCCGTGTCTGCCCCTCCGGAGACTTTGGTCTTCCCCTGGGCGCTGATGGGGGAGGCCAGCCCCTCTCCTCACTGCTGTTCCAGGAGCGGCCGCCCGCAGACGGGCTGGAATGGGGCCCCTGCTCGCGCTCTCGCCAGAGGTGCCAGGGAGTCGGGGGAGGCCGCTGTCAGTGAGCGCCTGGCTCCCGGGGGTCAAAGGGCAGGCAGCATTTCAGCCTCTTCTGGGACCAACTTCCTGTTTGGGAGAGAAAACAGAAAGGTCCCGGCAGGAAATGGTCCTCTTCCCATGGCTCCCCAACTCCTTCCTTTGCCCTCGGAGCCCAGGAGGGACCTGACGGCCTGTCTGCCGTGATAGCAAATCCCACCTCGCCAGCACTGTGAGGTCGTTTCTCACCCCTTGGGTCCCGGCACTGGGGCCTTGGGGGCCCCTCAGACTGGGCCACAAGAGAGAAAGCACTGAGTGCAGCTCCCCGCCTTGGGCACACAGTCTCTTTCCCAATTGAAGTGAGCTCCTCTTTGGTGCCAGGCCCCTGCTCAGGGCCCCAACTGCTCCTTGCATACCCCCGGAGCACAGGGAACTCGCCCCTCCTGCCTGCGAAAACCCCATGCTGACGGCGCCGCTTTCTGCAGAAAGCAGGCCTGCTGCCGAGAATTCATCTAAGGGCAGGTGTCTCAATGCCACCTAGACTTGCAGATTCAAAAACGTATGCTACTGTGTTTTGAATAAGTGTCCACCAGATTTAATATAAATCTGCTGGTTACAGAGGGTTTAGAAATTGAGTATCAAAAATAGAATTAAAACTACCTGCGATTTCATTACCTAGAGCAGGGTGGAGGTGGGGGGAAGATAAAAGGATTTACTATTTATTGTGTTTACACCCAGCTCTGGTCACCTGAGCTTCATCCCTTGTGGCAGAACCCAGCGGGCAAATCCCTCCTCTCCAGGGCATACTTTCGTGTATTTCAATAAAAACTAACCTTTACTGAGCTCCAGATGCACTCATCTTCTTCTCACGATAGCTGTATGAGATGTCTAATTTATAGATGGGAAAACTGGGGCTCAGAGAGGTCAAGTAACTTCCCCATGCGTGCACAGCCAGGAAGGGGCAGAAGCAGAGATCTGAATCCATCCAGAGCAGAATGGAAGCTGCCTCCTCTCGGGTTAGACACACACCGTACCTCTTCCCTTCCCTCATAGGAGCCGGCTTCCCCACCATTTAGCAGCTCAGATGTTCATTCATTCATTCTTCTGCACATTCGTTCATTCATTAAGCCAGTTGACATTCCTGAGCCCGGGCTAGGTGCCAGGTACAGGCTGGCGCTGTCCCTACAACAGGTGCTCACAGCTGCCACACTCTCAGGACCTGCCCTGAGAACCCAAACTCCGTTTATTACAAAAGACTGAGTTTATCACGTTGTACTATAAACAGCTCCACCTGACCCCCAAGCTTCAGCGAGGCAGCCTGGTCGAGGCCCCAAGAGCCCCCCTTGCCATCCCCCTCACCGCTGCGTGAAGGTCCTGGGATGGGGGTGCTGAGACCGGGCCCTGGCGCGGTCCTGTTTTTATAAGATCAGATGGGTCTGAGGACCCCGCGCACATACATAAAATATACATATACAAAACACAGGCCGTGGCTTCCCTTCCATGGGGTATTGCTGGGTGGAACGTTCGACCCCCACCCTGGGAGAGGAGGAAGTCAGCCGTGGCGGGGAGCGTGGGTGGCTGCATCAGTCCGAGCGGCTGGTCAGCCTCGGCACCCAGGGGCCTGCGGCCACGGGCCAGTCCTGTGGGGCCCTGGGAGCTCTAGGCCACCTGGATCTGCAGGTCCTCATCCTCATCCAGGTCACTGGCTCCGTCCCCAGCTTCCTCGGTGCCGAAGCGAGCGCTTCGGATCTTCCCAAATAGGGGGGCGTTCTGCTGCTGCCTTCGGAGCCTGTGGGGCAGGGGGACAGGACGGTCAGGGCGGCCTGTCAGCTGCAAGCAGCCAGGCCTTCCCGAGCACCTCCCTGCTGCCAGGCACCAGGCTGGGCCTTTTTCATCCATTACCTCATCTCCCAGCACCCTCCCAGTAGCCACAGAGATGACGGAGGTGCTACTGTCACCCCCGTTTGACAGACAAGGGAACTGAGGCACAGAGCAGCCAAGTCATTTGCCTAGTCCCCCAGACTAGCGAGTGAGGCTGGGCTCCACGATGGGCTGGGGCTGGAGAGTTAAAGTAGCCGCTCAAGATCATACTGCTGGGATTCGAACCCGCGTCAGGCTCCAAAGATCATAGAGAGAGAGTTTGGGGCCGGAGGTCTGAGTCCCCTGCCCCCCCAGGGGCAGTGAGACAGTGCTTCGCCCTAGCCCTTCCCCACAGTAAAACTCCTAAAGCCAAAATTTACAAGGGCTGGTGGAGGAAATGCCCATCCCCCAGCCAGTGGCCGGCCGCCTTGGCTCCGTCTTACTGGAAGGCATGAATTATTAACAGGGCAGGGAGGGGCCCGGGCGGGGGCCTCCATTACTGGGCTGTGATTTAGTGAGCTGTCCCCGGAACATTAAAGCACAAAAAGTTGGAAAATAAAGCGAGGCGGCGGTCCTGGGCAGCCCTGCCCTCCCCATTGGAAGCACTTGAGAGGCTGGGTAGAGCCTGCCTGTCCATTTGGGGGAGTTTATGGCTCCCAAAGAATGTGGCCAACGGCGTGGTAAAGCCCGGGGCCAGGCGGCCTCTGAGGGGTGTGTGCGGTGGCGGCGGAGGGGCCAGCGCCGGTCAGACACTGAGTCTGACTTGGACTCCTGCCGGGGCCCCTGCACAGAACTTTATGGGTCTCACCCTGGGCAGACAGGGAAACTGAGGCCAGGCTGGCCATGTCACATGGCTTCAAGCCTGGCTTTGCAGCCTGTATTCTTAGCCACGGAAACTCCGCACACCGCAGCACACAGCACAAGCGCAGGAAATCAGGTCACAGATGGCCAGGGGGCGATGTGGCCGGAACGTTGGCCCATGGGTGGCTGTGGAGACACTTACCTTCTGAGGCCTGAGTTTCCTCACCTGCCAGCTCCCTAGAACAAAATATCTTCTACTTCCCTTCTCTCATCGGAGCAAGATTCTTGCGGCACAACACGGGACCCAAACATAAGTGTCCCCCAACAGCCCCCAGGGGCTCCCCAGGGGCTCCCCAGGGGCAGCTGCAATACCAGCAGTAGCAGCTGACCATTACTCAGCACTGACTATGCGCCCGGTACTTTTCTAAGCTCATCTAACTCATAACAACCGAGGGGTGAGAACTGTATCATTCCCATTTTACAGATGAGGAAACCGACACAGGCAGTTTAAGCAAGTGACCCAAGACCACACTGACCATTTACAGACCTATGAAGTGCAGATTCCCACCCCTCCGGGCAGCCTGGCTGCAGAGCCCACATCCCTCTATTCTGTGAAATAAGAGGACGCAACTAAGGGCCTGGCTAGGGCCTGGTACAGGAAGTTGGTCAGTATAGTGGTCGTGATGCCCTTGGCTGGCGGGGCGCCTGTGAAGTAGGCAGGGGCTTAGGCTCGGCTCTCCATGACCTTATGGCCCCAGGGAGAGTGCAGGGAGAGAGGGCAATGCACAGAGTGCTGGGATTGGGTGGTCAGGGGAGGCAGGAAGAGTGTGCTAGCTGGGTCCCCCAGACACCCTGAGGTCCTCTTTCACTAAGGCCACCGCGTCATGTCTAGAGCTGATGGGTTGGGTCGACCATCAGGGCTGGGGCTCCTTTCCGTGTGTCCCTGCCCTCCGATTCCTCAGCTCCCAGCTGGCCTGGGGTCACCCCAGCCTGGGGACCCCGGGGGCTGAGTGTCCTTCCTGGCCATGACTCCCCAGACCCTCTGGCCCTGCCCGCGGCCCTTCCTTCCCTCTCCTCACCCGCCCACCTGCCTGCCAGCCGCAGGAGATGACCCCAGGGCTCCCGGCTGGTCTCACTTCCTGCACTCCCCTTCCCTGGTTTCCTGGCCCTGGCCCTTCCTGCCTGGAGGGGACAGGATTCTGGCCCCAGGGGTCTTAGATCTCTTCCTTCGCTGCCTTGCCCTCCAGCAGGAGTTTGGGGCTCCAACACTGACCGGGAGGAAGTCTCTCTGCCCTGTTTCGGGGCCCTGGCTGGGAGTCCTCTCGCCGCTGGCCCTCTGGCCCAGGGCGGCACGCTGGGCTCACCTGGACTGCAGGTGTTCCAGCTGCACTTGCAGGTTCTCGCTCTGCTCCGTCTGCTCGTCCAGCGACCGCTGCAGCTTACGTGCCTGGTTGTGGGCCTCATCCAGCTGCCGGGGGAGCAGGGCCCAGAGCGTGAGGGTCACCTTGGGCCAGCCACTGCTGCCATTGCTCTGCCTTCCGCAAGAGCTATCCCTGTCTGTCCTTTGAGGCCAAGACCAAGGCCCACCTCCTCCAAGGAAGCATCCCTTTGCTCCTCTCCGTATCTGCTGCCCCTGCCTTCCAAATCTACACATCTTCCAACACCCCAAGCTACTGCTGCAGCTATCAACCCACCTGCACGTCGCTCTATCTGACCATTCATCCGGGGAATAACATCTGTCCACGGAGATATCTACCTACCTGCCCGCTCACCATTGCTTACTCTACCCGGCCAACCCATCCCCCCATCTATCTGCTTCCACTCTCCCAGACACACCTATTATCCCGTCTTTCCATCCTTCTGTCCTTCCTCTCTGTCCATTCATCCTTCTACCCACTGATCCAATCAGGTATCTGGCCATCTTTCCACTGTCATTTATCTTTCCATGAATCCATACACTCATCCATCATCCATCTACCCATCCATC
>CM053563.1:30721322-30759463 GCA_028646485.1 Cryptoprocta ferox
TTTTGTCTTTAGCATGTTTACATGACTCTCCATATCCAGCGAGAGAAGGGAGCAATGCTGAAGCCTGGACGGGGGCCAGCTGAGGGGATTGGGGGTTATGCGGTGGTCCAACTCTTCCCTCAAGCTCAGAACCCCCGTATGTCCTTCCAGAACCTTTCAGGTGGCGCTCTGGAGCTGCCCATGGCCACAGGCCTGGCTGTGGGCAGGGAGCAGAGCCCAGCAGGAAACCGCAGAGGACAGCCTGATTGGATAAGTGCAGGGTCCAAGGCTGGGCAGCCCACAGACTGCGGGCACCTGTCCCTCGGACCTGCTGCCTGGGCTCCAGCCACTGGATCGCCAGGAGAGGAGGGAGGGAGGTAAGCAGGGCCTGCCAGCTAGACCTGAGCCCCTGGGGAGCGGGCTGCCCCAGGTACCCCCATCTCAGACCCAGGAGCCACAAAGATGTCCTACATCACTGATTAGAACTCCCTTCTTTACAATGGACCAACTTAGGTCCAAAGGAGTAGCTACTTGCCCACATTCACACAGAGGACCAGCAACAAAGTGGGGGTGGGGCTGGACTGCTGGGATTGGATCCCTCCCCTCCCTGGTTAAGTCTACCTAAGGGGCATGATGCCTCTGGGAACACTTATAGGAGGGGGTCCTCAGGCATCCGGCCAAGCGGCCAAGCATAGCTGGTATGGGAGAGAGTTAGAGCCTTTCACGGGGGCCGCTGGCCTCTCAGCAACTGCTTGAACTATTCGCTTTTGCAGAGCAGACGTCCCACCAGTCCGCGCTCTGCCACTGGTAGGCTGTGTGGTATCTGCAACTCTCTGCCCCGTCTGGGCATGTTTCCTTGCCTGGGCGACGGGGAGCGGCACTAACAAGATTCTTAAAAGCTCTGTCCAACAAAGTGGGCAGACCTTGTGCCACCTGAACCGACCCGAGCCAACCCCCGCCCCCCCATAGGTCTGTGCAACCCACACTTAAGAAACAGAAACAGGAGCCCAGGGCAGAGAACGGGCTTCCCAACTATCATCAGTTGGCACCATCAGAACGGTGGGGTAACTGAGGACCACTCCATTCTCCTCGCCCTGAGCCATCGCTCTAACTGCCCCAGCTCCCTCCAGAAATTCGCTTTCTGCCCGCCCACGGCCAGGAGTCGCGTCGACCCTCACTTCCTCGCCCCTTCCGCAGCAGTCGCGGTCCGGGAAAGACGCCCCGCTCCCTCTAGCGGCTGGCGGAGGGCAGAGGGGGCTCCCGGCCCCAGGCGGCGCGGTCCCGCCCACCCCGCCGCGCGGCTCCCATTCGCTGACGCCGCGGGCTTGGGGCGGTGGCGCCGCGCTCCGATTGGCCTTTGAGCCCGTCCATCCCGCACTCGCCATGGTGACCACGTTGGGTCCCCCGGGAGAGTTCCAAATTCCGCCCCCGCCCGCCGCCCCCCTCCCGTCCGGTCCCGGCCCGCAGCATTCCGAAGGCGGCCCTGCCCTCCCCCCACTCCCGCCAGCCCCTCTACACCCGAGGCCCGGGGTCCCGGGAGGTTGGGGAGCCCCGGGAGGGGGCTAGGAAGTTCTCGGAGTTTGGGGGTTACTGCGGACGCTGTGCCCCTCTCCTCCGACTTAACCCCTTCCCTCCCGCGGAAGGTTCCCGGCCTGGAGGGAGTTCCCGGGACGCAGTGGCTCGCTGCCCCCAGCGCTGCCGCCCCCGCTCACCTCTGCAGAGGACCCGCGGGCTCCGGACGTCCGACCCGCCGCGGCTGGGCGGAGCGGGCACGGGGCTTGCGGCTGCCTCCGCCGGGAGGGCCGAGGGAGGGCCGCCGAGTCTCCTCCTCCCTCCCGGGGGGGGGGGAGGGGAGGGAAAGGAGACGGCGGGGCGGGGGCGGTGGGCCCCGGCAAGCTGCAGCCCCACTGTGACCTGCGCCCGCCAAGTTGCTGGGGTGAGGGCACCGGCCAGAGTTTGGGGCGAGGGGCACGGGCCAGGGCGGCGGGCTCTGCTAGAGAGAGAGCGGGACCCGCACGGAGGCCCCACCTCCGCTCGGGGCCGAGGGTGGGAGGACGAAAGGCAGGGTCTGGGGGCCCCGCGGGGTTCGGCTTTCCCGCCTCAGGTTTCCAGAGCGTCAACGACGCCTTAGGCGCCCTGCAGCCGAAGTGGGCACCGCCCGGGCCGGGCTTAGCAACGACGCCCTAGGCGCCCTGCAGCCGAAGTGGGCACCGCCCGGGCCGGGCTTAGCACGTGGGGCGCGCTTATCAAGGGTTCACTTTTGTTACCTGGATTCTTCCTAGGGCCAGCTCTGCCACCGAGTGGCCGTGGAGCAGCAAGTCTCCGCCCCTCACCGGGCCTCAGTTTCCCTTTTGTACCACAAAGGGATTCACCAGAGTAACCTCGGGCGTGGTGAGAAGCGCGGTGGGGACTGGCCTGCGGTGGGGACTTGGCCTGCGGTGGGAGCAGGGGGAGATTTTCTCCCAGGTGCTGGGGTGCGCCCTGCCGGGGACAGGAGCAGGCAGTTGTCCCCAGGGAATTATGGTAAGGCGCTTTTTCGTGCGCCCAGTGGCTGTGGTTTGCCTGCGGAAGCATATCCTGTATCTTGAGGGCGACTGCGGTGAATCCTCTGTTTTTATTCTTTCTTTCTTTTTTTTTTTTGTTTTCTACTTCTTTTTTTAAACAATAGGCTCTAGGCCACCGGTGAAGCTTGAACTCATGACCCTGAGATCGAGCTGCATACTCCCGGTGACTGAGCCCACCAGAAGCCCCAGCAGTGAATCCTTCGGAAAAGACCACCCAAACTTCCCCGAGTGGAGGGAACAAGACCGCACTGGGACTCCACCTAGAAAAGGAAACTAAAAGAGATGAAGAAAAATTAGCTTTAACTCACTGACACTATTTAGATTATGATTGCAGCCATGCAGACATTAGAAGGAAGAGTTGGCCCTTTACAGAAAGAGGGTCATTTTTGCAAAGATGTTTGAGAGTTTCACATTCAAGTGTTCGGAATCCTTTGGTATCTAACAATTCTCTCTGGAAGGACTGTCATTTTTTAGCGATGTTCTCTTCCTCTGTGGTCAGCTATGGTTTCATTTGTCCCATGTCACTTTAACCAACTTCATGAAGCCCTGCACATTTTGCAAGATTTGCAGTTTTACTTGTCAGTTCATTTTTATGATTAAATGCTGATGTCTGATGGAGACCAATTGCCGGGGGGGGGGGGCAGTGGGTGTTGGAGAGGGATCTAGTTAGTAAATGTTGCAAGGCTGGCCTTTGCTTTCCTGTGGACCTGGGCCTGTGAGAGTCTGTTATTGAGTACTCAGCGTACAGAGATTCCCCCCACCTTTAAAAAATTGTTTATTATTTTTGAGAGAGAGACAGAATGCCCGAGCAGGAGAGGGGCAGAGAGAGAGGGACACACAGAATCCAAAGCAGGCTCCAGGCTCTGAGCAGTCAGCATGAGCCCGACACGGGGCTCGAACCCACGAACCATTGAGATCATGACCTGAGCTATGTTGCTGCTTAACAGAGTCACTCAGGTGCCCCGAGACTCCCTCTTTTAAATTTGAGGAAATACTCTTGTGGGGTAGGGGGGCTTTTGGTCAGACTTACCCAAAGTCCTACAGCTGGTAAGGACAGCAATGTGGCAAGAACCCCCTGGTTCTTTCCCAGGGTTTGTGGAGGTGGTAGTAGGGATGGGGGATGAAGGTTGAGGAGGTGGAGTCAGCGGCGAATGTGAGCTCCAATGAGAACATCATAGTTGGGCCCTCTCTCTGAAGACAGGAAGTAGTCCTAGGCGTATCTTGCAAGGGGTGGGGAGGCCCCACGTCATGGAACCAAGGTGGGTACTGACCAAAGCCTTGGCAGTTCACATGAATTCTCTCATTTACAAGCCATTGCGTGAGGTGGCTGTTGTTATCACCAGCTCATAGAAAAGTAAGAATTGGAAATCAAGTGACAGGCCCAGGGGCACAAAACCAGGTCTCAGAGCCCAGATCTGACTCTTTCAGTCTTACCATTGTCACCCCGGTTCCTGAAACCGCACACCCAGACTGCCCTCCAGATGCGGTCTAATCTGGTGTCAGCCTCTCGGTGGCCCCACCAAAGGGGTTCCTTCCCCAACTCAGCCTTCGATTGAAGCTTGTATGGGTATTTCCCACATTCCAGCATTTCTGTCTTGTACCTCTGCCCCCACTTTTTGCCATGAACACATAGCTCTTTTCCTTTAAATAATTTCAATTTTTAGGATGTATGTGTCTTTTACGGTAAGTAGGAAATCTGTATCCGTTGCCATAAATAGAAGAAAATCATAAAAATAAATGTCATGTAAACAAACAATGCTACTAAAATCTAGCTAGACACTTACTCATTGTTGAATAGGGGCGTGATTGCACGCCCGTGTCCATAGAGGCATTTTCACGATAGCCAAAAGGTGGAGGCCACCAGATGTCTGTCTGTGGACAAATGGAGAGATGAAATTGAGCTGTACATTCAAAGGAAAGTTATTCAGCCTTAACAATGAAGGAAATTCTGATACATGCGGTAACATGGGTTGACCATAAAGACATTGTGTTGAGGGTGATAAGCCAGTCACAAAAGGACAACTATTGTGTGATTCCTCTTCTAGAAGATTCCTAGAGTGATCAAATTCAGAGTAGACTGGTGGTTAGCAGGGGGCTGCTGGGAGGGGGGTATGGAAAGTTGCTATTTAATGGGGATAGAGTTTCAGTGGAAAGGTGGAAAAGTTCTGGAGACGGATGATGGTGAGGGCTGCGTAGCCTTGTGAACGTACTTAATGCCACTGAACTGTCCGCTTAAAAAAATGGTTAAAATGGTAAATTTTATGTATGTTTTGTCACAATAAAAAAAGCATTAAAAATCCGATATCTAGTTTTCCGTGTCCAATAAAAGATTGAAGAACGAAAAGATAAGGGCACAAGGCATGGTAGAGAGGAATTAGAGAAACTTTAGCTCTAAATGGAGGCTTCTCCTAGATGCAGGAATGAAAAACAATGAACAGTGAGTGACTTTTTCATGGTGTGACTTAGCTTATGTAATGTCCTGTTGGGGGTCCCACTTACCATCCTCTTGCAGATCATGGGGTGAGTAGCCCCCATGGGGAGAGAGAGACACTTCACTAGGGATGCTGTGTGGCTCTCCCAGGGTGGGGAGAGGGAGGTGGCTTGCCCTCCCTCCTGCCTGCCTGGGGGGCTGAGCAAGGGACTGGCGTGTCTTCTAAAGCTGAAGCATCTGGAATGTCTTATAGGGGAGTTGGAGGCAGGGCAGCTTTCTCAGGGGAAGCAGGACTCAGGGGAGCTGCCCCTGAGCGCCCGAGGGATGGAGAAGAGCTGCGGTCCTGCCCAGTACGTGTGTGTGTCACAGCTAGGACAGAGCGGGGAGGTGGGTGTGAATGTGGCAGGCTCATCCAGAGCTGGGTGGAAGAAGCTGGATGGGGCTGGACCATGAAGGCAATTGGGAGCCACTGCTGGCTTTTGAGCTGGGGAGTATCTTGGTGTCGATTTCCAGGGTCTGGAGTGCAGGGCAAGGTAAAACCAGCACTCCCAACTGAGGCAAGCCATCGCGAGGTTGACACAGATCCTGGGGTGGGGGGAGTGGGGGAATAGAGGGGCTTTGGGGTGAGCAGAGCCTCATCCTGAGCCCTGAGAGCAGCGGGCCCTTGGTCTCACAAAGAGCATGAGGAAGAAGGATGCTGGTTATAACCCTAGAGGTGGCCAGGAGACCTCAGAAAGGAAGGGCCTGGAGGTCGTGATCTGGGTCATGGCCGCAGAACACCAAGGTGCAGAGAAAGGCAAGGACTTTCCCAAGTCGTCCGGCAAGAGTGTGGCCAAGGGCTCCGGACACGAGTGCACAGGTGTCTCTGCAAAGCTTTTGCCCTGCAGCTGCTTGCGGGGGGGGGGGGGGGTCTGGATACGTGGGCCTGTGCTCCCCTCAGATCTCGCTGCCCTCCAAGGAGCAGCTCTCTCCCCTTCCCAGAGCGGCCTGAGCTACTTGTGGGTGGTGCATGGGTTGATTCTGGAAGGGGCACGGGGCGGGGAGGAGAGAACCTGTTGAGACCTGCCTTTCTCCTCCTTGCTGCAGCCCCTTCTCACCCCTGGGGGAAGAAATACTTTCCTGAGTCGGAATTTTCCCAGGAAGTCTGGCTGGGCAAGAGAGAGCACCCTCCCACCAAAACATATGGATACTTCCCCTTCCCTTAGGATCCGGCACAGGAAGTGGCTGGAGTAGGACCGGGTGACCAGCCTTCCAGCCCCGAGTCTGGCCACATTTTCTGAGCGCTGTTCCCAGGAAGGCCCTTCCCCAGAGGGCTCTGCCCCGGGTTGTTCTGGGCCAGGCTCTTGTCTTCTCCAGACCTCAGTCTCCCCCATCTGTGAAACAGGCGAGCTTTATGGAATGCTTCTGGTGACTCTGCAGCATTTCCTTTTATAAGCCCCACATTACCCCATGAGGTGGTACTATCTCTCTCTTTTTCTTTTTAAAGTTTATTTATTTAGTTTTGAGAGAGAGAGAGAGAGAGTGTGTGTGTGTGTGTGGAGGAGGGGCAGAGAGAGAGGAAGAGAGAAAATCCCAAGCAGGCTCTGCGCTGTTAGCATGGGGCCCTACTTGGGGCTTGATCTCATGAACTGGGAGATCATGACCTGAGCCGAAATCAAGAGTTGGATGCTTAACCGACGGAGGCTGTCTTATCTCCATTTTACAGAGGGGAAGCTGGGGTTCAGAGAGTTTCAGTCACTTGCCCAAAGTCCCCCAGCTGGTAAATGGCAGGCCTGGTATTTGAACCCAGGCAATCTGACCCAACCCTTTCCTGAGGTCCTGGCCATCAGTGCTCTCACGGATTGTCAGGTCAGGCAGGGATCATTCTTCCTTTTCTGCAGATGGGGAAACTGAAGCCAAAGAGGTGCAGAGCAGAGGTAGGTCTTGAAACCCTGCAGGGTGCCACGAAGGCCAGCCTTCCCCCCTCTCCCCACTGACACCAGACACCTCCCCATGGTAGAGTCATCCCCAGGAAGTGCTGCAGGAGCTGGGGGGTGAAAGCAAGAAGTGTTCTGAGCCCAGCTACCAGAGGAAGCCAGAGGCTGCAGTGAAAGAAGAAGTGAAGTGAGAGTGTGGTGTGCTGTGCAGGGTGCGAGGCAAGGGGAGCAGAGAAGGGGAAGACCGAGGACGTGTGCTGAGCACTGAGGAGAGCGGAGAGGAGGCGGCCGGGGGCCTGCTCAGACACCCAAGTTCCCTTTCTCTCTGTGGACCCGAGCCAGGAGCCGGGAGCCCGTGGCAACAGGACAGTGGCAGCAGCGTCACAGGTCAGCCCCCGTCCGGCATCTCTATCCCCCCCTCCCTCAGCTATCCTTATCCACCGGGTCCTCAGCAGGTACCTGCCAGGGCCCAGGATTGATGACATCCTGGGAGCAGCAAGCTGGGGGACATGCCTCATTCCCTTTACTCCCTGGTGCCAACTCCAGATCCCTGGGAATGCAGAAATCTATATTTAAAAAAAAGAGCAACTTAATTTTTTTAATGTTTATTTATTGTTGAGAGAGAAAGAGAAAAAGGGAGAAAGAGAGACAGAGTGTGAGCAGGGGAGAGGCAGAGAGAGAGGGAGATACAGAATCTGGGCTCTGAGCTCTGAGCTGTCAGCACTGAGCCTGACGTGGGGCTCAAACTCACAAACTGCAAGATCATGACCTGAGCCGAAGTCGGACACTCAACCGACTGAGCCACCCAGGTGCCCCAGAAAAAAAGCACTTTAAATGAAGGAATGGTTAGGCACTGGGTTCAAATCTTAGCTCCCCACCACAGCCTGGGGCAAGTTTTTAGACTTCCCTGGACTTCAGTTTCCTCATCTGTACAGTGGGGTTAATCTGGTAGCTTGCACCTTAGGTGACATTGGGAAGGGCCTGGACGGAGTTTGTACTGGGCAAATGGGAGCTGGTGCTATTCCTCTCTGAGTGACTTGGGCTGGAGCCCGGGGGACTATATGTCTTAGGGAAATGGCTCTGGTGCTGGCTTAGTCCCAGACTCCTTGTTAAGCCTTGGTGTGGCCTCCCTTTCCCCACCTGTAAAATGGGGCTAGTACTAGTATTTGTCAGGGCTTTCCTGCAGAGACCATAGGTTCAGTCCTCACCCAGGCCAGCCGTGGGGCTCCAGGAGCATGACTGGCTCAGCATACCTGGTGCCGTCGGGGAGAGGGCAGCCCGCAGGGGGACGCATGGCCAGCCCCAGGGAGGACCCAACGCATACGCTGGGGCTTTGGGTCAGAGCCCTAAACTCGCAGTGGGATCATGGAAATGTCTGTGTGTCTCTCTTCCTGGGAAACAGGTGTCCTTGGCTTCAATTTACCAATGGGAAGCCCTCAGGCACAGAGAAATAGAGTTATTGCCCAACATCCCAGCCCAGACACTGAACGCTGGAACTGGTTATCAAATTTGCATCTTCTAGAGGCCCTACTCTGCACGCTGTTGTTTCCTCATCTCTCTATTGATCTAGATAAAGTCTTACTCATCTGTCGGGCAACCCAGCCATCTTTGAGAGCCTGTGGTGTGCAGTGTGAGGAGAGAGCACTGGCCTTGGAGTCCGGGGCCCTGGGCTTGAGTCCTGGCTTGACCACCGGGCTGCCGTCACCCCCAAGCAAACTCCTGCGTGGTTTCCAGTTTCCCCACGATCAAGTGGAACCATCTTGGACATCAGGTAAGGGATTTCTCTTTCCCAGGGAGCCTCAGATAACGAATTGGGAGCGATGGTGAGATGGGCGAGGGTGTGGGGTAATGAGGCGTGGCGGCTTCTCTGAAGGGGAGGGGAGAGGGATGCTGGAAGTCTCCATCAGAGGTGAGGATTGTGGTTTGCCCCTGGGAAAGGGAGTGGAAACCGCAGCTATTTGAGGGGCCTGGAGGAGGTGTTACTTCTGCTTTGACCTTGATTTCTCCAGCTGGTGGTGGGGTTAGGCCCCTCTTCCCTCTGTAGACACAGAGCAGGGTGGCCAAGGGCCTGGGGATCTGGCCTTACGGTCCAGACCCTAGAGGTTAAATCCGCACCGTTGTCTGGGCCTCCATTCACACAGTGAGGGGGTAGACAAGATGACCCAAGATCCTGTCTGCGCTGTTGGGTCCTCCAACTTCTTTTTTTTTTTTTTTTTTTTCTGTTTTCATTTATTTTATTTTATTTTATTTTATTTATTTATTTTTTTTAAACTTTATAGTTTATTGTCAGGTTGGTTTCCATATAACACCCAGTGCTCTTCCCCACAAGTGACCTCCGCCAAGATCATCACCCCCCATTACCTTTCCCCCTACCCCTTCCCCCCTCAGTTTGTTTTCAGTATTCAAGATCCTCCGACTTCTTATATGAAAAGTTTCAAATTGTTTCATTCAGTGGCTTCCTTTGTCTCCTCAAATGTTTCCCCCGCCCCCCCCGACCCCGACTCTTCTCTGAGGTCCAAATAGGGCAAGGTAATTGCCCAAGGTAACACAGCCTAACAAATGACCAAGTGGCCAAATGAATAAGAACCCAGCACTCTGTGACTCCAAAGTCTCTCTTCTCTTTTTCAAATCAACACATACATTAATAGTGTTAAGACAAATGTATGACTGCCCAGAAAAAACCGTCACATCCCCATGTCATACTGTAGTCCAGGATCGATGCAAATGGACTGGAGGTTCCAATGTGAAAAATGCGAACTTAAAAGGACTAGGAGAAACTTGGGAGGAGAATTCCTTTGTAATGTTGGAGTGGGGAACACCTTTCTAGCCACAACTCAAAATCCAGAAGACATAGGAGAACATGCTGCTAACTCCGATTACATAAAAATTACACATCTAAAAAAAAAGACTTGTACTCGGCAGAAGGACCATGTGTAAGGTTAAAAGGCAAACGACAAACTAGGAAATATATTTGTAACTCACATAATAGACAACGAGCTAATTTTCCTATTATGTAAAGAGTTTCGAGAAGATGATAAGAAGGAGTTGAACGCGATATAAAAATGGGCAGATGCTGGGGAGCCTGGGTGGCTCAGCAAGTTGGGCGTCCGACTTTGGCTCAGGTCATGATCTTGCGGTCTGTGAGTTCGAGCCCCACTTCAGACTCTGTGCTGAGAGCCTGGAGCCTGCTTTGGATTCTGTGTTTCCCTCGCTCTCTGCCCCTCCCCCACTCACACTGTCTCTCTCGGTCTGTCTGTCTCTCTCTCAAATAGAAATAAACATTTAAAAAAAGGGCAGTTGGTGAACTCGCACACGTGGGAAATGACATCAGAACAGCTGCACTTTGGAAAGAACCAAAGACTGGAATCAACACAACTAGGGCACCCGCTGAAGAAGTTAGGGTTTATCCCTCCAACGTTAGACTACGCAGTTGTAGTAGAAAAAACTGGAAGCTCTAACTGTTACAGAAAGCTCTCCAAGATGTATTTTCAAGAGAAAAAAGCGTGCAGAACAGTTGAAAGTATGCTACTTTTTTAAAAAATAAAATGAGGAGAATCATATGTGCTTATCATTTTTTTTAAGTTTATTTACTTCTTTTGAGAGACAGCAGGGGAGGGGCAGAGAGAGAGGGAGAGAGGGAGAGAGAGAATCCCAAGTGGGTCCCATGCCGTCAGCACAGAGCCTGACATGGGGCTCGATCTCACGAATCGTGAGATCATGACCGTGAGATCACGACCAAGAGGTGGACACTTAACCAGCTGAGCCACCCACGCACCCCATATGTGCTTATCTATATATGAAACTTGGGAAAATCCACGAAACGCTAATAACGGTAGTTACCTGGGGATGACTAATGAGGAACCGAGTGGCTGGGTGACACAGGAGACAGGAATACTTTGATTTTATGTGTTTGTGTCCTTATTTATTGTTTATATTTGAAAGATGTAAATTTCCAAACTATCCAAAGAGCAGATAAAAATCGAGAAATGTATAACTATAACATATAGGATAACTTAGGGAATACAGGCAATCAAAACAAGTAGGTCGGTACTTCACCACCCAGAAGTGCTCCCCTGCATCTTCCTGATTTTGCATATATAAAAAATATGATTTTTACAAGAATCGGCTTACATTGCTTTTTATTTCTCATAAGCAATATGTCACCATTATTTTTTCCATAACGCTAGTCATTTGGAGCGTTAAAAAAATTCTCAGCATTAACAACTTGTTTTTCTGTTGTGAAAGTAATACATGTTCATTGCAGAAAACTTGAACTATACGGAAAACATAAAAAAGAGAGTAATCCTCCTCCTCATAACATTATTAACGTTTTGGTGACCATTCTAGATACCCTCCTAGGCTTCAGCATGTATATTCGCATACATTTCCATACATGTGATTCTATTGTGAGTGTTATGTTCAACTTGCTCTTTCCATGTGTAATAATATACTGTGTTCCTCTCCTATATCACTGTCTACATCGTAATTTTTGGTGGTGAAATGGCGACCCATTGTATGGTATTTTTGAAACTTCTGCTTTTGAAACACTGATAAATTCGCAGGAGGTTGCAAAAGAAATAGTACACAAAGGTTTTGTGTTCGCTTCACCCAGTTAATCTGTTTAGTCTCCTCCTTCTCCTCCTTTTGTTTGCGGAGGCCTCCCTTCTGGAATTTTCTTTTCTCCCGCTCCCTTCTGGACAGGATATACCCAGTCGTGCTGTCCAACCTACAACTGGGGGGAATAGCTTCGTCTGTTCTCTGGTGGGGTTTCCTGTGTGCTATGTTGTCTTTCACGACTTCCTCCCTCATTCTGTTGGAATACACCCTCCAGCAGCTTTCTGAAAGAGGGTGAATGTTTTAAAATACCTCGTGATCCTTGGTTGACTACAGGGCAGCGCTAAAACTTCATTGCTGGTCAGGGCTGATGACTGGGGAAAGCTCCAACCTGAGTTTGGTCCTGGCCATTTCACTGAGGAATACTGAAACCTCAGTAGCTATAGGATACTTTTCTTGGAATGGCCAGGTGTTCAGAGAAGAATTTCCCCCTGGGTTAGAGCATTGTCGCCTGGCCACTGTAGGCTTCTGGAAGCTAAGTGGAGGAAGTGGTGGGCAAGGAATACGGCTCAATTTTTCTATACCTGAATGGCGTCCCATCCTTGCCTTCAGGTCCTCTAGCATGCACTGTCTCCAGGGAATGAACTTTATGTTGGGATGGGGTTGAGCAGGTGACAGAGCAGATCTGGGGTCCCAGCTGGTCATTTAAAAGACTCACCATTGGGGCGCCTGGGTGGCTCAGTCGGTTGAGCGTCTCAGGTCATGGTCTCACAGTTCATGGGTTCGAGCCCCGCGTCAGGCTCTGTGCTGACAGCTCAGAGCCTGGAGCCTGCTTCTGATTCTGTGTGTCCCCCTCCGTCTGCTCCTCCCCTGCTCATGATCTCTCTCTGTCTCTCAAAAATAAATAAATGTTAAAAAAAATTAAGAGACTCACCATCACCAATCCCCCATTTTTTGGCTTCACCCTTCTTTTAGAGGTTCTCGATGCCTCTGGTTCTCAAGTGCTCCCAGGGCTCTGAGCCTTCTCCCTGTCCCCTCCCCTTCTCCCCTCCCTCACTCCACACCTCTCTCCCCTGCAGGCAGCGGGGGCTCAGCTTCTTACCAGGTGGCCACCTGCTCAGAGCCTCCAAAGTTGTGCTAACATTTCGCACCTGCTGTTGTCTTCTTTCCCCTTGTTCTATCTTTGTGGCTTTGTGCCCATTTATCCACGCACTCTCATTTTAGTGGAGTTTCAGGGGGTTGATATAGATTTGCTATATTTAAGCAGATGTTTATTAGTTTATTTTAAAACTACAGAAAATGAAGGCTGGGAGGGACAGCCCCTTGCCCAAAGTCACATGGTGAATTAATGACACAGGTGGACAGGGTTACATGTTGCTTGCTCCCAAGTAGCTTCCCCCTGGGTGAAGTCAGCGGCCCGGAGAAGTTCCCAGACAGACCATTTTCTGGGAAAAGGAGTGACTCAGGCAGAGCTGGTAACGGCAGGCATCTCCGCACAAATCATCAGGAGTTCTGGACTCACAGAGACCTGGCTCAGGGAGCCTCAGGCAGAGCAAGACCGCTTGCTCTCTGAGCCCCAGTTTCCTCATTTGTGAAATGCAGGAGTAAAGAGGATCAATTAAAATGCTAGATGTCCTGGGGCACCTGGGTGGCTCAGTCGATTAAGCATCAGACTTCGGCTTGGGTCCTGATCTCATGGTTCTCAAGTTCAAGCCCCACATCAGGCTGTCTGCTGTCAGCACCGAGCCCGCTTTGGATCCTCTGTTTCCCTCTCTCTCTACCTCTCCCCTGCTTGTGCGCGCTCTCTCTCTCTCTCTCTCTCTCTCTCTCTCTCTCTCAAAAATAAATAAACATTAAAAAATATAGAAATATATTTCTATATAAAAAATATAGAAAAAAATGCTAGATATCCTACCTTTGGGACATGCCAGACACCTAGAGGTTAGAGCTCAGTCTTTTGCTGTGATGACAATGGCATGCATCTTTTCCAGGTTGGAAGCTAGTTTTTGGAAGAGACTGGAAACAGGACATGGACGGCTGGAGGGCCTTTTTCCTCTGCCTGTGCCTCATGACGACTCACAGTGAAACAGTGGGTAAGGGTGCTGCTGAGCTGGGGGGCGATCGGAGCCCGGGCCCCTGGCTGGGATGTGAAAGGGGGATGCCTCAAACCAAGGGAACTTGAAAGAGGTCCCCCGGGGCAGCAGCAAGGCTGAGGCAGTGGTAGAAGGGCCCAGAGGCCGTGGGGACAGAGGCTGATGTGGAGGTGTGACCTGCTTCCCGCAGCGGACTCCCAAGAACCCCTGCACTGGATGGAGCAACTGGAGATGATGGCCAGGGGCCACTATGTGACTTCGCTTGTGAGGTGAGTTGGGTGGCCCACCCTGCGCCCCTTGAGTCAGCTGTGCCTCCCACCCCCAGCTTGCCCCTTGAATCAGGAGTCCAGGGCTGTCCAGTGTAGACCATTAATCCGTTTAGTCAACATGCAGTTATTGGGTACCTACTGTGTGCCCAGCACGAGGCTTGGAGATGCAGGTTAAACATGTCCCTGCCCTCGTCAAGTTTGCTGTCTGGTTTAGGGCCTTTAACTATGGATGCCATGAAATCAGGGGCAGGCTCTTGGGTCTGCATTTCCGGGGAAGGAGCTGTAAGGCTGGACTGGGCTCTCGAATGGCCTTGCAGCTCTGGGTGAGGGGATGGTGCTGATGACTGGCCAGGGAAGCACAGGGACTATGTGGCATTTCACTCAGTCAGCGGAAAACAGCCAGAAAAGCCTTCCTGAAGGAGGTGTCCATAGAACCGGAACTGAACTGCAGGTAATCAGGAGAGTGGATGAGTGGGGTGCAGAGGTAAGAGTGTGCCAGGGACACAGTGTGTGCAAAGGTCCGGAGGTGGGAGTAGCAGGCGGGGTTGGGGGAGGCCCTGCCCTTATTGGCCATCTGGGGCTTCTCTCGCCCCCTTGCTCACTCCAGACCTTGGACACCTCTCTCCTCAGGCTCATCCGGGGCCTGGAATACAGCCTGTTGAACACCAGTTTCGGGGGCAAGAATCTTACCTTGCAGACCCACAACATCCAGACGCTGGCCTTCAAGCTGGGCTGTGACTTCACCGGCCTCACACTGAGCAGTGCGGCTCTGGAGAGGGCCCCCCAGGTCAGAGGGGGCCAGGAGATGGCGGGCAGCCGGGGCCTCCACCCCAGAACTCCTCCAGGGGCTTCAGGTCTGGATCCCCACCCCCGACTAATTTGGTCTGCCCTAACAGCTGTGAGTTGCCTCTTCTGTAAAATGGGGCTGATGCTCCTCATGTGAGTGGTGGAAAGAGAGGGTGCTCTGTGGCCCCTCAAGGGCAATGTCCTCTTCCTGTTTTTGCAGGTCCCTGAGGGGAGGCGGCAGTGGGAGAGGCCAGGAAGTCCAGGGTCTTCGGAAGACTCTGGCGTGATTCCTGCTGAGCATCTGGGGGCTGAGGGCTGAGGAGCTCCATCCCCGGGGGCCCCAGTTGGGTGGGGTAATTCGAGGCAGGGGCAGCCTGGAGGCAGGGCCTGGGATCTCGGGAAGTTCAGGAGGAGGGGCAGCCTGGCAGGAGAGGGCTCCGTAGGTGGAGACTCCTAGGAATGAGATGCCCCTGGGAAAGGACAGGATGGGAAGGCTTCACAAGGAACGGGGAGCACGGAGAGTGTCGGGGCCGGGTCTGGCTTAGCCTGTCCACGGCCCTCTGTAGGCCCCGGTCCTGCACGCCATGCAGTTCCCGGCCGAGCTGACCCAGGAGACCTGCAGGATCCACCGCCAGGAGCTGCGCCTCATCTGTGTTTACTTCTCCACGGACTACTTTTTCCAGGTCGGTGCCATGGGGGGGCCAAGCAGGGCGGGTGCCGGCCCCTTCCTGGGGGCACCGCAGGCATCTGTGCCATTGCCTGACGTCTGCGCAGGGACCCGCACCAGGTGGGACCAGCCCATCGTGCAGCCTGAGGCTGCCGTTGTCCCTTCTGGGCCCTGGTTTCAGGAGAATGGTGTTGGGAGCGGGGGCAATGACAAGAAATCTGCTATGTATGTGTCTGTCCCTAGACAGACATAGAACTGTAGAGACAGACACAGGTGCTTTTTAACTCTGGCTTTGAAAGTGAGTTAGGATAGTGGTTAGTTAGGATGCAGGCTGGGACGCACCCAACACCTGGCAGAGAGGTGGGGGGGGGTGCTGAAGGGACAGCTTTCCAGGTGCAGGGGACAGCATACACAAGGGCTGGGAGGCTGGCCCATCTGTGAAGGCACACTGCTTATTCTCACCTGGGGGAAGGGGCTGGAGAAGGGGGGGGCTCTTGGACCTCAGCCGGGGTCTGGTTGTATCCATCCTCTCCAGTCAGCCCTTCTGCTCTCCTTCCAGAATAACAACTCCTCTCTGCTCAATAACTATGTCCTGGGGGCCCAGCTGAGTTCCGGACACGTGAAGAACCTCAGGGAGCCGGTCAACATCAGCTTCTGGCACAACCGGAGCCTGGTACTGTTGGGGGTGCCCCCGTTTCCACCTCACCCCTGCCCCTTTGTGGCTCTCCTGTCGAACTCTGGCTCAACTAAACCCGAACCCCGTGGAAGTGTTTTGAAAACAGACTGTTTCAAATTGATCACAGTTTGAAAATTCCTGTCAAAGGAATCGGAGGGAGAAGTTTTACTCAATTTTTTTACTTACCACATTAGGCAGGATCCCTTGAGTTGCCAAGTGGTACAAAGCCAGCCAGCTTAAGCACAAAAGGGATTGGCTCATGCAGCTGAAATGTCCAGGGCTGTCTGGCTTCAGGCATGGCTGGATCCAGGGGCTGATGCAATGCCGTCCTGGCTCAGCCTCTTTCCATCCCTCAGCAAAGGTTTCCTGCCTTGGATCTACTCTGGTAAGATGGCAGCTGAAGTGCTGGATGTCCCTCCCCTCTTCCCAGCAGGCTCTTCCTCATCAGTGCCAACCAGCGTCCCAGAATGGAGTCCTTAGGGTCCAGCTGGGTCACGGGTCCATCCCGGCACCATCACTGTGCACAGGTGGATGGAACGTGTGGGTTGGCCAGGCCCGGGTCACGTGGTTCGGGGACTGGGCTGGATTCATCTGATCTGCCCGGGGGGAGGCGTGGGTCCTCAAGGGAAGCGCAGAAGCTGATCCTGGAGCAAGGGAGAAGGGCAGCTGGGTGAGCACAAGCCCTGGTGTCTCTGCCGCTTCTGGACCTGGCGTTCCCGAAAAGCCCAGAGACACTACGTTCTGCCCTGACTTTGCACCAGCTTTATCAGGACTGCTCTGCACTCTCAGTTTCGCCATCATCCTTCCCTTCCTTTCCTCTGAACCTTTGTCCCTGCACTTCCCTTTACCTGGACTGCCCTCATTCCACTTCCGCTGAGATCCGATGTGTCCTCAAAGACCTCGGTGCCCCAGTCATCCCTTCCCTCCTCGGGACTCCTCTACCCCTTCCTCAGGGGTTTTCAATGGCCCCGTATCGTTCCCCCCACCCCTCCACCCCCATAGCTCAGCATCAGGGTTGTCTGTGCATGAGTCCTCTCTCCCACCCTGGACATGCACCTGCGACATCATCGTTCCCCATGGGGAGGAGGGGACAGGAGACAGTTGATTCTAGAGCACCTACTGTCCAGCCAGAGCTGGTCCCTCAAGATTCCTCATTGCCCATAATTTAATACCCTCTTTGAGACTTGTGTATAGATGATCTCATTTTGCAGATGGATAAACTGAGGCTCAGAGAAGCTTGGCAACTGGCCCAGGTTACTCTGAGAGTCCATAGTGGAGGTGAGTCTGGAATCTGGGTCTGTCCGGCCAAAGCCCAGCCAGTGCCTTATAAAATGTTGACAAGGATGCGGTTGAATCAGCTTTGGCCCCCACAATTTCCAGACTCTGACCCGCGGCCCTCCCCGCTACCCCTTACCCCGTACCTCCCCCATACCCAACTCCAGCATCTCCCCTTAGGAAGGCTACACAGTGACCTGTGTCTTTTGGAAGGAAGAAGCCAGCAAGGATCACTGGGGGGTCTGGAGCCCCGAGGGCTGTCGCACAGAGCAGCCCTCACCTTCCCAGGTGCTCTGCCACTGCAACCACCTCACCTACTTTGCTGTTCTCATGGTATGTGTGCGTCCAGTCTGGGTGGTGCGAGTCAAAGCCGTGAAGGACCCCATGTCTAGGCAAGAGGAGCAAGGCGAAGGCTGGAGCAAGGGACAGACAGTCCTACTCAGATGGGCTTAAGAAGAAAAAAAAAAAAGAGAGAAACTTATGAACTCATGTTGCGGAAGAGGCTATGTTAGGCTTCAGGCACGGCTTGATCAAGATGTTCAATATCACCGAGACTCTATCGCTTTCTCTCACATGTGTTTGCTTTGGACTGGCCTGGGCTTCAGACCGAACTTCCCTATAGGATAATTATATGGCTGCTAGCAGATCCAGGCTCGGTCCTACTAGCTTTTAGGCCAGTAGGTTCGAATCGGCTCTTTCCCAATTCTGCCATCTAGTTTGGGGATTGAGTCCCACTGGCCTGGAGTGTGTCACATTCCCATCCCTCAACCGATCACCGTGGGCAGGAGGAGGGAGGGCTCTGATAAGTCAGGCCTGGTGCACCTGTCCACACACGGTGTCCACATATGTCTACGTGCATAGACAGTGAGGCGGGGGAGGTTCTCATAGGGAGAGGGGAGAGGGGAGTTGAGGGGGGCCACAGCCGCTGCGTCTGCCAGGGCTTTTCCTTTCAAGCCAGGACCATGGTGGGGTTTGTGGTGGGGCAGGGGAGCTTGGAGCTGAGGTCTTAGCAGGCCCCTGTGGGTGCGGAGAGGGCATTTCCATGCCTCTGGCCCCCATTCCCCCTCCAATTCCTGCAGCAACTCTCCTCGGCCCCGGTCCCCGCAGAGCTGCTGGCCCCTCTCACGTACATCTCCGTGGTGGGCTGCAGCGTCTCCATCGTGGCCTCGCTTCTCAGTATCCTGCTGCATCTCCAAGCCAGGTACTCCCCTGCCCCTGTGCCGGGACTGCCCACCCACTGCTGCTCGGCACCCCTCCTTGTCCAATTGATCCCCCAGAGTGGGGTGGACTCCTCCAGAGGATGGAGGCCAGGAGGCAGGAGACCAGCCTTGCCGTGTGGCTGCTGTTGGATCCTTGCGCCCTCTCAACCTCGGTGTGTCCATCATTGTGTGTCCATGAGCCCAGGGGGCGGCACGGCCTGGGTGGTGTCCCCAGGCCACGGAATGGCATGCTCCCACCCGCAGGAAGAAGGGCGACTCCATAACACACATCCACATGAACCTGCACGCGTCCGTGCTGCTCCTGAACGTCGCCTTCCTGCTGAGCCCCGTGCTGCCCATGCCCGGGCCGGCATGCACGGCACTGGGCGCCGTCCTGCACTTTGCGCTGCTCAGCTGCCTCACCTGGATGGCCATCGAAGGCTTCAACCTCTACCTCCTCCTCGTGCGCGTCTACAATGTCTACATCCGCCGATACATGCTCAAGCTCTGTGCAGTGGGTTGGGGTAAGCAGAGCCCCCCTTCCCTCTTGCCTCCTGAGGGTTCCAGCCAGACAGGGCGTCTGCCCTCTCCTACCCTTCTCTCTCTCTTCTTCCTCATCATAGTGACCACTGCCATGAGCACCGATCATCATCCCTGTCAACGCTCACCACCCCTTTCTACACTGCCATTCTTATCACCGGTCCTACTTCCACACTTCCATTGCGACCTCCACCTCCAACACCTCCATCCTCCCCACCTCCACACCTCCGTCCCCCGCACCTTGAACACCTCTACCTCCCCACCTCCAACACTTACATCCCCTCCATCCCCAACACTTCCATCCCCCCACCTCCATCCCCCCACCTCCATCTCCATCACCTCCATCCCCTTCACCTTCAACACCTCTACGTGCTCCACCTCCAACACCTCCATCCCTCCCACCTCCAACATATCCAACACCTCCACCCCCCCACCTTGAATACCTTCACCCCCTCCACCTCCAACACTTCCATCCCCTCTGCCTCCAATGCCTCCATCCCCCCCACCTCCAACATCTCCAACACCTCCATCACCTCCATCCCCTCTACCTCTAACACCTCCACAAGCTCCACCTCCAACACCTCCATCCCCCCACCTCCAACACCTCTAACACTTCCATCTCCCCCACCTCCAACACCTCCATTCCCTCCACCTCCAACATCTCCAACACCTTCATCCTCCCCACCTTGAACACCTCTACCCCCCACCTCCAACACATCCATCCCCTCCACCCCCAACACCTCCATCCCCTCCAACTCCAACATCTCCAATACCTCCATCCCCTACACCCCCAACACCTCCATTCCCCCGACCTCCATCTCCATCCCCTCCATCCCCTCCACCTTCAACACCTCTACATGATCCACCTCCAACACCTCCCTCCCTCCCACCTCCAGCATCTCCAACACCTCCACCCCCCCACCTCCAACATCTCCAAAACCTCCATCCCCTCCACCTCCAACACCTCCATCCCCTCCACCTCCATACCTCCATCCACCAACACCTCCAACACCTCCAACACCTCCATCCCCACCACCTCCATCCCCTAAACCCCCAACATCTCCATCACCTCCACCCCCGTCACATCTATCCCCTCCACTCCCAACATCTCCAACACCTCCACCCCCAACATCTCCATCCCCTCCACCCCCAACATCTCCATCCCCTCCACCTCCAAGATCTCCATCCCCTCCACCTCCGACACCTCCATCACCTCCACCCCCTACATCTCCATCACCTCCATCTCCAACACCTCCAGCACCATCACTTCCAACACCTCCACCATCACCTCTACCTCTAACACCACCATTGCTCCTGCCATCATCTCCACCATGTCTACCTCTAACACCATCAACACTACCACTATCACTTCTACCTCTGACTCTACACCATCACCGTCACCACCGCCTCCATCACCACCATCCTCATCTTCGTCTTCACCAGTATCTCTGGCATCACCATCACTTGGCACCTCTATCACCATCCTAGCCCTTCCTTATTTTCTCTTTCCTCATGAGTTTTCCCAACCCTCTGTCCCATTAGCTCAATCTCCCCACTGCTACTGCCATTACCATCCCACCCTAGATCCCTCACTAACATCATCTTGGAAAGCTGTCTCCTCTAAGACCTCCAAGTTCAGTGCTTTGAAGCTGGACCATATGGCAGGGGCTGGGGGATCGGAAGAGTCCCTTTCTCTCCCCGCTTGCTCAGTGGGATTCTGTTTTAGTAGCTTCGGGGATCCATGACCAGCCTTTCTCTGGGGTCACCTGGCAGATGCTGAGAACTCTGTCTCATCCCTCAGGGGTCCCGGCCCTCCTGGTGCTGCTCCTTCTTGTTGTCCAGAGCTCAGTGTATGGACCCCACACAATCCCAGTCTTCAACAACCAGGGAAATGGCACGGGCTTCCAGAACATTTCCATGTGAGTGCCCTCAGGGCTGTGGCAGACTTTCTGGCTCTGGCAGAAGGGCCCAGGGGCTCTGAACAGGGTGTTCTGTAGGCAGGGCACCAGCTATGGGGCAAGGAGGGGGCTGTGGCTCAGAGAGGGGTGGTTTCCAGGGGCCTTTGTCACCGAGGCCTCCTGCAGAGGCAGGCTCTTGTTCTAGGCCGGCTAACCCTAGGGGAGCCCCGGCATGGACTCTGGTGCCTGCTCGGAGGGGCCTCCCAAGTCAGGGCAGCAGGCCCCCTGCTTCCTGGCAGCACAGTAGTCGGCCCAGCGCCCCCTCCTGCTCTCAGACCTCACTGGGCGAGCTCAGCCTAAGCCTGACCCTGCTCTCCCTTCCCACCACCTTGCTGTGCTCGCTCAGGCTCCTGCACCCTGTGACCTGTGCCTGGCACGGCACTGCCAGCCCACAGACCCCCCTAGTCAGAGAGAGTGTGCGAGGGCTGGGACATCCCAAGGACGGGGCTCAGTGTGTGTGTTTGTGCGCCTGTGTGTCGGGGGGCCTGGGGATCTGGGGGCTGGACTCTGGTGCCTCTTCCTGTGTTCTCAGACGTTAACCCTTCAGCCAACATAGGGAAAATAGCTGAATAACCTCCTGGCGACCCAGCGCCGGTGTTCGGCTGTCGGCCTGCTTTCTTTCCTGGCCGACGGAAGCTCAGGACTGCTGAGGGCTGACTCTGTGGCAGGCCTCACGTACAATCCTGTTTAAAACTTGCTGCAAGGAGTGTGTTCTATTGTCAGCCTCTGTTTACCGTTCGGGAAACTGAGGCACAGACGGCTGAAGAACCCTGCCCAAGGAAACCCAGATGTTCAATGGCAGAGCTGGGACTTGGCCACAGGCTGGCTGGCTTCAGAGCCTGGCCCCCAACCTCTAGGAAGTGAGGACCCTGGGCACCGAGTGGAGGCAGGGTGGGGTTCATTCCTCACGGCTGCTTCCTCAGAGGGGGGTGTGACTTAGTGCTCTTTAACCATGCAGTTTTTTTTTAATTAAAAAAAATGTTTATTTATTTTTGAGAGAGAGAGAAAGAGAGAGAGAGAAACAGAGCACGAGTGGGGGAGGGGCAGAGAGAGCGGGAGACACAGAATCTGAAGCAGGTTCCAGGCTCTGAGCTGTCAGCACAGAGCCCGATGCGGGACTCGAACTCATGAACCACGAAATCATGGCCTGAGCTGAAGTTGAATGTCTAACTGACTGAGCCACCCGGGCGCCCCAACCATGTAGTTCTAATATAGTATGTGCTGTGTCCCCTGAAACGGGGACAGGAAGGACATTATTTATTGCTGGGCTGCCAGAGCCCTCCCCCTCTAAGGACCAGCTTCTCCCGAAGCTTCGTCCTCCCTTCTCCCTTCCCTCTCACCTGGCTTCAGACTTTTACTCTCCTGCATTTAAAAAACCTTCCTATGTAGATACGTGCTCCTGAACGCAAACAGCCATAACAAAAAACCACCTTGATTGTAACTCCGACGCCCAGTGACGGGACAGACACTGGTTAATAAATTGCGATAGAGCCCCCCCTGCTGGACTGTCACACAGCAGTGAAGAGGAATGATCCATGACCACACTCGGTCCCTTGGGTAAATCCCCAAGATCACATCCAAGGCTGGTGGCTGCCGCAGCAGAGGCCTGGGCAGGTGATTGTGACAGGGATACAGGCACTGAGCCCGGGGCTTCCAAGCCCATCTTTGCCTCTTATGCGTGTGTGTTCCTAAGCCAGAGCCTCAGTTTCCTCATCTGCAGGATGGGGATGGCGATGCACCTGCCTCGTAGGCTCATCATGAGAACTGAACTGGCCAATCCACGGAAAGCATGTGACATGGTGTCTGACTGGGTGAAAGGTACCACCTGTCTTGCAGGTGTTCTAGGGAGGCAGAAGGCGTGAAGACCTCAGGGAAGGTCTAGGAGCAGGGCTGGGGCCACGGCCAGGCCTCTGCTCTTTCCTCAGCCCTCTTCCTCTTCCTGCTGCTTCCTCTCTGCTCCTCGGTCCAGGCTGCTGCCGAGTTCCCCTCCCCCAGGCTGCCCCAGCTTGCGGCAGCTTGTTCACCGCTCAGAGCCCAGCATGTCGGCCCAGTCTAGGTGGGGAGGGGTCCGGTCCATTGCACAGAGATGCTGATTAGATGGTGATGACTGTGTGGTGGGTGGCGGGAGAAGGAAGAGGGCCCCGGGACCAATGATCTGATAGAGTATCGTCCGAGGTGGCAGGTGGGGCCTAATGTGGTGGCCTGGCTGGAAAGCTGGGCCCAGAACGTCACCACATGTGTGGTCAGACAAGAAACAGCGGGTCTGGGCCGGAAGCCTGTCCACAGGTCCAGAGACCAGGGTCTCCTCCCCACCCCGGCCCTGGGAGCCACACCGACCCTGACCTTCACCCCTCCCCTACAGATGCTGGGTGCGGAGCCCCTGGGTGCACAACATCTTGATCATGGGCTATGGTGGCCTCACGTCCCTTTTCAACCTGGTGGTGCTGGTTTGGGCGCTGCGGGCCGTGCGCAGGCTGCGGGCACAGGAGAAGGCGTCGGGCCCCCGGGCCTGCCAGGACAGCGTCACCGTGCTGGGCCTCACCGTGCTGCTGGGCACCACCTGGGCCTTGGCTTTCCTCTCCTTTGATGTCTTCCTGCTGCCCCAGCTCTTCCTCTTCACCATCTTCAACTCGCTGTATGGTAGGGCCCGAGGGCAGTGTTGGGGAGGCCCCAGGAGGTGTATAAGGCAGCAGACAGACATTTACCCCGAATTCGGGCCAAGGGGGCGAGTCAGGGGCTGAAATCCAGCTCCGCTGCCAAGCTGGTCTGGGGGCTCGTTCTGGCCATGGGAAGGAGCATTTCCTTCTAATTTGCACAAAGGCACCTTCTGGCCTAGTGGTGGCTGGTCCTCCAGCTTCTACGCTCTGCCCCTTTTGGCTTCCAACAGTTAGGGGCTCTGAGAAGGACTCCCGGGCCTCAGGGAAACTCAGCTCACCCTCCGAGAGGAGATCCCTGGACTCGGGGTGAGGCCCCACATTGCTCCTGCGTCTCCCACTGACCAGTCTTTTGCTTGCAGGTTTCTTCCTCTTCCTGTGGTTCTGCTTCCAGAGGTGCCGCTCGGAGGCAAAAGTGGAGGCAGAGATGGAGGCATTCAGCTCCTCCCAGATGATGCTGTAGTCCAGGCCTCCTGGCCCTGAGCCCAGCCTCTCTGCTTACAGCCCGAGACTCTGGCTTCCACCAGAGACGGTGGCAGTCTCTGCCCTCCGGGGGTGGGGGGGCTTTCCTACCTCCATGGCTTCCCCAGGCCCACAGGGCAGCACATGGCTCTGCCTCCCTCGGCATTCTGCTCTGGGGCAGGGCCAACCCCACTGGGGGTCAGCAAACTTTGCTGGGCAGGGCACTGGCCTGGGGAGTTAGGAGGCCATGTTTCAAGGCTTTGGTCTGAGTCTTTATGACCTTGGGCCTGTCATCTCCCTGACCCTCGTCTCCACATCTGTGACATGGGGCAGATGGCTTTGGTCCTGCCTAGCCCAAGAGCTTTGTGAAGACTGAGTAAAACCAGGAAGAAGGTCTTAGTGGGCCCCATTACTTCCAACTGCCTCCCGGGGGCAGGGTCTCTACCAATCTGCTCTGGAAATTTCCTGCTGAGCCCTGCCACCTTCCCTCTGGGGAGGGCCAGACCACATCCTGGCCCAGGTCCCTGGCCCAGGGTCCCCAGCCCACAGCTGATTCTCACCCAGTGTCTGAGACCTCACCAGCCTATGCCTGAGGCCGCTTTTCCCTCAGTCTCCCCAGATTATGATGACCCTCAGCTCCAAGCCTATTCTTCTTAAAGATCAGGAAGTCCAGTCCTTCCCAGAGGCTCCTCCTTCAGTGCTCCCAAGACCCCTATAGGACATGTAGACCAGAAGCTGGCTAGAGCCTCTTTCCCCTCCACTTGAGCCAGCTGGGCCTGTGACCTGGGTATTTGATGACTGGTGAGGATTGAATTTCCCCTAGTAGGTGGGAGGGTATGGATTGTAAACCCAAGTTCAGGCCACAGTTGTAGAGACTGTCTTGACCTGTCAGACCACGAGGGGGAGGGCTCATGAAGCCAGCTGCATTCCCCGGATGCACACCAGGGGGCGCTGTTGGCCTGTCCTGTTGGCCTGTGCTCAGAAGCTGTGGGCTCTATCTGGAAATGTCACCTGTCTGTGGACCTGACACACGAGATGGAGATGGAGAGGTCCTGCTTCCAGAACTGCTCCTGCTGGGGGAAACAAAGAAAGAATTCTCACACCGTTTACATGGCCGTTTCTTTTTTTCAGTGCAGCTGCCGGCTCTGGCTCTTTGGGGTGTAGTACTCTGGGCATACCTGGCACTAGAGCTGTGGGTGGGGGGAGGCTCTCAGGCCCTGCCCCAAGCCACCAGACAGGTAATAATGACTTGGGATGGCACAGTGAGGGAACTGTAGCTGGATCCCTTTTCTCCCAGGGCGGTATTCTGCCCTCTGTTCATTTCTTGGTGCAAACAGCCTTGGTGCTGTGGTCTCTAGAGCCAGACTGCCTGGGCTCAGACGGCTCTGCCACTTGCTAGCTATGTGACTGTGGACAAGCCACTCAAGCTCTCTGTGCCTCAGTTTTCTTATCTGTAAAATAGGGGCAGTAGTGGTGCCTATTTTGAAGATGAAAAAAATCCATATAAAGAGGCTTAGCACATAGTAAGTGCTCAATAAATGGTTATCGCTGTTATCATTAGTGTTTTTGCTATTATTATTAACAGAGTCAACTGAGAGGGGAAGCCATAGCTAGGCACAACCTGCTGTCCCTCAGCTTCATCCCCTCCTCCTCCACTTTCCCTAGAGTGGCCTCTGTTCTGACTTCAGAGTGTCCCCCCCATCAGAATGATGTAAGTCCCCTGCCCTGGGTTGGCCCAGTCCTGAGTGGTACCAGGCTCCTTAGGCCTTGGGGTAGGCTCCCATACTAGTGAGGGATCATGGCAGGAACCGGTCCCTGGCTCGAACAGCCCCGGCTCTGTAGCCCCGTGAACAAGGGCCTTGCCTGTGACGTGGCCCGCCCCACGAGTTCAGGCCCTGGCCTCACCTGTGACTTGGCCTGCCCCATGAGTTTAGGCCCTGCCTCTAGACCCTACCAAGCCCAAGGGAGGATGTGGCCATAGTGACAAGAACGGTTCTGGTGGTTCCAGAAAACGGGCCCAGCCGTGTGGCCCTGAGCACCATGGGGCTCCAGGCTCTGGCTGGGGAGCACTTCCCAGAACTGCCCCTCCCAGGTGTGGGGGCAGGGATGAGCGGACCTGCTGGACCTCCCTGCCCTCCCCTCACTCCCAGCAGGGCCTGGCCTGGCCCAGCCTGGACACTGGGCTCAGGTCTCCGGGGGTTTGGAGGCCGGTGGGAAGATGGACCGGGTAGGATGACAACTGGATGCCGGGGTGGGGGGCGCAAACTAGAGGTGTCTGTGTTGTTTAGGTGCTGCTGCATCAGGAGGGCACGGTGTGTATGTGATGAGGTGGGGATGTGAAAGCAGAGGTGCCAGATAAAATACAGAATGCCCAATTTGGGAGACATACACTAAAATATTATTCACTGTTTATCTGAAATTCAAATTTAGCTGGGTATCCTGTCGCTGTCTATCTATCATTTCCCCCCTTTCTTTGGCTGCCTGGCAACCGTATTATAAAGGAGCACTGGCTTGGGATCCAGGGTATGCACTCTTTACCCTTCAAATGTACCCCAGATGTGCTGACTGGGGAGCTCCTCTGCCCACTGAACGAACCTTGCTTCCTCAGGCTGACCCAGCCAGCCTTCTCCCCAGCGCTCCCCTTACCTGCCAAGGTCACCGACAGGGCGCTCAAGGGGTCTGCCTTGTGCCTCACCCCTCCCCCACAATCAACCTGGGCCCAGCCTCCATCCCTGCAGAGCCTCCTCACGGGCCTCCCTGCCTCCCCATTCTCGTCCTCGCTTCACTCAGAAACCAGAGGGAATTTCCACCCTGCAGCCCGAGTACATCCTTCTACACCCTGTTCCTCACTGACAAACTCATCACAGGAGCTCGAAAGGCCCTGGGGGACTGGCCCGTGTCCTCTTCTCCAGCCCATCCCCCACCGCTCCTTCCTTATCCTCAGCTGTTCTCTTTGCTTGGGATGCTGTCCCTCAGGGCTTTCATCTGTGGGAAGATGAGAGCCCAACCTCAGATCTCCGCTTTGCACCCTCCCTTGAGCTCCTGAGTCTGGACCAGGAAGCTGACCCTGCCCTCCAGCATCCAGGGTGGGGTCTTCCCTCGGCTCCACGAGCCCTGCCCTCCCTCCATGGCAGTGTTATTTCTCTGTCTGCTGGTCTGTCTCAGCTGCCAGATTGAGAGGAGCGGGGGGACGGGTACTACGCCTCATTCACTCCTTCATGTGTCACATGTCCATCACACAATCGTGAGGCACAATGCAGACGTGGCCCAGGTCTGAGGTGGCATACATTACGCCGTTTAGCAAATAAACAGGATGTCATTTGTGGGAACTCATGGGATGAGGAAAAATAAAGGAGGGAGAAGGGATACAGTGGCGGTGGGGGGGGGCTAGGGTTTCAGCAGAGGGGGCTGGAGAAGGAATCCGGAGGTGCTGGAGTGGGTGGGAGAGGGTCAGAGAGCTGGCCTGATTGGCTGGTTGTCTGGGGAGCCTCGAGGCCGGAGTCCTCTAGAGGTTTTGCCACGTTTCGGATCTAGGGATGGGGAAGATGGGAACTTGTATCTGCTGTGAGGAAAAACTGTAAGGAGGAGCAGTGAGGTGGTCCCCGGTTGGGGAGCCCTCCGCTCTTGGCAGGAGAAATAAATTCCATGAGGACCCCCTCAGAGTAAGACCGGCTGAGGAGCTTAAATACAGAACTTACCAAGTCACAAGAAGGCAAGTTACCATGAAGTGAGAGCAGAGAAAAGAAGCAACACACGTAGTCCCCTGGGGACAGACTACAGCGTGGCCATGTATGACATGTTTCAAAAACAATTACAAAGATGAGCATATAAAACAAAGAAGGACGAGGAGGAGAGATCTGGGGGAAGAACATATGGAAATTCCAGGAGTGAAAGATATAATTTCAAAATCTAAAATTTAATGAATGGTAAACAGTTGAGTAGAGAATTCGTGGACCATAAGTTGCATACAACGAACACAGGAGGTGGATAATATGAATGAGAGATTAAGAGATACAGAGAATAGAATGAGAAGATCTTATATATTGGAGTCCCACAGGTAGGAGATAAAGGGAATGGAGGAAAAGCAGCATTTGAAGGCATTAATGGCAGCAAACTTTCTAGAAGCGGTGAAAAACAGATCCACAGAACCAGGAAGCTCAAAGTATCTCAAGCATAATAAACAGAAAGACATTTTATTGGGACCAAAGAATGCCAGAGGCAGAGAGATGTTGAATGCAGTGGGAGAGAAAGGACAAATCATCTCCAAAGGGATGACAGAACGTGAGCTGACTTCTCAACAACCACGACAGAAGTGAAAAAGCTGGAATGGTCTCTCCAATGTAGTAAGAGCAAATGAATGTCAACTTAGAAGTATGTCCAGCAAAAGTACCTTTCAAGAACCACAACAGAAGGAAAATAAAGTACATTTATTTTAATATCTACAGATAACCAAAAGCTGAGGATGCTCCAAAGAAATTCAAAGGATGTGCTTACTTCAAGAAGGAAAATAATTCCGGGGCACCTGGGTAGCGTGGTTGGTTAAGTGTCCGGCTCTTGATTTTTGCTCAGGTCATGATCTCATGGCTTGTGAGATCCAACCCCATGACAGGCTCCCTGCTGACAGTATGGAGCCTGCTTGGGATTCTCTCTTTCTACTTCTCTCTCTCTCAAAAACAGATAAATAAACATTAAAAAAAAAAGAAGGAAAATAATTCCAGAAGGTCAGCCTTAGATGCAAGAAGGGATGGTAAATATAAATGGTAAATGTAGGTAACACCAATTCAAAAATCATCTGGATAAAAGAATAAGAACTTCTTTCTGATGTTAAAGAAAAACAGGTCTGAAATGTTGGAAGACAATAGTATATGCATTTGGGGGGCAGAGTAAGACTGTGTCTAAAGTGTTCTAAAGCCTTTTTACTTGAGAGGAATGGGGGGGGCCCAACATACTGTTTGACATTCGACATTGCTAATTAAATGTGCATGGTACAACTTCAGAGATAACTACTAAAAAAATAAAACTGGAATGTATACATTTCATTTCAATAGAGAGGAAAGGTTAGGATAGGAAAACAAACACATAAAAAGCTTTTTAAAAGGCTAAGGAAGGAGAAAAAAGAAATAGAAAGAGTGGGACTAGGGGCACCTGGCTGGCTCAGTCGGTAGAGTATGTGACTCTTGATCGCAGGGTCATGAGTTCAGGCCCCACATTGGGCTAAGGGCCTACTTCAAACAAATAAATAACAACAACAACAATAACAAAAGAGCAGGACTAATAGAAAAGGGTAAACAGCTCAAGAGAAAAATGGGCAAAAACCATGAATCGGCATTTCACAAATGATGACACAGCTACGGTCAGAAAACACAGCGAGAGGCTTACACTCTCTGGTGACCAGGGACCTGGAAATGAAGACCACAATGAGACGTTACTTTCTCCCCATTTCGTTGGTAAAAAGTCTGATGTCTGAGGCTATTAAATGTTGTCGGGGGTGTGGGTCAACAGGAACTCTCAAATTGCTGGTAGGAGAGTAAATTGGTTCAAGCACCATGGAGACAGTGGGGCATTTCTTTGTGAAGATGGACCCTGGCACACCTGTGTCCTAGGAATCCCACCCCCAGGATTCTAAGAGGAAGCCTCACAGGTGCACCTAGAGACGCATGCAGCTTGAAGATGTTCATGACAGCACTGCTTACAATTGCAGAAATGCTGGAATAATGTGGGTGAATCTAAGACATGAGGTATGGAGTAAAAAAATCAAGTCCCAGGGACTACATACAGTCTGACGCTCTTTTTATAAAGTATAAAACCAACAAAGGGAAATAATATCCACGTGTATATCCATACTAAGGGCAAGTGGATGAAACCCCCAAACTTCAGGAAGCCTCTGGAGTGCAGAAGGTGAGGAGGGAGAGGAGGAGAAGGGGGCTCTGGAATTTGGATTTTATTTGAAGGTAACAGAGGACGGGACTTGTTTTGAAGGAGAAGGCTAATGTGACTGTACTGTGTGTGTGTGTGTGTATGTGTGTGTGTGTTTAAAGCCATAAAGGTAAGTGTAGAGGCAGGGAATTGTCACACTTTTCCTTTTCTGAGCCCCTTTTCCTCTCTCATAATGGTGAGAGGAAACCCTTACTATGTGTACCAGAGGCTCACTATGTATAATAGCTCATTTAATTTTCCTAATGACCCAGTGAGGTATGTGGTTATTATCACCCTTGTTATATCCATGAGGAAACTGAAGCACAGAAAGGTTAAGTGACTTGCCCAAGGTCACACAGCTCCTCAGTGCTGGAGCTGAGATCCAAACCAGCCCGTGCTGAACAATGAGGGGATGGGAGTGACCCAACCCGGTGGCCAGTCTGGTGGTGGTGGAGGCCGTACGTTTGTGTTCATACTATGATCCCACCCTAGATATTCAGTAAGTCAACCCCAATTATTGTCCCGGCAGGGTCTGTCAGAGAGGCAGGGAGCAAGGATGGGGGAATCCCAGACAACCTGGGTTCAAATCCTGCCTCTGCCACTCACTCACCACAGACCTTGGCAACCCTGTTGGCCCTTCTGCGACTTAGCTTTCTCACCTGTAAAATGGGGATTACTCAAGTTGTTACTTCCAGGGGTGAGGGGAGGGATCAGAGAGAAAAGGCTATGAGTGGCCTGGCCTACTGCCCGGAGTGATTAGCAATGCTGTTACTAGTCACCTGTCCACAGGTGTCCTTGGCAGCTCTCTCCAGGCGATCTCTAACAGGGATGGCCCGTGGTAGGCCCTCCAGAGGGTAAGTGAATGCCTGGTCCAGCACTGGACACATCCTAGATTCTGTGGGCTGTGTCTAAGAACAATTTGATGGGAGCCTCAGCCTAGGAGCCAGGAGGTCAGGGTCTGGGGTGAGGGTGAAGGTAGGGGGCACGGCCAGGGTGGCCAACCCAGGCCCTTGGGTGGTAATTCTTTTTTTTTTTTTTTTTAATGTTTACTGTTTTACTTTTGTGCTCTTCACATCTTTTTTGATTATTTTTATTTATTTTTGTGAGAGAAAGAGAGAAGGAGAGAGGGGCAGAGAGAGGAATGAAGGAGCTGAAGTGGGCTCTGCACTGACAGCAGCGAGCCCGATGCGGGGCCTGAACTCATCAACCGTGAGATCATGACCTGAGCCAAAGTTGGGACACTTGACCCAGTCATCCAGACGCCAGGACAATTGGGGTGGTCATTCTTATGGCGACCACCAGGGGTCATGGTTGGCCGTGTCTGCCTTTCTCCCCAGTCCCGGCACCCTTAGGTGGCCTGCAGAGGGCAGCAGGGGCACCCACCTTCCTGCTAGCTCCAAGGTAGGGCCTTGGCAAAAAGTGTTTTTGAAGCCCTGACCCACTTGGCTTTACACCTCTGTTAAAGAAGAAAATTGGCAAGTCTGCCCGTCCATCTGTGGGTCTGTCGGTCTCTGAGCCACCAATCCTTTGTGCCTTTGTCCATTCACCTGCCTGTTCGTTCATCCATCTTGCTGTCTGTCCATCCATCCATTTTTTCCTTTATTTTCCATTTGTTCATGTATCCATTCATCTGGCCCTTCATCCAGCCATCCACGGGACCATCTAGCCATCCACCTATCCTTCATCCGTTCGTCTGTCTGTCCACCTGTCCATCCTAATGTCTGTGCATCTGTTTATCATCATGCTTTTATTCACGCATGTGCCCCTTCATCCATCCATCCATCCATCCACCTACCCACTGTTTATCCTACTGCACTGAGACCCTCTATTGAGCCAGACCTTGCTCACTCCTGGGGCTCCCCATGAAGAGAGGAGGTAGAGTCCCTGCTTCCAGCACCCCCCGCCAAGCTCACCATCTGGTGGGACCGAAGATAAACCGGGCAGTGATAAAAATAGCATGATGTGTGCGGACAGACTTGGGGGCTTGGCAAAAATGTCACATTTCATTATTATTAATTTTTACATCACATTAGACTCTAACAGCCCCGTCCCCTGCATGGGCGGGACATTCAGTTTGTCATTTGTGGAGAAGACCCTTGAGTTCAGTGGACATCTGGGAGGCTTACGTTGCTCCTGAAAGAGAATGGGGGAAAGACCTTTACCCTCATCGTCACTGCGGGAGCCCTTGTTTGGAGCCCGTGGAATCTCCTCTACCGCTTCTCTCCCTGCCCCTCCCCAGGCTTCCTGGCCCAGGGGACGCTTTGCTGGACGGAGGCTGACAAGCTGCGTCTCAGAGGCACCACAGACCTTCCTTCCAGCTGTCCCCAGCAGTGGGAGCCTCTGGGCTCTGGCAAGTCCTGGCTCCGTTCCCTCCTACAAGGTGCCTGGGCTGCAGGAACGCCAGCCTCCCCGTGGCCCAGAGCCGGGGCAGGAGAAGGGTGTTATCCGGCCCGCAGGGAGGCTTCCTGTGAAAGGGGACCTCTAGCCAAGACTCAGTGTTGAATAGGGTGAGACGGGGGGAGGGGAGGAGTGTTTTGGACAAAGGCTTGAGGTTGGGGGGTGAAAAGGAGAGACAGAGAGAGAGGGAGAGAAGCAAGTGGGGTTGGTGGGCAGGGTGGTGGTGAGAGAGGCAGGAGGGAAAGCAGAAGGAGGAGAAGGGGCTCCGTCATGGAGCTGGGGCAGTAGGGAGCTATTGAAGGTCTTTGACCGGGAGAGTTCCTCATTAAGTGGCGTTTCAAAAAGGTCACTTCAAAAGGGTGGAGACAGTTTGGAGGGACATCCAGGGAGGAGTAGCTGCCTCTGGTTGTCCTTGGGTGGACCTGCTGCTGGGCCTCCCCACCCCCAGGGGTGCTGACACAGGAACAGAGCGGGGGTGAGGCTCTGAGAGGTGTTGCAAGGAGGACCCCCAGGGTAGAAGGCCTGACTGGACGTCGTTTAGGGTTGGGAGGCATCAAAGCTGATAGCTGGGGGTCCTGGGTGGCATGTAACTGGGATGGGGGGGGCACAGGACCAGGGACCAGATGGCGAGTGTGGCAGTTTTACTGATCTAATTATTTTTAAACATTACAAAACACGGTGAAAGTAGAGGCATACGCACAATTTAACAAAAAATGATAAAAGCATATCCCCATGTAACCCCCCCCCCAGAAACCCCCAGTCCCCTTTCCCCATTACACACCTCCCTGCGCCAGAGAGGGAGATATCCTGACACTCAGAAGAATCACTTCCTCACAGTTATGGATGGTTTTTACCGCCTGTATCTGCATCTCTGAACAACAGAGTTTGGGTTTTACCTGTTTGGGAAGTTTCTGTAAACAAAAGCCCACATGCCTTCAACTCGCCCGCTCTGCTTGCAGGGTTCATCCGTGCGGTGGTGTGTGCGTACAGTTTGCCCACGGTCATTGCTGCAAGTCGTGCACCCAGCCTCCAGCTGGTGCTCGCCTGCCATGTCTGCGAGTTCCCGCGGTTGTTGGCCATGCGGGAGCATCCTCCTCCGTAGGTGGTGCGCGCACGCACTCGCCTTCCTCCAAGCCCTGGAATACAGGTCACATGTGTCTTCAACCCTACGATATGCCGCCAGTGTTCTGAAGTGGTTGAACAGATTTCCCACCCAGCCTGGACTTGGGTTCCCATTGCTCCCAATGGCACGCTTGGCATAGCTAATTCCTGGCCATCTGCTGGGTGTGTAGGGATAGCTCACTGGCATTAAAGTTGTGTTTCTAAGGCTGCTTTCTACTGGGTTGTTTGTCTTCGTAGTGGATGCCTCTGGTGGCAGTGTCACTCTGATTTCGGCCACTCTGTGGTGAACGAACCTCCCACTGTTCGACCTCAGGGTCTTCTCCAGCATTGTGGAAAAGACTGGAATGGCAGGATGAGAGTGGATGGAGAGGTACTCCAGTCTCCCGACCTTCATGCAAACAACTCCAGCGCTCCCCAGGGGTTGTGGAGCCCCCAAGGCCTTCAGTAGAGACCTGATGATGCCCTTATATTGGGGTGTCTGCCTGCCTCTGGCATCATCTTCTAGATACACTGTTGCACCCAAGCCCTTGTCTCAGATTTGCTTCTGGTCTTTTTCTTACTGATTAGTAGGAGATATTTATATATTCCAGACACTACTCCTTTGTCAGCAAATTTTTTACGTTTATTTATTTATTGTGAGAGAGTGAAAGTCCAAGTGGGGGAGGGCAGAGAGAGGAGGAGAGAGAGAATCCCAAGCAGGCTCTGTGCTGTCAATGCTGAGCCTGACGCAGGGCTCAAACCCAAGAACTGTGAGATCATGACTTCAGCTGAAATCAAGAGTCGGATGCTCAACTGACTGAGCCACCCAGGCACCCCTCCTTTGTCAGTTTTATTGTTGCAAACATATTCTCCCAGTCTGTGATTTGTCTTTTCACTTTTCTTCCCCAGTAGTCTCTGGATGAACTGAAATTCTTTGGTTTAATATAGTGAATTAAACTTTTACTTTCTGGTTAGTGCTTTTTGTGTTTAAGAACTCCTTCCCCTCCCTCCCCCCCAAATGAATGAATAAAAAAGAACTCCTTCCCAGCTTCAAAGTCAGGAAGACATCTTTCTATATTATTGTCCAGAAGTTTTATAGTTTGTTGCTGCCAAGTCTTTAACTCACCTGCAACTGATTTTCGTAACTGGTATATGTTAAGGTCAAATTTCGTTTTCCCCCCCCGTATGGATACCCAAGTGTCCTGGCACCATTTACTGGAAAGTCACCTCTTTCCACAATGCTCTGAAATGCCATGTCGGTCATAAACCAGGCAGCCACGTATGTGTGGGACTGTTGGTGTGTACTCCAGTCTGTTTATTTTTTATGTCTCAATTAAGTTTTAGAATTTTACCAGAAGTCTACACATTTCTGGTTAGATTTATTTCTAGGTACTTGATATATTTTGAAGTATCATATGTGCCGGTTGTATCAGTTACCTATGGACACGTAACAAATCACCCCAAAATGTAGTGGCTGCAACAAGAAACATTTATTATCTCCAGTTTTTCTGGACCAGGTACCTAGCTGGATGGCTCTGGCTTAAGGTCTTTTATGAAATTGCTATTAATTTGGTGGCTAGGACTGTGGTCTCATCTGAACACTTGATTTGTGAAGGGGACCTCTAGGGCTGTCTCACGATGCGGCAGCTGGCTTCCCCAGGACACGTGACCTGAGAGGACCCAAAATGGGATTCACAGCCTTTTAATAACCTACTATCAGAAATGACATCTCATGATTTCTGCCATATTCTATTCATTAGAAGTGAGTTAACAAATATGGCCCACAGAAGTGGAGGGGATGACATAAAGGCATGACTACCAAGAAGGGGGGGATCAGTTGGGGCCATCTTACGGAGAATAGGTCCGATTCTAGTGATTTAAAAAAATTTTGATTTTGGGGGCACCTGGCTGACTTAGTCAGTGGAGTGTGCGACTCTTGATCTCAGGGCTGTGAGTTCAAGGCCCACACTGGGTGTAGAGATTACTTAAAAATAAAACCTTAAAAGGCCAGAGGAGCCAGGATGGCAGAACAGCATGGAAGTTGTTTTTTTTTTGCATCTCGCATCCATGAAATACAGCCAGATCAACACTAAACCGTCCTGCACACCTAGAAAACTGATTTGAGGAGTAACACAACAATCTGCACAACCTGAACCACAGAACTTGGCAGGTACGCAGCGCGGAGAGGTGAACCGGGGGAGAGAGAAGCCGCGCAGGGCAGGGAGCTGTTCTTGCTTGCGAGGAGGGGATGGGGGGGAAGTACGGGAAAGGCACCCCCCCAAAAGCAGCTGGAGAGAAAGTGGAAAAGTGGAAACAGACACAGGGACTGAAGTAAAAAGGGTGAAAGGAGACAGAAGAGGGTTTAAATTCCATTAAGATTTTATAAACAGGGGGATACCTGGCGGTGCTCTGGTGGGAAGGGCGAATCCCCAGGAGCAGAGTGGGTCCGGGGTCCTTGGGCCACACAGGGAGAGGCGGTTTCCCTGCTGGGAGGACATTTGGTAGAGGTGATGTGGACCCCCCACAGACAAAGGTCCCAGCACACCCCAGAGGACACCCACATTCGCTGGTGCTGGAACAAGGACGTTAAGGGGGAAGCCTGGCGCCAGATGTGTGTTGTGACTTACCACAATCCTGAAACGCTGCTGCTACAGGATCACGTGGACTTTTTCTGGGGTGGGCTGGCACCCAGCTGCTGTCTCTGGGCATCGGCAGCTGCGCTGTCCTGCGAACGGTCCTGGGTGCGGACAGCACCCAGGCATTGCTCAGTGAGACACTCCCGCAGAGGGTCTGAGCAGGTCAAAGCCGCAGTCCCACAGAAGTGAGGGGTCGGGAAACACAGCCGCATCTGAGATAAAATTCAGGAGGGAGGTGCTGTCTGGCAACCTGAGGGCTTGGTCAACGTCAGTGTAAAAGCTGGGAGTGGACGGAAGCTGGAGACAAAGGACGGTGCGTGATTGTTGATCAGGGAGAACAGTTCCGATACTAGAGACTAAGGAGCTGGGTGACGCCATTTTCACCCCTCCCGCGCATGCGCAAACACACCTACAAGCGCCACAACAATCCATCCCAGTAAGCTAAGCAGCGCCGTCCAGTGGAGACTGAAGCCATTACACTAAGCCCCGCCCAACTGGGCCAACGTCGCTCTTCAGGAGCACAAGTCTCTCCACCTGCTTTGTTTACAGACTATAAAGTGCTTCCTAGTTTGACTTCTAGGGGAAAACGATGTAATTTAAATTGTATTTCAGTCTGTGCGCTGGTCCATCTACTCAATTTTTTTCTTTTTTCCTTTCTTTTTCTTGAATATAGAAAGAGAAAATATTTATTTTTATTTTCAGTTTTTATTAAAAATATTTTTCTTTAATTTTTTTCTACTATATTTTTACTTTTTTGTAATTTTTTTTCAAATTCTATTTTACATCCATCATTTCATGTTATTCTATTTCATTGTATTCATTTTTTCAAATTTTCAAACGTTTTCCTTTTCTTTTTCTTTCTCTTTTTTCCTTTTTTTTTTTTTTTTTGGCTAATCTATCAAGCTCCTTTCAACACCAGACCCAAACGCACCTAGGATCTAGCATCATTTATTTGATTTTGTGTGTGTGTGTTGTTTTTAATTTTTCAATTTTAATTTTTTACCTTATTAATTTCTTTTCTTCCTTCAAAATGACTAAATGAAGGAATTCACCCCAAAGAAAGAGCAGGAAGAAATGACAGCCAGGGACTTAACACAAATACAACCAAGATGTCTGAACCAGAATTTAGAATCACAATAATAAGAATACTAGCTGGGGTTGATTCTAGATTAGAATCCCTTTCTGCTGAGATAAAAGAAGTAAAAGCTAGTCAGGATGAAATAAAAAATGCTAACAGAGCTGCAATCTCAAACGGATGCCACAGCAGCAAGGATGGATAAGGCAGAGCAGAGAAGCAGTGATATAGAGGACAAACTTATGGAGAATAATGAAGCAGAATAAAGAGGGAGACTAAGGCAAAAGAGCATGATTTAAGAACGAGAGAAAGCAGTGACTCGTTAGAAAGGAACAACATCAGGGGCGCCTGGGTGGCTCAGTCGGTTGAACGTCCGGCTTTGGCTCAGATTATGATCTCGCGGTTCGTGGGTTTGAGCCCCGCGTCAGGCTCTGTGCTGATGGCTAGCTCAGAGCCTGGAGCCTGTCTTCAGAATCTGTGTCTCCCTCTCTCTGACCCTCCCCTGCTCACGGTGTCTCTCTCTCTCTCTCAAAAATAAATAAAATATTTAAAAAATTATATTAAAAAAAAAAAAGGAACAACATCAGAATCATAGGGATCCCAGAAGATGAAGAGAGGGAAAAAGGAGTAGAAGGGTTATGTGAGCAAATCATAGCAGAAAACGTTCCTAACCTGGGGAAAAACACAGACATCAAAATCCAGGAAGCACAGAGAACTCCCACAAGATTCAACAAAAACCATCAACAAGGCATATTGCCAGAGTCCAGCTCTAGCAGGTCCAGGGGTCCCTGAAGGATGGACGGTGTCGGCGAGAGAGAGTGAGAGAGCCTCAAGTCTCTTTCTGATCACCAGGCAGGCATCTCTGCTCTGTCTGCTTTTGTGTCTTTATTTATAGGTCAAGTGATAACATGACATCAGAAAATAGAAATTTTTTACAGTGACTAATTTTTTGTGATAAGATGCTTTAATCATCAAAAGTGTACAGAAACAAGT
>CM053563.1:30759563-30773624 GCA_028646485.1 Cryptoprocta ferox
CCCTATGTGTGTTGGCCTTGTACCTGGGTTCCCATTTTCTTATCCATCCTCATAACTGAAGTCAGTATAAGGGAGGATATTTGTAGAATGTGGACCTTGGGAAGGGACCATGTTCTGACCTTGTCTTCTATTTCTTATCTCCAAATTAGGCTCCTTTTCTCCAGGCCAGACTTAAATGCAACTCTTGTGTTTTGAACCCCTTCAAGTCTATGTCTTGGGTCTGCAAGGCTGATTAGAAGAGCCTTTTGGCAAACATCTATAGCGTTTTGATCTAAAATCTCTTATGCAGGGACAGGAAAATGTTTTTTCTTATGGGGTAATTGTGTGGGGAATATCGGTCTGATTTGGAATGCTGTAAGGCCTAATTAATGACAACAGGCTTATTTTCAACATGAGCAGTAGTAGCAGAAGGAGATACCAGTTTCGCCTCTCACGGCAGGAGCTGTGCAAACGTCTGCCATTTCCTTGCTGTGACTGTGTCGTCCGGCGAGGCCGATGTGGCTCCCAGCAGCATATCATAGCCAAATTCACAAAATACTCAGGCAAGGAAAGAATCATGAAAGCAGCAAAGGAAAAAATTCCTTAACCTACAAGGGAAGACAGATCAGGTTTGCAGCGGACCTATCCACAGAAACTTGGCAGGCCAGAAAGGAGTGGCAGGATATATTCAATGTGCTGAATCAGAAAAATATGCAGCCAAGAATTCTTTATCCAGCAAGGCTGTCATTCAAAATAGAAGGAGAGATTCAAAGTTCCCCAGACAAACAAAAATTAAAGTAGTTTGTGACCACTAAACCAGCCCTGCAAGAAATTTTAAGGGGGACTCTCTTAGGGGAGAAAAGACAAACAAAACAAAACAAGAAAGCAAACCAGAAGCAACAAAGACTAGAAAGGACCAGAGAACACCACCAGAAACTCCAACTCTACAAGAAACATAATGGCAATAAATTCATATCTTTCAATACTCACTCTAAACATCAATGGACTAAATGCTCCAATCAAAAGACATAGGGTAACAGAATGGATAAGAAAACAAGATTCATCTATGTGCTGTTTACAAGAGACCCACTTTAGACCTAAAGACACCTTCAGATCGAAAGGAAGGGGATGGAGACCCATCTATCATGCTAATGGTCGACAAAAGAAAGCCGGAGTAGCCATACTTATATCAGACAATCTAGATTTTAAAATAAAGACTGTAACAAGAGATGAAGAAGGGCATTATATTCTAATTAAGTGGTTTATCCACGAAGAAGACCTAACAATTATAAACATTTATGCTCCAAATATGAAGCACCCAAATATATAAATCAATTAATCACAAACATAAAGAACTCATTGATAATAATACCATAATAGTAGGGGACTTCAACATCCCACTTACAGCAATGGTCAGATCATCTAAACAGAAAATCAACAAGGAAACAATGGTTTTGAATGACACACTGGACCAGACGGACTTAACAGATATATTCAGAACATTTCATCCTAAAGCAGTGGAATATACATTCTTCCCCAGTGCACATGAAATGTTCTCCAGAATAGATCACATACTGGGACACAAATCAGCCCTCAACAAGTACAAAAAGATCGAGATCATACCATGCATATTTTCAGACCACAATGTTATGACTCTCGAAATCAACCATAAGAAAAAATTTGGAAAGGTAACAAATACTTGGAGACTAAACAACATCCTACTAAAGAATGAATGGGCTAACCAAGAAGTTAAAGAGGAAATTAAAAAGTACATGGAAGCCAATGAAAATGATAATACCACAGCCCAAAACCTCTGGGACGCAACAAAGAGGGTAATAAGTGGGAAGTATATAGCAATCAGGCCTTCCGAAAGAAGGAAGACAGGTCTCAGATACACAACCTAACCTTACACCTTAAAGAGCTGGAAAAAAAAACAAATAAAACCCAAAGCCGGCAGAAGACAGGAAATAATAAAGATTAGAGCAGAAATCAATGCTATCGAAACCAAGAAACAAACAAACAAACCAAACAAATGAGCAAACAAAAAAAACCCCAGTAGAATAGATCAATGAAACCAGAAGCTAGTTCTTTGAAAAAATTAACAAAATTGATAAACCATTAGCCAGTTTGATAAAAAAGAAAAAAAGAAAGGACCCAAATACATAAAATCAAGAATGAAAGAGGAGAGATCACAACCAACAGAGCAGAAATAAAACTAAGAGATTATGAACAATTATATGCCAATAAAATGGGCAATCTGGAAGAAATGGACACATTCCTAGAAACATAAACTACCAAATCTGAAACAGGAAGAAATAGAAAATTTGAACAGACCCATAACCGGTAAAGAAATTGAATAATCAAAAATCTCCCAAAAAAACAAGAATCCAAGGCCAGATGCCTTTCCAGGGGAATTTTACCAAACATTTAAGGAAGAGTTAACACCTATTCTCCTGAAGCTGTTCCAAAAAATATAAATGGAAGGAAAACTTCCAAACTCTTTCTATGAAGCCAGCATTACCTTGATTCCAAAACCAGACAAAGACCCCACTAAAAAGGAGAACTAAAGACGAATTTCCCTGATGAACATGGATGCAAAAATGCTCAACAAGATATTAGCCAACCAAATCCAACAATACATTAAAAAAATTATTCACCACAATCAAGTGGGATTTATACCTGGGATGTAGAGCTGGTTCAATATCCTCAGAACAATCAATGTGATTCATCACATCAATAAAAGAACCACATGATCCTCTCAATAGATGCAGAGAAAGAATTTGGCAAAATGCAGTGCCCTTTCTTGAAAAAAACCCTCAAGAAAATAGGGATAGAAGAATCATACCTCGAGATCATAAAAGCCTTATATGAAAGACCCAATGCTAATATCCTCAATGGAAAGAAACTGAGAGCTTTCCCCCTAAGGTCAGGACAAGACAGGGATGTCTACTCTCGCCATTGTTATTCAACATAGTATTGGAAGTCTTAGCCTCAGCAATCAGAGAGCACAAAGAAATAAAAGGCAGCCAAATGGGCCAGGAGGAGGTCAAACTTTCACTCTTTGCAGATGACATGATACTCCATATGGAAAACCCAAAAGATTCCACCGAAAAACTGCTAGAACTGATCCATGAATTCAGCAAAGTGGCAGGATATAAAATCAATGCACAGAAATCGGCTGCATTCCTATACACCAACAATGAAGTAAGAGAAAGAGAAATCAAGGAATCGATCCCATTTACAATTGCACCAAAACCCATAAAATACCTAGGAATAAATCTAACCCAAGAGGTGAAAAATCTATACACTGAAAACTATTGGAAGCTTATGAAAGAAATTGAAGAAGACACACAAAAAAAGGAAAACTATTCTATGCTCCTGGATAGGAAGAACAAATATTGTTAAAATGTCAATACTACCCAAAACAATTTACATATCCAATGTAATACCTATCAAAATAACACCACCATTCTTCACAGAGCTAGAACAAACAATCCTAAAATTTGTATGGAACCAGAAAAGACCCTGAAGAGCCAAAACAATCTTGAAAAAGAAAACCAAAGCAGAAGGCATCACAATTTCAGACTTCGAGCTGTATGACAAAGCTGTAATCATCAAGACAGTATGGTACTAGCACAAGAACAGTCACTCAGATCAATGGAACAGAATAGAGAACCCAGAAATGGACCCACAAATGTATGGCCAACTAATCTTTGACAAAGCAGGAAAGAATATCCAATGGAATAAAGACAGTCTCTACAGCAAGCGGTGCTGGGAAAACTGGACAGCGACATGCAGAAAAATGAACCTGGACCACTTTCTTACACCATACACAAAAACAAACTCAAAATGGATGAACGACCTAAATGTAAGACAGGAAGCCATCAAAATCCTTGAGGAGAAAGCAAGCAAAAAACTCTTTGACCTTGGCTGCAGCAACTTCTTACTCAGCACATCTCCAGAGGCAAGGGAAACAAAAGCAAAAATGAACTACTGGGACCTCATCAAAAGAAAAACCTTCTGCACAGCGAAGGAAACAGTCAGCAAAACTAAAAGGCAACTGATGGAATGGGAGAAGATATTTGCAAATGACATATCAGATAAAGAGTTAGTATCTAAACTCTATAAAGAACTTATCAAACTCAACACCCAAAAAAACAAATAATCCACTGAAGAAATGGGCTAAAGACATGAATAGACACTTCTCCAAAAAAGACATCCAGATGGCCAACTGACACAGGAAAAAATGCTCAACATCACTCATCACCAGGGAAATGCAAATAAAACCACAATGGAATACAACCTCACATTTGTCATAATGGCTAACATTAACAACTCAGGCAACAACAGATGTTGGTGAGGATGCAGAGAAAGAGGATCTCTTTTGCACTGCTGGTGGGAATGCAAACTGGTGTGGCCACTCTGGAAAACAGTGTGGAGGTTCCTCAAAAAATTAAAAATAGAACTACCCTACGACCCAGCAATTGCACTACTAGGTATTTATTCAAGGGATGAGATATGCTGTTTAAAATGGGCACATGCACCCCAATGTTTATAGCAGCACTATCCACAATAGCCAAAGTATGGAAAGAGACCAGATGTCCATTGATGGACGGATGGACAAAGAAGATGTGGTGCATATATACAATGGAGTATTACTCGGCAATCAAAAAGAATGAAATCTTGCCATTTGCAACTGTGTGGTTGGAACTAGAGGCTATTATGCTAAGCAAAATTAATCAGTCAGAGAAAGACAAATATCCTGTGACTTCACTCATATGAGGACTTTAAGATACAAAACAGATGAACATAAGGAAGGGAAGCAAAAATAATATAAAAACAGGGAGGGGGACAAAACATAAGAGACTCTTAAATATGGAGAACAAATAGAGGGTTACTGGAGGGGCTGTGGGAGGGGGGATGGGCTAAATAGGTGAGAGGCACTAAGAAATCTACTCCTGAAATCACTGTTGCACTATATACTAACTTGGATGTAAATTTAAAAAATAAATTAAATTAAAAAAATAAAATCTTAAAAATAAAATAAAAATTTTAATTTTCTAATTGTGGCTGTTATATAGAATTGCATAATGATGTTTTCATACTATTTTTTGTATCTGGCAACCTTATCAAACATTCTAATTAATTATGATTAATTCTAATAGCTATTATTCTAAATCTATTACAATTATTAGAATTGATTATTAATCAATTATTTGTTTTTTTAATTTTTATTATTTTTTAACATAATTTATTGTCAAATTGGCTAACATACAGCGTGTAAAATGTGCTCTTGGTTTTTTGGGGTGGATTCCTGTGGTCCTGTTGCTCATATACTACACCCAGCGCTCATCCCAACAACAGCCCTCCTCAATGCCCATCACCCAATTCCCCCCTCCCCCACTCCCTCCATGAACCCTCAGTTTGTTCTCTGTATTTAAGAGTCTCTTATGGTTTGCCTCCTTCTCTGTTTGAAACTATTTTTTCCCCTTCCCTTTCCCCATGGTCTTCTGTTAAGTTTCTCATATTCCACATACGAGTGAAAACATATGATATCTGTCTTTCTCTGACTGCCTTATTTCACTCAGCATAATACCCTCCAGTTCCATCCATGTTGTTGCAAATGGTAGAATTTCATTCTTTCTCACTGCCAAGTAGTATTCCATTGTATATATAAACCACATTATTAATTCTAATAACTTATCGTCGATTTTTAAAAATCATTCTATAAATGAAGTCTGTTTTTCTCTTTTGCATGCTTGTATGTTTTATACCTTTTCCTTTCCTTACTGCAAGGGTTAGTTCTGATATAACAATATTGGGGAGCTGTAGTGATAGTGGGCTTCATTATCTTGCTACTAATCTCAAAGGGAAAGTTTTTTTTCTTTACAGGTTCACCTTAAAGTCTAACATTGGCTACAGCATTTTTTTTTCTTTTAAATATACCCTTTACCAGATTTAGGGAGTTCACTTCTATTTCTGGTTTGCTAAGGCTTTTTTTCTTCTCTCTTTTTAAATCATTAATGAATATTGAATTTTGATATTTGAAAGCTATTTCAGCTGACTATAGATTCTAGATTCGCAGTTTGAGGGCCTGAGGGGACACATTCATGAAATGGCCATTTTGTGTTGAGTTGCATAAAAGAAAACACTCTCTTTATAATGCTGGTCTCTGCACCGGTCCAGCCTACAACCCGCCAACTCTTCTGTGGGCCGTCGCTGGGATGCTGTGTCCTCTGAACAGGTGAGGGCAGAAGCGAGCTACATACAGCAGGGAGACAGGAAGGTGGAGCCTGACTCCCTCGCTAGCTCTCAGTGACCTCGCCTGTGTCCACCTGTCCCCCCCACAGCTGCCCTAGGACCTCCTGCCTCCTCCTCTTCCATGGAGAGTTTATGAAATGGGTGCAGTGTGGCGGGCTGGTTAAGAGCACGGGCTCTAGGAAAACCTAGCCCCCACGTAGGAGCTACGTGACCCCAGGTAAATTACCTAGGCTTTCCATGCCCTAGTTTTAAGATCTGCAATATGGGGATGATCATAATGGTAACTAGCTCATGAAGTTAATAGGAGAATAAACAATAATCGCAATGCTCTTAAGAGTGTACCTGATACGTAATAAGCAGTATAAAATGTGTTTTAAAAAATGAGATGATAAAAACTGTCTCATGTACCTCTGCAGGTTAACTGAAATCATGGACACGGCATATATTTTTTAAATGTTTATGTATTTGTTTTGAGAGAGAGAAAGAGAGAGCGAGTGAGCAAGCATGAGTGGGGGAGGGGCAGAGAAAGAGGGGGAGACAGACAATCCCAAGCAGGTTCCACACTGTTACCACAGAGCCTGACATGGGGATAGAACCCACAAACCATGTGATCATGACTTAAGCTGAAACCGAGTCAGACGCTTAGCTGATGAACAGCCCAGGCGTCCCATGCACACGATATTACAGCTGTTCTTGCTCTGTTAATCTTAGTGCAACGCCTTCAGTTTATAGATGAGAAACTGAAGCCCAGAGAGGGCAGAACTTTAGCCAGGGCCACCCAGCGGGCCACCGGCCCCCTGACCTGGAAAGCAGCAAGCACTCCAGTTCTGGCCCAGCTCTGCCACCAGTGACTGGTTGTGTGACTGCGGCCTGGTCTGTTCTCTCTGGGCCTCGGTTTTCCCGTTGGTGAACCAAGAGGAAGGGCCGGTCGTTCCTCCCCCTGCTCCCGGCTCCATCTGACCAGTGGGGACATGATGACCAAGCCCCGAGGTTTGTGCTCGGAGGTTTGGGGCTAGCAATTGCTGAGGTCACTCCAGGACCCAAGGGCGCTGGGGATGTGCAGTGGAATCGTGAGTGCGAGCTGCCTTCCGGGAACTCACAGCTTTGAGAACCTGCAACCTCAAACCAAGAGCTACCACACCGGGAGCATTTAAGAAGGTGTTATCCACCAAATGGCTTGGGTAAGCAGCTTCTCACGGGGAGGGGCAGGTGACAGCGCCACCGCTCCAGGTGAGAATTTGCTGCAGCTCTTCAGTTGGGTGGTCTCAGGCAGGCTGGCCTTCTCTGGGCCTCTGAGACTTCCATCTTGCCTTCCCTGAGCTGAGGCGGGACTCTCTGGCCTTGCACTCTGTGCCTCAAACCAGTCCCTGCCCTTCTCTGGGCCTCCGTCCCCCATGAAAAAAATGCGATGGGGGCCAGTGTAGATAAGGCTCCAGCTGACCTGCCCACCAGGGATGTGTGACCGTCCCTTCTGGCATGAGGCCCTAGCTCCCCCGGTCCCCAGTGCAGGGGAAAGGCAGTGCTGAGTGTGAGCACAGGGACCCCGGCCTGACCCCCCCTAATGCCTGAGCTGTCCAAGTGTCAGCGCTCTTCGCCTGTGCATGGAGAGCAGCACCCACATGGCAGGGCTCGTGGGGTTCCCAGGGCCTGGCCTGTCTGGGCTCCATATCGCAGAAGTAATTGCCACCCCACCAGCGCCCCTCCCTGCCTCTGCCAGGCTTTGGGGGGTGGCTGGAGTCGCCCCCAGGCCTTCGCAGGCCCCAGGCCTCCACTCTGGAGGGAGTCAGAACTCGGAAGGGGCCTTGGCCCTGGTTCCAGAGCAGGTGCGGGAGTCTCCCTCCTGTAGCCTGTCTTCCATATCCTGCTGGGCCTCCAGGCCAGGCCCCAAATGAGTTATCATTTAGTTAAGGGCCACCAGTCTGCAGGCAGTTAATTGCTCCCATTAGCAAAACAGGAAGACCTTAATGAGCAATTAATTGATAAAGCCGATGACTTCCAGAGCAACTTCTTTCAACAGGGACTGATTTTATTAACCACTTAGTCACTTGGACAAAGGCTGATATCTGTGGATTTGCATCCTCCAAGATGCTGGAAGGAAATAAAAAGGTAACCGGCTGTCATTTATCCAGAGTCAGTGCTGTGCCAAGTGGTGTGGTTTGCAAATCCCATTGCTTCCAGTCTTATAGTGAAGTACTATTTCTATTTATTTATTTATTTATTTGAGAGGCAGAGAGAGAGAATATCATGCAGATTCCGCACTGTCAGCACGAAGCTGGGCTCAAGCTCACCGGAAGGGGGTTTGAGCTCACGGGAAGCGGGGCTTGAACTCCCAAACCGTGAGATCATGACTTGAGCTGAAGTCAGATGCTGAACCCACTGAGCCACCTGGGTGCCCCTGAAGTACTATTATTATGCTCGTTTTATAGGTGAGGCCACTGAGGCTCAGAAAGGCTATTCTCTTGCCCAAGGTCACATAACTAAGTACAAACAGATCCTAGTGGGTCCGCCTCCAAAGGTATTTTCTCCTTGAGTGGCCTCTCAAAGACCAATTTCCTTTTATGGATGAAGGTTCCAGAACCTATAAACTAAGGGGCTATTGACCGACTCCCTCATGGCCTTGCAGGGAAGACTTGTTTGGACTCAGGTCTGTTTTCATAGCAACTCCATTGCTTTAGCGATGAAGGAAGCCCTCAGGACCTCAGACGTGCTGAGGCTGGCTTGTCCCCTCCAGCCCGTCTTCAAGTCCTGGATTTTTCTCTGCTTCTCACTACCTACCTCTTCCTTGTCTGTGGTTCTCCCCACAAGGCAATGATGATGTGGTTTGAGATGGCATAGGGAGATTAAATTTTAACTTTAGTTTCATTTTAACTTTCATTTTAACAATGAAAGTTAGTTTCATTAACTTTATTTCATTTTTTAAAAAGATTTTATTTTTATATCTCTTTACTCACCGTGGGGCTTGAACTTAAAACCCTGAGATCAAGAGTGGCATGCTCTACCGACTGAGCCAGCCTGGCATCCCTAGTTTCATGCATATCCTTTAATTATAGCATGTGACTCTGGTCATTTAACACAGGGATATTGCACTTTCTTTTAAAATCTATCATTTTGAATTACATGTTCAAACACTCAATAGGTCTAAATGAAAACATTAGGTAAATATTTGGCAGATTTGATTGCTAGATTTGGAAAAAAACAGTGAGAATGAACTTGCCTGCCTCCTGCCTGGTCTGTGTTATCCCTTCTCTTCTTAACCAGACAAGCCCAGGGAGGGGTTTTCCAGCTTCAAGAGAGAAGTCCTTTCCCAGAGGGGAAGCTGGCCTTCCTCCTGGGGCGACAAGCTCATGCTGCAGTGGGTTATTTATTTCTCTGAAAATGTTATCAAGATACTACACCCATATAGTTTAAAAAAGAATCATGGTTGCCTGGGGGCAGGGATGGAGGGGAGGTTGACTGCAAAGGGGGCACAAAGGAACTTTCTGGAAAGATGAAGATGATCTATATTTTGACTGGGGTGTTTGTTACACGAGTGTACACATGTGTTAGTTATCACCCTGTATACTTAAAATGTGGACATTTTATCACAGGTAAATAAAGCTGATCTGAAAACAAACTTAAAACCAAAGCCACAAATATTCATTTATGTTGGGAACCACTCATATTTGTGGCTACGTCTGAGTTCTGAGGGCTGTACTTTGCTACACTAGAGTGTATGCTGGTTGCCATTGAGCTATCATTTCAGCTGCTTCCAAAGCCACCATTTACAGAGTTCTGTCGTGTGCCAGTCACAGCAAGCGTGCTTAAATGTCAGAGAATTACATTTGGCAAGAGGATATCACAAGTCAGACACGAAGTGATGGAGTAGTTAATAAATAGTGTTGGGACAACTGACCCTCCATTTAGAAGGAAATGAAATTAGGTCCCTACCTCACACCACGCACACACACAAATAGTCCACGTGGATTATAGATGCACGGATTAAATGTTAAATGAAAACGATGAGAGTATTACAAGAAAATAGAGGAGAGATTTTTAAAAATAAAACCCAACCAGAAAAAGTCAAGGCATGAAAGCCAAAGATGCTAAAGGAACATTACATTTGACTATATAATAATGGAAAACTTTGTATGAACAAACACACCAGGAATTGGACTAAAAGCCATTCAGAAAATATTGCCTTATGCATATTATTATTATTATTATTATTATTGAGAGAGAGTGCAAGTGAGCAAGGGACAGAGAGAGAATCCCAGGAGGGGCAGAGAGAGAGAGAGAGAGAGAGAGAGAGAGAGAGAGAGAAAAGCAGGACTCTGAAATGGGGCTCAAGCTCACCCAAAGCGGGACTTGAATTTACAAATTGTGAGATTATGACCTGAGCTGAAGTCAGATGCTTAATAACTGAGCCACCGAGGCGCCCTTGCCTCATATGTATTAAAGAATGAGGATTTTAATATGCAAAGAGGTCCCATAAATCAGTAAGAAAGTGACAAAGGCCCTATTTAAAAAGGGTAAAGGTTATGAACATTTGCTTCACACAAGAAGAAATACAAATGGTTAATGAAGTTATGAAATTATATAATTACAATTCACAATTACAGATAGGGACGTTAAGACAATAACGTCACCCTTTTCGGAGATTAGCGAAAGTTAAAAAGATTGAGGGGCACCTGGGTGGCTCTGTCAGTCAAGCTCCTGACCCCTGGTTTTGGCTCAGGTCATGATCTCACAGTTTGTGGGTTCAAGCCCTGCGTCGGGCTCTGTGCTGACATCGTGGAGCCTGCTTGGGATTCTCTCTCTCTCTCTCTCTCTCTCTCTGCCCCTCCCCCCTCACGATGTCTCTTTCAAAATAAATAAACTTAAAAAACAAACAAACAACAAACAAGCAAACAAACATTGATAGGGTATGGGAAAACAGGCATTATCCTCCAGCATCAGTGGAAAGCTAAACTGGTACTATTTTTTAAGATCTACTTTATTATTAAAAATTTTTTTTAATGTTTATTTATTTTTAAGGGGGGGAAGGGGAGAGAGAGAGGGAGACACAGAATCCGAAGCAGGATCCAGGCTCTGAGCTGTCAGCCCAGAGCCCAACGCGGGGCTCAAACCCACGAATCCCAAGATCATGACCTGAGCTGAAGTCAGATGCTTACTTAACCTACGGAGCCCCCCAGGGGCCCCTTAAGATACGGCTGTAAAGTGTACCTACTGCAATTTAGCAGTGCCTGGAAAAGCTTGAGCTGCATAAACTCTATGCAGTTCAACCTGGCAATCTCTCTCTTAGAAATCTGTCCATCAGAAATAGCCACCCCTGTGCCCCAAAATACGTGTTAATTACTGAAAAATAGATTTTACTACAAATTGGAAACTGCCTAAATTTCCTTGCAAAGGGGGTTACGGAAAAATAAATTTTTATTCTGTGCAGTGGGATTCTTGCAGCAATTAGAAAGAATGAAACAGAACTCTATCTACTGATCTGAAACAACATCCATTTTATCTGGGCAAGAGAAAAGAAAGCAAGTTGCGGAACTATATATAGTGTAGTAATAGTGACTTTGTAAAACAATTGCATATATGAGTGACAGGTATATAAGATAATAATAGCTCAAAAAACTGACTGCTTATTGTCCATGTCAGCAGCATGGGATTATTATGACCACTCCACAGATGAGGAAACTGAGGCACAGAGTGGTTAAGTTACTCGTCCAAGGTGGCACAGCTGGCCAGTTGCAGAGCAGGGATTTGAACCCCCGCAGCCCGTCTCCACAATGGGAGCACTTGATTTTATTTTGGCCTCGAAGGCCAAAAATACTTGTGTTAACAACAACGACCTCTCAAAACAGCACTGGAGAGGCTGAGTCACATTTTAATAAATACTTATAATAAATACTAAAAAACATGAACTGGTAAAAAAAAAAAAAAAAAAAAGAAAAAAGAAAACCCTTATCAAAAGGCCCAGTTTCCTGCAGACACCCTCCTCAGACACTTTTAGTTCATGTGGTCGTTACTTCCAGAGCAATAAATAACACGCGTATACAGCTATTTCTTGATTTATTAACCTTGGGCATTATCTATTGACTTCTGCGAGCCCTGGAAAAAGTAGAATCAGCTTATCTTTTTTTCTTTCTTTTCCTGTTATGCTGCTGTTTGCATTGGACCCTGGGGTGGGTGGCTCATCCCGCTGCGGCTAAGTCGAGGTCTACCGAAGCTCAGAGTCAAAAAAGGACTTACTTGTCCAAGGTCACTTCAAGTTGGCGATGGAGGGGTACCAGCCCCCTGGCCTGTGGATGCTTCTGGGACGCCCTGTGGCCAGCCCACCCCATGGGGGTCAGCGGTGCACTCTGGCTTTCTCACTCTGCCAGAGGCCTGGCCTGGCCGGGGTGGGGTGGCCCTGGCTGGGTGCCCGTGGGAGGCTGCCCCTCAGTGTCCTGCCGCTCAGAGGCGGCCGAGGGCGTGTTTGGCGAGCAGCAGGTGCAGCCTCCTGGTGTTTGACTAGCCAAGGTTTCATTCTCCACCTCAAGGGGCCCAGACTTCGACCCTCTGGGGCCTCTGCCTTCCAGATCACTGCCCCTGTGTACCTGACACCTCCAGAGGGGTTAAGCCAGTGACTGAGGCTGGTGGAGGGCTGGGCATCTAATACCCAAGACCCTTGGAAGGAAAGCACCTGGGCTCTGGAGTCACCTGGTTGGAGAGGCTTGATAAAAACATTACCAGTTCTGGGCACCACCCCAAACCAATGCAATCAGGAACTGAGGTGGGAGGTCTTGGGTCTAGAATGGAGAGGAGCCCAGAGAAGGCTGAGATTTGCTGGAGGTCATGGCCAACCATGGGATGGGTACATAGAGGTCCAGGCCTAAAGACCTCTTCAGCCTGGAGAGAAGCAGGCTGAGTGGGGGCAGTGAGGAAATTTAGGGCCGATAGCTTTGTGGCTGTGGGGACAGAGGGGGAGGTGGCCACTCAGCTGGAGGGACGGCAGATGAAAGAGGCAGGAGAGCAGTGGCAGGGTCTGTGTGCTGCTGTGGGGATTGCCTTCCCAGCAGGGCCTGGCAGGACAAAGACGGGGGGGAGGGGGACAGGCACAGCCATGAAGGGCCATGTGGACCAGCTGAGCCAGGTCACAGGCCACTTTATCCTCAGCAAGAGCTGTGTGTGGGTGTGGGTGCTGGGTGCTGCGTGCTGGGTGGTGGGGGCAGCGCCCCTTGCAGGGATACAGGTACAGGAGGGTTTCCACATGGCGGAGGGAAGAGTCGGGGGCAGGGCTCTGAGGCAGGGCATGGAGGAGGCAGTGGGGATGTCGGGGTGCAGGTGGGGAGATGGGAGAATGTGGCAGCACAGCCCCAAAGCCCACTGCCACCCTTCCCCCTGAACCAAAGCCAGAGTCCCGTCCCTGGGGAGGCCCTGTGGACTCTGCCTCTGATTTCACGGCAGATGGGGGCATCACGCGAGCACTCACAGCTGTCAGGGACCCGGGCGCCCAGGGACCAGGCAGATGGCAAGTGGGAAGTAGGGCAGGGCTGGCACAAAGGGGTCCCTCAAATGGCGGGGGGGCGGGCGGGGCTGGCTGGGACTCCACCTCTCAGGCTTACCCTCCACCTGTTGGTATGCCTCCCCAGGAGTTCCTCGAGGCCCTTGGGGAGCCCCCCAGATTCTGGGGTCAGGCCCGGGCTGCTGGGGAGCAGGACTGAGGGTGTGGGAGGAGCTTGGGACACATAGTGTCTGAGCCCTGCCGGGTGCCAGCCTGCCCTGGCACAGGTGGGCTGAGGCACCTGCCTGGGCCCCTTGACCTCCCGACTCTCCCTGGTCCCCTGGGGGTTTGGCTGGAGC
>CM053563.1:30773724-30794706 GCA_028646485.1 Cryptoprocta ferox
AGGCCAGTTTACCTGGGAGGATCCTGGCTTTGTTCCTGTCTGGTTGTGTGAACTTGGGCATCTGCCCCAGTTTCCGCATCTGGAAAAAGTGGGTAACATAGTGTCTCTGTTGGGGAGCAGTTGCGAACATTAAGGAGTTAATGCAGAAAAGCGTCTGGAGCAGCGCCTGGCCCGGATAAAAGTCAGCCTCTGTCCTAGCGTCTCCACAGTGCGCAGGCGGGTACACTGGGTTCCGTGGCCACACTTAGCAGCAAGGGAAACTAGAGGATGACATTCTGAGGGGCTGTGGGCCCCGCTAACCCTGAGGCTCTAGCCCTCTAGAAGGCACAAGTGGCTCTTGGCAAATACCCAAACCATCTGACTTGAAATCTAGAAGTTGTTAGCTGGAGGCCCACCGATGGTGTCTGCCCCTTACATGGGTCTTGATTGATTCTCAAAGGGCTTTAAATCCATTTGGATGAATTCCCGACTTTTAACCATTTAGATATCACCAAATAAATCAGATTTCTGGCTTCTCTTGAAAAACTGAAGGATCAGGCTACACTGTGCCCAGAGTTCAAGTGATGGTGGATTGCAGCTGAGCGTCATATGAGAATATGGGCCCATATTCTTCCCGCCCCACTTCCGACCTGCTCTCACTGGCTTGGCTTGCCTGGCCCCTGTGGGCACTGCATTTGTAACTCTTAGCCCAGTGAAGCCATCAGCTTCTGCGGACGAGAAAGCGGAAGCCGGCCACACAGATCAAAGTCACCCAGTGAGCCAGAGTTGGGACCCTAGCTTCCAGCCTGCAAACTCAGCTTCAGGGTGCTTTTTGCCACGCCGGTCTGCTGAGGTTTAGCCAAGCGCCCCTGTGCTCAGCGGGGAGGATGGCTCAGTGCTTAAACAAGTAAGTGCTAGAGCATGACGGGTCTGGGTTCAAATCTTGGCTCTGCCACTCTCCAGGGCAAGTGACCTCTGCTCTCTGAGCCCTTTATTTTGTTTTGTTTTAACTATGCAATGGGGTAATAACAGGGTCATTGGCATCTGACAGCGATGTCAGTTTGTACCGTAGGCGCCTCCCTCACCCCACCGTGCACAGGACATACTTATCATTGGGACGGAGCTCAGAAGCAAGTAGAAAAGCCATTTGAGAGGGCATGGCTGCCCCTTGTGTGAAAGGACAGACTCCCCCCACTTCCTCTCCTCCGGGGCCAGGACAGCCCCAAGTTGGAAGGGAGTTCCACAGTACTAGCTGTGGAAGCGTCCGTGCTGGGCTGCCCTGTAAACACAGACACCCTCTCTGAGTCAGGAGCTCTGCCTACATCCCTCCTGTTTCCTCGAGTGGAGCTGTCTTCTCAGGCTTCGTTCTGACACGGGCTGGATAACTTCCAAGACGCCCCAGTCAGATTGCCTGTCAGATGTTCTAAAGATAACATCTCCAGGAGCTGCATGCTCTGGGGCCAGCCGCAGCGTCCGGGGAGCCGTCCCACTACACCCTCCACCACAGTCCAACATTTGATTTCAAGGTCTATTTATATACACACGTACACAGATACCAAGGTTTTCGTTCTGTTTTTGTTGTAAAACTACATCAGAACAGCCAGCATGGAAATAATTCGAGAATGGAAAGAAACCCCCCACAATCCTAGCCGCTGGCCTTGCTTCCCGGGAGCATCGTCCAAGCGTTTGCTGCGTGTGTATCAGGCACCGCGCTGTCTGTGGCTGCTCTCACTGGACCTGCACGACCGGCCAGGGAAGTAGGGACAGGCAGCAGATGGGGAAACTGAGGCACAGAGCTGTGAGGTCGTCTCCTCAGGGTTACACAGGCAGCATGTGCTGAAGCTAAGATCCGAGCCTGCTCCGGTCTCCCGCACTCACCCCACTCCGCGGAGTCACGTCTCCCTTCCCCACACCCCTGTCACCTTTGGGTTGGACGCAAAGTCGACACCACCGTTCGCTCTATACAGGAGCATTTCTGAGCACCCCCTGGTCCCAGCCCTGCCTCGGAGCAGAGGATTCAATGCCTGAGACGGGGAGAGACATCACCTTCATTTTCTGCTGATTTTCACTGAACTGGGCACTAAAAGCTATTTTGGTCACGGCCATATGACCATGAGGTGAGTGGCCAACTGTCTCGGTTTGCCCCGGTGTCCTGGGATGCAGAGCTTTTAGTGCTAAAGCAGGGACAGTCCATTTGCTGCCCTGGGCAAATGGAGACAGTCGGTCACCCTAGGGGCACAGAGCACAGTGCGCTTTCCGAGCCACTGCCCAGTGACAGACACTTGCACTCACTGCCTGGTGCCAGACACTTGCACTCTTTCCATTCTCAGCTGGCCAGGCCGGGCAGCCCTGTGACCACAGCTTGTCACTGAGCTCCCTCGGGACCCCCTCCCCAGGTGGGAGGAGATGGGCTTTGGGAATGGAAATGTACCTGAGTCAACCCCACTTTCCTGACCGATCCTCATCTGAGCCTGCAGGGGGGTCAGCCGGGAAATTGGGGCCTGTGGTGTGTTGGCGCCTGCTCATATGGGTTCACGAGAGTTGACTATTAAACACAGTCACTATTACGAATTAAATCACACAGGGGGCGCCTGGATGGCTCAGGTCATGATCTCACATGTTCATGAGTTCGACCCCCTCATCGGGCTCTGTGCTGACAGCTCAGACCCTGGAGCCTGCTTTGGATTCTGACTCCCTCTGTCTCTGTCACGTTCCCTTCTCACTCTCTGTCTCTGTCTCTCAAAAAACAAATGTCAAAAAATTTTAAAAAATAAATAAACATTAAAAAAATTTTTTTAAAAAGAATTAAATCACACGATACTGTTGTAAGAGCTTTGTGTAGCAACAGAAGGGGACCACACTTCTCGTGGTCAACACTGAGTGATGTACAGATTTGTCGGATCAATATGTTGTATACCTGAAACTAATAGAACATGGCCTGTCAATTATATTTCAATTTAAAAAGATACGACAGAAGAATAAGATAATGATGGGCAGTGAGGAGGTCACTTGTTGGGATGAGCACTGGTGTTGTAGGTAAGTGATGAATCATAGGAATCTACCCCCGAAACTGGAGCACATTGTATACACTGTATGTTAACCAACTTGACAATAAAATATATTAAAAATAAATTAATTTAAAAAAGCAAAGTATATTAAAATATATGTATATATTTATTTTATTAAAAATATATATTAATTAAATTTCATTAACTTTTTATTAAAAATATATTTTAGGGGGACCCGGGTGGCTCAGTTGGGTAAGTCACAATCTCATGGTTTGTGAGTTCGAGCCCCGCATCGGGCTCTGGGCTGACAGCGTGGAGCCTGCTGGGATTCTCTGTCTCCCTCTCTCTCTGCTCCTCCCCTGCTCTCTCTCTCTCTCTCAAAAATAAATAAACATTAAGAAAATTAAAAAATAAGTATTTTAATATATTAAACATATATGTGTGTTACTTCCTAATTATTATGCCACATTTTGCTACATCCGTTATTAAGGGTTGAGTTGTGTCCCTCCCCGCAATTCCTATGTTAGAGTCCTACCCCTCAGTGTGTCAGGATGTAACCTTAGCTGGAGATGGGGTCTTTACAGTGGTAATCGGGTTATTATGAGGTGATTAGGGTGGGCCCTAGTTCCATATGATGGGTGTCTTATAAAAGGGGGAAATGTGGATAAAGACACATAGAGAAAATGGTACCTGAAGATGAAGGCAGAGGTCAGGCGGCTGCTTCTACAAAGCCAAAAATGCCAAAGGTGGTCCACAAACCACTAGAAGCGAGGGGAGGGCATGCAACAGACTCCCCCACAGCCTGCAGGAGGAGCCAATCCAACGGAGACCTTGATCTTGCACTTCCAGCCTCCAGAACTCTGAGCCAGTACATCTCTTGTTTAAGCCGCCCAGTCTGCGTCCCTGAGTCATGGTGGCCCCAGCGCACGGGTCATCGGCGTTCCTGGGGTTGCTGGCGCCTACAGGACTGATATGGTAGAAATACCGTAGAGTGCTGAGCTGTGGCACATCTTGCCCCGAGTCCACACTCAATGCTTGTATCCTGACACTGGCCACGTGGGAGTATTTACACCACAGAAACCTGCAAATGTACAGATCAGGCCCTGAGTTAGTCTTCCATTGGTTGTCTCGATAGACTTCGGGCAGGGGCAGAGAAAATGTTAATCAGGCACATTCGTCCCAGTGTGTCATGTCTGTGGTCACTACAACATGAATAGCACCAAAGACTGAAAACGGTTCTCCCCTTCAGCAGTGTGTCAAAAGCCATTATCTGAATCCCCAAGGATTCCAGTATTTGAAGACTGTTGTCCAATTCTGCAAAAAATTCGCGCACGTCCTTGATGAACAAGCGAGGCTCCGACATGTCTTGGTCATTTCGCTTTTGTCTTGGCAGTGCAAAGGCACATATCAGTGTTCATATCCCAACAATACTCAGAGAGCCAGTTAACATTTTAGCAGCTCCCCACCGGTGAGGGCTGGAAGACCAGCTTCGAACCCAAGGATGCTGAGGGCTAATGGGGAGAGGGACAGACAGACTACTTGATGGATGGACGGATGCTTGCCTTCCAGCTCTGTGGTTGGACCAGAGCCAGTGTCTACTGCATGGAGGCGGTGGGAGGCCACTGCCCTAGGGTACTTCTGGGGGGTTCCTGCTTAGTGCCTGGTACCTCTCTCTCTCAGCATCCTGTGGTGTTGATGTTAGCAGCTGACCTCTTGACCAGGGCTGGCCTGGGAGGCAGGCTGACCCGGGTGCACCGGGTCCCAGCTTGACCCAGCCTTGACCAAGAGCCTTGACCTAATCAGGGCCGAGTCTAGTCCTTCAGCTACTCTCCTTGAAATATGGATTGGATTTACCCCTGTTTAAATCCACCCACGGCATCCCACTTCTTGGGGACGAAGCTTGCACCTCCATCCCTGTCTTCACGGTCCTGCTCTTTGGCCTCATCTCTCTTGCCCCCCAGCTGCAGCTGCACTTAGCAACTGCCTGTTTCCCTAACACTCTGAGCTCATTCCCCTCTCCATGCCTTTGCATATGCTGTTCCTTATGCCCCAGGCCCACTCTGTGCCCCAGGCCCCAACCTTTCCAAAGCTGGCTTCTCTGTATCCCTCAGAACCTTGTTACAAATGTCAGTCCCTCCAAGAAGCCTTCCATGATTACCTGGCTAAAGCAGGTTCCTCATTGCATCCAGATTTGCCCTTTTGGTTTTTGGTTTGGTTTCTTTGTTGTTTTTACATTACATGTCATCATGTGTCTTCAGACTTCTCGAATTACTTGTTTAATTAATGACTTCATTGATTTTTTTTTTTATCCCTCATTCCATCAACCTATAAAATAAGCTCCATGAAGGCAGGGGTGGTATCTATCTCCTGTCCACAAAAACCAGCGTGAGGCCTGGCACTTATTGAGCACGTGGAAAATGTTTGCTGAGTGAATGAATCAAATACATTTACTGAGGGGCTGGATGGCAGAAATATGTCACGCTCCTACAGAGATGTGGGTTCAAACCCTGGCTCTGGCACTTACTAGCAATGTGCTCTAGGATGGGTTACTAAAGCCCTTTGGGCCTCAGTCTCTGTTCTGTAACAACAGTACCTCCTTCATAAGATTGTGATGGGGATTCAACGAGTGAATCCATTCAGTTTTTAGGAGAGAGCCTGGCACGCGTGGCTCAAGAGAGTTGTGTGTTAGTGTTCTTGCAGGTAAAGTGCAAGACTTTGGAGGTTCAGAGACTCAGAGGCTGGCTTCCTGTAGGAAAGGATGGGATAACTCCAAGACAGCTTCCTGGAAGAGAGGACATTTGAAATGGGCCATAGAGGGGGGAAGTGAAATTTCTCTAGGCAGAGATGGGGGTGGGGAGGTCTGGAGAGAGGAGGGACACGCAGTCCCAGGAAGAGACCCAGGGGCAAGTCAGTCCTGCACTGGGGATGAATGAGATGCTCTCGATGCTTCTCACAGAGATAGGCAGCACAAGCTGCCCTGTTCTCAGCCCGCAGTCTCCCTGCCCCCACGGCCTTGACATTTCATTTGTACCCATTTCCTGTGTTTGGTTTGTACACAACGAGGGCTGACTCTAAGGAGACATGGGGAGGCCTGCCTGAATATGCCCCAGGAGGAGGTGACTCATTTGCCCCAGTAGCAGCCCTGGTAGAACCGAGTCAATTTGACATGGGGCAGACCAGCACAAGGACGGCCCCCACATGTCGCGGAAGCCAAGGACGTGGCCTGATGCCACTGCGCTGACTCTTTGAGTTGCTCTCAGTCTCCTCACCTGTAAAATGGGGGTGGACGCTCCTCAGAGTTGCTGAGACAGTGAAATGACTCTTGGCTGGCACAGAACATTTCAGAATAGTTTCCGCCTGGCTCCTCATGTCATTCATTTGAAAACACTGTAGGATGGGTCCTTCTATTCTTCCCATTTCACAGATGGGGAACCCCGAGGCTCAGAGGAGGGCCCTGGCCTGCTCTGTGGCACACAGCTGGTGGGTAGCAGCCCCTGGGCTGATCTCCAGACAGGGTGCAGGTGGGTGATCAGGTAGAGGCAGAACCTAGAAGGTGGGAGGGACTAAAAAGATGCAGGTGGTGGAGAACGAACGCATCGAGCGAAGCAGGGAAACGCTGTTGGCTCTCTCTCCACTTCTTTTTCTGAGGATGGCAGGGGCCATGGGCCTGCACCCTCACAGCTGGCTCTGGAGATCACCTTCTTTCAGATGTGGCCAAAGTGGAGGTAAGTTTTGTTCTTATTCTAATGGGAGGAGCAGAGGCCAACTCCATTCAACAGAGAGGTCACAGCAAGGACCATAAGGGGCTTTAAAAGGCCCGGAATTTAGGGGCACCTGGGTGGTTCAGTCGGTTAAGTGTCAGACTCTTGATCTAGGCTCAGGTCATGATCTCGCGGTTCGTGAGATTGAGCCCTGTGTGGGGGTTCTGCGCTGAGCCTGCTTAGGATTCTCTCTTGCTCTCTCTCTGCTCCTCCCCTGCTCTCTCTCAAAAGAAATTTAAAAAAGAAATAATAATAATAAAAAAAGATCTGGAATTTAAATCTGCGTGCCAGCCACTGTTGGAAGCACTTCTAACATTGTCCCGTTTACTCCTCACAACAACTTTGCGCACGGATAGTCTGTCTGTCACCCGCATTTTGCAGACAAGCAGAGCAAGGCTAGGGGAGGTAAAGTGACCGGGAAGTGAAGCTGCCGCCAGCGCTGAGGCAGTCCGCTCAGAGCCCCCCATCCAGTCGCCACTATGTTGCCTGGCCTGTGGGCCCTGTGTTCCAAACCGTAAGGTCCTGGCACCTAGTAGTTACTCTGCAAACACCAGTTGAGAGAACAAATACACGTAGTAAAAATGGCCCGTGTGAATCAACCTGCGAGTAGAAAATGAGTTTAGAGACCACGTTGTCTTCCCCACGGATGTGGCAGGTGTCTTCCCTGTGACACCCAGCTGAGCCTCTTGTTGGTTCCCCCCAGAGACGGAGAGCTCACTTCTTGATTTGGTGGGCGGCATTAGCTCTCACAGGGAGTGGAGGCTGAGCCTGTGGTCCTACTAGAGCATGAGAGAGCTGGGGGGACCTCCATGTCCCTCCACACTTCCCACATATCCAGATGAAGAAGGAGTCTATTGCCTGAGGCTCCCCACTGAGCAGGGCTGGGGCAGGGGGAGCAAAGGCAGGCTGGGCTTACCCAGGGACAGAGGAAGGGCCCCCATCCTGGATCAGACCTCCTCTAGAGACCTCAGATGGGTTACTTAACGCTTCCCAACCCCTACCCCTCACCTTTACTTGTAAAACCTGCATTAAAAAGTGGCTCCTATCTCATAGGGTGGAGTGAGGAGTCCTGGATGGGGGGGGGCGTCCTTGCAACCAAGCCCCCAGCCCCCCAAATACTCCTCAGATACCTCCTATGGTAGGGCATATTGCTGCCCCCATCCCTTTTCCTCTGGAAGGCAAGCAGGGCAAAGGCGTGTGTCCTCATTTAATAGATGACCTAAGGCACAGAGAGGTTAAGCAACCACCCAGTGCGCCAGCGAATGAGGCTGGAGCCCCGGCCGTCTTGGTCGGGCTTGGTGATTGCAACACTGTCGGGGGGGCCCCGAGGGCAGAGTCGGGTGCAGGTATGGAGCTCGGGGGTTGGGAGTAGGGGAGTCACGAATGGGTGTACAAGGAGTCACTGGGACTCCCCTGGCGTCCTCCTCGGGGTGGGTGGCATCTCTGGGGCCATGGGTGCAGCACTCGGGGCCCCGGGGAAACCCTGGGGCTTCAAGAGTCAGGCTGCCTTCCTGCAGGCCTGTTTGTCTCTCTAGTGTCCCCTTATCTGTGCTCAGCCCATGGGGGTGGCGGGGGCCCGCGGCTTCCTGCTGAGCAAAGTGGGCATGCATGTGTGCCCATGGGCAGAGCAGAGGCGGTACAGCAGCTGGAAGTTTCCCCGGGGAAGAGACACGAGGCGATGATCTGAGGAACTCCTGTGGGTCTGAGCTGTGGCCAAGGGGACTGGAGTTCTCCAACACTTTTCCAGACCTGGCTCCACTCCATTCCCTTGCTGTCCATCTGTCTATCCAGCTTTCCTTCACCTCCTCCCCCTGCTCATGTCTACCTTGCTTCTTTTTTTCAGCTCTGCGCACCTCCTCCTTGTTCCTTAGGTACACCAAGTGCCCACCCACCACCGGACCTTTGCATGTGCTGTCCCTGCCACCTGGAATGCTCTCACTCCAGACATTGTGTAGTCGGCCTCCCTTGCCGTATTCAGTCTGTGCTCAGAGAGAATTGAAACCAAGCCCTCTCTTCCATCTCTTTCCCCTCCCCTTGCTTTACTTTGCTCCATAGTTCTTACCACTGGATATAGTTCATATTTGTTTGCTTGTTAATTAATTCTTTATCTCCTTCTCCAGCTCTAAGAGGGCAGAGGTTTTTGCATTTTGTTCACTGATGTATCCCCAGTGCCCAGAACGGTGCCCAGCGTGCAATAGGTCCTCAATAAACCCTCACTAAACGCATGGCTGAGATGAGAAAGAATGAAATCTGGCCATTCGTAGCAACGTGGATGGACCTCGAGCGTGTCATGCTAAGCGAAATAAGTCAGGCGGAGAAGGATAGATACCATATGTTTGCACTCATAAGTCTAACAGGAGAAACTTAACAGAGGACCATGGGGAGGGGAAGGGGGGAAAAAGAGGTAGGGAGAGGGAGGGAGGCAAATCATAAGAGACTGTTGAATACTGAAAAACTGAGGGCGGAAGGGAGAGGGGGAAAGGGGAAGAGGGGTGATGGTCATGGTGGAGGGCACTTGTGGGGAAGAGCACTGGGTGTTATATGGAAACCAACTTGACAATAAACTATATAAAAAAAAAAGATGTTAGTTGAAAAAAAAAATAAATGCATGGCTGAGTCCATCCACCTGTCAGTTTTTCTGCCTGCCCATCAGCTATTCTGTCTTCCCACATTTCCTCTGTCATCCACCAGTCCCTCAGGATTTCTCTGCTTCTGGACCTGTGCTGGGGCTCGGGTTTGGTGACCTGGCAGGGCACACAGACAAGAGAGGAGGCAAGAGGTGAGGGAAGGTTCCCAGGGCACAAGGTGGCCCACAGCAGCACCGCATACAGGCTTCATTGAATGAGTTGATGCCTGGGTGGCTTCCTGGAAGATGTGGTAACTCAGGTCTCAATACTAGGGATACTGAGGGTGGGGGCTAGAATCAGAAGCCACCTGGGGAAAGGGGTTCCTGGCTGTAAGAACTTTGAAAAGACCCCTGTGCCTGGAAAATTGCTGGTCCCAGGTGAGGCCAAAGGGTGGGGCTGGGGCTGGCCAGGCAGGGCTGGGGACCAGAGGTCCAGGAGGAGGCTGGTGCCCAGGGCCCCCATGGGGGCCTCTTGCGTGGGGCAGAGCCTGCCTGGACCACTTGCCTCTGTACCCCCTTGGGGTACCTGGAGCTGCTGCCCCCCCCACCAGGAAGAAGCTCCCATCCCTGCCCCCACCATTGTCTGACTCAGTTCCTGCCTTGTGTCCTGCAGGAGGCTGGACACTCTGAGAGTAGAGACTCTCCCCATCCCCCCACCGCACCCCCTCCCCTCCAGTCTCCAGCCAGCTTCGGGCTGCTGACTTGTTTTAATTATAGGCAGGTCAGCCTGGGCCCAGGCTTCAGGTGGGGCCTGAGCTCAGGGAGGAGGCAGGAGGGAACGCACAGAGGTGGTAATTACATACGATAGGGCAGTATCCCCCAAAGGTGACTCCCCAAGGCTCATCGGGGGCCATGGTGGGCCAGCAACCCATGCACTAAGTAGAGGTGCCGAGAACCCACGGAGGGCTGAGGCCAAGGGTGAGGGCGCTCAACACCCAGGGGGGCCAGGTCAGCCCCGGCAGGGAAATCCAGGAATGAGGGAGGGAGGTGGCAGCCAACCGGAAACGGCAAGACAGGCAGGCGGGGCTTTACCTGGGACAGCTTGCCCAGACAGGCTCACACTGGGTGCCCCGGAGCCCTAGAAGAAGGTGGAAGGGGAGGAGGCAGAGTCCAGCCCTTGGTGCCTGGCCTGCCCAGATTCAGAGGTAAGAAGCTGCTGCTCACTGTTTATGGGGGAGGTCAGGGCAGGGAAATTCAGCAGAGTTTGACTCCCAGTCTGGCAGCTTGACCTCGGCAGGCTCTCACTCAATGCCCCCAGGACATGTGGGAGACCTGGCCCTTGGTTGGCTCAGGGTCCTGGGCTGATCTGGAGGCCCTGTCTGCCCTGAGGTTAACCCTTGCTGGGTGGGCGGGGTGGTCATTTAGGCCCAGGGAGGCTGGCAGGGCAACTACATAAGGTTGAGGTCCAAGGTGAGGCTCGAGCCCTAATGCTTATGCGGGGAGGCAGGAGGCTGCACCCAGTGCCTCTGCCTGATTGCAGGCACCCACAGCCTGTTTCCTCCTGGGATCCCAGGGGAACCGGTTTGGGAGCAGGCTGGCCCAGGTTATGTGACTTTTGACAAGGAAGAGAAAGGCAGCCTCGCCTGGTCGGCTGAGAGGAGGGGACAGGGCACAGGCACAGGGTCGTTTGCCTCTCTCCAGGCCCCTCAGGCCTCTGGGATGAGACCCCTGTATGGTGGCTGAGGATACACCGGGATGGGAGAGCCACCGTGGAGGAAAGGGCCCGGCCCCCCTGTGCCTCTCAGTTCTTGGGCCAGGACGTCCTTCTCTGGGTGGTTTCCCTCTCTGCACCGCGAGGGGGCTGGGCAAGGGCAACGGTCTGAAAGCAGAGAGCAGAGCCGAGGTCCCGCCACCCCACAGCCCTCCGGGTCTCCCAGCCCCACACATCAGCCAGACAGAAGTGGGTGGCTGGAGGTGGGAGGAGCCTGGCACCCGGCCTGCTCTGCCCCTACCAGCTCGGCTCCCTTGTGGTGTGTGGGCAGCAAAATGGGCCCTCCGAGTTCCCTCTGTCACTTAGACAGCACTTCCTAATGAGCGGCTGTCACTGTAGCTCCATTATACCTCCTGGGCCACCTGCGCCCCCGCACTCAGGGGGAGACCCCGAGGCTCCCTGGCTGCTGGGAAGGGGGTGCTCCTGGGAGGTTTGTGGGGCACTCTGTGGGCTTTCCACAAACTCTGTCCAACTAAAGCTCCTCGTGTTGCCAAGAGAGAAGCAGTGCAAGGTGGGTTTCCGGGTGAGGAAACTGAGGCCCCTCTTCGGATCCTCCAGGCGGGCCTCCCGCAGCCAGCGCCTTACCACAGCTCTGCGCTGGGCACCAGTAGATGTGTGTGTAGGAGCACGTGTGGGACGCACGGGGAGGGCAAAGGCGAGGTCCTGGGCCCTGGGGACCCTGTGGCAGTCCGGCGAGAGGGCACCTAGTCATCTTTGAGACACTGCTGTGCACCTGATGGGTGCTCACCAGACCTCTCTGGGCCTCATTTGCCTCCGTCAGCCTGGGAGCTGCAATGGCTCACTGCTGGACCAGAGGCCTCTGGCTGAAGTCTTGGGTGTCCAAGCAGCTGCCCCCAAATCTCACAGGCCAGGGCCCAGGGGGTCGCGGACAGAAGGGGCACCGCCGTGGAGACATCAAGGAGGAGGAGTTAGAAGTCTCTTCTGAGTATGAACCCTCACCCCATTGAGGGAAGTTGCCTTTAAAAGATGGCCTAGGGTGGTGACAACACCTGTTATTGCTGTGAGATAGGCCTGGTGTCCCCATTTGACACCTGGGGACACTGAGGCACAGAAAGCTCAGAGGAGGACCATTTGGTGTTGAGTCCCATGTTTGCTAGTTGAGGGACTTTGGGACCATGCTGGGAGGAGTCTGGGTGGCGCGAGGGGCAGTTTGGAGCCTCCCAGTCGCAGGGTCTCCCCCGGGCCTGAGCAGGGCCCCCGGGGTCCTCTGGGGAAGAGCGGTCCCCAGCGGTCACTCTGAGGAGGGGCTGCTGGCTCCAGAGGCCAGGTGGGAAGGCGCCACCCAGCCCCCCCCAGCTCCAATCCCCGGAGCTACAAAGCAGGGGCAGGTGGGGCTGATGTTTACAGACGGGTAGGGGCCTCCCTCGAGGAACGCAGGCCTCTACATGCCTGTCCCCGCATGGGTTTCTCAAGGCAAGAGTGGTCCAGGCTGGCAGGGCACGGAAGTGGGGGTGAGGAGAGAACTTGGGGTCCATCTCTGGTGGGCCCATCCTTGCCCTGGGCTCAGGGCTTCTGACGGCTGAGAGGCAGGAGTACGGGCAGAATGACCTTCCAGGCCTGTTCCGGCCAGATCCGACCCTCCTGCCAAGTGCAACGGGAGGCTGGGGTGAGGTCAGACATTCCGTCATGCCTGGAAAGAGGGGGTGGCAGATCTGTCTACCTTCTCTCAGGCCGCTGGGCACCCAGGTGTGCCTGCCTCCTGGGGAGGCCGGCAGGGGTGGCCCTCGGTGCCCTGCCAGCCGGCCCTCTGGAAGGACCCGCTTCTCTAAGCGGTCCCCTCCCAGCGGGACAGGAACAGGGTGATGGTGGGGCTGGAGGGGGGTGGTGGTCTGTCTGCCTGTGGGTCTGGGCTGGGCCCAAGGCCACTTCTGATCTGCATGAGGTCAAGATGCTGCTGGAACCAGGAAGGAGGGACGGACCAGAGGAGCTTCACCCCGGCTCAAATCCTGTGCCACCTCGGGCTGGCTCCCTCTCCTCTCTGAGCCTCCGTCTCCTCCTCCAGCAAATGGGGCAAGGCCTCCTTGCTCGAGTTGTGGGAGAACAATGCAAGTCACTCGCCTGGCACACGGTGCTCAGTAGGGGTGCGTGGGCTCTGAGTCTCAAGCCTTCTGGGGGAAGGGGTGGAGAGAGGGCAGTGCTGGGCACAGGTGTAGACTCAGGAGCTGGCTGGCAATTGGGAGTGTCTTTCCCTGACCACAAGTTCCAGGGCTTTTGAAATCAGATGCAGGTAATTGTGGGCAGGTGCCTCAGCTCCACCCCCAAGGGGGCCAGCTGGGTTGAGTCTGTTCTTCGAGCTCCAAATAAGGTCTCAGAGAAACCGGCGTGGAACCTGGGCGGTCTCTAGCCTCCCGTGTGCCTGGCCTGGCCTTCCCTCTTTGGAGTTGGCATCAAGCCTGGGCTTGAATCTCTATTAGACTTCTCGCATTTTAATGGCCTACACTTGCCCCTTGCTCTCCCCAAGTCTTGGATGTGTTCGGACTCCCTGTTCCTTCTCCAGCCAGGGGATGAGCACGGGGAGGCCTCAGGCACAGGGCACACAGCTCCCTTTGTGAGTGTGGCTGAGTCACATGGGCAGTGCCATCCATGCCGGGCCTTGGGGCGGGTGTGACGGGAGGTGGTGTTATCATGGGGCAACGGCTGCCCCCGCCTGTGGCCAGGAGGCTTTCCCACGGGAACGAGCAGGGACGTGTCTGGGAGTCCTGGCCACCAAATGTGTGGTCTGGATCCCAGGACCCCAGGTTCAAGTCCTGGCTCTGTGGCTGACATGCTGTGAGGCTTTGGGAAGCTTCTCTTTTTGAGCCTCAGTTTCCACCTCTGCTAAATGGGAACAATCACCACTGTTGTGTGGAGGAGATGCTGGATGCGGGAGGACTTCACAAACTGTGGAGTGCCAGGCCTTTGGCATTTGTGTTGACCAATGGCAACGACATTGGCCAAGACTTGTCGAGCACCTACTGTGTGCCAGGTGTGGTGCTCATTGCTTTACGAGGCCACTCAGGTTGCAAAGGGAGAAGCCTGGACTGGAAGTACTCTTGTCCAATAAAAACCCACCTCCCAGCCGGTGGTGGTTGTCCGTGACCCTTCCCACAGGGGGGCACAGCTCTTCACTGTCTTTAAGGCTCACTCACACGGCCCTGGCTGGGGGCTGAGAGATGGAGGAGGGTAGGGCCTCTCCCCCAGCTCTGTCACAGTGGGCTCCGTGGAGCTCGGTCCGCTTATCCCCGTCCTGGGGGCCACGCATGGCCGCAGCCCCGTTTCTGTTTCATGTTCAGGCTTCTCTGAATGGTAAGGCCCTTGCAAATACATCAGGGGTGCTCATTCGTGCCCGGGCTGGGAGCTTTATGTACGTGGCCTTGTTAATTATTATCAGTATTGTCTCCACTCGATAAGGGAGAAGGTGGATGGCTGGAGAGACGAAGCCTGAGTCACCTGGCTGGCAGAGCCAGAGGAGAAGCCGGTTGGCCTGAGCCCAGCGCCCAGGCTTCCAGCCTCTCCTCCGTTCCTTAAAATGAAGACCCTTTTGCGCCTTCACCTCTGGCATGCCCTTCCCCGCCTCTGACCTCTGTCACCAGTCAGTAATGCACGTGACCTTCTCTGGGCTTCAGGGTTCTCAGCCCTTCATCCCTGAGCCCCAGCAATGTGTTTCCAGGGGCCTGTTCGAAGGCTCCCCCTCATGTCACAGGGGCACCCCCATTCCACTGTATCCAAGGGCAGCCTCTCCCCTGCCTGCCAGCTCTGGACCCCATCCTGCACCCCCCGTCCCCCCAAGTTTCAAGGCAGTTTCTGACATCGCTTCTCTCCCTCTGCCTTCACATGTGGGGTAAGGGTCCCAGCCCCGCTTCTGGCTTCTTGGACCAAAGCCTCCCCCCACCCCTCCCTCTGCCTCTATGTTCTCCATGGCCCACCGGACCTCCCCTCTGCCCAGCCCACCTGCACTGGTGGTGTAAAGCCTTAGAGTCCAAACCAGGCTGTCTCTTGTGGAGCTACTCCATGTCTCTAAAATGCCAGTGGAACCCAGCCCACAGGTTTGGGGGGATGAAATGAGAACAATCCAGATAGAACAGAGCATCTTACACAGTGAACCCTATGGACACAGTAGCTACTAGCAGTCTTGTTATTAGTACTAATAATAGGTACTATTGTAATTAATAATAATTTACTTGGTTTCTCATTTTTGAGGTTGGGAGCTCTGCGATACCAGTAACTAACTCCCAGTATCACCCTGATGTGAGCTGGACTCGGGGCTGGATGGACCTGCTGTCCATCCCTGCTCTGGAGTCTGGCGCAGGGCCTGGCACATAGTAGGTCTCTGAGAAGCCCGGGGGTGACAGGGCAGGCAGGCTTGGCAAGCTCTCTCCCATCTTGGCCAGCCCACTGCATAGGCCTTTCCTGTGTGGCCAGAGTGGCAGCTGGCTGCAGGCTTCTGCGTCCCTCGCTCCGATGTCCAGCTTGGGGTGCCCCTGCCACACGCAGAGAGAGTGGTGCCCCCAACGCTCACCCGTGTCCTGCTGGTCAGCACCGTCTGTGGGGTGTGTGTGTGTGTGTGCGCGCGCGCACGCGCGCGCGCACGTTGGGAGGGCCTGCTTCCCTGCTGGCGTGGCCCCCGGGGGACAGCTGAGGCTGCCCCAGCTACCAGGTGGCTTGGCCCTGAAGGACAGACCTTGGAGACACTGAGGCTTAGAGGTGGTCACTTGCTCAGGGACACTGCATGTCAGGGACTCCACGTCCTGTCCTGGATAACTCACTTTACTTCTCTGTTGTTTCCTGCTCCACCCCCCCCCCAAGTGTGAACTGCTCCTCCAGCCCCCGCCTCCTCCCTCCCGTCCCTTCCCCACCAAGTGTGAACTGCCCCTCCAGCACCCCACCCCGTTCCTCCCCCAAGTGTGAACTGTCGCTCCAGACCCCGGCAATGAGCAAGTGCCCACAGTGCTCACCTGCCCCAAGGCCAGGGGCTGATCACTGGGAGAACACAGCACTTTTGGCCCACTCCTCCCTGCGGCAGGATCTGTGCAGGCAAGTGAGGGGCGCATTTCCCCTGCAGCAGATCCCCGGCCTGCTGGACTGCCTAAAAAACTTCCACTCATGCTGCATCAGGTGACTTTTCCAGGTCCCTCTTTCAGAATGCAGACCCCTGCACGAGAGAAGGGGCCTGCAGCGCCCTGTGCACCTGCCATGCCCAGGCCCATGCCATGAGTGGTCAGGAGAGCCGTGTGCAGCTACACCGCCCGGCCTCCTCCCCAGCTCTGCCACTTCCCAGCTGTGTGGCCATGGGCAAGCGAATTCCCTTCTCTGAGCTGCGTTGTGCGCTCCCTTTGTCATTGCCACACTCGCGGTGAATATGTATTGAGGGCTCATCAGGTGCCGGGCACTGGCCTGAGCAATATGTTTTCTTCCTCGCCACTGTCCTGGTGGGATGGTGATGGTGTGGTGTGAGGAAAGATTCTGGAATGTAGTAAGTGGTCAGTAAACGTAATCATTATTATTACTGTTATTATTGTTGCTGTCACCACTTACCCTCATTAGGTTGTGAAATTCTTACAGCACCTTCGACTTGGGAGTCGTGCGGGGATGAGAGATGACAGGGAGTCCCTGCTCCTCGGGGCGGGCCGAAGGCCAGCTGAGGCTTCCTGACTCCCTGGGTGGCTGTGAACCTTAGCAGCAGAAGGGAGCTGCTGACAGAGCCCAGTGGCTCAAAGGGAATGTAGGCATCAGCCCAAATCCCAATTTTTCTCCTTGAGCTTTTGGCACCAGCAGGAATGATTCTTTGCCCGGGCCTCAGTATCCCCTTTGGCCCAGCAGATGTACTAACAGGGACTTTTCCAGAAGCCCCTGGGGTCTCAGAATCTAGAACTGGAGTCTTGGAATGTTGAAACCTGGGAAACATCGAGATGGGTCCCTTTGCTGTGGGGACTGAGGTCAAGGAAGGCTCAAGGTCAGGTGGTCAGTTGTGCCTGGCCTGGCTGGCCACATGCCAAGCCACTTGACACCTCCCCCCCACCCCCTCCAGTGCCTTCCGCTCTGCCGGTCAGCGCCGGCTCCTGTCTGCTGCCAAGGAGGCTGGACTCTCCTTCAGGAAGGGGCAGTTGTCGCCTGGGCCCGGGGGTGGAGGGGGGCAGCATCTGAGGGGTCTGTCACCATGGCAACCCTGGCCTCTCTGCGGGAATTTGGGGAGAAGAGCCCTGGAGAAGCGACAGATGGAGGGCGGGGAGGCAGAGTTATCCCCGGGCGGGGCTGTCTGTCTGTCCGCGAAGCCTGGCACCTGTCTGCCTGGATCCGTGGGTAGTGGGGCTGAGGTACCCCCTTGCCCAGAGCTGAGTCATGGGCATCCCCCAGGGTCACCGCCTGAGCTCTCTCAGCCCTGCCCCCTCTGAGAAATCCGTGACTCACGTATGGTCCCGTCATCCCAGCCAAGCTAGGGAAGAGGGAGGAGCCCGGCCGGGGCAGGAGGGGGCCGTCCCCCCACAAACACACAACACCGCCGCCTCGCCTCTGCCTCTGCAGCTGCCTGCCCGCCTTGCTCTGCTGCAAGAGAGGAGCTGGGAGCCTCCCACACTCACCAGCCTGCCCGTTGGGGGCAGCCTGACCCTGGCCTGGGGGTTGAGCCTCCGAAGTGGGGCTTGAAAGGCGTTCCAGCTGCCTGGTCCCACACAGGACCTGCCTCCGGCACCAGGTACCAGATCAAGGGTGTGACAGCAGGGGGGAGGAGGGAGGTGTGCGGGCGGAGGGAAGGGGGAGGTCTCTTGGTGGCTGCCAGCCTGAATGAACACTGCTGTGCGGGGTCTCCAGAGTTGGGGGTGGATGGACAGGGAGGTGTCTGAGAAGGGGACAGGGCCCCAAAGAATGGAATCTCTCAGAGCCGCTAGTCATTTGTTAGCTAGGGAAACTGAGGCTCAGAGTGGTGTAGTCACAGGACCCAGCAAGCTGGGGTCTGCTCTCTGGGCATTTCTGCTCCCACTGCACAGATGGGAGAACTGAGGCTCCCGGGTGGCTTACCCGAGGTCATGTGCCAAGTCCGGGGATAAAGAACCAGGGTCCAATGCGAGGGAGGACAAGGCTCTTGAGGACAGTTTTGTTCACAGACGTCCAGGGCTAGGTCCAGAGTCCCCAAGTGATCCAGGGCCAGTCTGGCCCTGCACCACACAGACCACTTTCAGGAGGAGGTAGTCCCGGCCATGGGGTCTGAACATGGGGGTGAGAGAGGGTCCTGAGCATGAGGGGCAGATACATGGGGAAGCGGAAGCTGAGGCTGGAGCTCCTGCCCCCTAACCACAGACCCCAGTGCCTCCATCTGTGTGGAACTGATAGGGCTTTCTTTCCAGGTGCTACCGCAGCGCCCGCCCTGGGGGGTCTGCTCGTTCCTGTTCTTCTCTCTTCCCCAACCAGTCTCCTTCCTGCGGTGCCACGCTGGGGTCTCTGGTGGCCCCACAGGAGGGACTGGTGCTCCTTTTACTGAGGAGGGTTGGGGGGCATATACTGAGATGGGCACCTCTCACCCCACCCCCCAACTCCCATCCTGCAGGGAGCAGCTCTGGCCTGCCGTAGGTGGGGTGGGTAAGAACAGCCTTTGCTGCTCCAGAGGACCAAAGAAGTTATTCATCTGAACATTTATCGAGCGCCTGCTGTGTGCAGCATATCCTGGGGGTGGGGGCAGTGAGCGAGAGAAACAAGGTGTCTCAGAGCCCACGCGTGGCCCAGACTGCCTTGCTGTGGGTACCCTGAGGGTAGAGGTGCTTTCTTGGTGTTGGAGACTGAGTGGGAAGACGCATCCCACACTGAGAGCCACTAGCGGCTGGGTTGGTTCCCCAGCCCAGACCAGGGTCCCAGGTAACCTTCTCTGCCAACTTCCAGATGTTGAACTCATTTTGAGGCCGGACCAAATTCCCCTTTGCTGCGGGGAACCCAGGGACCTGAGATACGGGTCTACCTCCGTCATAGCACCTTGCCTTGCCGTTCTCTCTTGGCCTCAGTTGTCCCAGCTGCTAAATGGATGTGTAGGGGTGATGATAGGTGCCCTGCCTCCCGTGGTCCTCAGGCTTGACTCCAAGACCGTCAGCTTGCGGAAGACACCAGCCCAGGCCCGGCGTGTGGGGGGACGTGTCCAGACGTTGCTGCCGGCTTCAGGGCCCTGGGCCACCGGGCAGGGGCTGGGCAGCCTGGCTGTGACACCCCATCTTGTCAGGGACACAGACAAACAAGACAGCTAGGACCTGAGGCTGAGGAGTGTCAAAATGTTGCTAGTAGAGGGAGAGAGAACTTTCTGGTCTGGGAGGACCTGGCTGGGCTTGGAGACTGGTGGAGAGGGCTGGGGTGCCCGTATGAGGGGGGGGGTGGGGCGTTTCGGGCAGAGGCAATTGCATAGCAAAGGTCTGGGAATGATGCAAGCTGGGAAGCAGGGCAGGTGATGGCACTGGAGGCCTGGCACGGTCACTGTATGGGGCCTGGAGTGCCAGGCTGGCAGGTCTCGATCTGCTTTTCAGAGGGGGAGGGTTGGCAGGGTGACGTGGGCAGCACGGCAGCCAGCAGCCAGGTCAGGTGGGTGCTGGGTGGGGGCTGGGTGCTCTGGCTGTGACCCCAGCAGGATGGGGAGGGCAGGGCTGTGAGGCGGGGTGGCCTGGCTGCCCGAAGCCCAGGCTGTAGGGCTCAGGGCTCTTGCTTGGAAGGCAGCCTAGTGGCTGTGGGGACAGAGAGGGAGGTGGCCACTCAGCTGGAGCGACGGCAGATGAAAGAGGCAGCAGAGCGGTGGCGGGGTCTGTGTGCTGTGGGGATTGCCTTCCCAGCAGGGCCCAGCAGGACAAGGACGGTGGGGGGGGACGGGCACAGCCATGAAGGGCCATGTGGACCAGCTGAGCCAGGCCACAGGCCACTTCATCCTCAGCAAGAGCTGCGCGTGTGGATGTGGGTGCTGGGTGGTGGGTGCTGGGTGCTGGGTGTGGGTGCTGGGTGCTGCATGCTGGGTGGTGGGTGTGGGTGCTGGGTGCTGGGGTCAGTGCCCCTTGCAGTGATGCAGGCACAGGTGGGCTTCTACATGGCGGAGGGAAGAGTCGGGGGCAGGGCTCTGAGGCAGGGCATGGAGGAGGCAGTGGGGATGTCGGGGTGCAGGTGGGGAGATGGGAGAATATGGCAGCACAGCCCCAAAGCCCAGTGCAACAGCCCCCCCACCCCTCGAACCAGAGGCAGAGTCCTGTCCCCGGGGAGGCCCTGTGGACTCTGCTTCTGATTTCACGGCAGATGGGGGCATCACGTGAGCACTCACAGCCGTCAGGGACCCGGGCGCCCAGGGACCAGGCAGATGGCAAGTGGGAAGTGGGGCAGGGCTGGCACAAAGGGGTCCCTCAAATGGCGGGGGGGCGGGCGGGGCTGGCTGGGACTCCACCTCTCAGGCTTACCCTCCACCAGTTGGTATGCCTCCCCAGGAGTTCCTTGAGGCCCTTGGGGAGCCCCCCAGGTTCTGGGGTCAGGCCCGGGCTGCTGGGGAGCAGGACTGAGGGTGTGGGAGGAGCTTGGGACACATAGTGTCTGAGCCCTGCCGGGTGCCAGCCTGCCCTGGCACAGGTGGGCTGAGGCACCTGCCTGGGCCCCTTGACCTCCCGACTCTCCCTGGTCCCCTGGGGATTTGGCTGGAGCCGGGACATCCGGACCTTTCCCGGCCTCAGACCCTGCTGGGCCCCGGGCTCAGTGCTTTGCACGCCCTTCACTGCTTGAGGCACGTGCCCCTGACGTGCCCGCCCCAGAGACGAGACACTGAGGTGCGGGAGGCTTACCCAGGAGCACCTTCCTGTCTTTGGGGCTCCAGAGTCTGAGATCTTGTCCCCTGAGCTCTCGCGGCCCCTCAGTCACGAGGGGGTCCCCGACCAGCCCAGACTCCGCACTGGGTGC
>CM053563.1:30795206-30945827 GCA_028646485.1 Cryptoprocta ferox
CAAGGCCAGTTTACCTGGGAGGATCCTGGCTTTGTTCCTGTCTGGTTGTGTGAACTTGGGCATCTGCCCCAGTTTCCGCATCTGGAAAAAGTGGGTAACATAGTGTCTCTGTTGGGGAGCAGTTGCGAACATTAAGGAGTTAATGCAGAAAAGCGTCTGGAGCAGCGCCTGGCCCGGATAAAAGTCAGCCTCTGTCCTAGCATCCCCACAGTGCGCAGGCGGGTGCACTGAGGCCCAGAGACAACTTGTAACAATGGGTGGGGACGTGGGGAGCTGGGTGCTTCATCCTGCCTGCCCCCGGGGAGGGCCGGGGCTCCTCGGGCTGGCAGAGCCTACCCTTCTTCCTCCTGCCTGACCTGTGCTTTGGTGTGGAGGTCGGCGGCGTGGGCAGCAGGCTCCTGAGTGGCTACAGGCTCAGGTTCAGACAGTTTGTGGCACGCTTGGCAGTTCCAGGCAGGCAGAGATAAAAGCTGAGCCCCCAAGAGGTTGGCAGAGCCTCTAGGCCTCGGTGGACAGGGCCCTGCATGACGGGAGGCGGCCTGGGGGCGGGGGCCTGGCTGCTGGAAGCCAGCCCAGCTCCGGCTCCCAGAGAGAGGCTGGCCGTGCTGCGGCTAATGGCTCCAGCCAGGCTCCCCAGGCTCAGGGCCACTTAAATCCCACACGGGCAACAAAGAGAGACCAGAGGCTCCTCTCAGGCCTCTTGGCCCTGTCCTCAGGCCTGGCCTTCCCCCTCCCAGAAGCCCTGGTCTTGTCTTTCAAGGCCCACAGGGGAAAGCAGAGGGAGACAGGGGCCCAAGGGTGCAAACTCCCTGGACCTCAGTGTCCTTACTGTACGTGGAGAGGGGAGTGTCCAGCCTGACAGGGTGGTTGCTGGAATCTGGGGCAGCCGATGGGGCCACGGTGTGTCCTTAGCACGTCGTGCAGCTTGAGAGGCCTTCCCAAAACCTGGGCTGAAGTCTTCAGGGTCACACGGGAGCTGAGTTAGAACTAGGTTCCAATCCTTGAAAAGTGACCTTGAACAAGGTGCTCTATCTCTCAGAGCCTCACTGCTTAGGCTGTAACACGGGGATGAAGATACCTAAGTCTCTGAAACCTCTAGGAGACCCTGTGGGGATTAGCTGAGGCGCCTACACACTTAGGGCCCCGTGGGCAGTAGACCCCCATGCCCAGTTGTCCCAGACCTTTGCTCTTCCATCATCCAGTTCAGCTGTCCCCCCCCAGGAGAAGCAGCACAAGGTGGTGGCTCTGGGGCTGTCTGGCTCTGTGCTGGCCCCACCAACTGTGTGAACTTGGGCAGGGGTCTTAGCCTATCTGTGCCTTGTTTTCCTCGTCTTTAAAATGAGGATGGTAATGGCACCTTGAGAAGGTTAAGTGAGCCACTCAACTTTAAGTGCCGAGTTTAGTGCCTGGCATGCTGTAAGTCATGCTGTCATTGCCACTGTTCTGGGCCACCACCAAGACCTTTTAGGAAGCAACAGTGGATCTATCCTGGAGCGTGAGCCCTGCGCTCCCATGACGTCATTGGGAAAGTCACCAGGCCCCAGAGAGCCCGTGGGGCCTTGGATGCCCCCATCCAGTGGGGTCTTGACCTGCTGGCATGAGTTCTTCAAGAATGGGGCTCTCTCCTGCTCTTCTCTGTGACCCGAGGCCTGACCCGCCTGGCTGCTATCCTGGTGTAGGGGAGGCCTGAGTTCAAGTTGGGTGTGTTTCCTGGGGCAGCACTCTGTGGTTACTTCTCCGCTGGTCTGAATTCTCTTGGCCTCTTGGCCCCTGGCCTGCCCTGGGTGGCTGACCCCCTCTGGGTCCCTGACCAAGTGTGGCTCTCAGGGAGGGCTCTGTGAGTAGTAGTTTGGGTCTCTCACCCTGTGGTGGGGGGACAACTGCCCAGGCCCACCTGTCTTCGTGGTGACAAATGTGAGGGGTGAGCCCCAGGGGCCAACTGGAGCAACTGAGTCATGTTTGGCCTGGTGCCCTCTGCCCAGGGCTCCACCGGCTGTGTCCCCCTCTGGGCATGCACCAGCGCCCTGGAGAGACTCGCAACCACCCTCGCTCCTCTTAGTACTATAGTTTCACTGCCCAAGAAGATGCTCATTCCGCTTGGGTGCTGCTGGCCCTTGGAGGGAGATTTGAAGCTTTATCCACATTTCACAGATGAGGAAGCAAGTCTCAAGTTCCTTGGCTAGTAAGTGGCAGTGGGGGCCTGAGCCCAGCAGGGGAGCAAGGGACATGAGCTCCCTGATGCTTTGGGGGTGCATGTGCCCCCTTCCTGACCCCTCCGTCACACCCTCCTGCCTCAGCCTGTTTCCCACGGAGCCGCAGGTGGCTGTACCCATTTGCGGTAGTGAGCTCTCCGTCCCTGCAAGTCTTTAAGTTAGGCAGGGAATTGTAGAAGGAGCTTGAGCATCATGTGGGGTTCTTCATGGCTCCTTCCAGCCGTCAGCTTTTCTGGCCGTGAGCGTCCCACACTCTCCCCAGGCATTAAGTTCCTAAGCAGCCAGCCCACTGGTCATCCTAATGGCATCAGATGGTGTTTGGGGGCATGTGGTGCCTCCCTAGCCTTGCCCGTCACCATGCCCAGACCTCCACCATTAGCGCCATCCAGTGGCATCTTTGGGACGCTCCCGCTGTCTGCCTAATCATCCAGCGGGCTGAGTGGAGGGGAGGCGCACCCGATGTGAGGACCCTGGGGCTTGGGGATGGGCTGAAGCAGGAGGGTGTGATGGAGGGGTCAGAAAGGGGGCACACGAACCCCCAAAGCATCAGGGAGCTAATGTTGTCCTTTGCCCCCCCCCCCCCGTGGACCTGTGCCTGGGTAGGGGTGTTCCTGACTCTGTGGCACCGACCCCTCCCACATACCCGCCTGTGATGGAGCCTCGTGAAAGCCCAGGGCAGCGGGCAGGGCCAGAAGGAATCCTTATGCGCTTTCCTCAAGGCCGTATTTATCCTATGCCTGTGGCCGAGCCTGCCACAGCCTCCCGGGCTCTGCCGCCTACGCATACAGCCCAGGCCACATGGACAGGGTCTGCTCTCCCGCTCCTGGGAGGATGCAGGGCCCGGCTGGGGGCAGCTGGCCGGACTAGTGGCGTTTGGGAGGACGGCCATTGCTTTCCCAGGGGCTCTGCAGCAGGTGTTGGCACACCTGGGAGTCCTGCCTTGCGCCCCTGACTTGGGCTCTGTCTCCCACAGGGCTGGAGGCCACAGGGACTGCCGTCCAGGGAGGGGAGGAGTGTTTGCAGGCCCCGTGGGTGTGGGGAAGAGGGGCCTGTCCCCAGGCTGTGAAGTCTTGGGTGTAGCGCAGCCTCGTAGATCTGCATGCCCACCTCCTTTGAGTGGCTGACGCCTCCTCTCTATGTCCTGCGGATTCCAGGACAGGGGCCTGGGGGCCACGCCGAGCAATGGGGACAGCGCAGCCAAAGGAGTGTATAGAGCTGCATTGGAGTCCAGTCTTGCCAGCTGTGTAACCCCGGGCAAGTGAATTCTTCTCTCTGAGCCTCAGTTTCCTTAGCTGTAAAATGAGCATAATAGTGTCCCCTCCTAGAGTGGGCATGTGTGTTACCGGGAGTCAGGTGCACTTCGTATGGTTTGTGCTCCCACTTGGTTCCCTTCCCTGCTCCAGCTGCCTTGTGAGTCTCTGCCTGCTGGCACTTGGGACATGCCCACCCCCAGGGTCCTCTGTGGCCACAGACATGTGCTGTTTCCCATCCCTCCTCCACCTTGGTGAGCCCATAGGAGTCCGGATGGAAGGTAAGCATTTGCAGAGGTGGGAATGGGACCCACCTTCATGGGCAAATCCCTCCCCGGGCCCCCTCTTAGCCCCTGGCCATAGGAGTGAGTGGTCGAGGGGCCTGATGTGAGTAACTTTGCCTTTGTGTCAAGAGAAAACCCAGGGTTCGGTGATCACAAATTTAGATGGGATCTCAGACATCATCTAGTCTAGCAACTTGGACAGTCTGTTTTGGTCCCGGTGATTTAGGGAAGGCTTGGGCTTGCAAGCTTTTGCATTACAGGACTTTTCAGAGCTTTTACCAGGCAGCCGTGTATTAAAGGAAATGCTGGGCTGCAGTTTCGGGTCCCATCCCTATTCTCAAGCTGCACACAGTCTTGCGAGTCCCTTTGTAGCCAAGCACTTGGCAGAGATGTTTATGCCCCTGACCAGTCCGACGCTGGGGAGTCGGGAGGGCTCAGTGCGGGAGCTCCCCGCCCCAAGTGGCACTTTTCAATCAGATCTATGGCATCAGGAATTGGCTCCTGTTGGAAAGAGCCTCGGAGCCTGCCCGACCTGGTTAGAATCCCAGCTCTGTTCATTCATTTGTGTATTTAACGAGTAGTCATTGAGCATCTGCTGTGGGCTAGGCCCAGGGCTAGTATGGGAGCCACAGCTGGTGAGCAGACTGGCAAGACAGAGCAAATGTTGAGAAATGGAAAACAAGTCCGCTAATTGGAGGATCATCTCAGACAGTGTTAAGTGCCATAAAGTTAAGAAGATAAGGTGATATGGAAGAGAGTGATGACGGAGAGGGTAATTTGGTTGGGCAATCACGGATGGCTTCTTGGGGGAGGAGTATATGAAATAAGCACTGAGAAGAGAAGAAACCAATCAGAGAATGGGTCCAGGAAAGAATGTGCTAGGCTTAGGGAAAAGCACTTGCAAAGGCCCTGAGGTGTGTCTGAGGCTAGAAAGAAGGCTATTGTGCTGGAATTGGTGAAGGCAGCGGGGAATGGGTGGCATAAGGTGGAGAGAGAGTGGTGCGGGGTCACCAGCTTGCTATCTGGGCAGCCATCCTGCTCCCGGAGTCTCAGCTGTCTGATTTGTAAAACGAGCCTCATTAGTTGTCCCACACCTCCACTCTGGGCGGCGGTGTCAAGAGCATCGTCAATGTCTTTGGCAGAGACTTGGCTCAGGGTGGCAATGACCTATGAGCTATTGTAGGTATTTTTGTCGTTACAAGCGCTTGGAGACTTTGGGTGGGACCTGGGATGTTGCGCCTGTTACCCTGCGTGTCAGTGCAGTTAGTGAGCACCAAGTGTGTGTAAAACACCAGGGGGGTGCCCCATCTGTGTCCTCCCCTGGCTCCCCTGAACTGCAGCCCCCTGCCAGCTCTTTTTAAGCACAGAAGCTTCTGAGCCAACAGTGACTCCCTTCTCTGGCCCAGCAGGCTCTAGAATCCTTTCCGGGCGAAGGTTCCACTGAGAACAGCAACTCCTTTCTTTGCTTTCTTTTCCTCTTCCTCCCGGGGCCAAAAATAGTGCCTGAATGGGACATAGCTCTGGGCCAGCAGCAAGACAATAGCTGCCTCCTGGCTCCGCTCCATGGGTGGGGGAGGAGGTGTGAGGGTGCGCGGGCACCCCATGCCCCTGGCCCCAAGCCCTTGCCGCCTTTCCCATGGCCTCGGCCAGAAACCGTCGCAAAGCCCCTCCGTCCCCTTTGAGTGCGACTGCCAAGGGGTTCCCCACTTGTTCTGGGAAAGCGTTTACAGATGCTTGGCTGAGACCCTGGCCCCTTCGCCCCCTGAGCAGCGCCGCCCTGTCTCCTGACCTGCAGCCAAAGGCCCCAGCCGAGACGTCTGTCCCTGGTTCTCTTCCCTGGCTGGTCTGCCACACGGAGGCCACCCTGTGTCTTTGATGTCCTTTCCCCTTTGACTCACTGGCTATGGAGGGCTTTTTAGAGGCCAAAGTGACATGCCTTCTTGGGAGGAGGTGAGCTCCCTGTAACTGGAGGTGATCAAATTAAGTTCAGACGTATACTGGATGGGGCGGGGGCGGGATGAGTCAAGGCATCAGACGGACGCTTGGTCTTGATGTCTCCATGTCCCAGAAGAGGTCTCGGTTTGAGGTCCACACCCTCCCTGGCCAGCGAGGTGGTTTTGACCCAGTCACATCACTTCCTGAGCCTCTACGTCCCCACCTGTAGGACAGCTTCAACAGCGCTCACCTTGGAGAGTGGTAGAAATAGATCTCCAAAATGCCTCGGGTAGTGTCTGGCACACAGAAGCTTTACCTCTGTTCTAGTCTCTTCCCGCACTGGTATCACAGAACGGAGAGCCTGACCCACACCTGGCCCTCAGAAAACTCTCTGAAAGAAAGTCAGGGGGAGCCCCCTCCCCGCCAGCCCCGCCCTAAGTAACTCGGAAGGAAGATTCCTGGTGGGCTCTGGCAACCTATGAAGGCTTCCTGGAGCAGGTGGCCCCCTAAGGAGGGGCCGCCTTCTTCTAAGGCCCCCTTCTCCTCGGGAAGTATGGTGCACATTCTGTACTTCTGACAGCCAGTGCTGGGGGGGCGGTGGTTAGAGTGGTGTCCAGCTTGGGATGAGGTCAAGGCCAAAGGCTGGCGACCTTCAGGGGCAAATGCAGCTGACAATAAGCGTCTATGGTGACAAGAGTAGCCCCCACCGGGTCCTAAAAGGATTTGGTTTAAAGTCAATGCTGACACACTCAGGCAGGTGTCCCCCAGTGCTCGCTATAACCTCCTCCCGCCAGGCTCCTCGCCGGGCCCAGGGCAGCATCTGAGCCAGGGGACTTGGGTACCGGACAAGTTAGGGGGCTTGTGCTGCGCTGGGTCGGAGCCGGGGAGTGACGTCGTTCCCTTTCTGCAGCTGCCAACAGTTGCCAGGGAAACCGTTGCCAGGGGCTGCTGTCACCTGCGCCCCTTCTCGCAGGCTGGTGGCTAGGGCTTGCAGCCCGTCTTCCCTGGCTGCCCGCTTTGTCTGAGGCTCCAGGGAGGGGGCAGGGGCTGGGGTAGCTCAGCTCCAAAGTGCTCCTCCCCAGAACCCGAGCCACCTCCCCAGCAGGCTGCAGGCTGCAAGGGAGGCCAGCCCTTTGCTCACTCGTTCACGCTCTTTGTGCACTTATAGGCCACTTGATGCCACAAAGGAGGAGTCCAGGTACGATTCTTCCCCTGCTCCCTCCTTCCCTCCCTCCCTCTCACTCCTGCATTCTTCTCCTCCCCCACCCCTTCCCTTTTCCCTTCTTCTCCCTCCCCTCCTTTGCCTCCTCCTTCCCCTCCCCCTCTCTTTCTTCTCTCCCTCCATCCCTCTTTCCCCATCTCCCCTTTCTCCCCAACACTGAGAGCTGATGGGTGGGGTGGGGGTGGGGCAAGTTGGCACAAGGGACCCTGGGAGAGTCACAGATGCTACGCTAAGAGGGATTCGTCAATTAAAGAGCGGCTCAAGAACAGGGAGGAGTGGTTGAGGGTAACGGTCACACTCTGGGCGGCACCCCCAATGATTAAAGATAAGCCTCGGAGAGGTGTTGGGAGGCTATGTCCCCAGCTGGGCTGGTGGGAGCCTGGGCCCTGGGGGAGGGGTCACCTGGGCCCTCAGGGGAAGGGAGTTCAGCTGACCCCCACATTTCGAGGCATCTTTTCTGTGATTAAAGAGAAGCCTTTTCTAACAGTCAGGTAAGGTCAAGGGGAAATGGCTGCAAAATCAAGAGGATCCGTTCTGGAGCCGGGTCCTGGGGGTGGCATCTCGTCTCCACCACTCGCTGGCTGTGCCATCTCAGGCAGCTAGCTCGAGCTCCCAGGGCCTCAGTTTCCCTATTTGCCAAACAAGCGTAATGGCACTTGTCTCTTAAGGTTTTGGGGGAGAATGGGGGTTACTTTGTGTAAAGAGCTGGAATCAAATCTTGCATTTTCAAAGAACTTAATTCACGTTGGCTTTGCTACTGGAGGTCCTGAGCACACCACCCTCGCCCTCGGGGTGTGCGAATAGGGGTGGAGGACCCCCGCTCTCCAGGGTGATGCATGGCCGCGTGCTCGGTGAGCTGGATGGGATCCCGGTCTGTGCCTCCACTGCCCTTCCCCAGCGGGGTCTGGTCCCTTGGCCTTGACCAGGCCCCCAGCCTTCTTGGGGGAGGCGGCCTGGCTGGGTGTCAGCCAGGACAGGAGGAAGAGCAAAGAGAGGGAGGGTTGGCGGCTAACCTTCAGAATGCTAGGGCCCTGTACTCCAAAGACGGGCTTTCTGCCAGGTCCAGGGTAGCAGCACTGTGGCCCCCAGAGCAGGGTGGCAGCCGGGCTGACCTTGCAGGCCTGGCCTTGGGCAGTGTGGGAACACAGATGGGGAGGGGCCTTTCAGCCAGACAGTTGAGGTCTGCCTGTGGTTTGAGAGTGAAGTGAGTCTGGCCAGGAGGAGAGGGCCCAGCACTTTGGTGGCTCCTTTCTGCCACCTGGGAGGTAAGCAGCCCTTTCCTGTAACTGTAGAGGCCTTGGGCTATAGAGAAGACAGATGGGGACAGGGGTCACAGTCACCCGCATAACACTGGAGGAAACTGAGGCTCGAGAGGGGACAGGCCAGCCGAAAGGTCCCGAAGCCAGGGTTGGGCCTTGCACATCTAACTCCCGCCAACCCTGCTCTGGGAGTCTGCATTCCCTGGGCAGCTGCCGACGGTGCGTGCCCTGGGGTCCTAGAGCCCAGCCTCAGCTGCTCCCTGGGGACGGGGCCATGGGGGGCACTGGGCAGGGGGCTGCACAATGTGCCGGGAGCACGGACCTGCACCAGGGTCCCTGGACCGCCCAACCCCAAGCCCAGCCTGGGCCAGATCTGGGACGCTCTCCGATCTCGTCTCTTTAGGTGCCAGGTCCCTACAATCCATTCGCAAACTATAAGAGGCTCTGATGCTCCACTTCTAAAAGCTCTGGTACATTCATCTGTCTCTTTCCTTCTCCCTCTCTGCCCTTCTCTCCCTCCCTCTCAATTCCAGCCTTTTAAGTATCGAAGCTGCTTGTAGCGAGGCTGAGAGCCCAGCTGGCTGCGGTTGACTTTAATGGAATGGCTAACCTGGGGACGGGGTTGGCAGGGCCCCTCTCCCCCAGAGCTGCTGCTGCCGGCCTGAGGGAGTTGGGACGGGCCCGCATACACCTCAGGCTCCCCGGGGACCTCTTGCCTGGAAGTGTCAAGGATGGTGATGAGCTGCCCTGGGGAACATCACGGTCTAAATGGCTCCTGCAGACCATCTCAGGCTAGCTAATGGCCTAAGAGGGGGAGGGGAAGGGCTGGAGGCTGGGAGGGTGGATGCTGACAGGTTTCCTACGTGTGTGGTGTCAAGATTTTTGAGAGTTTGTTTCTCATGTTGACAACAGGTGCTCATGCTAAAAAAGATGCACCATCACAGTGGGCTGGGAAACGAAGCCCAACCAAGTTCTGGAGGTTTTCTTTTTGCAGGACTTATCAGAGCCTTTGACACGCTAATACATAAGACCAAACAGGGGCCTGCGGCATTTCCCTAACATGAGAACTAGCGCTTCTTAGAAAGTACTCTGGCAAGTTACTGCTTGGTAAAGATGGGGATGGGGAGCTCATAGAAGGGCTAAAACTCTGAAGACCACAATGACAAAAAGCATGGCTTTGAGGTTGGGCAGCTTTGGGTTTGAGTCCTGGCTTGGCTGCTTACTTGCTATGTGATCTTAGGCATCACCTAACCCCTTGGGATGTTAGTTTCCTTATCTTTAAAGTGGGGGTAATGGGGCGCTTGGGTGGCTCAGTTGGTTAAACATCTGACTCAGGCTCAGGTCATGATCTTGTGGTTTGTGGGTTTGAGCCCCGCGTCAGGCTCCCTGCTGTCAGCACAGTCTTCTTGGGATCCTCTATCCCCCTCTCTGCCCCTCCCTACTCTTGTGCTCTCTCTCTCTCTCTCAAAATTAAAGAAACATTAAAAAACAGTGGGGGTAATAACAGCACTTGCTTCACAGACTTACATTGAGGGCTGAATGATAATTTGTGCAAAGTGCTTTGCATGACGCCAGCACAAATTGAGCACTTGCTATGTGGAACTGCTGTCCTCTCTCTCCTCGGATCCCAGGGCTCCTCCCGCTGTGCCCTACAGACCCTGTTAGCCCCCACCCACCATGTGGTGTCCTGTCGGGTGCTGCGGGGCTGGAGGGAGGGTGCAGTGGGGGCAGGGAGCAGAGGCCTGAGGCCCAGGGCATCGGATCCATGTCAAGGCTGGAGTCCCAGGGAGGAGGACCGGGGTCACCTCTGCTTGAGTGACTCTGTTGGAGCCCCTGAGGCCTCTTAGTGAACGTTCTGGTACCAGATAAGACAGGCTCCAGGTGGGGGCTCTGACACCTGGCTCTTGGGGAGGACTCAGCGTCCTTTTGCATGGACAGACCCTTCCCTTCCTCGCTCGCAGGGAACTCTCTGCTTCTCCCCTTCCTCGGTCTCCCCACAGAGCCAGGGCGCACATGGACACACAGAGGGAGTCGTTGCCTAAGGACCTGGCTGGACCAGAAGCCTCCGGGAGGGTGGGGTGGGGCGTGCTGGCAGGGTCGGCCCTCCAACCCAGCAGGTCTGGTGCAAGAATGCAAGATTCCCCCCAGGCAGTGAGTGGGGCAGTGAGTGGGCACGGCCTTGGCATCCGCCAGCCTCTGGCAGCCAGCAGCTAACTTAATTTGTACTCTAATTTGTACTCTCCTTTATTATAGAAGGATTCCTGAAACCTGAGGTCACCGAATCCCCCGGCCATCCGGCCATCCGGGGATGGATCACCTTCCGGGGGGATCCTGTAGCCTAGGTGGTCACTGGCTTGAGTTCAGCCACCAGTTCCCAGTTCTCAGCTCGGGAGCGGGAGCAGAGGGAGGAGACAGTGAGCCCTGACAGGGTCTGGAGGGCTGGGCTAGGAGGGGGCTGTGGCCCTGGGTCCCCACTCAGGACTCGGGGGGCCTGGCCTTTGATTCGTCGGATACATGGCGTTTCTAAGATTTACTTTTAATAATTTTTAAAATGTTTATTTATGAAGGAGAGAGAGAGCAAGTGGGGGAAGGGCAGAGAGAGGGGGAGACACAGAATCGGAAGCAGGCTCCAGGCTCTGAGCTGTCAGCAGAGCCCGAGGTGGGATTGGAATCCACTAACTATGAGATCATGACCTGAGCCGAAGTTGGATGCTTAACGGACTGAGCACCCAGGCGCCCCAGTAAGATTTACTTTGATCAATGATTTGGAAAGCACCGGTGGAGGTCTTCACAGCCCCCCAGCCCACCCACCCCCGGCAGAGGAAGCACCTGCAGGCGTCTGCTCTGTGTTCTGTTCTAACTGCCTTCTCTGGCTGCCCTTTGAGGTCTGAGCAGCCCCCTGTGCTCCTCCGCAGAGCTGACCGGCCCCCAGTCCCAGCTCCCCTGCATTCTTGCACACACACGTGTGCGCACGCATTCACGCCCACGCGCATGCATACACTCGCAGGCTTTCGTGCTCACCCACCCCTCTCCTTTCCCTGGGCTGGGTCAATTCCTTCTTCCCTAAGCTCGAGGGGGTAGCCCGCAGCCTGGAGAGCAGCTAAGGATGGAGGCTGGGGCTGGAGAGCCGGCCGGGTCCTCTCCCTTCCATCCACCTCCAAGGAAGGCTCACACCCGAAAACCCACTCCCGGGCTCCCCTTCCACCCATGCCCTCCTGCCCCCTCTGTCCTCCAGGAGGCCCCTTCCAGGTTCCCGGCACCCTGCTAAATGCCAGGTGACCACAGAGGAACATGACAAGTCCTTGCCCCCGGGGTGGAAAGGAGGCATCACTGGCAGGGGGGCTGCGCGGGCCCCCAGCCCAGCCATTGTCATTCAGCAGCTGAGTGATCTGGGGCTGGGCCCCCATTGTCTCTGATTTTCTCCGTAAAACTCGGTTACTGTTACCCCAGGCCTGTAACCCATGACTCCAAGCCCGCGGAGTCTCAATCAATGGGACGCTTGTTAAAGCCAGCCTCTGACTCCCACCCCAGACCTGCTGCCTCTGACCTCAGAGTGCGGGGGTGTGAATCTGCACTTTAGTGAACTCCCTGGCGTGGCTCTGGCCCACGGGCCAGTCTGGGCACCTCTGGTGTGGACTTCTCGCGGCAGCGGGGGCCATATAGAACCGGGGTCCTGCCTCCCCCCAGGAGCACGTAGTTAATTCTGATGGGCGGGAATGCTTCATGGGGAGGGCGTGCCTTAACTGAGTCTCAGTAGGGGGGTCTCTTGTCCTAGGGACGGGGAAGGCATTCCAGGCAAAGGGTCAGTCTGGAGGTGGGGCCGGGGGTTTGTGCCCACGGTGTGTGTGTGGGAAGAAGGAAAGCAGTAGCTGGGTATGTTGGAGAGGTGCCTGCCTGCGAAGGGTTAACCCCAAGCCCCACCGGGTCCTGTCCACTCAACTTCCACCTCCGTCCTCCGAGGAAATGGGTTTTCCAGGAGCCTGGACTGGGCCAGCGGTGACTCGTGGCTCTACACGGATGGCAGGGGAAGTGACTCAGGCCCCGGGGGGAGAAAGTGAGCCACGGGTCCCCTGCCCATTGTCCCCTCCCGCATCATGAGGATGGGCAGGAGCCGGACCTCCTTCTCTTGGGGCCTGTGGGGCCTGGGGCTGGGTGGGGGCGTGTCGGCTTACACAAGCCCTGGCCACCCTCTGCTCCGCCTGCGTCCTTGGGGACCCTGTGATGGTGGCCCCCATTGTGTCAAGCTGGGCTGGAGCGTTCTGTTCTGTGTGTGTGTTTACGGAAGGCCTGAAGTCAAGGGCAGCTGGTCCAGAGCAGGGGAAGTTCTCTTCTGAGGTTTGGCCCCCAAACCCCCTCTACCAGGCTGGCATTGTCTGCACTTGCCGCTGGTCTTGGCTGCCCCCCCTCATTTTTCTCTCCTGTTTTGGTGGGGGGGGGGGGCTCCCAGAGCCAGCGGAGCATGGTCTCTAGGACCTTGGCCAGTGCCCGTTCTGCGAGGAGTTCTGCAGAGCAAGACCCGGGCCTGTGTCTGGAGTGATCTTGGATCGGATGGACCCTCCCTAGCCTCAGTTTCCTGGTCTGTAAAACGCCAAAACAGCAGGAGCAGCCTCACACAGTGGCTCTGGGGATTTCATGTGACCGCGCAGATGACACCACCACAGGGTTCCTCGCGGTGCTTCTGCCGGGACACCCTCCGGGTGGCTCCCGGCCCCTGCCCGGTGCTGTGGGGGGTTCCTCCAGGGCCGCGCCTGTGGGCCGATGGCTGGTGTGAGGAGTGTTCGATGGCTGAGCTCTGTCCAGCTCTGCCGGTCCACAGCTCCCGAGACCGGCGACAAGGTTCTGTCCACGTGGTCAGTGTAGAGGTCCACGTAGGGGCCCCTCCCTCCTGGCTGAGCCAAGTGGGGGCACCCGGGGCATTCTGCAGCCCTGCCGGACGTGCTGGGAGAGTGGGGCCCCCATCTCGGATGCTGACATGGGCTGCGTGGGGTGGCGGGTGTGTACAGGGGGGCAGACCGTGCGGGGCCCTCCTAGCCACGGGCAGCGGGGTGGGGTGAGGGGAGGGAGGAGGGTGTGATGAGATGGGCAGCGGGTGGGGCTCTCTGTCGCGTGAAGTGGGGACGGGAAGGTGCTACGTGGACAAGCCAGGCAGTGCCCTGCCCCTCCCCGGAATCTTCTCATTGTCCCCAGTCCCACTGTCCTATCTCCTATCTTGTTCTGTGAACAGCCTTGGGTCCGGTCTGCAAGGACAGAGGTTTTCTGGGTGGGGTTTCAGTCTTCCCCGTTTCACTCCCGGAAGGGAAGTTTCATGCTCTAAGAATTTCCCGTCGAGGTGCTCTGGAGGCTGAGCTGGCCAGGGCCACAAGGCAGGGGGCATGGAGGGTGGGAGGGGAGGGAGGAAGGCCGGGGGGTTGACTGAGAGCCAGGCATTAGCCGGTCAGAAAGTATCCGGAGATATTTAGCTGCCACCTACCACGTGCACGGTCCTGTTCTAAGTCCTTTACAAGTGTCCATTCATTTGCAGATGTGGAAAGCGAAGCCCAGGGAGGGGGAGTAAGCAGTCCAAGGACACACAGCAAGTGAGCAGGAGAACTGCAAGTTGAACCCAGACAGCCTGGCTCCAGAGTCGTCTCCACTGCCTCAGAGTGGATTAAAGGAAGCCAGGCAGACCCTCCCACTCAAATCCCAAAAATGTCCCTGGGGACAACATTGTCCATTCTGGAGGGGCTGTTGCAACAGCTAGGGCGGAGTGGAGACGAGCCTGGAAGTGTCAGGTTGTGCAGTTGGTCCCGTAGCTGTGTGTGAGTCCCTTCCGTGGTACTCCACGGGGACCCAGCCTCGCTCGTGCCCCTCCGGTGACTGGGAGTTCTCTTCTTTGTCTAGACCGTTGTGCTCTCAAAGCTCAATCTGGGAGGGCTGACGTGATGTGGGTGATCCTGCCCTGTCCTGGGCCCCTGCCTACCAGCGGTGATAGCTCACTCTGAGCAGTCAGTGGGCCGGAGAGAGACATGGGTTTTGGCCAGCTCCATCCTTGCTTGCTGTGTGATGTCAGGAAGCCATTGCCCTCTCTGGGCCTTGAATCCGAATACTGTAACATGGAGAATTTGGACCAAATTCATGCGTGATCTGTCAGCTATGAGTTCACAAGTATAGAGCCGCGGTCACAGGGAGGGGGGCTGAGGGGGGCTGCCTGGAGGAGGTGACATTGGATCAGGGATCAGAGGTGGACAGCAACAGGGACTGGCAGAAAGAAGAAAAAGAGGGGCATGCTCGCGTCTCCGGATGCTGGGTTTCCCCTGCCGGCCTGAGGTGGCAGGAGGCAGTTTCTAAAGGAGGCAAAACGCTTGGAGAGAACACAAAGTGAAACCTGAAAAATCACAACCTGGGTAACGGTGGCCTTTCCCTAAAACGCTTTCGAATGTGTTAAAAAGAAAAAAATTCTTTAAAAGGTTATTTATTTTGAGAGAGAGTGCGTGCATGCGCACACGCCGGGGAAGGACAGAGAGAGGGCGAGAGAATCCCAAGCAGGCTCCTCGCTGTCAGCGCAGAGCCTGACGCGGGGCTCAGACTCTGCCCCGAGCCAAAATCAGGAGCCGGAGGCTTAACCAACTGAGCCACCCAAGTGCCCCTCATATGCATCTTCTAAGGGGTCCTGTGATGCCACCGAGGCGAGATGATGACAAGGCCTAAAAAAATTGGGGTTCTGTTATGCATGGTGGGACATAGGAGCCCGGCTCTAGTTTCAGGGGGCCAGGTTAGTTCAAAGAAGGAGACAATGAGCTCCTGCCGGGGCCACCTGTCCCTCGAATGCTACCCTCAAATACTCTGTTCAAAAGCCACCTCATCCTGGAAGCCCCCCTTGGCTTCTAAACTTAGACTCCTTGGGTGCGCCCAGTTTTCCAGGCTTCCCTTTGTCTGGCTTGTGATGGATGATTGCACCTGCCGCCGCAGCCATATGCAAGTACCCATGCAAACGAGGATGCCTGTCTGTGTCCGTCAGCGCCCAGCTCGGTCACTGGGCCCGCTGGCCAAGCCACCCGGCATCTCTCTGTGAGCACCAGGCATACAGGTTCCCCTCCAGGCCCCACAGGGCTGACCAGGTGAGGAAAGCCCTGGCCTCTGGAGTAATCTTGGGCAGGCTGTTTAACCCCTTGGGCTTCAGATTCCCTGCCTGTGAAATGGGCCCACAATAGAGTTCACTCTACAGGGTCCAAGCGAGGATTAATACAAGCACAGGGGTGTGGTGGGAGAGCACAGGCTGGCAGATTGGCTCTCGGCTAATAGAGGTCGTGGGGGGTCAGAAGGGCCCACTCTACACTGGGCCGTCAGCGTCTCCCTGTCAGACTGGAAGACAGGGCTGCCTTTCCGGCTGTTGGGGGGGGGGGGGCGCTGGGAACTGGCTCCCCCTGGTGGTCATGACAGGAAGCACCCTTTCCTCTGTTCCTGCAGAGGGCGCTGTGGGCGCGCTGGTGCTTCGCTCCATTTCCCTCATCCTTCCAACCGCCCAGCCTTTGTGCAGCCAGCTCCGTGCACTGGGCATGACGGAGAGATGGACCAGGGGCTCCCCTCCCCCCAGGGGAGGAGGGAATGCACCATCCCGCACCGCCTGGGGGCAGAGGAGGCCCCAGCCAGCAGTGGGTAGCAAAGGAGGCCAGGACTGGCTGTAGAGGGGGGTCGAGGAAGGCTTCCTGAAGGAGGTGTCCTCTCAGCTGGGTCTTGGCGATGATGGTGGTGAGGTTCCCGGAGGCGAGCCGGGAGAGCCCCGTCTCTCCTGCATCTCCCCCAGGCCTGGAGGGGCAGGGTGCTGGGGGCGGCCCAGGTGGTCCTGTGGAGCCTTCCCCACCCGATTCTAGCCAAGACGACCCATCACTGCTGGGTCTGGAGGGAAGTACTATTAGCCGCATTTTCTGTGACTTGTGCAGTGTCACGCAGCAAGCGAGAGGAGGAGCCAGGCCTTGAACTGAGCCCGGCTCTGGACGCCCCCGCCCCTTGACGTTCAGCTGCTGGCAGCTCTGGCGAGGTCCACGGGCTGCGTCCACCCTTGAAACCCATGCAGGCGGCACTGGCCTCCCCCTCTGCAGGGCTGGCCCAGCCACCTTGCAGAGCTGGCCCCCGCTGACACTCCCGGCCTCTTTCAGGCGCTGACTTCTCAGGGTGACTTTGGGGAGGAAGATGGCCGCCCAAGTACTACTGCGGACGGCGCCGTTCCTGCTGGCTCTGCTCCTCCTGGTGCAAGGTAGGCTATCTCGGAGCTGCCGCGGGACTCTTGTGATTGACATTAAAATGCCCCCATGTCCAGGACAGCTGCCAGCATATCCGCTAACCCTTTTGGGCAGGCACCGGACGTTAGACACAGGTTAGCAAGTGGATGGTATCTTGCAGACAAAGGGACCTCATCTTTCTGGCAGATGCAGAGCTTGAGATGGGGACCGTGGATTGGGTTTTGGCCCCACTCACTTCTGCAGCCAGAACCTCCCTGTGCAGTGCACAGCCTGCACAACTCTTGATGGTAGGCATGGCCTCCTGAAGTATTTTACTGCCATTAGAAGGTTTTTTTTTTTTTTTTTTTTGCCTTTGGGGCACCTGGGTGGCTCAGTTGGTTAAGGTCTGGCTCTTGATTTCAGCTCAGGTCACGATGTCACAGTTTGTGAGTCTGAGCCCCATGTCAGGCTCTGCGCTGACAGCTCAGGACCCTCACGGGACTCTCTCCCTCTCTCTCTGCCCCTCCCCCCGCTTGTGCTCTCTCACAAGATAAGTAAACATTAAAAAAATTTTTTTTTTTTTTTACCTTTGTAATTATCATTAACTTTGAGTTCTTTTTGTCATTTGTGAGCAGGGCACATTCACCTTTTTGCAGACCTTGGAACGTGTGCGAGCCCCAGGCACCGGATCCTGTATTCTGGGCCCGAGGCCTGCCCCCTCCGCCCCTGCAGCAGAGTCCCCTCTGTAGTCTTTCCCTCCTCAGGTGCCCGTGGCAGGAGCCCCCGCGAAGACTTCCGTTTCTGTGGCCAGAGGAACCAGACAGAGAAGAGCAGCCTCCACTACAAGCAGACATCGGAGCTGCACATCTCCATCAAGAACTCAGAGGACGCCCTCACGATCCAAGCCCCCTTCGCCGGGGTCCTCCCGGCCTCCCAACCCTTCCCCAACCCCAGGGGCCTCTACCACTTCTGCCTCTACTGGAACCGCCATGCTGGGAGACTTCACCTGCGCTATGGCAAGAACGACTTCCTGCTGAGTGACCGAGCCTCTAGCCTCCTGTGCTTCCGGCACCAGAAGGAGAGCCTGGCCCAGAGCCCCCCGCTGCTCGCCACCTCGGTCAGCTCCTGGTGGAGCCCCCAGAATTCCAGTCTGCCCAGTGCTGCTGGCTTCACCTTCTTCTTCCACGGTAAGGGGGGGCCTCTGGGCAGAAGGAACTCGGACCAAGGCCCGGAGGCGGGGTGTGCACTGGGTCGCAGGGCTTAGCTTTGTTCCCAGGCAGTGGGGAGCCATTGAAGGTGCCTGAGGAGGGGAGGGCTGTGATCCACGCTGTGCTTCAGGAAGCTTTGTGGGAAGGTAGGGGGTGAAGGTAGAGGGGACAAGTCCCATCCTGAGGCTGCAGGGAAGGTCCAGGCGAAGGAAGATGAGGCTCGACCAGGGTGGGACAGGACTGGGTGTCAGGAGCCAGAGGCCCCGGGAGCCCCCCGCGCCCCCAACAACCCTCCTGGGATGGGCCCTCTGGGCTCCAGGCATGTGGGCAGAGGGGCCCCCGGGCAGCTGTGTCCCAGCCTTCCCTGCTGGGCTGGAGTTGCTGGAAGGCTCCATGTGGCAGAGCCCCGGGGGCCGGCCTCTGGGTGACTGTGGGGGAGTCTCCCCCACGTCTTGGAGCCTCGGTGTCATCTCCCGTAGAACTGGGGCTGGAGGCCTTCAGAGTCACGTGAGGGTGAATTGGGAGTCTGGTGGGTGTGGCGTCTCTGGTAACAGCCTCAGGTTCGTCCATCCGTCTGTCTGTCCTGTGCCCCAGATCCGCCCCAGAAGGCCTCCCACAATGCCTCGGTGGACATATGTGAGCTGAAAAGAGACCTTGAGCTGCTCAGCCAGCTTTTGAAGCACCCCGGAAAGACCTCGAGGAGGCCCTCGTCCACCCCTGCCAGCCAGTGAGTGTGGCCCCCAGACCCGGACGTGGGCAGGGCAGCACCTGGAGCAGGAGGTTGGGGGGGGAGGCGTCTCCTGGGGCTGGAACGTTCCCTCCATCTTTCCATCTCCTCCTGGAGGAATCGAAATACAGCCCTGAGGCCAAGCCCCCGACCTTTGTAAAAACAAGCATCACACCCGCATCCCAGGACAGCCACCCACACCCTCTTCCCCACCAAGAAAGGAAACTTGAGCGGCCCATTTGAGAGCTTGGCAGACTGAGGCCCAAAGACGGGCAGGGCTCCCCCATGGCCAAGAGTGGGTCAGTCCAGGCAGAGCTGGGCCCGGAAGCTGGTGCTCGGGAGAGCCCCCCTTTCCTGTTTGCTGGGATGTCCTGGCTTCCTCTCACCCCACTCCCACACCCTCGCCCACAGGTTGCTCTCTCTCCTGTGCCAGCACCGTAGGGCTGTTTTCTCCCCCCCCCCACCCCCAACCTGCCTCTTTCCTGTGTATCTGCCTAGTCTTCCCTTCTTGCTCCGTCTTCCTGCCCGCCTTGACCAACCTCCCCACCCCATGTCCCCCTGCTAGGCAGCTGCAGAGCCTGGAGTCGAAGCTGACCTCTGTGAAGTTCACAGGGGACACGCTGTCCTTTGAGGAGGACCTGGTCAACGCCACGGTGTGGAGGCTCCAGCCCACGGCCGTCCTCCAGGACCTGCACATCCACTCCAGGCTTGAGGTCAGGAGACAGGGGCCAGGCCGGCCGGGGCAGGAAGCAGATGTGGAGGCCTGAACGCTCCCCTCCCCAGGCCTTTGGGAGCCACATGTGTGCTGGCAAGGAAGGACTCAGGCCTAAGGAATACCCTGTTAGTGGCTACCCCGTGGCCGAGGACCCTTCCTGGCACAGTGGTGGGGACAGAGGTCGGGGGGACCGGCATCAGAGGCTCCCATGCCCCCCTCCCCCCGCCATGTAAACAGAAGACCAGTCCCAGAGTGCCTGGGGGTGCGCCTCAGTCTCAGACTGCCCCTTGAGTGGGCCCGGTAGCTGGAGTCACCCCCACAGCCCTCACATGCTACCACCCGGGATGCTGCACACAGCACTGGCGTCTGAAGCCCAGACAGCACAACACTGCGCGACCCCCCCTGGAGCCCTGGGCCCTAACTGCAAGGCTCCCCAGCCAGCGCTGGAGCCAAGGAAAGGAGGGCTTCCTGAAGGAGGCGGGCTTGGAGGTGGCAGCATCCAGGGAGGTGTTGGGGGCGGCGTGTACGGGAGAGCTGGAAGCCCACGGCCGGCTGAGCCCCACGGGGACTCTGGTCTGCAGGAGGAACAGAGTGAGATCCGGGAGTACTCGGTGCTGCTGCCGCGCGAGCTCTTCCAGAAGACCAAGGGCCGGAGAGGGGAGGCTGAAAAGAGGCTGCTCCTGGTGGACTTCAGCAGTCAAGCCCTGTTCCAGGTACGGGCCCCGCATTCTCGTGCCGTCCCCCCCGGGGGGAAAAGCAGTTTCTGTCTGACCGGGAGGTGGAAGGCGGGCATAGAGCCAGGCCCCCTCGCCCGCAAGTCAGAGCCTTTCCTTGTAAGGTCAGAAAATGGGCTGTGACGTGCAAATCTCCCCCCCGGAGAAGGCTAAATTATGTTGTTTTCGCTACAGTGTAAATGACTACATGTGCAAGAATTGTTTACAGAGGGAGCCTCCGCATCTCAGAGCAACGTGTGGGAGTCTAGGAAAACCAGGGAACTCCTCGGCCCTTCTCAGCCTTGAGCCCTCACCCCCCTCTCTCTTCCCCCCTCCCGTATCTCTAGGACAAGAATTCCAGCCAAGTCTTGGGTGAGAAGGTCTTGGGTATCGTTGTGCAGAACACCAAAGTAGCCAACCTCTCGGAGCCTGTGACGCTCACCTTCCAGCATCAGCTGCAGCCGGTGAGTGGGAGCAAACCAGCCAAAGACACCAGGGTCCCTCCTTTTCTGCCCTGCCTTCTGAATCACTCGTCTTTAACAAAACGACCGGCCGGCCGAGGGCATCAGACACTCAGGTGCAAAGCGGGTGGGGGCCTGACGCTGACTCCGTCGGGCTGGCCCAGAAAGGAGCGCGCCGTGACGGGGTCCACTCTCCTTTCTTGTCCCGGCAGAAGAACGTGACTCTCCAGTGCGTATTCTGGGTTGAAGACCTGACATGTGAGTGCGGAGGGGGTCCCTGAACTGGGCAGGCATCTGGAGGAGAAAGCGGGTCCTGGAGGGTGGGGAAGACGGAGTTAATCAGGGAGGGCCTCCCGGAGAAAGGTGGGCGTCGAAGAAGGAATGATGGCAGACTAGATATTTGCAAAGGCTTGGAGCGGTGATGCGATGATGCATTTCGGGGGTCCGGTGGGGGGACGGGGCTTGATGAGAGCCCCATGGAACCCCTCCTCAGTGAGCAGCCCAGGGAGCTGGAGTGACGCGGGCTGTGAGACCGTCAGGAGAGAGACGCAGACGTCCTGCCTGTGCAGCCACCTGACCTACTTTGCGGTGCTGATGGTGAGCAGTCCCACACCGCGGGCTGGGGGCTTGCCGCTCGCCAGCCACTCTCCACATACGCGTCATTCATTCCTCACACCAACCCCGAGCTGCCTCCTGCTGCTGTCCCACTGTATAGATAAGGAAACCTAAGTTCCGAGAGGTTAAGCAATTCACCCAAGGCCGCACAGCTAGTTAGTAAAAGAGCTGCCCTTTACTCCCAAATGTTGGTGCATGATAAAAACGCAGATTCCTGGCCTTAACCTAGAATTCTGATTCCACAGGCTGGGGCGGGGCCAGGAGTATGCTTCCAATGAGCCCTCAAGGGGATGCTGAGGCCTGTTGCGGAGGCCCTCACAACGGACTTCAGGGTCCCCAAGAGCACAGAAGCTTTGTGTCCTAGGTTCACCCTCCCAGAATCTTGGGACCCAGCTTCTGAGGGATCGGAGTGGGTTCCCAGCTCTCCCTGGGTGTGGGGAGCCCAGTCTCTCACAGGAGGCTCACTCCGGTGGGGAACGTTATAGAAAAACCATGGGTGCCAGGCCGGAGAAGGGGTCCCAAAGTGCAGACCCCTCCCCTACGCCTTCCGAAGAACGCACTCACGGGCCACACTGGGCTCAGGTTGGGGTGGCGGTGGCTCATAGGAGGCCCACCTGGGGAGCACAGTCTGGCCCTTCCCCCCGGGGCAAACCGTCAGTGTCAAGTTGGGGACACTGAGGCAGCCCTGGCTGTCTTGTGCACCCAGGTGGCCTCCGTGGAGGTTGACGCCGTGCACAAGCACTACCTGACCCTCCTCTCCTACGTGGGCTGTGTCATCTCCGCTCTGGCCTGTGTCCTCACCATCGCTGCTTACCTCTGCTCCAGGTAGGGCCCAGCAGGGGGCGAGGAAGGGGGAGGGAGGCAGACCCTTCATTCCGGGACCTCGGGACCCACGGAGGCGCACCCTGGGGATTGGCTTGGCTCCCCACAAAATGTGCCCGTGGCCACAGGGGCCCTGGGAGGTGTGGTCAGCTGGCCCCTGGGGGTGGCGCTTCCACCTCAGGCCTGTGGTGCTGGGGTGACCCAGCACTTACAATCTGCATTAGCGCACGGCTGGGTGCGCGGGAGGCGCCTAGGGATGCGTGGGGATGGCTGGGCCCGCGGCAGGCGCCTAGGGACACGGGGGGGGGGGGACGTCAGGGCGCGCGGCAGGCGCCTAGCGACACGGGACGTCAGGGCGCGCGGCAGGCGCCTAGGGACACGGGGGGGACGTCAGGGCGCGCGGCAGGCGCCTAGCGACACGTGGGGACGAGCTGGCCGCAGCCACAGGAGTGAGATCGGGTGTGTGTGTGTTGCACCCTGGGAAGGCTGCCCCCACCTTCCCAAGCTGGCCACCAGGCGACCCTGCCCCGCCCCCCATGCAGGAGGAAGACGCGGGATTACACCATCAAGGTCCACATGAACCTGTTGCTGGCCGTCTTCCTGCTGGACGTGAGCTTCCTGCTGAGCGAGCCGGTGGCCCTGACGGGCTCCGAGGCCGGCTGCCGTGCCAGCGCCGTCTTCCTGCACTTCTCTCTGCTCGCCTGCCTCTCCTGGATGGGCCTCGAGGGCTACAACCTCTACCGACTCGTGGTCGAGGTCTTCGGCACCTACGTCCCCGGCTACTTGCTCAAGCTGAGCATCGTGGGCTGGGGTAAGCTGGTCGAGGGTGCCGGCGGGCCCTCTAGACCTGCCTCTTGTACTTGGCGGAACACAGGCGCCCGGTTCCGCTTCCCTGCTTCCCTCTCTGACTGTTCCCTCACTGTTTCCTTTGCCCACCCACCCTCAGGGCTTCTTTACCTTGGCTGTGGGCTGAGGTCCCCTTTAGGAAGATGAGATGGTGAGCACTGCCCCAAGAGACACATAGTCTCCCCGTTGCTCACTCTCCTAAAACGGGGGTTTGCTGACATAGCCACCACGTATGGATGTGCAGGTTGTGCACTGCTCAAAGGCACCCAGTTGGGGGTGTAATCCAGTCCTCCACTCACTTAAATCACTCAGGCTGGAAGTGGCTCTGTCTGTGGGTCCTCCAACGCTTCAGGTAACAGATTCCTCACAGCTCTGGCATTCGTCCTTGGCTAAGACAACCCCTTTACCTACGGCCCAGACCTCTCGGTCAGGCCTGGAGGCCCAGGGACACCTCGCAAGTCCTTCTGGAGGTTGCACAGGCCCACCAACCTCCACATGCCCCTGACCCAACTTGCCGCTCCTCCTGTGTTTCTCATTTGGCCCTTTTTTGGGTCACTCCACTGATTTACATAAAAATCCTTCAGAGTTGGCTCTGGGTCAAGGCCTGGGTGTTTGGTGGTGGGAGACCACTTCTGGAGCGCTCTCAATCTCCAGCCCAATCTCAATCTTCCAGGCCCAGTGCAAGCTCTGGAAGTGCCCCCTGCAGGTGTTCCCCCACCCCTCCCCGATGTCCTGCCTGTCCCTCCCGTCTCTCCTAGTGACCGTCCTGCCCCTCAGCGGGGAAGCGCGGGCCCTTTCTCCCACGGGCCCCCAGGATGGTGAGGGGGAACGCGGGGCTGGGGCTGTCTGTGGGAAGCCCGGAACTGGAGTGGGGAAGGGAAGGGTCCCAAGGTCCTGCCGCAGGGCAGGGGAAGGTGGGAGATGGAACTCCGTGCTTTGCTGCCCTCAGGCTTCCCGGTCTTCCTGGTGACGTTGGTGGCACTAGTGGACATGAACAACTATGGCTCCATCATCCTGGCTGTGCACAGGACTCCGGAGAGTGTCATCTACCCCTCCATGTGAGTGGCTGTGGGCAGCGGGGGCAGGAACAGGGGCCTTGGGGCGCGGAGGCCAGAGAGCGGCCCGGGCCTCGGCCACGCTGGCCGGGAGCCTCCTGGGTGTCCAGATGCGACAGCGGACTTAAGAAGGAAGTAACGCCCCCCGTGAGCCAGTGGTGTTGAAGGCGCTCCCCGCGCTCGCGCTCGCTGTGGCGCGCGTCCACGGCCGGGAAGCGCGGTCCCGCCCCAGCGCGCGCTGAGCCCCCACATCTCCGCCCGCAGGTGCTGGATCCGGGACTCCCTGGTCAGCCACGTCACCAACCTGGGCCTCTTCAGCCTGGTGTTTCTGTTCAACACCGCCATGCTGGGCACCATGGTGGTGCAGGTCCTGCGGCTGCGCCCGCACGCCCACAAGTGGCCCCACGTGCTGACGCTGCTGGGGCTCAGCCTGGTCCTCGGTGTGCCCTGGGCCCTGGTCTTCTTCTCCTTTGCCTCTGGCACCTTCCAGCTGGTCATCCTCTACTTCTTCAGCATCATCACCTCCTTCCAAGGTAGGCATGGAGAAGACCCCACCCCCTGGCCTGGGCAGGGTGCCCACACGTGGAGCACAGGGCAGGGAAGATGTGCCCCAACCTGATAGTTTCACTTCTCTGGGCCTCAGTCTTCCCATCCGGAGAATGGGGGCATCCCGGCTGCAGTTGACAAGTCTTTATTGAGTACCTGCTATGTGTAAGCCCTATGCTAAGCCTGGAACTGGCTGGGTCAGGGCCTTCCCTCCATGGAGCTCATCGCTGGTGGGAAAGACCAGGCATGACAGGCAAGCACACAGTCATGTGAGGGGATCTCAGAGACTAGGGCAGTAAGAGTGGGCGATGTGAGGGACAGACCATCTGTGCTGGGGTGGGGGCCACTTTGGGGACGGTGGCCAGGAGGCCTCCGTAGGAGGTATTTGAAGACAGCAGAAGGGTCCCGCCAGGGAGAGATCAAGGGCCTGTTTACTCCCTGTGTGTTCCTTGGACTGCGGGCATCGGCACCGTGGGAGGCTTGCTAGCAATGTGGACTCTGGTCCCTCCGGGTACCTCTGGCTCAAGGGTAGTGGTGGGGAGGGCAGAGGGGAGGTAGTGGTGGGGGGGCAGAGGGCTGGATCATGAGGGCGTGGGCTTGATGCCACAGGGTCCCTCCTACCTGCACCCCTCTACCACCTCCCCACTGATGACAGACAGATAGACACACACACACACCCCTCTGTGCTGGCTGAGAGGTGCTCGGTACGCTCTGCAACCTGAACGGCACTGTTTGACTCCTGGCTCAGCCGAGTCCCCTGACCTCCCTGGGCCTCAGTTTCCTGGTTTGTGACACAGAAGAGTACCGAATAGGCCTGACCTCATAAGAACCTCGAGAGAAGAGCGTGGGATGGGGCCCAGGGAATGTCTGGCGCATAGTAGGTGCTCCCCTGGGTCACATGGGTGCCGGCAGGCTGGGGAGGGAGGACGGAGAAGGGCAGGGCTGCCCCCAGCCTGCTGAGCCCTGGGCCCCCTCGCTGCCCGCAGGCTTCTTCATCTTCCTCTGGTACTGGTCCATGCGGCTGCAGGCCCGGAGCGGGCCCTCCCCGCTGAAGAGCAGCTCGGACAGCGCCAGGCTCCCCATCAGCTCGGGCAGCACCTCGTCCAGCCGCATCTAGGCCGCCAGCCACCTCCGGGAGCCACGTGAGGGACCAGAGCTGCGGCCTCTCCCCACGGCCGCCCGCCGCCCCCCAGGCAGGCCTGACCCTCGAGGGTCAGCCGGAGACTCGAGAAGAAGGCCCACGGACCTCAGAGTGAGGGGGTGGTGCCCTTGACAGCCAGACCCCCAGGCTGGGCCTTCTGAATTCGCCTGCAGACTGTTCGGCTCTCAGGTCCAGCTCACAAGGGGCTCAGGAGTGGGACCGTCCCCGTGCTGTCCTAGCCGGGGGCCAAAGGCGGGTCTCAAGTCGCCGCCACTGGGCCCGGCCCTCGTGGCTGGGGATGGGAGCCCTCACGGCCCCAAGGCCAGGTCCCGGACCTGTGAGGCCTGGTGGCATCCTTGGCCCTGTGCCCCCACCCGGGACAGGAAGGTGCCATTAGCTGTTCCGTCTCTGGTGATCACCATGAGGGCCCTCGGCCGACCTGTCATTTTAGCCTGAGAGTCTACTCAGGGCACGTGGGGTGGGTGGGGGCAGAGCTTTGAGCCAGACCCCTGGAGGAGGGGAGTGGGGCGGCGTCTCTTCTACCTCGGAGCCCAGGGCCCTCCGTCGGCCTCCCCAGCCCCCCCCTCCAGCCTCCGCCCAGCCCCCGGGGGCGGGCCCGGTCCCAAAGCTGTCTTTTGGGTTGTGGTTTCCAAGAGCTGCCTGATGCCTGCTGTAAACCTCTGTCTACTGCATGGACTTTTGCCTGCCCTTGACTCAGGCTTCGGATAGGCATTCTGGGCTGGGCTAGGTCCGTCTGTCCATCTGGGCCCTTCTATAAGCTGCATCACCCTTGCTCACCACTGCCAAGCCCGTCCCTCACGGGGCCCTCAGCCTCTCTCAAAGCCCGCTTGTGGCAAGAACTGTGGGGCACAGCAATGCGGACTCGTTTCCGCCCCGGTACCCCAGAAGACCGAGGCATGCCCCCCCTGGTGACCCTGGCCTAGAGCCCAACGTGCTCCTAACGGGTTGGAGCTATAGGCATGGGGTTAGCGGAGCCATCGTTTCTTGCTGGGGATCCAGGAAGACTTCCTGTAGGAGGCAGCATTTGATCTGGATCTCAGTCTTAAAGACCGGGAGGCCTTTCTTTTTAAGTACTATGTTCTTTGTCTTTTGAATTTAAAGAAGTAGATGTTCATTGTAGAGAATTTGGAGACTGTAGAAGTACACAGAAGAAAATAAAAATCGGCTCTTGTTATCACCTAACAAGCCAACGTAAACAGTGTGGGGCACTTTCTTCTGAGCTTCCTTCTGTGCTTCTGCTAAGAGTCACTGATACAAACACCCTGGGGCCCATCAGGAAACGGGAATGAGAGAAGAAGGCTAGATGGGCCACCCGACGGTCCTTATTCACGGGGCTGGAGGGCCTTGGGCAGCAGGTCTGCTGTTCTCCGGTGGACGTGACCAGGTTTGCGTGTGAAGACGTTGCTCTGGCGTGAGAAATGGACGGACGTGGCCGGAAGGTGAATGCTGGCCGGGCCTGGCCAGGAGACTGGAGCCCATCTGGAGCCACGGGGACAAACAGGGGAGGTGACAGAAAGGGAAGGTCCATTTGCCCTGGGGTTGGGGGTCCCACGGCTTTGCACATGGCTCCAGGGCAGTCCCCAGTCCCGGTGGGGCCTAGGAGGGGTAGCCCTCACCCTGGCCCTGCCCAGCCACCTTTTGCCACTTTGCTAGACACCCTGTCCTGTCTTTCCAGGTGTGCTGGACCCTGGGCACCTCCCTCTGGGCCCTTCCTCACAAACAGGCATCTGTGAGCCCCTCTGAGGCCCCGGCACCAGGACGGGGGGGCCAGCAAGTCCCCACTTCACAAAGGCTTGTCCACTTTATCACCTCACCTGCCTGCAGCTGGGAGGGGGTGGGATGGGCCCAGTGGTTCCCGTCTGTCCCCAAGCCTTCCCTGCAGAGGAAGGGCCTGGGGCTCCCTGCCAGATTCCCACCTGTCATCCGCACCCCATGAGTGACCCCGACATCCTCTCCCCAACTCCCTCCCCCAGCTGGGCCCTCTAGACTGAATCCTGTCTAGACACTGTGTGGGAGGAAGGGGGAGGGGCCGGGAGGTCCTCAGACTCCCGAGGTGGAGCACATCTAACTCTGGCCCTGAGGTAGGGGATGCTGGTGATGCTGCACCTTCTCAGTGGGATGGGCTCCAACTTTGAACTCGCAGTGACCGTGGGACCATGCCGAGGACCCTGGCTTCATCCACACGGCGGCTTCCTCGGAGCCTCCAGAGCTGGGGCCTGAGCGGTCAGCCCGTCCCCCTCCCTCACGCTGCACCCCATGTGTGTTTGCTGCCCCCACTTCCTGTCTGGGCCACCCGTGACCAACCGGGTGATATGACAGTAATTGTGCAGTACTGACAACGGTGTCAGAAGATAGTGACACTGGCCACGCCCCCCTGGCCTGGACAATTCCACATGCATCGTGTCATGAGTTCTCCGCATGTCTTGTGAGAGGCTCAGGACCATGCACAGCTCGCCCAAGCTCCCCCTGCCAGGAGGTGGCCAGGACAGATGTATGCCCAGGCCCGAACAAGCCCAGAGCCCATGCTCCTGCCCGCCTGGCCTGCACCTCCTGTTATCCAGTCTGGGGGCGCGGGCGGTGCTGGGACCTACAGGGCTGGCCCTCTTCTGCTCCCAGGGCTCCGGCAGGCATGGCCTTGCTCTTGGTCTTGTTCAAGCCGTAAGCAGGAGTGAAGGAGCCCGAGCACCATCCCAGGCTGTGTGCCTGGCGCGTTACAGGTCTGCAACCCCCGCACGGCTCTCTGCGCGCCCTGTTACTATATTTCTTTACAGAGGAGGAAACAAGCCCAGAGAGACCCCCAGCTTGTGAGAGGAGGGTCTGCGCTAGGTGTGCCTGACTCCAAAGCCTGTGCCCGTCGCCAGCCCCAGGGGACTGCTTGGGCGCGGTGGCCTCTGCGGCCGCTGGACCCCCACTTCACAGCACCCAGCAGCGTCCCCGGGCGGGTTCGGCGGCCCGCTCTGCAGGCCGTCACGGAGCGGGCTGGGACAGGAGTGCTCGCCAGTTCCCCACACTCACCTTTCACAACCCAACCGTCGGTGCCATGGAGCAGGAAGGCCGAGAAAGAGGCCACAGGAAGCCGTGACGCTGCGTGGGGGCAGGGCCGGGGAGGCAGGCCGCACAACAGAGCCTGGGGCCAGAGGGACACACAGACATAGGGCTCCGGCCAGCGTGGACAAGGCTGGCCAAGGATGTGGACACCCAGGGCCCTGGGGGTCCTGTTTCTCCCACTGCTCCTGCTCCGGGCCTCAGGTGAGCGGCTGCTTCCTCAACCCCTCTTCCCGAGCCTGGGCGACCGAGGGCTAGGGGCCGGGAAGGGGGTACGGGTCGGGGTGTCTGGAGCACGTCTGTCCAAGAAGCCCATCCCGACGGCCTCTGTGCCTTCTCCCACCTCGTCCTGAGTTAGGTGTCATCATGATAAACCTGGGTCAGCGCTGGGTCTCAGGTGCTCCCCTCTCTCCCCTCCTCTGGGTTGTGGCTTCCTGATGGGCCGGGCTCTGGTACACAAGTGGGCCCTGGACACACTCTTATCCAGCTGGTCTCTGAGCTCCCGGGGGAGGGGCAGGACGCTCTGGAGGCTCAGGCCGGGCGGGGCTCGCACTGTGCTCCCCCATGCCCTTGGCTGGCTCCCTCTGGCCCTCACCAGCTCCCCTCTCCCTGTCCCAGCAATGGCCTCCTGGTCTCCAGTTGGCAAAGCCGGGAACAAGACTTTCTGCCCTCGCCCTGCCCCTACTATCAGCCTTGCACACGCAGTGGCTCCCTAGAGCAGTTTGAGGAGCCCAGGCCTTGCCCTTGCTCCCCTTTCCTTCTCTCCCGGGAAAGCTGAGCCCACCCTGGCCCACCTGGCCAGCTCCCACTTACCCTCCTTGGTGCCCTGTGATGTCTGCCGTGACCCTCTCAGGCAGAAGGGGTGCTCCCAGCTCAGTGCCCTGTGTGCCCCTCCTGGTTTGCTCCTAGTATTGTTATTTTAAAAGTTTATTTATTTATTTTGAGAGAAAGAGAGGGAGAGGCACAGAGAGAGGAGAGAGAGAGAGTGCCAAGCAGGCTCCGTGCTGACAGCGCAGAGCCTGAGGCAGGGTGCGATCCCATAACCATGAGATAATGGCCTGAGCAGAAAGCAAGAGTCGGACACTTAATCAACTGAGGCCCCCAGGTGCCCCATCCTCCTGTTCTGCTCTTGATTCAGTGAGCGGCCTGCATGCCGGTCCCCTTACGCGTCTGCCCAGCATGAAATCATGTGGCTTTCATGGGGTCATGGGGTCATACGGGGTCAAGCTCTTGGGGCTTCAAAGAACCTTCTCTTCAAATGTGATTCGGCGAAGTGCGAAGTTCAGTCGTCGGCTCAAAAAAGGCGGGGAGTGACGGTGGAGGCGTCAGGCCACACACGCTTGTCAGATCAATTAACTCAGTAACCAGTGGTGGCTGTTGTCCGGTCTCAGCGGGCATCATGAGGACCCCGGGCCTTCACAAAAGCTATAACTACGCTGGCTGGGGCTTCAGGGCTCCCCGCAGGGACTGAGGGGGGTTATTCTGTGGTGATGGGGTACTCCAGTTTGGGCAAAACGTCAGTCATTTGAATAGTGTGGGAGGCCTGAGAGGTTTATATCTTTACATGTAAAGGTGAGTCTCCTTCTTTTGTGGATAATTACGGGTCACTCGCCATTGTCTGCTCAGTGACTCATTCATTCGATAAACACTGATGGTGACTTCTTCGCAGAGCCAGGCCCTGAGCCAACGGGGCTGGGCTGTGGCACAGAAAAGCAGTCACCTGGCAGTCAGCTCTAGGGAGGGGCAAACACCGCCCTCTGACTTCCGGCCTGCTTTCCACTTGACGGTGGATTGAGGTGGTCCCTGGAGACGACAGATCGGGATGGGAAGCGTCGTGTAGGCCCCGAGGCGGGGGCTGGCACCATCCCACACGGGCCTGGTTCAGGCTCTCTCTGTCTGGACTGAACGCTTCCAATGTCTTCAAAAAATAATCACAGGAAAAGATATTTAATCATCTTTTCTGCATTTGCCAAAATCTTCACCTACGCGACTGTGCTGATGTTTTGAGTCAGGCGGGGAGGGGGCTCTGTGGACACCCGAGGGGAGCCAGCTGTGCCCAGCACCCAGGTAACCGCTCTGGCACACAGAAGGCTAGGATTACAGAGAGAATGGTGCCCCCAGTTCCTTCCCCTCTCCTCTCTCTTCCTCCCTCTTTTTCCCTCTTTTCTTTCTCTCTTCCTCCTTTATTTAAAAAGCAAACATAGGGATGCCTGGGTGGCTCAGTCAGTTAAGCATCCAACTTCTGGCTCAGGTCATGATCTCACGGTTGGTGAGTTCGAGCCCCGCGACGGGCTTTGTGCTGATCGCTCAGAGCCTGGAGCCTGCTTTGGACTCTGTGTCTCCCTCTGTCTCTGCTCCTGCCCCACTTGTACTCTGTCTCTCTCTCAAAAATAAAGATCAAAAAAATTTTTTTTAATAAAATAAAAAGCAAAGGTAGATCATATTATATACATGCTCCTCAAGGGGCGCCTGGGTGGCTCAGTCGGTTAAGCGTCCGACTTCGGCTCCGGTCATGATCTCACAGTCCACGGTCTGTGGGTTCGAGCCCCGTGTCAGGCTCTGTGCTGACAGCTCAGAGCCTGGAGCCTGCTTCAGATTCTGTGTCTCCCTCTCTCTCTGCCTCTCCCGTGCTCCCGCTCTGTCTCTCTCTCTCAAATATAGATAAACATTAAAAAAAAATAAAGACTTAGATACATGCTCAGCAAGCATTTGCTTCTTCCCATTAAACAGTCATGAATATTTTTACAATCTAACAGAAAATTAAAGTTTCCTTATAGGCTACTTAAAACACTGTTACCATAGATCTGATTATTATAAAATCTACTCTAAAATGTAATTTTTAAAGTTTATTTATTTATTTTGAGAGAGACAGAGATGGCACAAGTAGGGGAAGGTCAGAGAGAGAGAAGGAGAGAGAGAATCCCAAGCTGACTTCGCACTGCCAGTGCATAGCCCGAAGCGGGGCTCGAACTCACGAACCGTGAGATCATGCCCTGAGCCGAAATGAAGAGTCGGATACTTAACTGGTTGAGACACCCAGGAGCCCCTAAAATGTAATTAAAAATTTTTTTTTAACATTTATTTATTATTGAGAGACAGAGCATGAGCATGGGAGGGGCAGAGAGAGGGGGAGACACAGAATCCGAATCAGGCTCCAGGCTCTGAGCGGTCAGCACAGAGCCCGACGCGGGGCTCGAACCCACAGACCGCGAGATCACGACGTGAGCTGAAGTCGGACGCTTAACCAACTGAGCCACCCAGGCGCCCCTAAAGTCTAATTTTTAAAGCCCTACATTCTCTAACTTTGGTCTGCCATTATCTGTATCTTTATCTTAAAAATTAACTTGTTTCTTCTATTGCGAAAGTCATATTGCGTGTAATTTCTTGAGAAAAAAAAAAAAACCACACACCAGAGAAGGGGATAAGAAATGAAAAGTAAATGTCTGCTCACGTCACCCTTAGCACTGCACATCCCAAAAGTAGCCTCCCCTTAACCGTTCCTGGTGTGCCCATCACAAAGGCCAAGGTGCACAGATTGTTAAGACACCCCCACAAATGGACAGAGGATACAACAATGCAGTTTACAGGGGAAAAAACACATACAGATAGATGCACCCACTCCTTCTTAAGTTAAAACAAAAATGTAATTTTACTCCTCAGGTTGGCAAAGGCTTGCAGGTTTGGTGAAGTCTAGGATTATGAACACGTGGATCAATAGCCACTCCGTTGGCGCACGTAGAAACAGGTGCATCCCCTTTAGCAGGAAATTTGGTAACACCTACCAGTTTTTCAAAGCTCATACGTTTTGACCCAGAGATTCCCATGACAGCAATGTTTTCCATGAATTCTTAACACAAGCTGACAAAGATGGAAGCAGTGTTGTTTAAAATAGGAAGGAAAAAAAAGCGGCAACCTTAAAAGCCCACCAACAACAGTCACCTAATGGACCAGTGTGCAAGTGTACAGAGAGAGACGGGTCGGTAGGTGCTGAGGTGGAAAGGTCTTTGACATATATCGCTAAGCGATCCCATTCATGTACATTTTTAAACGATTTATATCACAACACTCCCCTACGTCTAGGAAATTTCCGCAAGGTTGTGCAGTAAGTTGCTAAGGGTCGTGAACTCTGGAGTGTGACCTGGGAGCTACGGGAAGTTTTACTTTTCATTTTATGCTCCTGTGTATGGTTAAATTTATTTTTTTTATTTAAAAATTTTTTAATGTTTACTTTTGAGAGAGAGAGAGAGACAGAGAGACAGCGTGAGCAGGAGAGGGACAGAGAGAGATGGAGACACAGAATCCGAAGCAGGCTCCAGGCTCTGAGCTGTCAGCACAGAGCCCGACGTGGGGCTCGAACTCACAGACTGTGAGATCATGACCTGAGCCCAAGTCAGACGCTTGACCGACTGAGCCACCTAGGTGCCCCTGTATGGTTTAATTAAAAAAAAAAAAGGAACACAAACTTCTGTGTGTGTATTAATTTTATTGAGAGATAGGTAAATATGTACACATATACATACATCCAACATAAATACACGAATACATAAATAGTTGGGTTTACAAAGAAATTCTCACCTCCTGGAATAAGTAACAGTGGCTTTCTGAACACCTACGATGAGTGATACCCTTTGTGTATTTGAACTCTAATCCTCCCCCAAACTCACAAGGAAGGTATTATTAGCCCTATTTAGCTGATGAGAAGGTGGAGCCGCAGACAGTTTAAGTAAGTTTAAACGTAAAAGTTTAAGTGTCTCTGAGGTCACACAGCAAGTAAGTGACTCAAAGCTTCCATTCCAGCCCCCTGCCCGGTGAAAGGGGAACTGAGCTAGAAGTCACAGAGGCTGGTCTGTTGTCCCGGAGCTGCTGCCTCCCCCCGCCCCCCAGCTAGCTGGTGACCTCACTCAAGTCACTGTGCCCCAGGGGCCCTCAGCTTGCTGTGTTCTCCCCCTATCCCAGGAGGTAGCCTGTGAGGGTTGTAATGAGAATGTGGGAGAATAAGGCAAACTAAGAATATGCCCCAGGGTTATACCGTTAGGCCACAGTTGCAAGGGCTTTGGAATGTCTGATATGGAACAACTGTGGAAAGCCCAGCAGGTTCCCTGGAGGAGGTGGTAAAAGGTAACAGGAGCCATGTGCCAAGCCCTCTGTACACACTCTCCCCAAAGCATCCCACTGGCCCTGTGAGGTGGGGGGTAGTCTCTCCTCGTGCCTGGGAAGCTGAGGCCCAGGGAGAGGGAGTCCCGCTCAGGTGCGCAGAGTTGGGGTAGGTGGATGGAGCTGGAGTGCAGCCCACATTACCAGACCCTGGGGCCTGAGCATCTTACCCTCTACCTCTGGCGCTTGCTGCCTCCCTACCCAGACCATTCACATCCTCTGCATCCCTCCTTCAGGCCCGGAAAATTCTAAGAACTTGGAGGAACCGAGACACGTCTGCCTGGGGCTCATCAACGAGGGCAAGTATGAACCCTTCTACCTGGGGAACACAGCTAACTGCTTCACTAAGTGCAGGAAGTCGGGGAACGAACCCTGTGACCTGGAAAGCTTACAGAGGTAAGGGGGCCCCCTGAGCTAGAGCAGGAATCTGGGGCTCCTTCGAGGGTGGCAGGGAGGCTGTTAGGAACAGACAGAGCTGTCAGCCCCAAGGCTCCAGAAAATGGTGCGCCCACCAGACCTTTCCACCCTGTTCTTTGACATCTACATTCCCTCCAATCTACTCACTGAGACCAAGGGATGTAGGGATGAATCACCCCCCGCCCCCGTCCCTCCCATTGTGGAGGGCCAGACAGGGTCCAAATGACGGTGATTCTAGAGTGTGATCAGACAAAAGGGTGGACAAGGTGTGGGGTTAGCTCAAAGGAAGGAAGACTGCCAAGGCTTCACAGAGGAGGCTACTCATGAAAAGGCTTTGGAGACTCCATAGGAGTTTTCTGACTGGACTCAAGCAATGTTAGGGGATACAGGAGGTGAACTTCAGGACTGTTGGGGGAGAACTACACTGCTTTGAGATGCGAAAGAATGACGTGCTGTGGAGGTGGGTTGGGTAGGGGATAAGCTAGAAATACGAGCAGGGACCAAAGCCCGAAGGGTCGTGTAAGCTATACCAATGTGGGAGGAGGCAGGGCAAGGACATATTTTAAACAGGAAAAGCATAGTCAATTTTGCATTTTAGAAAGATTGCTCAGGTCTCAGGGAAGGATACAAGGGTGGTGGTGCAGGAGGAGACATGGACCAGAGAGGATGCAACCACAGCGTCTGGGTGGAAGTGAAGGCTAAATCACCACCAGCAGCACGAATTGGCACGGCGCACCTGGAAAGGAGGGATGGATTAGAAACTGTAGGATGTAGAATCAGTTAAGACCTGATAAGACCAAAAGATTAGAGATACTGGGTTGAGAGAGAAAGGGTTTAGAATACAACGTCTCTAAGAATCATCTCCAAAACCTTTTTGCCTCTCTCCCCTCCGTTCAAAGCTGGCCATAATTCTTCTAAGATACGCAGGACAACCTCATAGTTGGCACCCAATACGTGCTGGGGAAAAAAATGAGTGAAAAGCCCGTGTTCTCAGGTTCGGTGTTAGGATGGCAATCTGATCGAACTACGTCATCTCAGGGGCCTGGAAACACTCCATTCTCACCAGCAGTTGCTTCAGGAGCTCTTAGCTCTGGGAGGCTATTCGGGGACCTTCTGTCTGTACTGTCTAATAATGGGGATAAACACTTTGGAAAAAGCAGCGGCTCTGGGATCAGAAGGTATGGATTCTGTTCCCGAGTCCATCAGTTAACCAAGTTACCTTCTTGATCCTCACAACCCTGTAAAGTAGGTCCGGCCATCAACTCATTTCAACATACGAATTTAGGGAGTGGGCACAAACATTTTGTCCACAACAGGGCCTATTATGAATAACACTGCCATGAATTTTTTAAATACATCTTGCCATCCACATTTTTGTACATGTCTTGTCATGAACACGTACGTATTTACTATTACACATAGTAAATACCTAGAAGGGAATCGATGTCCAAGGTAGACATATGATGAATTTTAGTAAGCATTGCCATAATTTTCCGTGGTGACCATATCAGTTTACATTCCCACCAGTAATGTGTAAGAATTCCAATTGCCCCACATCTTTGCAACGTTTGGTATTAACAGTCATTTAAAAAAATGTTTATTTATTTTGAGAGAGAGAGAGAGAGAGAGAGAGAGCACAAGCAGGGGAGGGGCAGAGAGAGAGAGAGGGAGAGAGAATCCCAGGCAGGCTCTGTGCTGTCAGCGCAAAGCCCAATGCAGGGCTTGATCTCATGAACCGTGAGTTGAAACCTGAGGTGAAACCACGAGTCAGACGCTTAACCGACTGAGCCACTCAGACGCCCCATTACCAGTCATTTTAATTTTAGCCATTCTGGAAAGGATATAGGGGTATCTCATTTCTTTTTATTAATTTTGATAGCTTTATTAAGGTATAATTTATGTACCATCCAGTCTACACATTGTTAGAGTTCAGTAATTTATGGTATATTATGCAGTGTGTGGAACCATTATTACAATCATTTTAATAACACTTGCATCAGCCCCAAAAGTACCCTCATATCTGTTTGCAAGCAATTCCTGCTCATATACACAGCCACAGTCAACCACTGATCTGCTTTCTACTCTGTACATTTGCCTTTTCTGGGGATTTTCCATAAGGGACTCATACAATATGTTGTCTTTTGAATCTTGCTTCCCTCACTCACCATGGTTTTGAGTTATCTTCCTATGTTAGCATGTATTGATAGTTCTTTTTTTTATTACTGAGTAATATTTCATTGTGTGGACATACTACATTTTGTTCATCAGTCGATGGACATTTGAATTATTTCCAGTTTGGTGATTAGAAAGAATGCTGCCATGAACGTTTGAATTCAAATCTTTGTGGACATATGTTTTCATTTCTTTTGGGGAAATACCTAGGAACAGAATTGCAGGGATATCTGGTAAGTGTATGTTTAGCTTTTAAAAAACTGCCTGACTATTCCTCAAAGCGTGTCATTTGCTTTTCCATCAGCATGCAAAACGACCGTGGTTCTAATATTCTTTGCAACACTGTTAGTTGCAAATCCCGTGAGTGTGAGCGGTCTTTCACTGTGGTTTTAATTTGTGTTTCACAAATGACCAATGATGTTGAACATCTTTTCATGTGCTTCTTAGCCACTTGTATCTTTTCTTTGGTGAAATGATTATTCAAATCTTTCCCTCTTCATTTATTAAAATTTTTTTTAAAATATAATTTATAGTCAAGTTGCCTAACATACAGTGTATGCAGTGTGCTCTTGGTTTTGGGGGTAGATTCCCATGATACATTGCTTACATACAATACCCAGTGCTCATCCCAGCAAGTGCCCTCCTCAGTGCCCATCACCCATTTTCCCCTCTCCCTGCCCCCCCATCAACTCTCAGTTCTCCCTATTTAAGAGTCTCTTATGGTTTGCCTCCCTCTCTGTTTGAAACTATTTTTCCACTTCTCTTCCCCCATGGTCTTCTGTTAAGTTTCTCAAATTCCACATATGAGTGAAAACATGATATCTGTCTTTCTCTGACTGACTTATTTCACTCAACATAATACCCTCCAGTTCCATCCACACTGTTGCAAATGGGAGGATTTCATTCTTTCTCATTGCCATGTAATATTCCATTGTATATATAAATGACATCTTCTTTACCCATTCATCATTTGACATTTGGGCTCTTCCCATAATTTGGCTATTGTTGATAGTGCTGCTATAAATGTTGGGGTTCATGTGCCCCTATGTATCAGCACTCCTGTATCCTCTGGGTAAATTCCTGGTAGTGCTAGTGCTGGGTCGTAGGGTAGTTCTATTTTTAATTTTTTGAGGAACCTCCATACTGTTGTCCAGAGTAGCTGCACCAGTTTGCATTCCCACCAACAGTGCAAGAGGGTTCCCATTTCTCCACATCCTCACCAGCATCTGTTGTTTCCTGAGTTGTTCATTTTAGCTACTCTGACCAGTGTGAGGTGGTATCTCAGTGTGGTTTTGATTTGTATTTCCCTGATGATGAGTGACGTTGAGCGTCTGTGGCCATGTGGATGTCTTCTTTGAGGAAGTGTTTATTCATATCTTCTGCACATTTCTTCACTGGATTGTTTGTTTTTCAGGTGTTGAGTTTGATAAGTTCTTTATAGATTTTGGATACTAACCCTTTATCCTATATGTTATTTGCAAATATCTCCTCCCATTCTGTCTATTGCCTTTTAGTTTTGTTGATTGTTTCCTTTGCAGTGCAGAAGCTTTTTATCTTGATGAGGTCCCAATAGTTCATTTTTGCTTTTATTTTCCTTGCCCTTGGAGATGTGTCAAGCAAGAAGTTGCTGCAGCTGAGGTCAAAGAGGTTGTTGCCCATTTTCTCCTCTAAGGTTTTGATGGTTTCCTATCTCACATTTAAGTCTTTCATTCAGTTTGAGTCTATTTTTGTTTATGCTGTAAGAAAGTGGTCCAGTTCATTCTTCTGCATGTTGCTGTCTAGTTCTCCCAGCACCATTTGCTAAAGAGACTTTTTTCCACTGGATACTCTTTCCTGCTTCTTCAAAGATTAGTTGGCCGTACATTTGTGGGTCCAATTCTGGGTTCTCTATTCTATTCCATTGGTCTATGTGTCTGTTTTTGTGCCAGCACCATACTTTCTTAATGATTACAGCTTTGTAGTAGAGGCTAAAGTCCGGGATTATGATGCCTCCTGCTTTGGTTTTCTTTTTCAACATTACTTTGTCTACTCAGGGTCTTTTGTGATTCCATACAAATTGTAGGATTGTTTATCCTAGCTTTGAGAAGAATGCAGGTGCAATGATTGGGATTGCATTGAATGTGTAAATTGCTTTGGGTAGTATTGATATTTTAACAATATTTGTTCTTCAAATCCATGAGCATGGAATGTTTCTCTATTTCTTTGTGTCTTCTTCGATTTCTTTCATAAGTTTTCTATAGTTTTCAGCATACAGATCTTTTACATCTTTGGTTAGGTTTATTTCTAGGTATTTTATGGTTCTTGGTATAATCATAAATGGGATCGATTTCTTGATTTCTCTTTCTGTTGCTTCATTATTGGTGTATAGAAATGCAATCGATTTCTGTACATTGATTTTGTACCCCGCGACTTTGCTGAAGTCATGTATCAGTTCTAGCAGCCTTTTGGTGGAGTCTTTTGGGTTTTCCACGTAGAGTATCATGTCGTCTGCGAAAAGTGAAAGTTTGACTTCTTCTTTGCCAATTTGGATGCCTTTTATTTCATTTTATTGTTTGGTTGCTGAGGCTAGGAATTCCAACCCTATGTTAAATAACTGTGGTGAGAGTGGACATCCCTGGCGTTCCTGATCTCAGGGGGAAAGCTCTTAGTTTCTCCCCATTGATGATGATATTAGCTTTCATATATGGCTTTTATGATGTTAAGGTATGTTCCTTCTATCCCAACTTTCTTGAGTGTTTTTATTAAGAAAGGATGCTGTATTTTATTAAATTCTTTTTCTGCATCTATTGATAAGATCATATGGTTCTTATCCTTTCTTTTATTAATGTGATGTATCACATTGATTGATTTGCAAATGCTGAACCAGCCCTGCAACCCAGGAATGAATCCCACTTGATCATGGTGAATAATTCTTTTAATATACTGTTGAATTCTATTTGCTAGTATCTTGTTGAGAATTTTTGCATCTGTCTTCATCAGGGATATTGGCCTGTAATTCTCCTTTTTTATGGGGTCTATCTGGTCTGGGACTCAAGGTAATGCTGGCTCCATAGAATGAGTCCGGAAGCTTTCCTTCCGTTTCTATTTTTTGGAACAGCTTGAGAAGAATAGGTATTAACTTTGCTTTAAATGTCTGGTAGAATTCCCCAGGGATGCCATCTGGTCCAGGACTCTTATTTGTTGGGAGATTTTTGATAACTGATTCAATTTATTCTCTGGTTATGGGTCTGTTCAAATTTTCTATTTCTTCCTGTTTGAGTTTTGTTAGTGTGCGGATGTCTAGGAATTTGTCCATTTCTTCCAGGTTGCCCAGTTTGTTGGCATATAATTTTTCAAAATATTCTCTAATAATTGTTCATATTTCTGTGGTGTTGGTTGTGATCTGTCCTTTTTCATTCATGATTTTATCTATTTGGGTCCTTTCTCTTTTCTTTTTGAAAAATCTTGCTAGGGGGTTATCAGTTTTATTTATTTTTTCAAAAAATAACAGCTCTTAGATTCATTGATCTGTTTTACTAGTGTTTTTTGGGTTCTATATTGTTTATTTCTGCTCTGATCTTTATTATTTCTCTTCTTCTGCTGGATTTGGGGTTTCTTTGCTGTTCTGCTTCTAGTTCCCTTAGTTATCCTGTTAGATTTTTTATTGGGGATTTTTCTTGTTTCTTGAGATAGGCCTGGATTGCAATGTATTTTCCTCTAAGGACTGCCTTTGCTGCATCCCAAATGGTTTGGACTGTCATGTTTTTGTTTGCTTCCATATATTTTTTAATTTCTTCTTTAATTGCCTGGTTTATCCATTCGTTCTTTAGTAGGATGTTCTTTAGCCTCCATGCATTTGGAGGTTTTCCAAATTTTGTCTTGTGGTTGATTTCAAGTTTCATAGCATTGTTATCTGAAAATATGCATGGTATGATCTCAATTCTTTTATATTTATTGAGGGATGTTTTGTGACCCAGTATGTCATCTATCTTGGAGAATGTTCCATGTGCACTCGAGAAGAATGTGTATTCTGCTTTTGGATGAAAAGTTCTGAATATATCTGTCAAGTCCCTTTGGTCCAGTGTATCATTCAAGGCCATTGTTTCTTTATTGATTTTCTGCCTAGATGATCTGTCCATTGCTCTAAGTGGGGTATTAAAGTCCCCTGCAACTATCGTATTCTTATCAATAAGATTGCTTATGTTTGTGATTAATTGATTTATGTATTTATCAAATTGGGGGCATAAACATTTATAATTGTTAGCTCTTCTTGATGGATAGACCCCATAATTATGATATAATGCCCTTCTTCATCTCTTGTTACAGTCTTTAGTTTAAAATCTAGTTTGTCTGATGTAAGTATGGCTACTCCAGCTTTCTTTTGACCTCCAGTAGCATGATAGATGGTTCTCCATCACCTCACTTTCAATCTGAAGGTGCCTTCAGGTCTAAAATGGGTCTCTTGTAGACAGCATATAGATGGGTCTTGTTTTTTTTTTTATCCATTCTGATACCCTATGTCTTTTGATTGGAGCATTTAGTCCATTTACATTCAGCGTTATTATTGAAAGATATGGATTTAGTGTCATTGTGTTATCTGTAGGTTTCATGCTTGCAGTGATGTCTCTGGCCCTTTGTAGTCTTTGCAGCATTCCACTTGCAGAGTCCCCCTTAGAATCTCTTGCAGGGCTGGTTTAGTGATCATGAACTCCTTCAGTTTTTGTTTCTCTGGGAAATCCTTTATCTCTCCTTCTATTCTGAATGACAGACTTGCTGGGTAAAGGATCCTTGGCTGCATATATTTCCTATGCAGCACATTGGATATTTCCTGCCACTCCCTTCTAGCCTGCTAAGTTTCAGTGGACAGGTCTGCTTCTACCCTTGTGTGTCTACCCTTGTAGGTTAAGGCCCATTTGTCCCTAGCTGCTTTCAGAATTCTCTATTTTTTTATTTTGCCAGTTTCACTATAATATGCCATGGAGAAGACCTAGTCCCGTTACATCTGAAGGGAATTCTCTGTGCCTCCTGGATTTGGATGTCTGCTTCCTTCCCCAGATTAGGGAAGTTCTCAGCTGTAATTTGTTCAAGTAAACCTTCTGACCTTTTTCTCTCTTCTTCTTCTTCTTCTTCTTCTTCTTCTTCTTCTGGAACACCTATGATATGGATATTATTACGTTTCATTGAATCACTTAGTTCTCTAATTCTCCCCTTGTAGTCTAATATTTTTTCTCTCTTTTTCTTGGCTTCATCATTTCTCATAATTTTATTTTCTATTTCACTTATTCTCGCTCTGCTTCTTCCATCCTTGCTGTCACTGCATCTAGTTTATTTTGCACTGCATTTCTTAATTTATCATGACTATTTCTTAGTTTCTTGATCTCTGCAACAATAGATTCTCTACTGTCTTCTATGTTTTTTTCAAGCTCAATGATTAATCTTATGACTATTATTCTAAATTCTTGATCAGATATATTGTTTATATCTGCTTTGAGCAATTCCTTAGCTATCATTTCTTCCTGGAATTCCTTTTGAGGAGAATTCTTCTATTTCATAATTTTGGCTTAGTTTTCTGTCCCTTATGTGTTTTAATAGCTTGTTAGGTGTCCTGCACCTGCAAGCACTACTATATTAAAAAGGGGTCATATGCTGTCCAGGGCCTGGCCCTTCAGGAAGTTTTTTTGGAGTGTGCTCCATGTTCTCTGTTGTTGTGGTTCTGGTTGCTTTATCTCCCTACTTGTAGTTGTGGTTTGAACCTTCCACCAGGTGTGCTTTGATTTGTTCATTGAAGTAACCCTGGAAAAAAAATTTAGAAAAGGGGGAGTGGTGTGGAAGAAGCCTTATCCCATACAAAGAGAGAAATGACAGGGGTGGGGAAAAAGAAAAGAAAAGAAAATTGACCAGGCAGAGAAACTATGCAGCTTAATCCAGAGAGAGAGAGGAAAATAAAGAAGAAGGAAATATGGAAGAGGTGTAAAAAGAATAGATTAAATATGTCTGCTTAAACAAACCAACAATCAGAATAACCAGACTAAAGAAAGGAAGAAATAAGAGGAAGAAAAGGGAAAAAATATATCATAAAAATTGACCAAGAATTAATTCAGAAAATGCAAAACCACGGGGCTGATATCTGATGGTCCCTTGGAACTGGTGGCTGTGCTGGTCTGGAGGAGGGGCTGTCTGGTGTGGTCAGTGTCAGTTTTGCTCTGGTAGATACACTGTTCCCAGGCATGGAGGGATGTGGTTTGGTGTGGGGGGGTCCCACTGCCACTGTGGGCCTGCTGTCCATTCCCTGAAGTCCCACCTTGTTGGTGATGGGGAGAAAAATGATGACACCCCAGTCTCTCCTCCCAGGACTGGGTGTCCCAAACCACTCTGTTCAGGCTGTCCTCACAGTGCTGCATTGGCATGAGTGGGCTGGTTAGTCCCACTCCACAGTCTCCCATTCCTCCCAGGTGCTCTGCTGGGATTCAAACCCCAATGTCTTAAAGAATCCGCTCCACGGGCCCTGGTTCTGGGATAGTGCCACTCCACCCAGCCAGCAGACAAAGGATCTCTGGCTGGTGGGTGCACGCAGGGTCATTTGTCCTTGGAACAGCTCTTTGCTTTCTTCCCACTGCACTCAAGGGAGGGGATTGCTTTCTCTGACTGCGGACTGTGCCTCTGAGCTGGCTACTGAGCCCAGGGCTCGTTCCCTTCCCCACCGCCCCCAGGCATGTGAACAGGGCAGCTGGCCCCAGTCTGAAGAAAGCCCCGCAGTTAGAATTAGATCTTTCTCCATTTTTTTCTGATCCCTGGTCTGTGGTTTTTCTCTTGTCCAAATACAATCCTACACTTCCACAGCCTCTCTTTCTCTTCCTTTTGTCTCTCCACAGAAGGGGATCCCTGCCCTCAGCCCCTACACCACCTGTTCTATCTTTCCCCATTTGCAATCATGCACCTATGGCCTGCAAGTTGTCCCCATGGGCCCCTGGAGACGTCTCTGTCACTCTGCAGCCTGGACTCTTGGAATTCCAAGTCCTCTGGCCTCAACACTGCTGTGTTTGAGGGACAAGGGAACTACAGGTCCCCCTACTTCTGCACCATGTTGACCTGTCCACCTTTCCCTCTTCTTTTAAATTGGGTTTTATCTTCTCACTATTGAGTTTTAAGAATTCTTTCCATATTCTGGATGCAAGTCCTTTATCAGATGTATGATTAACAAATACTTTCTCCCAGTGTATGTCTTGTCTTTTTGTTTGCTTAATGATGTCTTTTGAAGATCAAAAGCATTTAATTTTGAGCAAGTCAAATTTAAATGTGTGTGTGTGTTTGATATCATATCAAAGAAATGCTCATCTAGCTACAGATTTTCTAGTTTTCTTCTACAAGTGTCTATGGTTTTAGCTCTTATTATTAGGTTATGCATTTGGAGTTAATTTTTTGTGCACAGGGTGAGGTAAATGTCTAACTTCATATTATTAGTTATTATAATAATAACTAATTTTTGCATTTAGATGTCTGATTGTTACAGCACTATTTGTTGAAAAGAATGCTTTCTCTATTGAATTGCTTTTGGGAGGGCATTCCATTGACGGGCTAAATGGAAGTTTTTGGAATGTCTTCTCCCTACCAAGATAGTAAACCAGAAACCAAACGACATCACTGGGGAGAACTGCAGAGATTAATGCCACCAGGAAAGCCTTGAGAGATGCAGGGGTGGTGATGCCTACCATAACTCCATTTAACTCACTGTAAGTTGGGTGGGTGTTGGAGAATGACTGTGGACTGTCTTACACTCATCAGGTGGTCACCACCAGCAACTGCTGTCCCCGATGAGTATGTGTACTCAAATCAACACACCTCCCCTGGCAGTTGATATGTAGCTACTCCATGGCTAATGCATTTTTCTCCATACCAATTTTCAAGGGCTACTAGAAGCAGTTTACTTCTACCTGGCAGAGCCAACAGTATACTGCCACAGTTTCCTCAGGGCTATGTCAGTTCTCCCAATCTCTGTCATCATATCGTCCACAGAGACTGTATTAATCTTGACATTCTATAGAGCACCACTCTGGTCTGCTATATTGATAACATCATGTTAATTGGATCTGATGAGCAGAAAGTGGCAAGTAGTTAAGATGCCTTCGGAAGATGAATGTGAACTAGAAAATGGGAAATAAACCCCACAAGAGTCCAGGGGCTCATCACCTCAGGGAATTTTGTAGGCATTCAGAGGTCTGGAGAACGTTGAGATATCCCCTCCTAGGGAGGTTAATGAAAGGCAAGCTGTTGACACTCCCACCACTTACAATGTAAAAACAGGCACAATGTGGGAAAGCACATATCACGCAAACATGAACCAAAGATATCTGAACAGCTATGTTAATATCAGACAAAGAATATGTTGTTTAAATGAGTATCAAATTTGTCATTAAAAATTCAGCTTTATATCTATGCACTAGACTTTTTGACTGTATGTTACCTTTCACAACTAAAACAATTTTTGAAAGTGCTCTGAGAACTAAATCAGGAAATCTTCCCTTAAGAAAGTGAATTGGGACCAGGGCACCTGGGTGGCTCAGTTGATTAAGTGTCCAACTTTGGCCCAGGTCATGATCTCGCAGTTCGTGAGTTTGAGCCCCACATTGGGCTCAGTGCTGACAGCTCAGAGCCTGGAGTCTGCTTCAGATTCTGTGTCTCCCTCTCTCTCTGCCCCTCCCCTGCTCACACTCTGTCTCTCTCTCTCTCTCTCTCAAAAATAAATAAACGTTAAAAATATTTTTTAAAGAAGTGAATTGGGTTGTTTTGTGAGGCCAAAGATTTTTAAACACACACACACACACACACACACACACACACAGCGAGAGAGATATAATTAAGTACACATGTATATGTAAGTACAATTATAATTCACTATTTTATTTGTTAACAATGAAAATCACAAAACTTTTTTGTTTCAGTTTTTAAAAGGTAAATAAAAGCTAGACTCTTAGTGTAGCTCAATCAGTGGATTTTGACAATCTCATCCCACTGTTAACAGCTGGATGGTGTTCTAAATGCATGCCCACAGAAACACATTTGCACATATGTGCATGGTTTGCTCTCTACAATGTGCAGTAAAAAGTCTCCCTTTTGTCTCCCTGGCAAGCCCTCTTTAGCTACTCCTTTCCAACAGCCTTTACCTGGCTGTATGTGCTTTTGTTCCTCTTCTCTGCCATTGCTACGTCAGCCCTCACCTATTCAGAATTGCTAAGGAAAGGTAGGCAGCACATCCTAGGACCCCAGCTTAGGAAAAGGAATTCTGGCCACAGGGATGTTTCAGTACCAATGAGAGCGTTGGGGGGGGGGGAGGTGCTGCTTTTAGCTGATGGCAAAGGGGCTGTGATAAAATAAATGGCAATTAAATTTTGTGTTCTCTGTACTTCCAACACTGGTTCAGTGCCCATAAGCCATGTTCCATACAGTTCAGCCTTTAAAGGGCGAATTTCCAGTATGTAGTTGGCGCTCATGCCACCCAATTATCATCCTACAGTTTGAAATACTCAGAGGATTATATAAGGAAGATATATAAAGGCCAATAAGTACACGAAAAGATGCTCACCATCATTAGTCATTAGGGGAATGCAAATGAAAACCACAATGAGATACCATTTCACACTTACTAGGATGACTATAATTGCAAACAAAACAAGACAATATGAAAATATCAAGCGCCGGCAAGGATGTGGAGAAACGGAGCCCTCAAGCATTGGTGGTGAAAATGTCAAATGGTACAGCTGCTGTGGAAAGCAGTTAGCCAGTTCCTCAAGAAGTTAAACATAGAATTACCATATGACCCAGCAATTCCTCTCCTAAGTATATGCCCCCAAAGAATTCCAAACAAGTCTTCAAACAAAACTTGTACTTGAATACAATATGTTTATCATAGCCAAAAAGTGGAAACAACCCAAATGTCCATCAATGGATAAATATATACAGAAACTATGCTATATTAATACACAGCATTTTATTCATCCATAACAAGGAATGGAATAGTTACTCGTGCTTATACAACACAGATGAACCTTAAGACCGTGCTAAGTGAAAGGAGCCAGACACAAAGACCAGATATCATACAATTCCATTTATATGAAATTTCTAGAATAGGCAAATTCATAGATTAATGTTTGCAAGGGGCCAGGAGAAGAGGGAAAGGATGGCGGCTTCGTGGGTACAGGGTTTCCTTCTGGGGTGATGAGAATGTTCCACAGTTAGATAGCAATGGTGGTCGCACAACATTGTGAATGTATTTAATGCCACTGAATTGTGCACTTTAAAATGGTTAAAGTGGTAAACTTTACATTACATATATATTGTTACCAAAAAAGACAAACACATAAACGATGCAGAGGGACCACTGGCTGGAATCTCCCAGAACGAGCGTAGCTTGCTCCCACACCACCCTGCTTCTCCTGCAGTGATGCCGGGGTCTTTTCTTTGATATTCTGGGTCACCCTTCCTCCCCCAAGCGCCTGATGGTGGCTTCCCTGTCATCCAGGCTGGGGACCAGGTGAGTGGGTAACCCAGCCTGCAAGACCCTATCTTCTCCCCGATCCCTGGCCCTTTGCAGATACTGGCTGAAATACGAGTTCTATCTGGTGGAGAATCAGATGGAGATAGTGAATATGTCTTTTGTGAAGGCTGTTGTCCAGAACGTCAGGACCAACATCTCAGAAGACCTGGTCTTCTCCCTGACGCCTTCCCAGGTGAAGAGTTCCCTGCCCCTGTTGGGTGGTTGTGGCTCCTCCTTCGGATGTATTTTTCAGAATTCAGAGAGACTCCTGGTCTGTGCCTGGTGCCCACCAAAACGTATCCCTCGCCTGTCCCATTTGGTAGTGCCCGCTTTGCTAACAGGTGCGAGAGAGTTACTGGGATGAGTGGATCCTGGTGACAGATTACCCAGGGTGGAGGAAGAGGCATTAGGAAAATCATCAAATTGAGAGTCAGGGCATCTGGGTTCCAGTCCTGGGCTCCCCACTCCCTCCCTAGGTGTCTTCCAGGAACCCCCTTCCTGTCTCTGGGTCCCGGAGCCCTCTTCTGTAAGATGAGCACTAAGCCTCCTCCAAGGTCAGAGGTTCCCTCCTGCCCTTCCTCCCAGGGAACACATTTGAAACCAGGCAGAGGCACACTTCACCATTCTGCAAAGGGCTACACAGGCAGACTCTAGATTTACATTGGATTCAAATCCCAGCTCTGCCTCTTACCAGCTACTGTGATATTGAGCTCATGACCGAAATTTTCTGAGCCTTGGTTTCCCCAATCTGTAAAATGGTGACAGTATTGCCCACTTTCAAGGTTATGGGGGGAGCAAGTGAGATAATGCACAGCGAGTCCTGGGTACAGGGGCTTCACTCCCTTAAGGAGGGAAGCTGAGGATGGGAGTTCAGGAAGCAGGCAAGTTGGCCATCATCAGGATACTTCTAGGTCTGTCTGGAAAAGGGGCGATGAAAGATAAGGCCTTTCTCAACCACTTATTTATGTGACCCAAGCAGCTGGGCCCTCCCTCTGCTCAGGGATCACCCCATGTTCTTTGACAAGGGTCCAGGTTGGGAAGGACAAAGTTGGGGCTCTCATCCCCAACCCTTAGCTTTTGAGGCAGGACCAGTTGGGACCAGGCTGCAGCCCAGCGGACCAGTGAGGTCAGAGAATGAGCAAATTACCAATGAAATTTAATATTTTAACCATTCTCAGCTTTTACCAAATTCGTTGTTAGGTGGTGGTGGGGAGTGGGGGCGGGGCGGGGGAATCACATTCCATGTGAAGCTTTGTATTCTCTGCCTCTGTTCTCGTGGTCTCCCTTTCCGGGGGGCTTTATTCTTTCCAGTTATGCCTGGGTCAGGAGCTAGACACCATCAGCATAAAGCCCTCTGTAAGTACAAGGGCTGGCAGGACACCGTGGCCGGCCCTCCCTCACACTTGTAAACTGAACTTCACAGGCTTCTTTGAGCCTGACCCTGGAGGTGGCCACACAGGCAACTTGTGAGCTCCATTCTCCATACCGGGGAGAGTATGAGAGTCCACGAGGGCTGGGACTTGTCCAGGGGCTCACAGTCTGGACAGAGCAGAGCCTGCAGTGTGCCTCCAGGTGTCCTCCCTCTCAGAGTGATGCCCTCGGGTGCTGCCCCTCCACCCAGTGCCTCAGTTTCCCCTCCCAACTGGGGGAATGGCAAGACCTGTGTTGGGGGCTGGAACCCTGGGGTAAAGACGAGAGCTGAGGGGTCTCTGGTTACAGCTTCCAAGGCCAGTGACAGAGGACGAGCATGAGCACCCCGACAGAGTCCGGCTGCCCCGGAGTCTCTTTGAATCCCTGCAGGGCAGCAGGCCGGTGGTTCGGCTGGCCATCACTGTCCTGGACATCGGTCCGGGGAATCTCTTTAAGGTGAGGAGAGGCCTGATGGAGGCTCAGGGCAGCTCAGTGGGTCAGAGCTCGGTTCACCAGGGACCTGTGTCCCGGCTTGCCCTTCCCAGAGTCTTTGCTCTGGGTCCCAACAGGGACGGAGGAGGTGATGAGCCTCCAGAGGACGTTTCTAAAGCAGCCCAAGGTCACCCCAGACTTCTGTCCTTGGAGTCTGTGCACTGCAGACTCACACTGGTCACACACACTCAGATGCTTGGACCCCAGGCACTAGTGTCCTTGGTTGGACTTGTACGTGTATCCCAAGCATTCATGTCCCCTTGTGTCTCCTTGTGCATGTACAAACACGCATATTCTTTCATATTCCTGGTGCATATGTAATCACGCGTGTTCCTATGTGATCACATCCACACAAGCAAGTGTACCCAGGTTCTTGCAAGTGTGTACCAACAGCATGCATCTCCGGAGGTGTGTGATCCACTCATGTGTAGATACAGTGAGCGATGAGTGCTGGTGTGGGTGGGTGCTCACCCACCATGGGCACCCACAGGGACAGCGGGTCTTTCTTCTTCCCTGCGCTCCTCCACCTCAGCGGGCAGAGGAGCCCTGGGGCCAGCAACGGAGAGCCGTTGGCCGCATGGCTTTGCAACCAGTTGGCCTGGGGTGTTGGGCCCACTGGGATCCAGCCTGGGCAAGAGACTACAGGGAGCAGCAGGAAGAAAGTCGCCCATGACCCTTTGGCCCCCTGGCCCCTAGCCACAGACTTCACTCTCCAGGCAAAGGGTGCTGGGTCCTGCAGCTTCCCAGGGACCCCCAGCAGGGCTGGGTTGGGACAGCCACCTCTGAGCCTGCTCCCCATCTCCCCCACAGGGCCCCAAGCTCAGCCTGGAGGATGGCAGCAGCGTGTTGAACAACCGCCTGGTGGGCTTGAGTTTGGGCAATATGTCTGTCAGCAGGCTGGCCGAGCCTTTGGAGATCACCTTCTCCCACCAGCGCCCACCCTCTGTGAGCCCCGGGTCCGGGCCTGGCAGCTACCGAGGGGCAGACAGGCGGGCGGCCACCCACAAGCACACGGGCAGACGTGCACAGGACCCTGCACCTCCCATCCTTCCACACCCACCCGACAGAAGCCACAAAGACGACACACACGGTTGTGCCCAGGGACACGTACCACCTGCACACGAATGTCCACTTGACCCCAGGCCCCCTCCCACTCGTGCTCACAGGGGTGCACACGAGGCCTGGCAAACCCACGAGCATGCACGCGGGATTACATGGCCGCCCACACGCATGCTCCCCGGAAGGCACACGCACACAGCCATGCAACCCTCCCGCTCACAGCCCCACGCCGTGTCCCCACGCTGGGCCTCGGCTCTCCAAATGGTGCAGTCCATGTTCCTGCGTGACCCGCAGGGTGAGCCTTGCTCTCTACCCAATGCACACTCGGGGCGGGGGGCATGCTGTCCTCTGCCCACCCCTCCCCACACTCTCCTCTGCCCTCTCTCCTCTCCCAACCTCCCCCTGCCTCCACCCTGATTCCCACTCTCTGGTTTCAGAACATGACCTTCAGCTGTGTATTCTGGGATGTGACTAAAGGTAGGCAGGGAGAATGGGGGCTCCCTTAGCGGGGGTGGGGGGCAGAGCTCCGCTGGCAGGGCCCCTCCCCTCCTTTCCTTCCTCTCTGTTCCCCTCCCCTCCTCTCAGGTCCCTGCCACACCCCCATATTCCCATACACTCTCCTATGTTCCCCTCCCTTCCTCTCCAGGGTCGACAGGAGACTGGTCTTCCACGGGCTGCTCCACAGAGCTCCGCGCCACGAAGACCGTCTGCCGCTGTGACCACCTGACCTTCTTCGCTTTGTTGCTGGTAACAGCCCACCCACCCTGATCCCAGCCGTTCTGAAGGCGCCCAGGCTACCTGGCAGGGGCCGGGGCCTCTGGGATGTGTGGGGCCTGGCCTCCAACTGATGCGGTTCCGGTTCCGGGGGTGTTGCCCACAGAGGCCGATCTTGGACCGGGCCACGGTGCAGGCCCTCGTTCGCATTTCCCAGGCTGGCTGTGCAGCCTCTATGATCTTCCTGGCCTTCACTGTTGTCCTCTACGCTGCCCTGAGGTGGGTGACCCCCCCTCCCCACCCCATGTCTCCCTCTTGTCCTCAAAGGCAGGAGAGGTGCAGGCTAGGAAATGCCCTGCTTGTGCAGCATTATACTGATCTCCTCTCCAAACCCTAGTTTCCTCATCTGTAAAATGGGATTGGGGGTTGCAATGTGTCAGTTATTTCAGTTGAAAGTGGCAGGAACTCAACTCAAAGTCACTTAAATATAATGGGGAATATGTGGTTCTTGTAAGGCAGCCTTCAGGCGCGGTTGGATCCAGGGGCTCAAAAGATGTCCCCGGGATTTGCTCTCCCTCTGCTTCTCTCAACTTTGCTCTCTCCTTTGTCAGCCTTGACAAGCAGCTTCTTCACACTCAGGGGCCTTGGGGTGTCCCAGGCTTGTGTCACAGCTTCTTAGCTGCCTAAGCAGTGAATTTTCTAAACGAAGCTCCAGAATTAAAGCCTTTTTCTTTTAACATTTTATTTTGAAATCATTATAGACTAACATGAATTACAAATATACTACATAGAGTCCCACAGTTCCTTAATCCAGGTTTTCCCAGTGATAACATTTTGTGTAACTTTAATATTAATACCCAATCCAGGAAATTGACATCGGTACAGTGCTACTAACTAGAGTATGGTTTCCACAGCTTTTTATATGCATTCCTCTGTGTGTGTGTGTATGTGTGTGTGTGTGTGTGTGTGTGTGTGTGTGTGTTTCTGTGGAATTTATCCCGTGTATACCAGAGCTGAGGTTTGCCTCTAACTTGAACCATTTCCCCATGACTGAACAGGTCACTGTGGCCAAGGGAGGGATTACAGTGATTGGCCACACCAGGTCCTGTGCCTGCTTTTGAGCTAACAAAGGGTCAACCGCAACCAAACTTCAGGGCTGAGAGCCGGAAAGGGGCTTTCTCAGGGAAACCCTTTCCAGAAGGAGGAGTGGGTGCAGGACAGGCAGAGATCACTGGCCTGTGCTCGGGTTCTCTGGGTCCAGGCCGTGGCTGAGGGACCCACAGGAACTGGCTTGAAGGAGCCTGCTGGAGCAGCCGCACACCCCAGCCTGCCCTGGACCCCGGCCTCCTGGCCCGTGACTGACCTGGAGCTGCCCCGGGGTCTCCTGCCTCAGTCTGGGGCCCTCCTCCTGACCTTCTGCATGTGCCTCTTTGCCTCTGTCACCGTTTGGGCCTGGGCTGCGGCCCCCACTAGCCCCACTCCCTCTGTCTCGGAGCAAGCCACGAGTGTGAGTGGAGCCATCCCTGCCCCAGCCCAGGCCTTCCCCGCCCCCCACTCCCGGGACCCAGCCCCCAGCCCCAACAAGCTGAGCATGACTTGCTAGCCAGCTGCACTGCTGGGCCCTGTGGGCCTGGCTTGGAGCACCAGAGGAGTCGTCCCCGGCTACTCAGGTGAGGTGAACATTATCCCTCACGCGCCCGTCCTGGCAGCCCTGGGCTCTCATCCCTCCAGCGAGGGCCCTGGGGGTCTGAGCTGCTAGGAATTCAGAGTGGGAGCTCCATGGAGAGGGAGAAGTCACTGGCCCTCTCTGGGCCTCCTTCTCCCTCCTACACGCCAGCCTCCCGCACCCGTGCCCAGTGCCCCAGGCCATCCACTCACTCAATCAAATGCACGCAAGGCTCGCTCCTGCCTACTGTGGTAGCCCAAGGTCACAGCCAGAGTGGAGGGGGACGGCTACGGGGCACTGCAGGAAACTTCCAAATCAGCCTGGGACACGCGGCATTTGGAGACAGCTTCCTCAGAAGGAAAGGCCCAGGGAACTTTTGAAGGAAGAGTAGGGAAAGGCATTGAAAGCAGAGGGAAGAGCAGGGGCAAAGTCTGGGAGGTGTGGAAAAGGAGAATGCATTCGGGGTATTGCAGTTTGGCCAGAGCATTGAGTCAAGGGGGGAGGCCAACAGAATCTGGACCCCACAGGGCCCCAGGGGCCACAAGAGGGCTCCTGCACCCGAACCTGACAGCACCCACACTCCAGCTGCTGGCAGGGGCAGAACAGAGGAGGTGGAATGGAGAGGCCGCGGTGCCCCATGGGAGCTGCGGCCTCTTGCAGCCTCTCATCGGTCCTTCTCACCCCAGGTTCTACCGGCAGCGGTTCAAGTCAGAGGATGCCCCCAAGGTCCACGTGGCCCTGAGCGTTAGCTTGTTTCTCCTGAACCTAGCCTTCTTCATCAACATGGGGCATGGCCGTGAGCGGTCAGATGCCACCTGCTGGGCACGAGGGGCCGTCTTCCACTATTTCCTACTCTGTACCTTCACCTGGATGGGCCTGGAAGCCTTCCACCTCTACCTGCTCGTCATCAAGGTCTTCAACACCTACTTTGGGCACTACTTCCTGAAGCTGAGCCTTGTGGGCTGGGGTAGGTGCAGCTCGGACAGCCAGAGAGCATGGCTGGCCCTGGGAGGGGCAGGATGGAGGGCCGCCCGGGCAGAGAGGTGGCCTCCTCTCTCATATGGGCTCAGGGCTTGAGGGATGGGCAGCTGGAGGGGATTTGGGGGGAGGACACGCCAAGGGAGCCCCAGCAATGCCGCAGCCCTCCCGTTGCGCACAGGCCTGCCTGCCCTAATCGTCATCGGCACCGGGAGCGCCAACAGCTATGGCCAATATGCCATCCGCGACAAGAAGAACATGGTCACGCTGGAGCTGTGAGTGGTGGCTGTGAGAGCGGGGATGACGTCAGGTCCCTGGCTGCACGTGTCTGGGCCAGAGGGATGTGGGGAGAAGGGGGAATCCTGGGAAGAGAGACGGAGTAAGTCAAGGCAAAGGATCCCCCAGCTAGCTCATGGCCTGGAGGGGTAAACTGAGGACTGGATGGAGACAGCACAGTGAGACAGGGGGTCTGAGATGGAGGAGAGCGAGCTGAGGCAGGATGCCTGGGCCACCACTGGCCCATATGGTACCTTTGGGCACCACTCCCTCCCGCCAAATTGTCATGCCAGGGGCTCAGCCCCACCTGCCCCCTCAGCCAGGCACCCTTGTGCAGGACACAACCTGCCCAACATTGGTGGCAGCCCTGGTTCTGTCTGGGCTCTGCCTCTGAGTTGCTATGTGGCCTAGCCTGGCCTCTCCCAGGGCCTCAGTCTCCTCATCTGTACAATGGGGTGTGATGAACATATGCTTTCCCACTTTTCGCCCTGCAGTGCGTGCAGCACGGGGTTGAGCTGAGCCTCCCCCAGAGCGCCTGCCCCGGGCCCAAGGCTCTGTGCTGAGAGGCTGGTGGGGCCTTGGTCTTGTCCCCAGGACCTCAAATGCAGGGGCCACAGGGGCTAGGGAGTAACACAAGTGCACGTAGTGACCCGGGAGAGGGGGCTGCAGTAGACTGGCAGTTACATACCCATCTAACGTCCCTCAGGAGGGTGTCCACAGAGTGCTGGGTATGCTTATGCCAAACCTCCCACTTTTTAAAAGGTGGTTGTTAATTCAATTGTTTTACAACATGATGTGGGGCAAATAAAACATGTCTTTGGGCCTAAATTGGCCTCTTTGCACTCACTGGTCTAGGAATAATTTCATTTTTACTTTTTTAATGTTTATTTTTGAGAGAGAGGGACAGAGCACAAGCAGGAGAGGGATGGGGAGGGGGGGGAGGCGCAGAATCTGAAGCAGGTTCCAGGCTCTGAGCTGTCAGCACAGAGCCCAACACGGGGCTCAAACTCACCGACTGCTGGATCATGACCTGAGCCAAAGTCGGACGCTTAACTGACTGAGCCACCCAGGTGCCCCTGCACTCACTGGTCTAAAGAGATGGCAGACTGGAGCCCTTTGACAGCCCCTTCCCAGGAGAATAGGAGACTGGTAGATGGCAGTGGGGAAGGGGTCCTCATGAGCATAGAAGTTCGGTTAGCGGAGACTGTGCGGGGCTTGCCAGACGGGGCCACCTCTCCAATCCCAGGGGCCATCTACTGCCCCCAGGTGCTGGTTCCGTGAGAAGACCGCTGTCTCTGCCCTCTATGTCACTGTCCACGGCTACTTCCTCATCATCTCCCTCTTCAGCGCCATGGTCCTGGGCCTGGTGGCCTGGAAGATCTTCACTCTGCCAACTGCCACGGCAGGCAAGGAGCAGGGGCCGAACTGGAAGGGGATCCTCACTGTGCTGGGCCTCTCGAGCCTGGTGGGTGTGACCTGGTGGCTGGCCATCCTCACGCCCCTGGGCCGATCCACCACCTATGTCTTCGCACTTTTCAACTCCCTGCAAGGTGAGGCTTCTGGGCCAGGGAGGTGCTGAGTTGCCTCACCCGCAAGGGGGTGCATCAGGGATATGGGGAGGAGGCAGAGGGCCAGAAACAGGATTCCACTCAGGAAGGCTCCAAGCAAGGGCTCTCCCAAGGACCGCAGGGCAGGAAGGCTGGCTGACCTCTTGGGAGCTGGTACCAAAGTCAGGAAAAGCCACCCAAACCAAAGCAGATACTTTCCCCATCGTTTGTCGTCTCTCACCTTCTCTCCGTGGAAACTCCTTCCTTGTGTCCGCTGGCCCCTTCCTACCCATGCTCCCAAATGGCTTCTTCCGCCCGACGTGACTCTATCTAGGGAGGGTGGTCTGGTTCAGTCTGGTCCATGTTCTTAGGAGAGTGAAGGATCAGACTGAGCCACCTTGGTCCCATCAGCCATGACCAAGGAGGGCAGGGTCATGTGATGTGATGGCCACATGACATGGGTAGTCTGTAAGGAGTTGTGCTGGCAGAAGGAAGTGATTAGCGGAGGAAATGACGGGTGGGTGTGCTCCCTGCCCCCCACCGCATCCTCCCTCTGATTTCCCAGCCAGAGGGACAGGTGCCCAGCGTGTGGGGGACAGTCCCCTCATCCTCTTCACTCCTCACACTGTGCCACACACACAGCTTTTTAAAAAATTAATGTATTTATTTTTGAGAGAAAGAGTGAGAGAGAGCGGTGGACGTGCAGAGAGAGAAGGAGAGAGAGGGAATCCCAAGCAGGCTCCGTGCTGTCAGTACAGAGCCTGACGCAGGGCTCAATCCCACAAACCGTGAGATCACGACCTGAGCTGAAACCAAGAGTCAGACACTTAACCAACTGAGCCACCGAGATGCCCCTACACGCAGCTTTAAGAAGCCCCACAGCCCAATTCAGAGAAAACTCAGAAAAGGGAGTGACAAGCATGTTTGGACTCAAAGCCCCACAAAAACAGAGCTGGTCCCCCCAGAGCCTCATGAGACTGTGGCATTATGCTCTGTAGCCCTGGGGACAGGCAGACCTGGACCAAAATCTTGGTTCCACTTACTACCTCAGCAAGCTGCCCAGCTCCGCTGGTCATCTGTTTTTAATTTTTTTAATGTTTATTTATTTATTTATTTATTTTGAGAGAGAGAGAGAGAGACAGAGAGCGTGAGCAGGGCAGGGGCAGACAGAGAGGGTGACACAGAATCCAAAGCAGGCTCCAGGCTCTGAGCTGTCAGCACAGAGCCTTACATGGGGCTCGAACTCACAGACCACGAGATCATGACCTGAGCAGAAGTCAGACACTTAACTGACGGAGCCACCCAGGCACCCCCAACTTGAAAAAAAAATTGTTTTAATGTTTACTTATTTTGGAAGGAGAGAATGAGAGAGAGAGAGAGAGAGAGCGCGCACAAGCAGTGGAAGAGCAGAGAGAGAGGGAGACAAAGGGTCCGAAGCAGGCTCCACACTGAAGGCAAAGAGCCCAACTCAGGGCTCAAACCCATGAACCATGAGATCATGACCTGAGCCGAAGTCAGACGCTTAACTGACCAAGCCACCCAGGTGCCCCACCAGACTTCATAATGAGTTACTGAGACAGGGCTTGTGGGGGGCACAGTAGGCCTTCAGCATGGGCGGACAGCAGGCTCTCTGAGACGTCCCCCAGGGGAAGAAACAGGAGCCCACATCTGGAACATCTGGGGTTGCGGATGGGCACAGCTTGAGACTAGATGGTGTCATCATGCTTCCGGAGGTTACTCTTCATATTCAAGCCTGGACACTTCGCCCTACCGAGTTGTCTCAGCTGAGTGCGCCGTACTCAGCCCATCTCTCCTTCTCCCACACGCAATGGTCCCTACACTTCAGCTGCCCTTGAATGCTCCTCTATAGTTGTATTGTGGTTAAAACTTGCGTTGTAAATTCCTTTGAAGCACACACAAAGTTTTAACTTTCCTGTCAAGGTCTGTACTTACCACATTTTTGATACCTCCCACCTTCCCCCTTCTTCCTGCTGGGGTGCATCCTGTAATCATCCTTAATGCGGGGGCGGTAGAAGAAAGTCACTATAGTTAGTGGTGGCTCTTCTGTATGTCTGAAAATGCCTTTACACTGCTCTTTCTTTTCCGCGATAGATGTATGTGTATGTGATTTCCCGGCCTCCAAGATTCCCATTTGGTTCTCTTTCAGGGGTTGGTTTCATTTTTGCCTCATTTTTCCATATGGTCTTGAACTTCTGCAAGGGAGCTATTTCTCCCCTCCGTGCGCCCGCCAGCCAGGCTGCCCAGCTCCCTGCCGGTCCGACCCCAAGCTCACCCAGGCCCTCTCCTTCCTGACAGGTGTCTTCATCTTCTGCTGGTTCGCCGTGCTCTACTTCCCAAGCCGGGCTGCCGTGTCCTCATCCTCTGGCACTGCCAGAGCTGACCAGGTCCACATCACGTCTCATGAGTAGGGGGCCTCCGTGTGCTCCAGCTGGGAGCTGGCCACGCATTCTGGAGGCAGCTCCGACTCCCCGTGTGAACTCGGGCTGCTCCTTGCCTCCTTCCGGGCTACATTCTCTATGTTTGTGCGATGTGGCTGGGGAAGGGAGATGGGGACCAGTTTGGACCACCTGGCCTCCGTGGTTCCATCCAGATACTTCTCTGGGCCCTAAAGTCCACCGATCCAGGTCTCCAAGAGTCTAAAGACCGCTGCCAGCATAAAGCGGTGCCCCCACTGCACCCCTACCCGCACCCCCACCTCCTGCCTACATAGCAAAGCAAAGCAGCTTATCTCTGCCATTGGCCACCTCTGGTCTTAGTAACAGGGGACTCTGTTGTCAGAACTGTTCCTGGAAGGAGTCCCAGCCTCTCCCCTTCCTTCCTCTCGCTACCCCCCCGCTCCCCCCTGCTGCCTGTCTTCAGGTACTGGGGCAGTTGTGGACTAGAGGTGTGGGCCTATCTATGCAGATGAGCCCCTGCCACAGGGGGCCGCCCACCCTCCAGCTGTCCAGGGACATGGAATTTCACAGAATGCCACTTATTCAGTAGTGAGTGTGATACCAGAAGCAGGCTCCCCTCCCCACCCTGCCACACGCATGGCCTGACCTCTGATATGCTGTCATAGTGGGGTGGGGGGCAATTGGTCCAGAGCTCTGCACACCTGAAGGCCGAGGGGCATGGCAGGGGTGAGGGCTGGGCTGAGCAGAGAGAGGGCAGGCATTTCCCCCAGAATCTGAGCTCCTACGAGCAGGCACATTAGCCTCACCAGTTCAGCCCAGCCCAGACCTGGCATGTTTCAGGCCCCAAATAAATGTCTGTTGGCTGAATAGATGGATGTGTGAGTTCTGCATCAGCCTGGCAGGGTTCTGAGCCAGGGGAGGGTCTCAGGCCAGGCCCGGGTTGGGTATGCGTCACCTCCAGTGGCTGAGCCTCCCTTTTGCAACTGTTGTGCTGGTTTCCTTAGTAGGAAACAAAAGAGGCAGAGATAAGAGAGAGAGAGAGCTAGAGAGAGAGGGAATTAACAGATAAACCAACACAAAGAAAGAAAAAATAGAGTGGAGGGGACAGAAAGACAGCAGCCCCCTCGCCTGCCCCACTGCTCACGATCATGCCCCACTCTAACCTTGAGTTCCTAACTACTGGGGACATCTCACCTTCCCTGCTCACCCCCACCCTCCCCAGTGTGCTTGGCCAATGAGAAGCCATTATTGCCAGACCGTCCCCCACAGCCCCTGGGCCACCAGCCCATCTCCTACTCCCCGAAGCCTAGGCTGAGCAGATGCCCTCCCTCCTCCCTCCTCCCTCCTCCCTCCTCCCTCCTCCCACCCAACAAACAGATGAAAGACAGGAAGGCAGGGGCCCTCGCTTTATGCAAGTCGCTGTGTTCCTGGAAGGGAAATTCTAGGGTGTGGACATTGCATCAGCTGGGCCACAGTATATCAGTTTTTGTGGACAAACTCGGTGGGGCTGGGGACTTTCACAGATACCGATTTCTCATGCTGAAGGGAGCGGCCCCCTTATCTCGAAGTCTCAGAGTTTCTGAGCACACACTTTTGTATCCCACAGCTCCTTCATTGTCTGACGGGTCTGGCTTCCAATCCTGCTTCTGCCACTTAGGGGCTGTGTGATGTGGAGTGTGTCACCTCTCCTCTCTGAGCCGCAGGTGCCTTGTACATAGAAGGGAAATCATTGAGTTCTTGCCTCGACCTGAAAGCATTAAGTGAAGTGACAAAAGTAAAGTGCGGGGTAGAGACACAGCAGCAATTAGAGACCCCTGAGGTTCCCAGAAAGATCAGGTGGATCCTTGTGTGAAACATGAGACTTTGCACCTGATAGGCGGGGTGTGAAGGTTCAAAACCCCTTCCAGCTTTCTTCTACAGCTCTGCCACAGGGGCCAGCCCTGTGTGGGGAGGAGAAAACGGAGGCCCGGAGAGGTCCAGCAACCTGCCCCAGGCTATTCTCCAAGCTGGGCTGACGCAGAGTGAGACTTCTCTGGGCTGCCGATGTTTCCTCCCAGAGCATTTCCTGGGTTCAAGAATTACTGCCTCAGCCCTGGTCCCTGAGTCTCAAGGGAAACCCTGGGCTCTGGCTTTCCCAGTCAGACGTGGGGGGCAACCACACCAGAAGTCCCAAATGCGCTGGGTTTGCAGGTGCAGCTGGAGAGGGAAGACGGGAAGATGTGGTCAATGGTGGGGATGTGCTCCTTTTCCAGCTGGCTGTCTACCCCAGGGCCAGGCAGGGCCAAGGGGGCTGGGGTCCCTCATTCCTTGGGATCCCTGCAAAAGTGGCTCTGAGTGCAAGCTGAGCACGTACTAAGGCCAGGTGGAGCTACGGCAAAGAGGCCCCCCAAGGCCCAGTGTGGATAGATGGGGTGCCACTGTCCCCACGTCATCACAGTAGCAGCCTAGGAAGTGGACAGCACCATGGTGAAAAGCACGAACTCTGAGGTCAGCCTGTCTGGACTAAATTCTTCCTCTGCACCTGGCCTTGGGCCAGTTTGTCACCTACCGAACCCGTAAAGCAGGGAGAGCAGTAAGCTGCCCCACGGACTGGAGGAGGCTTCAAGGAGATACTGGCCGAGAGCCCAGTGCCTGGACCCCTAGCCTAGCATGAAAGTGACTAAGCCAGGGCTTTGCCTTGGCCGCCACCTTATCAGGCCCGGGGCGGCAGTGGCCATCTGTGTGCTGCACGGAGGGCCCCCAGCGTGCCTCTGCGCCTGGTTCCTCCTGTTCTGCCTCCGCATCTTCATTCCTTGTATTTTTCATCACATTATAACAAATGTACAGGAAATAAGACTTACTGGCTCTGTGCTCCCAGATGGATAACTTAATATCAAAAGACAAAAGTTCTTCACAAATTAACCTATGAATACAATACAGTTCCAATAGATTCCAAAGGAGTTTTTTAGACTTCCCCCAAATTTAGACTTCCCCAAAAATTCATTTGGAGGCATATAGGCCTCAAAGAGCTAAGTCAACCTTAGTAAAAGAGGGCATAGAAAGAAGACTTGGTAGAAAGATATTATGAGACCATGGTAAATCCAACGTGGGGTCTGAGCAGGGATAGGCATGAAGGCCAGTGGAACAGAACGAAGGGCTTAGCAGCAGACTTACACACACCCGGGGGACTTTAGACACAACAAGAGTGGCATCACCAATAAGGGACAGATGGTCTGATGATGGTGTTGGAAAACTGGCTTATTATATGAAGAAAAATAAAACAAGATCCATACCTAACCCCTCATCCAGAAATGGGCTCCAGGCAGAGTAAAGGTTCTACACGAAATGGCAAAACTATAAAGTTAATGCAATAAAATATTTTTGCAACCTCAGGACAAGGATGGACTTCTGAAACAAAAAAATGATAAGCACAAAACATCAGGCCAAAACCTTGTAAGTTTAATTACATCAAAATTATGGGGGGTTTATGTTCCATGGAAGACACCAGAGGCAAGGTAGCCGTCATGGGACAGAATAGGGGAAGGCATTTGCAACATCTGAAATCAGAGATTCACAACTTAAAGACCTGCAGATCAAAGCAAGGATATTTCCCTAACACAGAAAAGTGGGCTGAGGTTTTAAAAGGCAATTTCAGAGAAGGCAATATAGGAAAGTAAGACTTTAGCACGGGATGACACATTTAAAGTCATCACTGACCACAAACATAAAAAAAATATTTTTTAAAAATGGGGGGCTTCTGAGTGACTCAGTCGGTTGAGCGTCAGACTTCAGTTCAGGTTAAGATTTCACGGTTTGTGAGTTCAAGCCCCGCGTCGGGCTCTGTGCTGACAGCTCAGAGGCTGCAGCCTGCTCCGGATTCTGTGACTTCCTCTCTCTCTGCCCTTCCCCCTCACGCTCTGTCTCTCTCAAAACTAAATGAACATTAAAAAATTTTAAAGTCATGAGTGATCACTGAGTTGCATGTTGAGATGACAGAGGGACCTCATTGTATCCCCATTAAACTGGCGAACACATGATAGGAAACTGGATAGTGTCCGTGCTGGCAGGGGCGAGGGTACCAGGCTTTCTCGGGCATTGTGGAAATTGTGTAGGGTGTAGGCATCATGCCCTGGAGAAAAACGGGGTGCTGCTGCTCATCCAGCAACCCTGCTCCTGGTTATGACCCAAGAGGATCACTCTTACAGGTCTAGAAGGGACACGACCAAGACGTGTGTGGTGGCATTATTTATAGTGGAAAGGGATGGGTGGCAAAGGGGAGGAGGGGTCCATCGCAGAGAGCATAGAATGAATCCCTACTGCAGACACACAGCAACACGGATGGATCTAAAAACACAATTCTTAGTGACAATATAAGAAGCAGAGGAAGGGATGCCTGGGTGGCTCAGTCGGTTGAGCGTGGGACTTCAGCTCAGGTCGTGATCTCCCAGCTCGTGGGTTTGAGCCCCGCGTCGGGTTCTGTGCTGACAGCTCAGAGCCTGGAGCTGCTTCAGATTCTGTGTCTCCTTCTCTCCATGGTCCTCTCCTGTTCATTCTCTCTCTCTCTCTCTCTCTCAAAGAAACATTAAAAAAAAAACGGGAGGTAGTAACACAATATCACTTCCATGAGTTAAAAACAACAATGCTCATTTTGAAAAAAAAAAATGTATCAGAATGGCTGCCTATAAAAGTCAGAGAATGGGAGTTGGTGCCTGGTTGGCCCAGCTGGTTAAGTGTGTGACTCTTGATTTCGGCTCAGGGCATGATCCCATGGTTCTTAAGTTTGAGCCCCACTGACAGCGCAGAGCCTGCTTGGGATTCTCTCTCTCCCCCTCTCTCTATCCCTCCCCCACTCAAAATAAATGAATAAACTTAAAAAAAAAAGAGTCAGAGAATTGGAGTGGGTATAAGGATAAAAAGGAACAAATAACTATACACAAAAGAAATGAGACCACCCTGACACATCACCTGTTTACCTTTCCCTCCTCCCTGCCTGCCTCGCCCAGGCGAGTTCCCCAGGGGTGATCGCAGGGCACACGGTCCCATGACAGTTCACTTTATCCTTCACACTTTATTTTCCCTGACTGCGCAATATTCCAGCCAGAATTTAAAACCCTGATGTATGACTGAGAATTGAGGGGATTGCTGTTTCCCCCAGTAGCAGCGACTGTGTCAACTTGTCTGGACAGTGTTTCTCCAGACGCAGCCCCCCGGTCCCCCAGGGTGCTTTACAACTTCCATGGGCTCCTTCTTCCAATAACAAAAGAATAAAAATATATTTTTTTTGACCTCATCGGTACAAAGACAGATATGATCCAGAGTGGACTCATAATTCTATACTTATTATTAGTCTATTCATTTTTTTCTTCTGAATCTGAAAGCAATTAAAACTAATTTTTATAGGCCACAAACCTTCTGGATAAGTTTTCCCCGTCCCGTGAGTTAGACACTAAATCAGAGCCTCAGGCTGGACTAGAACTTGAGATGCAGCTGGGCAGCCTGGTTCTGTGCACCGTGATCAGGACACGTGACAGAATCCACACTGATCCTCCATCTGTCTTGATGAAGGCCACACTGATCATGCGTGGGGACAAAGGCAGATGTGTCCTGGTGAGGGCTTAACAACTGGCTCCCTGGGGGGAAAGCCCTGGGCCATAACATTTGCCAGTTTCTGAGGTGTAGGTAACCCCGTGGCCAATTTTAAGCTGTTGATGTGACATCGCTGAAGAGAAGCTAGGAAGAGATATAGGGCAGCTCACCATTATATGTTTCCATTATAGAGATACAATAGTTGTAAATAACTCCAAGAACATACTGGCTAGAAAAAGGTAATAAATTAATTAAAAAGTGATGAATTTTGAGTATTAATTACCTTCGCTCTACTATAACCTATTTATAAGTTGTTCTAATTTAATGTGTAATCGTGGCTGTTTGTCAAGTGGCTCGCAAACATTTCTGAAATTTTAACAATCAGCTCTTGCAAACTGGCACGAACTGGCTCCAGCCTGTCGCTTTGCTGAGGGAGCTCATGGTCTTCCCGACCGAGACCTGGACAGTGGCCGACTACATTTCCCAGAAGCCTCCTCTCCCAGAACCTGCCCTCAGCTTCCGAAAGCTGTTACCATGGAGATGGGCTAACAGATGGTACAGGCTGTTCTCAGGGGTGAGGCGGGAGCAGAGGACCTGAGGTAGCTGGTGGCAGGGTAAGAAGTAGGGTGGTGGTGGGAGGGGGCTTTTTCTGCCTGGGGGGCTTCCAGCCCTGATCTTTCTGGGGAAGGTGTGTGTGTATGTGTGTAGACCGCTGCCAGGGAGGGGTGCAGAAAAGGGCCTGCGGGGTGGGGAGGGCCTCTGGGCAGGGACTGCCCTCCCCACACTGGGCCCTAGCTGAAGGGGCAGACTGGTTTGGGAAAGAAGTATTCTGGGTTCTAGCTCAGTGCCATCTCTGATAAAGGTGTCCTGTGACCTTGGGCTCAGGGCCCATCTCAGTGCCTGTCACAGCTGTAACCCTCTGCAGCCCACAGACACCTTGGCCTTCTCCCCATTTCTATCTTTACTTACCTCTCCCCCCTCCCTGCCACCGCCTCATCCCTTCTAGGACTTCCCCATCTCAGTAGACCCTTAAGTGCCTGGTTTTCAAAGCCAGAAACATATGGCTTCAAACCCCAAATCTGTTATTTACTAGCCCCGTGACCTTAGTCACTGCACTTAACCTCTCTAGGACTCAATTTTGTCATCTGCAAAGTGGGTATCAGAGCACTGTCTGCCTCTTAGAGTCTGTAATGGAAAAACTCAATTCAGTGTCCTATCTCCTGTGTTTCTCCTTTACTTCTCACATGGGACACTTCACCCCTGACACTGACACTTCTGCTCACCAAATGTGTGACATGCCAAGCAATTCTCTGTGACACCAGCTGGGTGTCCTACAACATAACTCAATTCCTGCACTATCTACCTGGAGATAGAATCAGACCCTACAGGTTAAGGGTTCAGTCCCACAAGATGGCCCATCCACCTCAGACACCAATCTCAAGTAGAAGGTCCCTCGGTCACCCACAACTTCTGTCTTCCTTGGCCACAAACGGGAGGTTGACACCCATGACCCCTTCCTCAGGTTTGATTAATTTGCTCAGGTGGCTCACAGAACTCAGGGAAACATTTACTTGAGTTCACCAGTTTATTGAAGGATCCAAAAAGGATACAGATGAGCAGCTAGATGAAGAGGTACTAGGGCGAGGTCCGGAAGGAGCTTCTGTCCCTGTGGGGGTGGGGCGTGTCATAGCGGTGGACATGTGCACCCACCTGGCAGCTCTCCAAGCCCCCTCCAGCTGGTATGTTATGAAGGCTTCCTCATTTGGCACCATCAATTATTTTATTTATTTATTTTTTTAATTTACATCCAAGTTAGCATGTAGTACAACAATGATTTCAGGAGTAGACTCCTTAGTGCCCCTTTACCCATTTAGCCCATCGCTCCTCCCATAGCCCCTCCAGCAACCCTGTTTGTTCTCCACATTTCAGAGTCTCTCATGTTTTGTCCCCCTCCCTGTGTTTATATTATTTTTGCTTCCCTTCCCATATGTTCATCTGTTTTGTATCTTAAAGTCCTCATATGAGTGAAGTCATAGGATATTTGTCTTTCTCTGACTGATTAATTTCACTTAATATAATACTCTCTAGTTCCATCCACATAGTTGCAAATGGCAAGATTTCATTCTTTTTGATTGCAGAGTAATACTCCATTTGTGTGTGTGTGTGTGTGTGTGTGTGTGTGTGTGTGTGTATCACATCTTCTTTATCCATTCATCCATCAATGGACATTTGGGCTCTTTCCATACTTGGGCTGTTGTCGATAGCGCTGCTATAAACATTGGGTTGCATACGCCCCCTTGAAACAGCACACCTGCATCCCTTGGATAAATACCTAGTAGGCACCATCAATTATTAACCTCACTTCCAAGACGCTCTCCTCTCTTTAGAGAAGTGGGAGGTGGTGGGGCTGAACACTCTGAGCTTCTAAGCATAGCATGGTCTTCGCAGTGGCCAGCCCCATCCAGAGCCCACCCAGAGTCCCCTCATTAGAACAAAAGACGCTCCCTGTGCGCTCCTCACTTAGGAAATTACAAGGGTTTCTGGAGCTCTGTGCCAGGAACTGAGGCAGAGACCAATACATATTTTTGGTGATCTCACAGAATAGTTGCAGGATATGTGGGATTACCTCTGGAAAGCCCTCAGCACGGTGCCTGGCACACAGTAGATGTTCGGTACGCGGTAAGCGCCTAGTGATGGTTTTGACTGTCCTCCAGGGAAGGAATCCTCGCTGTGCCCGAGGGGCAGACAGACAGATCTGAGCACTTGGCTGTGCTGCTGGGCTGGCAGGCACAGTGGGAGGTTTGCCTACTGGGACTGGGGTCCTGAATTATCCTGCTGGACACAGGCCTCCACCGTGATGTTGGCCACCTGGGACTCGAGTGGGCTGACCTCCAGTAACAGGTGCATGACCGAGTCCTGAGTCCTACAGAATGTCAGCATGGGACAGAAGACATCTGTCCCTTTGTTCATGATGCAGAAGGGGGAAATGAGGCCTGGAAACGGCAGGGAATAGCCCGAGGGCCCAGCAGGAGCTGTTGGCAGGGCCAAGCTTTCCGCTTAGCCAGGTTGGTGGTCAGTGACTCGTCTCCAGTTAGGGGTGGGGGCAGGGAGGCGGGGCCCAGCCTTTACCTCCTGCTCCTTTTTGTCCCTCGGATCCTGGGTCCACCTAAACCTGGGGAGACCCTGCTCTTTTCTCCCCTGTTCTCACTCCACCACACCCTGTGCGAGGGTCGGTTTCCCTCCCCTCTGGACCTTTGCCCTGTGTGCCATAAAGAAACCGGATGTTTGAGGGAGAGCACTGCAAAGACCAAAGACTGGGGCTGGGGCCAGAGACAGGAGGCTGGTGGGTCACTGGGCTGGTGTAACAGGAGCCCAACGTGGCCACTTACATAAGCAGAGGCTGAATTTTCTCGAATGATGGGAAGTGTGAAGGTGGCACTCAAGGCCTCCATGGTTCCGTTTGGGACCCCAGATCCCCCTGTGTCTCCACGCCACTGTCCTTAGCAGGCAGCTTTGGTCCTCATGTGTAGTCATCTCACGATCAGGCATTGGCTGTCCCACCTCCTGCTTTATGAAGGAAGAAGAGAAAGGCAGATGGTCTGTGCCACCTGAGCCCTGCCCTTTGCCATCCGACAACTTTGACTCACATCTCAGAACTGCGTTCACATCCCCGGGTCACCCCCAGCTGCATGGGAGGCTGGGAGCTGAACATTTCAAACCAAGCACATTGCTGCCCCCAGTGAAATTGGGGTACTGCCGTATATGGAAGGGGGTGCTGGATCTTTGGGGAGGTAACTAGTGGTCCACCTCATTGAGGCTTTGCCTTGTAGCTGCGGGTAAGGGCTTCCCTATAAATGTCATCCCAATGTGGCTCCCCAAATGACCTCCGTCCTGCGGGCTGACAAAGGGCTTGGCCCAAAGAGCACAGGCTATGTCACACCCCACACACCTGCCCCTTGGCCAGGTGCCCTGCCCTTGCCTTCTCTGTGCCTCAGCTCCAAATTTGGTGATGTTACCTTTTTTTCCTTCCTTCTTTCTCCTTTCATCATATTCCATATCACCTCACTGTTATGAATAATTTTCCAATTCACTTGCCAGACGTAATAAGTATATCAAAATAGGAAACTTCATTATACTATCGTAATCCCTATGGTATTAGTGTCACTTGCCATAAAGGGAAGATACTTTCAGAAGAACGAAAAAAGAAAGAAAGAAAGAAAGAAAGAAAGAAAGAAAGAAAGAAAGAAAGAAAAGAAAAAAGAAAGGAAGAAAGAAGGAAAGAGAAAGAAAGAAAGAAAGAACGAACAAAAGAAAGAAAGAAAGAAAAAGAAAGAAGGGAGGGAGGGAGGGAGGAAAGGCAAGCAAGCAGCGTTAGTACGTTTGGACCACCTGCTCTGGCCCTGACACTAGCTTTCAACCTGTGACCTGCTGTGTCTTTGGATCTGCATGTGTTAGAAAGGTGCTACAGACATGCCAGCACCAAGCATGACTCTCCCCAATGGAAGGGAAGTTTAAGAGGGGCTCGCTTGCCCCCCCAAACTGCCTCCCAGAGACACAGGTGGTCTTGGTGGCCGAAGTGGGCCATTCTGAGTGCATTTATCCCTCCCACAGAGATTCTGCCTCCAGACAGAGACATGCCAGGATGGAGGTCCTGAAGGAGAAAGTGGAGGAGGAGGAGGCGGCCGAGCGGGAGGAGGCAGCCGTGCGGGCTGAGAGGGGTGAGAAGATGACGAGGCCGATGGAGGTGCAGAGGGAGGAAGCTCCCATGACGCAGGAGATGCTCAGAGACCTGGAGAAGGAGCTGTCAGACATTGACATGGCCATCCCGGAGAAGCCCTCGTGCGTGCCAGGGTGGGGGTCTCGGGCCAGGCAGCCCTGATGAGGGTCAGACCAGGGCCGGGTGACAGAGGAGCCAGGAAGAATGGTGGCCCCAGGGCTGGGAGGCAGGACCAGACATAGAGGGAATCTGCCTGGTCCAAGTCCCCTCTCTGCCCCCTTGCTGTGTGACCCCGGGTGAGTCATTCAATCTCTCTGTGCCTTCGTTCCCATTTCTATTTAAAAGTGCACATGTTGATGCTTTTAGGCAGCTGTGAGGATTAAATGAGGAAAGGGTAGAGCCAACGGCAGCTAAGGTGGGTTGATCGTTCCCTGTGTGCCAGGCCTAGCCGCACACGGACTAATACCACCCCTCTTTTGTGGGCACAGGACCTTTACCAAGGACACTATCGACATCTCCAACCTGCCCCTCTCCTACCAAAGCAACACGCTCAAAGAGGAGCACTTGCTGCAGGTGGTGGACAACTTCTCCCGCCAGTACAACCACCTGTGCCCAGACCGCGTGCCCCTCTTCCTGCACCCACCGAACGAGTGCGAAGTGCCTGTAAGGCCCGGTTGTGGAGGGCAGGGCAAGGGCTGGAGAGCAGAGGGTGGGGGGAGGCGGGCCGAGGCTCCCAGGTCAGAGTTTATATCCGGGGATAGTGTAAATTCAAATGCCAGCAGGCCTCAGCAGGGTCGATGTGAATCACCCCTGGGGGCCTGTGGTGGCCTGGAGACCCCTAGCAGTCAAGGGGCAGCTAGACATCTGGTGAGGTCTCCAGCCCCAGCTCTGTCCAGGGAAGGGCAGAGAAATAAGATGGGAGAGACTGGGAGCTGAACACTGGCCTCCTTCCCTCCAGCCCTGTAACCCAGGCAGGCCCTGAGTGTCTCTGGGCCTCAGTTTCCCCATCTGTAGGTGGAATGGGATAGGATGAATGCAAAGGTTGCAAACCAGGAGCGCACAGGCTGATGGGGACTCACAGACTGTTTTATTTGGTCCGCATGGTAATTTTTAACATCGGTATTAGCTGCCGGCATTTGAAACTCCATGATTCCCATACGGGTCCCTGGTAACCCCAGGTGTGCATCTCCCCTGGAGCAATCAGCGGGCCTGGGCGGGGCCATGTGACACCCTGTGCCAGCAGGCCTTCTTCGAATCTACAGGGAGACCCCGGAGGACTGGACCATGGGCCCTGGGGTGACAGCAGCCCCGCAAAGGGGTAACACTAGTTCCCTCGCACTGGCTGGTGGTCTCGAGACAGACAGGCCAGATCTGCTACTGACTGTGACCCTGAGCAAGTCAGCTCACCTCTCAGAGCCTCAGTTTCCCCAGCTGCCAGTGGGCCTGACTTACAGGGGTGTTGGGGGATCAGGAGGTGGTGCCTGTCTGGCAGCACTCAGTAGGGCACAAGCTACTGGGTTGGCGGGGCAGAGGCCTAGAGAGCCTTCCCTGCTCCCTCCCCACCCAGAGCTCCGGCTTGGCTTGCTGGGAGTGCTCCGCCCCCCCACCCTCCCCCACCCCCGTAGAAAGCCCCAGGGGCCTGCGCTCTCTCCCCTTGCAGAAGTTCGTGAGCACCACCATCCGGCCCACACTGATGCCCTACCCTGAGCTCTACAACTGGGATACCTGTGCCCAGTTCGTCTCAGACTTTCTCTCCATGGTGCCCCTGCCTGACCCCCTCAAGCCGGTAAGTGCCACCGCTGGCTGCATCCTTAGGCCCATGAGACCTAGGATGGTATGGCGAAGGAGGCTCAGTGAGGCTCACCCCACAGGCCACAGTGCATCTGGTCTGAGGCCCTCAGAGACCCCTCTGGGGTGGGGTGGGGAAATGGGCCCAGAGAGGGACAGCCGCTTGCCTGAGGTCACACAGCAAACCTGGTCTCCTGGCTCCTACCTCTTTGCCTCCTTCTGCCTCAGAGTCTTCCTCTCACGACTTTAGGAGGTGGGAAAAGGAGAGAGAGGGGAGGGCCCTGCTGCCTGTGACCCCCGGCCCCATCTTTGGGCTTCTGTCCAGCTCAGTGTGTTTCCCACTGAGCGTGGAGGGAGACAGGGAGGGGGGATAGATGCACAGTGCAGAGGGGAGAAAGGCAAGATCCTTTGATCAGAAGTGAGGACAACTTTGCATAAAACCGTAAAACGACCAATCAGAGGGCATTAGACCAGAGAAGCTTCTATATAGTCCAGATGGTCTTTCCTATCAGGAAGCCCACGGCCACTTAAAATTATAGGCAAACGTGGATTGCACTTTCCACATAGGGGTCCGTGGTCTCCCTCCCATTCTTGGTAGGCTCCGCAGCAAGGGGAGGAGCAAGGGGAGGAGCAAGGGGAGGAGCCTGGGGCGGGGCGGGGCCCCGCCTGCGCATTGGCCCCGCCTCCGTGGCTGGCCAGTGGGCGGGCCGGTAGGGGTGCGGCGGGGCGGCTGCGCTGACCAGCCCTGCGCCGCCAGCCCCCCTGCCTGTACTCCTCGACCACCGTGCTCAAGTACCAGAAGGGGAACTGCTTCGACTTCAGCACGCTGCTCTGCTCCATGCTGCTCGGCGCTGGCTACGACGCCTACTGCGTCAACGGCTACGCCTCCCAGGACATGTGTCAAATGGACCTGACGCGGGACGTGTGCCCGCTCACCGTGAAGCACCAGGAGGTACGGGGCTTCGTGCTGCTCTGGGCATCCCGCAAGGGGTGCCACCCGTCACGCGGCGCGTCCCCACCCTTCCTGCCCCTTCCCGGGCCGCACAAGCCGCCGCCCGCCTCCCCGGAGTTCGGAGTTCGTTCACGCTGCTGGGTGTCACAGCACACACAGCCCAGCTCCCCGAACCGGCTGGCCCCCTTCCCTTGTCCTAACTCACTTCCAGGAGGCTGTTCCCCACCAGGTGAATCCTGTGACTGCCACCGGCTTCTGACGTCGGTCTCTCCCGGATTTACACCCCCCCACCCCCGGGTTTGATAAAAATCCACCTAGTCATTTTCATGAAAGGGAAAAAACAGACAAATGGACATTTAGTTCACTCTTTCACCACCACCCCCCCATTCAAAAGACTCCTTTAAAAAAATTTTTTTTAATGTTTATTTACTTTTGAGACAGAGACAGAGCATGAGCAGGGGAGGGGCAGGGAGAGAGGGAGACACAGAATCCGAAGCAGGCTCCAGGCTCTGAGCTGTCAGCACAGAGCCCGATGCCGGGCTCGAACCCACAAACCCCGAGATCATGACCTGAGCCGAAGACAGAAGCTTAACCGGCTGAGCCACCCAGGTGCCCCATAAAAAAAGACCCCTTTTTAACAGAAAAAAAAATTTGTCACCAACCCTCTAGCAGGCGGTGGGTGTGTTTTTCTATCTGTTGACTCAACAGCTCCCCACTGGCCAGAGGCTGCTGAGAACACAAGAGATGCTCTGAAATGAATTTCATGTTAGGATTCCAGAAGCATCTCTTTGCATTTTGGGAAATAGCCACAGTACAGACAGAAAATGCTGTTGGTGAACGGGATGGATTCCAGGGCGCTGTGATCAGAGTTAAGCCCCCGTGGGGTCTGCGGCTCAGGGCAGGGCGTCCGGGGGCCGGGGGCCACCTCATGGTGCACGCGTGCCTGAGTCACAACAGCGCTGTGTGGTGGGTATTATCGCTCCTATTTTACAGACGAGTGTGTAGAGATGAACTAACATGGCCAAAGCCACAGGGGCTGGTGAATGGAGACCCAGGGGCTGAGGCCCCTCCTGGCTGACTCGAAGCTGCGGAGATTGGCCATTTTCTGTCATCACTGTGGGGGGCCCCACTGCAGCCTCTGCAGTGTTCTTCCCTCGACACTTTGCTTGCCCCCTAGCACACATTCGTATACGCACACACACACGCAGGCTTTCTTCTGCTTCCTAGCCCAGAAAACTCTTTAAGTCAACACGAGACACCCTCCAATGATGGAATCTGGGAAATCTGACTCGTGACCATTCTCCCGCTTTCTGGGTCCGATCGTAGCTAATAAGGGCGGTAGGGAGCGAAGGGGAAAAAATCTCACCTCCTGAGCTCTGCCGTGCCGGGCACCTCACGGGGGCGTTTTCCTGTCTTTACTTCTCAGAACAAGCCCAGGGGAGAAGGTTCTTATTCCTGTCCCATTCTACAGAAGAGCCTGAAGTCAGGGAAGGGGAGCTGAGGCTCCCGCATTTAGGGCCAGGAAGCCCGGGGACTCCAGGAGCAGCTGTGACCTCCTGGTCGGAGGGGCTGGCGATGCAGGGCCACTGATCCTTCTCTCGTTGGGAGACAGGTAGTCCAGGAGAAAGAAAAGGTACCACCTAAGAAGTACGCCATTAAACCGCCCAGGGACCTGACCAGCAAGTTCGAGCAGGAGCAGGAGATAAAGAAGCAGGAGGAGATCAAAGCGGAGGAGGAGAGGAGGCTGAGAGAGGAGGAAGAGCGCCTCCTGGTGGGTCTGCGTCCTCACTCGCTGTGCTCAGCCCTCCAGGAGAGGCTGCTAGCAACTGGGAACTGACTGACACAGGTCCACGCACCCCAGATCCAAGTCCCCTCCTCCCGCCTCGCCACCCCCCACGGCAGTCCAGCCACGTGGGAAACTCCCACTGGTGGTCAGCCAGCTTCTGCAGTGGGTTTCAGAGAGCTCCGGGGCCTGGGGCCAGCCTTTCTGTGCTCGGCTCTGGTGTCCTCCTTTTTCCAGACTCTTTCCCTGAAGACCTACCTGCATATAACTCCTCATCCATCCTCCCTGGTTCCCCGTCATCCCAACTCTGGATCCTCCCACCCATCCTCCCTGCTCTCCTTCCATGCATCCGCACTCTCATCTCTCCCTCCTCCCACTCTTTACTCCCTCCTTCCCTTCCTTCCCTTCCTTCCCTTCCATGTAGTATTTACGGAGCATTTCCTGTGGTCCAGGCTCAGGATACAATGATGACCATGACACAGTCACCCTTCTTCCAGAGGGAAGAGGAAAAAGAAGCCACACAGTACCCCTCTACCTTCCTTTGGATGAAATCTCACCCAGAATCACAATGCAGAAAGCCAGTAAATCCCAGACACTCCAGGACTCCAAAGGGCCCAGTTTGTAAACTACAGATAAACTCAGACCCTTCCATTTTATGGATAAGAAAACAGGCTCAGAAGTGGGGTGATGTCCTCAAGGTCACGCAGCCAGCCAGGGCTGCAGTCAGGATCAGAAATCGACTCCCCTGCTGGTTCCCCAGCCCTGGGGGGATGTTCGGGCCCCTGACACCCCCCTTCCCAGCCATCGGCCCATAGTCACCCACCTTTCCTGCGCAGGATGCGGAGAAAGCAAAGACCGACCCCCTGCATGGCCTGCGGGTGCACTCCTGGGTCCTGGTCTTGTCGGGGAAACGTGAGGTGCCTGAGAGTTTTTTTATCGACCCATTCACGGCACGCAGCTACAGCACCCAGGACGGCCACTTCCTGGGCATCGAGAGCCTCTGGAACCATAAGAACTACTGGGTCAACATGCAGGACTGTTGGAACTGCTGCAAGGTACTGGGCCAGTGGAGGACGATATGACAGGCACAGTCGGGCAGGGGGGGCGGTGCTGGGGGAGTGAGCTGTGAGGTAAGCTGGCCACCACCCAGCTTCAGATTTTCCCCATAGCTGAGTCCCCTCAGCCCACTCCTTTGTCCATAAATAACCATTCCAATATGATTATTGTCTCTCTTTTGACTTGTGTATCCTTGTAAAAAGTGGATTGTTCTTTTGTATGAGTGATTTTTTAAAACAATGTATTGAAGTGCAATTTACATGCAGAAAAATACACTCATCCTAAGTGTACAGTCCAACGAATTCCCATAAATGTGTGTGTATAAATACGTACACACACATACGTATACGTGTGTGTGTGTGTGTATGTGTGTGTGTGCATGTATATTTAAGTGCTACTTACGTAAGTTAAAAATACATGCACACATTTGGGGGAAAGTCATAACTGGACACAGAGGACTTTCTGGAGTGTGGGAAATGTTCTATTTTTTTTTAATTTTTTTAATGTTTTATTTATTTTTTGAGAGAGAGAGAGAGAGACAGCGTGAGCAGGGGAGGGTCAGAGAGAGAGGGAGACACAGAATCTGAAGCAGGCTCCAGGCTCTGAGCTGTCAGCACGGAGCCTGACGTGGGGCTTGAACCCATGAACCGAGAGATCATGACCTGAGCCGAAGCCAGACGCTCAACCGACTGAGCCAGCCAGGCGCCCCAGCGATGTTCTGTTTCTTAACCTGGGTGTGGGGAACCAGAGTGCATTCAGTCTCTAGAAATTCATTGTGCTGTACACGAATCAAAAGAGACACAGGCTCCGGGCTCCACGTCCTGCGCCCTTTTGTTATTTCCAAATTCCACTGTTTCTGACCGGGCCAGTTTCCCAAAGGTAGATCCTGGGCCCTTTGCCCCCTATTCCAAGGCGACCCTGTCCAAGGGGACCGCTGTCACCCCTGTGGTAAATGGGCAGAGTTGATGCACCTGTGCTCTTGTGCAAGTCACTGTGTATGGAAGTCAGATGTTCTGAGGTGGGGAAACTTCCGCCTTGAGCGAAGCAAGGATCAGCCCAGCGCCTCACCCGTCACCACGCTGGCCTCTCTTAGCCTGATTCCAGGGTTCGCTTGGCACAGCGTCGTCGTGGGGTAGATGTGCTATCATTACTCTCATTTTACAGAAAGAGCTCCTACCACACGGCACAGATCGAGCCCTCCCCCAGAGCCCAGGCTCCTAACGCCTTGGCGGGCAGCGCCCCCTAAAGGCTACTGGACCCTTGAAGGCTGCTTACAGTCCTCCTTCGCCCCCTCCCAGGCCGGACCCGGCTTCCCCCTCCCAGCGTGCTCTGCACCAGTGCCAGGGGAAGGGAAGTGCCAGGGGAAGGGAACCAGGCCAGAGGCAGCGCTGCGTCACCAAGTGAGGGCGTGAAGAAATAGGTCGTGACACGGGCTATCACTCGTGCTGCCAGGGGAGAGTGGGAGCGGCTGCCTTGTGCCTTTGAAGGACCCTGAAATGGCACTGGGAACGGCGAGCCGTGTGAGGCACCCACACAGAGACCAGCTGGCGCAAACACATCCCGGGCCCCCGGGACATGGTAGTTGTCCATTCGAGTATGCTTGCTCTGTGGAAACAGAACTTTAAGCTAAAGTACTGGAACATCTGACTACCGCTCCCTAGTGACAAAGGTGATGAATGGAGGGTGTGATTTAAAGAAATACAAACAGCTGTACGGTTTGGTTCCTCTCTACAAAGCCTTGACTCTCCGCAGTCACTGCTACATCTGCGAGCAGTTCTCTCCCTCCCTGCCGTCCACCATGTCCCTCTTTCCTCTCCCCCCACCTCCCAGCTAGTGCAGAGTAATAGCCCCCCAGGACTCAGGTCAGAGTCGCCTTCAGGACAGCGTCATGTTGAAATGCCTTGAGGGCAGCTGTCTTTGACCTCCCTCTGGGACACTGATGCTGGGGGTGTTGGGGTGGGGGGGTGCCATCCTGGGGAGGTAGATGGGGACGTTGAGTGCCCCCATCTGCTGGGACATTGGTGAGCCCAGGCTCGGGTAGGCGGGGATGAAAAGAAGGTGAAAGCCCCCACCATGGAGGAGAGACTTCCGCCTGCCTCCTCTATACAGTTGCATGTGTGCCTGCCCGGTTCCTTCCTCCCTGGCACGGGTAGAAGCCGTTGAGGAGGCCCCTTTCTCAAACCCACCATTTCCCTCTCCCATAAATCTTGCTGGCTTGCATCTGCTCTACATGCCGCCTGGGACACCCCGCCTGATGAAGCAGGTTAAGCCCCATATCCAGGTGGTCCCAGGCCAGAGAGTTGCCAAGTCTCACAGAGACCAACAGCAGGATTTTCTTCATAGGGAGACTGGGCAGAGGGGCTGGCCTCAGTTTCCCTGTTGAAATGAGGAGGATGGGCGTGGACCATGCAAGGAGGCCCAGAGCTGACATTCTGCCCCCCAATACTCTGGCCCTGGTTCTTCCTCTACTCTGGACACGGCTGTTCCCCACCACCACGTGGAACGGAAAGGGGCGGGCTGGCGGTGGGGTGCACTCGGCTGACCCTCCCCCCACCCCCAGGACTTGGTCTTTGACCTGGGAGACCCTGTGAGATGGGAGTACCTGCTCTTGGGGACCGAGAAGTCTCACCTGTCCTTGACTGAGGAAGAGGAAGATGGGCTGAATGATGACGACGATGTGGAAAAGTTGGTGAGTCTCCAGCGCAGGGCCAGACGGTGGGACGGCGGCTTCGCGCCATGTCTTGCTTCAGGCCGACCTGACCAATGTCCCCGCCACATGCATGTGTATCGGTGGGGAATGCGCCAGATAGACCAAGTAAGGATCCCTCAGAGCAGAAGGGCCTGGACCCTGCTCTCATTTTACAGATGGGCACACTAAGGCCCAGGCAGGTCCACTGACTTGCCGGGGACACCCAGTGGGGTAGGGGAGGCTGGGACTTGCATCCGGGGCTCCTGCCCCCCACACAGCCCACCTTGGTCAGTGGTTGCCCGGCTTCTGTTAAGAGCATGTCCCTCGCAGAAGGGTGATAGGATCGTGTCCACAAGCCCTGGCCTCACTTCCAGGCCTTCCTGCATAGCCACCCCAATTCCCCTCACATGCTTCCAGACCATTCTCAGCTGTCATATCAGCCCACTGGCCTGGGGCCTTCCCCACGGCATCAGCATCCCTTCTCCTCTGTCTTAGCCAGGGGCCTTCTAGGCAGGTCTCCGTGAGGACCCATGCCTGGGGGTCAGGGGTCCAGAGGCCTTAGCTCTTGGCTGTGACACCTTGAGCCAACTTCCCAATCATGGAGAGCTTCACTTTTGCCATCTGTATGTGACATGGGGGTGGGGGGTGGGGTCAGTGATCGTACTCGGCGCATCCACTAGCTGGAGGTGCCATGACACAGACACAGTACCACACCCCGGGGGCTTCAACAACAGAAATTACTTTCCTCACAGTTCTGGAGGCTGAAAGCCCAAGATCAAGGTGTGTTGGCTCCTCCTGAGGCCTCTCTCCTTGACTTGCCCATGGCTGTCTTCTCTCTGTGTCCTCACGTGGTCTTTCTTAAGTGTGTGTGTGTCTTTATCTCTTCTCCCAAGGACCCAGTCACGTTGGGTCAATGGCCTAGTTTTAACTTAACTACCTCTTTACAGATCCTGTCTGCAAGTATAGCCGCATTCTGAGGCACTGGTTTTGGGGCCTGGTTAGGGGGACACAGTTCAGCCCACCACAGTAAGGTTCACGTGGCCGTAACTAAGTGCCTGAAGTAACTTGTCCACGTCTTTACAACCACCTGGAGGGGTGGGTGTTAGTATGATCATTCATGATTATTATCATCCCATTTTACAGACAGGAAGACTTAACAACATAGAGGGGTGGAGTAAGTTACCCAATGGTAACTGGCTAGTAAGTGACAGAGCTGGGGCTTGAACCTGGGATCTGAGTCTGGCTCCCAAGTCTGGGTTCTGAACAGTGACTCTGTTCTACCTGCTGGGACTGCTCAGGGACAAAAGGAGACCATAGATATGATCAGCTTGGCTCAGCGCTCTCATCTCTGGAGACCAGGGTGCCTCCCTGTGCCCTAATTCCTGGGGCACAGGCGCCCCCTGCTGGCCTCCAGGCGAGCACAGGTTAGAGGAACAAGAGACCAAGGTGTGAGTGATGTTTGTGGAAGAACAGTTTTACGTTGAGAAAATCTTATCCACGTTTGTGTGGTTACCTAGCTTGAGGCCCATTTGTGTAGACCAGGCCCTATTTTACAGATGGGGAAACTAAAGCTTGAAGAAGGGGAAAAAAAACCGTAGGTAGTCAGTGCCTCAAGTGGTTTATGTACATTCTTTTTTTTTTTTTTTTTTTTTTTTTTTTTTTTTTTTACTGTTCATCTATTTTGAGAGAGAGAAAGAGAGCGTGAGCAGGGGAGGGGCAGATAGGGAGGAAGAGAGAGAATCCCAAGCAGGCTCTGAGCTGTCAGCACAGAGCCCGACTCTGGGGCTTGATCCCAAGAGCTGTGAGATCATGACCTGAGCTGAAATCAAGAGTTGGACACTTCACCAACTGAGTCACCCAGGTGCCCCTGTGTATTCTGTCAGTTTGTCCTCCCACAGGGTTCGGTGAACAGTTAGGAAACAGGCTCAGCGCGGTTAAGGGGCTCACGCACCCAGGACCTCAAGCTGATGTTGGATGGGGGGGGCTTGGGTCCACCTGACTGTAGAAGCCCCTCTCCTTAAGGAGGGGTGCATAGCTGTGCCCACTGCCAGTGCTGACTGATGGAGGGGGGCGGCGCGCAGGGCCAGGGACTGTTGTCCTAGCCAGGTTGGTCAAGGGAGGGCTCCTGGGCCACCGCCTCTTCCTCTCTGCCTTGGGTCATACCAGGTCAGTACTGTCCGTGACCTCTGGCTCCCCTGGGGGAGCTGACGGCCACTGTGGCTTGGCCCTGAGGGGGAAGACAGAGGCTCTGCCTCTCGCTGCCACTCCAAGGCCCAGCACTGACCAGAGCCTGCCCCTCTCCACCCCCCCCCCCCCCGCCAACAGGGCAAGGAGGATGAGGATAAGAGTTTCGACATGCCGCCCTCGTGGGTGGAGCAGATTGAGATCTCCCCAGAGGGTACGTGCACATGTGTGGTCACTCACCTCCCCAGGACCAGTTCGGGGGAGCCAGCGGCGGCTGCCCAAGCCCCTCATGTCCTCCCCTCCTGCCTTCTGTCGCACCCTCCTCCTTCCTTCCGCCGCACGCAATCAGCTCTGTGGTCGAGGACCCGACACCAGTCTGGCATGCTGGAGGGGACTCAGTTAACTTGCGCTGGGTGACAGTGTGGGTGATAAAGGACAGGGGACCAGGGCACAGTCATTCCCCTCCCTCACCCCCCCTGCCAGGAGGAGGCCAAGCATAGTACCCAGGTGGCACAGGGGAGTGGAGGCATCAGGACCAGGAGGAGCAGGAGGGTAGGGACACTCGTGTCCCATGCCTACATCTACTAGGTGCCAAGGTGCCTGTCAGGAGTGCCCAGACCCAAGGCGAGGGCATGGGCTATTCTAACCGGGCGGGAAGTGCTAGAGAGGGCTTCATGGGAACCAGGAGAGGAGCACCCGGCCCAGCCTTCCGGTTTGGGGCTGGGAGTAGGTGGGCCGGAAGGGCTTCCAGGAGGAGGAGGAGTAGTCTAAGCTAAGTTTTGAGGGGTCAGAAGTCAGCCCAGTAAGGGCAGGAGGGGATAGTGTTTCCGGCAGAGAGACCTGCACAGGCCAAGGCCTGGCAATGAGTGGGTGGTGTGGCAGGTCACAGCTCCCGGGGTCAGGCTCAAACCTGAGAACTCTCTCAGGGCACAGCCACCCTGGTGACCACTTTCCTCCGTCTCCCTGGAGCCGGCTGGGGGCCTGCAGGAGTTTAGCAGACAGCACAGTGGATGGTGGCTGGATGAGTGGCCGGGCTGGGCTGGCCCTTCCCCACCCCCCCACCCCCGCCCAATCTGGGGAGGAGTGACCCCAGCCCGCTCTGTTTCTGCAGCTTTCGAGACCCGCTGCCCCAGTGGGAAAAAGGTGATCCAGTACAAGAGGGCAAAGCTGGAGAAGTGGGCCCCGTATCTCAACAGCAACGGCCTTGTGTGCCGCCTCACCACCTACAAGGACTTGGAGTGTAAGGGGGGGCAGCCCTGGCCGTGGGAGCAGGAGAGCTGGGATCCTCAACATAGTGTGTGCCCTTGGGCACGCCGCCGCCACTCTCGTGGTTGAGCGTGGGCCCTGCTGGCCTCTGTGCTGGGCAGGGGGGAAGGAGGCCGGGGAGCTGGCCTGGCCGCACCAAGCGCCCACCGGGCCCCACAGGTACCGAGACCTTGGAGGTAAAGGAGTGGTTTCAGAATCGGGAGGATATGCTGGAGCTGAAACACGTCAACAAGAGCACAGGCCTGAATATCGACTACTTCAAGCCGGGCCACCCCCAGGCTCTGCGTGGTGAGTGTCCAGCTAGGAGCCCAGGGTGGGGACACTTCTCCTTCCCTGGGGCAGCCTCCACACGGCTGGCCTGTGCTGGGAGGGACCGGTACCCAGGCATCCACAGGGCATGTACACGCCCCTGCCTCCCTAAGCAAATCAGATGTGTGGGTGGTCAGGGGAAGTGCAGAAAATGCAAGGAAATGTGACAAATGTCCCTCCAGGAAAGTCAAAACCAGGGCCACATGCCCATTCCGTGGTTAGGCCTGAGTACACAGTGGGGGGTGGGGGTGGGGAGGATGTCACATTTTCAAGGGGTCAGAATGTGAGCAATAAAACCAAGGAATGTCCCCACAAGGGCCATGCGGCAGGGGGCGGAGGTATGGCCGTGAGCCCCAGAGTCTCGGAAGTGAGGGAAGGACATGTTTTGGGAGAGAATCAACAGCCCTAACCAAAGACTCACAAAAGAAAAACATAGTCAATATACATCTTAAAAATTGATCAGTGTCACTTGGTGGTTGAAATGAAAAGAAAGGAAGGAAGAAAGGAAGGAAGGAAGGAAGGAAGGAAGGAAGGAAGGAAGGAAGGAAGGAAGGAACTGAATCCATAAGGGACCATCTTACAGGCCTCGTGTTGGCAAAGATGAAGAAAATGGTCCTACTGGGCGTGAGCGAAGCTGCAGACACTTGCACCCGGTCACTGTTGGTAGGACAGAAAATTGGTGCAACGTCTCTGGAAAGTAGTTGGGGAAAATAATCAATCGAACCTTTCAACTATACTTTTGAAAAAGTTTTTTTAATGTTTTTTAAATTTATTTGAGAGAGAGAGAGAGAAAGCATGAGCAGGGGAGGGGCAGAGAGAGAGGAAGACACAGAATCAGAAGCCGGCTCCAGGCTCTGAGCTGTCAGCACAGAGCCGGACGCGGGGCCCAAACTAACGAGCAGCGAGATCATGACCTGAGCCGAAGTTGGACACCCAACCAACTGAGCCACCCAGGCGCCCCTCAGTTATGTATGTTTTTGGGCCAGCAGTGCTACTGCTGGTCATTTGTCCTGAGCAAATAATGGGCAAGAATGAAAAATGAGTGATGCAGAGGTTCATCGTGGTGTTGTTTCTAGTAACGAAAAGGATAGAAGCAACCTAAATGCCCAGCAGTGGGGGATCGGCTCCAGAGCTCGTGCTCACCCGTGAGCATTCTTGGGCATGCCTTCTCCCTGGGGTCTGGGGCTGGGCTCTCAAGCCAGTGGCCAGAGCCCCCGGTCTCACCCCGCTGACTTCCTGGATCCCCCCCCTCCTTCCGCTGCAGTGCACTCATACAAGTCTATGCAACCCGAGATGGACCGCGTCATGGAGTTTTACGACAGAGCCCGTGTGGACGGCCTGGTAAAGCGGGAGGAGACGCCCAAGACAATGACGGAGCACTACCGAGGACGGTCTGACTTCCTCACCTACCGCCATGTCAGTTTCGGGGACAGGGTCAAGAAGTTGGCTCTGAACAGCGCAGAGTCAAACTCCCGGCCCGTGGTGGTGAGCACTCACGGGGCCTGGGGACAGGGCACCCGCTCTCTCCGGCAGGCCACGGTTACCCGGGGATGGGGCCGGCTCAGACTCTGGAGCCACGTCTTTCCCAAGTGCTCTCTCCTGTTTGACGACCCCGAGGCTGTCAGATGCCAGGCTGTGCCCTCCGCCACTGGGCCACGAATGTGTTATTTCCTTACTATTATAAACAGTGCACACTCGTGACCGAACATTTAGAAAATATGGAAAAAAATAACAAGAAAAGTAAAAATATCTCAGGATTGTATCTCTCAGATATTACCATGTGTGAACAGGTTTGGTTTTGAGAGTCTAACATAGGGAGGTGTGTGTGCACGCGTGCAAAGGGAGAATCCCTGCATCACTCACTTAACATTAACGTGTGCACTTTTTTCTCTACATCATTACAAATTATTTGGTAACTGTGTTTAATGGCTGCATACCAAAGAGGATCTTCCTAGTGGTACGGGATGTTTAATGATAAAGCAGGGTGTTTGGAGAGGTGATGAGCTCCCCATCTTTGAAGGTGAGCAAATAGAATCTTGCGGAGAGAGCTAGAGAAGGAATGCAGCACCATACAGGGCTGAGGTGGCCTGGCGCTGAGAACCCACGGGGCCAGAGAGCCACTGTCTGGCTGGGAAGGGCTGCTCCACGTAAAATCCCCAACCCACCCCCCCAAAGCCCAGTGTCCCTGGTTGTCCTTTACTTCCACCCTCAGGGGTGTGCACAGAGAGCCCCTTTCCCCCCTCCCGTTCTATGATGATCTGGCCTCCCAGAAAATCACGGAGTGGTTCGCCCGCAACCCCGAGAAGCCTGCGGACGAGGATGTGGCGGAGCGCGTGTTTCTGATCTTGGACGAGCGCATCCAGCTTCGCTACCACTGCCGGGATGACCACATCACGGCCTCCAAGCGCGAGTTCCTGCGGCGCACCGATGTGGACAGCAAGGGCAACAAGGTCATCATGACGCCCGACATGTGTGTCAGCTTTGAGGTGGGCCTGGGCGCCGGGGCTGGCAGGGGTGGGCCGGGTGGGCCAGGAGAAATTCCCGGGGCCCTCTGGGCCATCCCAGCCACTTGGGGAAACTGGGATGGAAACTCATGGTTCCCAGCCCGGAAGTTCATCTCTGCCCCTTGGGAAAATCCAGACCTCCCATCTGGGGACCCTCATCTTTGCAGCTCCTCTAAAAATCTCCCCCTTTCCAGGCAACCCAGCAGGCTACTCTCCCTACTGTCCCTTCCCCCCAGTCCTAGACAAAGCAGGGCCCAGATCGCGGGACCAATACTGGAGTAGGAGAAGGTCCTACTGCCTCTGAGGAGCTGGCTTTCCTCACTCTCCTGACACAGCCCTTAGTCCCTCTGAGCCTCCAGTTCATCTTCTTTTATAATCCGTGGTTTTATAGAAGAAACTGAGGCCCAGAGAGGTCAAGCAAGCTGCTTGTTGTCACACAGCTAGAAAATGGCAAGGGAAGCTTTGAACCCAAGCAGTCTGGCTCCAGAGCCTGCCCATGACCCTAGCCATTGCTGCTTCTCCTTGTCACTGTGGTGGTGGTTGTCCCAGGTGGAACCCATGGAGCACACCAAGAAGCTTCTCTACCAGTACGAGGCCATGATGAAGCTGAAGAATGAGGAGAAGTTGTCCAGACATCAGGCCTGGGAGTCGGAGCTGGAGGTGGTCCGGTGGCGAGGATGGGCGGGTGGGCGGAGGCAGGGGTGGAGGGTGGAGGGTGGAGGGACCATGCCATCCCCCGCTTCTCAATTCAGGTACTCGAGATCCTGAAGCTCCTAGAGGAGGAGGAGGAGAAGGAGGAGGGGGAGCACAGGCTGATCATCTCCATCTATGACACCAAGCGCAACGAGAAGAGCAAAGAATATCGGGAGGCCATGGTGAGCCTCTAGCCCTGGCCCAGGCCCTGGTTTTCCTGGACCACCCCCACCCCCGGCCCTAGGCCTCCAGGGCTGTGAGGATAATAGGGACTCTGCCAGGGAGCCCCTTATAGGGGATGAAGCTATTGACACCATTGTGGTCATCCTTGCTGCTGAGCTGACTGGTTCTCTGATGAACACCAGAGAGCACTCAGGATCTGGAAGGTCCCCCCCCCCCCGCCACCACCAGGGGCTGTGGCCAAGCCAAGGCCTCTACGACATGGGAAAATAATGCAAGTCGTGTACCCACGTCCACCCAGGGCTCCCCTCAAGGTCAGGACGTGGGCTGGTGGCCCCAGCGAGCCTACTCTGGCCACAGGCCTGAGTTCTCGGGCACCTGCAGCACAGGACATTCAGATGATACTCCCGGGCTGCAAGGCCCAGCTGGGTTTTCGAGGCCAGCTTCTAAATCCCCTTCACCCACCAAGTGTGGAGGTTTCTAAAACTAGTTTGGGGTTGTCGAGGTAGGACAGGGCATTAAGACAACTGGTTCTCAGCTGATACAGGCCAGAAGACCGGGGGTGAAAGACAAAAAAGAGGGAGTTATTGGCAGTTTGGGATTTACCATTACTACGGTCACCATTTATGACCATTTATTGAACAAGCATCTGCTGAGTGCTGCTTATTTGCTGAGACTCAGGCCGAGACACGTGAATTCAGGTGTGCAGCGTTGGCTGTCACTGACTGTGACCACTGCTGCGAGGGCCAGTACATAGGCCCCTCCGCGGCCTCAGTCCCAGAGGCACTGGGCCCTGGGGTCTGGATTTAAGGCCCAGTTCGGTGTCGTCACATGTTGAGGCAGAGCGGGTCGGGAGGTCTCTACAGCTCCTGCTGGTCCAGCTGACCGTCCCCACCCCCTCAACACTGCCCACAGGAGCGCGTGATGCACGAGGAACACCAGCAGCAGATGGAGGCCCAGCTGGACTATCTGGCCCCCTTCCTGGCACAGCTCCCGCCCAGTGAGGAGATGACACGCTGGCAGGCCATCCGTGTCAAGGACAAGTGCCTCAGTGACTTTAAGCAGCGGCTCATTGACAAGGCCAACCTCATCCAGGCCCGTTTCGAGAAGGTGCGGCCAGGGCCTGGGCCGGGGAGGGAACCTCGGCATCCTCATCCGGAAAACAGAGCCAGGGCCTGTCTGCTGGCCATCTCCACCGCTCGTGAGGGACCAGTGAGGGGAACGAGGCTAGCAGGGCTTGGAGTTTGCGGAAAGGCCGAGTTGTCCTTCCTTGTTTTGTTTGTTGGGTGGAAAGGGGGATGCAAGGGCGGAAGGAGGGGTGGAACATTGTAACAACTCCTAGTCTTCGCTGCATTTCACCTTAAGCCACATGCCATGTAATTGGCACGTGTTATCTCCTTTAATCTGCACAAGAGGCTCTGTGCTGTGTGTGCAACGGGAACACGATACCCCTCCCTCCGCAGACGAGGCATTGGAAGCACTGAAAATGGGGGAAACTTGTTCACAAGGCTCTCAGTCTTGAGCCCTGCTCCTCAGGGACACGACACTCCTCTAAACGTGGCCTCACTGGATCCCACGCAAGACATCTGTGGCCCCTGCCTCTGCCGCTCTGGCTTCTGCGGATGGCGGCAGCAGGGCCGATCCGCATCCACCCCTCTGCTCTCTCCGCCCCGTGCCCGCAGGAGACCCAGGAGCTGCAGAAGAAGCAGCAGTGGTATCAGGAGAACCAGGTGACCTTGACGCCCGAGGACGAGGACTTGTACCTGAGTTACTGCTCTCAGGCCATGTTCCGCATCCGCATCCTGGAGCAGCGGCTCAACCGGTGAGGGGGCGGGGGGAGGCGGACGGGACCCTTGGAGGCTGGAGCAGAGCGTGTGAACCCTCAGCACCTCCTGCCCCGGCCTCTGGTTTCAGGCACAAGGAGCTGGCCCCGCTCAAGTACTTGGCTCTGGAGGAAAAGCTCTACAAGGACCCACGCCTGGTGGAGTTCATGAAAGTCTTTGCTTGATGCCCGCCCCGGGGCCTTGGCCAAAGCTGCCGGAGCAAGAAACCCACCCCACAGCCTGGCCCCCGTGCCCCCCACACCCAGCAGATGACCGTCCGCTTGGGCGACCTCACTGCCACACCGCTTCCCCGTGGCCCCGTCTGTTCCTGCTTCTCATGACCTTCCCGTAAATAAACACACTTTGAATTTGCTGCTTGTACCTCATGTTTAGTCTTTATCAATAGCCTGGGACCCTCCCCCCCCCCACCTTGGCCACCTTCCTCATGTGCTTCCTGTCCCTCCTCCCATTGGGATGTTATCCTTGCGGCACCTCTGCAGATGGTCCCACAGCCACCTTCCAACAACCAGTTAGATCTCAACGTGGCTAGGGTGGCCCAGCTGGCAATGCGGGAATGGCAAGGTCATGGTGCAGGCTCCAGAACCTGGGGGCTCTACATTAGACTGCCAGGAACAGCACCCAGCTCCTCTTCTTAACAGCCTCTTTTTAGCCATCTGTGAAATGGGATGGCTTTGTCATCTTCCATTACACTTATAAAGCAGAGAGGACTGGAAACAGCACTTAGAAGGATCTAGCCTAAAATATCAGTAATGGTGAGGTTGAGAAACCCTACTTAGGCTCAGTGAAAATGCATGAACTATAGCCACGTGGAGATTCCTCATACAGAATATCAGAAGATTCCAGGTACAAAAAAGTACATGCTGCCTGATTCCATTATACAGGGGGAAAAAAAAAACCCAGGCAAATTAACTGATGGTATTAGAAATCAGAATAATCATTGCTCTTGGGGTGTAAAGGTTAGTGAAGGCGAGGGAGCACCACGGGGCGGGGGGGCTTCTGGGATGCTGGTAATGTTCGTGACCTGAGCACGTTCAGTTTGTGAAAACCCACTTTTACACTTACAGCCTATGCCCTTTGGGGCATGTGTATTATACTTCAGTACGAAGTATTTTAAAATGCTGATCCTGAGTCGAATCAAGTTTTAACTTCCAACTTACACGAAATTCAGAGGGAAAGAAACAAAAATAAACAAGCCTAGAAGGAAACAGTGAGACAACATCATAACGTGGGACAGTCTACAAGGTAAAAGGTCTAATCAATCTCTTCAAAAGATCAGTGTCATTTAAAAAAAAATGAAGGACTGAAACAATGAGTTTTAAAGAGCCAGGTGTGGTGAATTTTGTTTGTTTCCTAGCTAAAAAAAAAAAAAAAAAAGTTTTATATAGCTTTTGGGGATGATTGGGGAAATCTGGACTGGATGTTAGAGAGTTATTTATTTTTAATGTGGTGATTTAAGGACGAGAGCCTTATTCTTAAGAGGTACATGCTCAGCATTTTGGTGCCACTTGGGTAAAATGTCTTGATGTTTACAACTTTCAAATCACTCAGAAAACGTACATACATAAACAAAGCAAATACGGAAAAATGTTGGCAAGTGTTGGATTATCCACCAGGTGGATTGTAGTATCATACTATTATATATCATTGTAGAATTCTTTGCAAGTTTTCTCTAGAGAGTTTTTCATAATAAAAAGTTGAGGGGAAAGACAGAGTGCACAGCTTTGATCGGATTTTATTCTGCTCATCTAGTCCTCTTCTGATCCCTCTCTCAACCCGTTTCCCAAAAATCCACAGTGAGGAAGGAGCCTCTCTGCCTCTCTGTGGCTGGGGGGAGGGGGGGCAGCACAGTGGAGAAACGCACAGACTCTGCAGTAGCAACAAGGGTTCAAATCCGGACACCATTCTTTTTGATCGTGTGGCCTATTACAAGTGCCTTAATCTGGACCTCAAGTTTCCTTATCCGTAAGTGGGAACAGGAATTCCTACCTCTTAGGGTTGTCAGGTGCATTACAAGAGATCAAGCTGCCCTTAGCTGCAGTGAGCGGCTGGCGGATAAACGGGGAGCTTCAGGGGTCTTTAGGCACCAGGCCCTGGGCATTGCCAGTGGGGTCGAGTCCCTCCTAAGTAGCTCCCAGGTGGCCGGGCCATGCGTGGAGCCCCCCAGCTCCAGCCGGTTACGAGCCTTCCCTAAGCCATTCCTGCCCATGAGTCAAATGAAGCCGGCCTCTCTCGGATTTCTAGTTGGTGGTGCTGATAGGGAAAATCTGGCCTACAGGACCAATAAGAAAACTCCTGTCCCTAATTAATGAGGAAGGCGGAAGTAACTGGCTATAAATTGTTCCCTCTGCTGATGCTCTGGGCTCAGACCTCTGGAGAGTGATCTCCTCTGAGCCCCCCAGTGTAAAACAAACCTCCTGCCTTCCAAGATCTCGGAGTGCCGCTTGGTTCTTCCGTCGAGTGATCCAGACCAGATTCTGTAATATTTGGGTCCCTGACCGGGAAACCCAACCGCGCTGGCCCGTTGTTGCAACTGGTTTGGGAAAACGGCGAGGCGGCGGTTTGGGAAAACGGCGAGGCGGTGACGGAATGAGGAATTGCAAAGGAGAAGGTGTGCCCGGCCTGAATTTCAGCGGCCTCCCGCTCTGTCGTCCCGGGCTGGCCCCGGTCCGCTGTTCCCACTGGATTCGAGGAGACTTGGCAAGTGAGGACCTGGAAACAACCTTGGAAAGTGGTAAGGCCTGGGCCCTAAATCTGTCCTGTCCTGCCCACCCTTAGCGGTGGATGGGGGAGCTGATTCACTCCCCAGAGACCTCAGTGGTCTCAACTGTAGAAATTCTGTGGGAGGGAATGTAATAACTTCTGGTGTGTATGTGAGTGTGAATGTGCGACTCAGTTTGGCTTGCCTACCCAGTTCGATTCTGCGGCTCCACGGGTGGGCACCCTTAAGGTCCCCAGAAGCCTACGGAGTCTGAGTGGGCCCATCTGCGATTCCGTGGTGAATGGCCTACAGTCTATGGAGGCATAGGAATAGTTTCCAATTGTAAGTCACAAAGCTGAGACCGCTACGGCTAAGCGGCACCTAAGTTCCCTTGGGACACGGCCAGACGGGCATCTGACTGGTCTCCTCATTAGAGGGGGCCCCCTACCCCTTGGTCTTTGTGACACCGCCTCACAGGAACATTATGGGTTTGGGACAGAGCAAACCCATAGTTCTTAAAACTCTGATTGAGAACTTTGAGAAGGGGTTTTCGGGAGACCATCGAATTAAGATGACCCCCAGCAAATTAAGGACCCTATGTGAGTTGGAATGGCCCACTTTTGGGGTAGGATGGCCCTTGGAGGGAACATTAGATGTCCCAATGGTCTGCCGCGTCTGGAGACCCAGGTTACCCTGATCAGTTCCCGTATATCGACTCCTGGTTAGAGATTGCCCAAACCCTCCTCCCTTGGGTGCGACTTACTTGCAATGAACAGGGACAGGCTAGGGTACAGAGGTCCCGACCTCCACAAATTCCCACTGGTGATCCTGAGGAAGAACCAATTTTGCCCCCACCATATGCTCCCCCAAGACCATCAGCACCTGACACCCCCCCACCCCCGGCTCCCGATACTCTGCCACCTTCGGCCTCCCCACCACCTCCAGACTCGACAGATCCTCTCCCCCCCGGACCAGCGGCCAGATTGCGCCATCGGCCAGGTGCAGGTGCTCTCCAGATTCCAGTATGAGAGACTGGTGTGCTGGGTGGAGCGCCAGAAAGAGGGAAACCGGAGAGATGTGATGAAAATGGAACCCTCCAGCCTGGCCGCTCGATGATGTGTTACCAGCCTTTCTCCACTACCGATGTCCTCAATTGGAAACGTACACACCATCACATTCTGAAAAACCGTAGGCAATGATAGACCTAATGGAGTCCCTCTTCGAGACCCACCGACCAACTTAGGAAGACTCCCAACAGTTGCTCCGCACTTTAACACTGAAGAGAGACGGAGATTTATGAGAGGAGCTCGGCAATACCTTGAGGAACATGCACCAGGCGGGGTTGTCGGTCCTGGCACCTGGGCTAGAACTGCCGCACCTGAAGAACGTCCTGCATGGGACTTCACCACAGAGGGACAAGTCCACATCCGCTGGTACCAAGAGGCTCTCCTCCAGGGGATCCGAGCAGGGGCTAAGAAGCTCATGAATATGACCAAGATAGCCTCAATCACCTAGCAGCAAGGGGAAACCCCCAGGGATTATTAGGGGAGGCTATGCAAGGCTTATCGCATTTACACCCTGTTTGATCTCAAGGCACAAGAAAGCCAACAGATGGTAAGCACCTCTTTCGTGGCCCAAGCCGCCCCAGATAGAAGGAAACTCCAAAAACTTGAGGGTTTTGGTGGAATGAACATCACGCAGATGTCCAGTTGCTAACAAGGTCTACATAAACAGGGAGGACACTGCCGAGAGGGAAGCCGAGAGAAAGATGAGGAAAAAGGTCAGCCTCCTTGCTCCTCCTTTGAAGAAAAGGACCACAAAAGGATGGAGAAGATCCTCCCCCCAAAGGGGGGAAGCCCAGGACCTCCTTAGCAAGGGATCAATGCACCCACTGCAAGAAGGGACATTTATTTTTCCAGTGTCCTAACTGGGGAAAGTCCCAGAACCTCAGCCGATAGGTAAAAGACCCCCGCAGGAAACACCTCATAGGGCTAGTAGGAATAGATTCAGATTGAGGGGGACCGGCTCACTTCTTGGCCCCCATGAGCCCACGGTCAAAATGAAAGTAGGGGGCCAAACTATGACTTTATGGTTGACATGGGGGCTCAACATTCTGTGTCCACCTCCCCTGTGGCTCCCTTTAGCAAGAAGACCACTACCATCCCCGGGGCCACAGGGAAACAGGCAATGGGACAGCCCTTCTGCCAAGCCCGGCAATGTAAACTTGGGGGCCACACAGTACGGCAGGAGTTCCTCTAAATTAAATAGGCTGAAATCGAGGGGGCCACCCAGACCAAGGAAGGGTGGTAGAAACTGCTAGATGGGCGCATCTTCGTCCCAGCAGACCTCGGAGGGCATCTAGTTGGCGAAAACCATCAACTCCCCCATCTAGAAGAAACTGCATTAGAGGCCCTTCTCAAAAAGCAAATACATCAGCCAGCTGCCAGCGTTATGTCGAGCAAAAAGCAAACAGTGTGTGACTTAAGCCAGGAATAATGCCCGATCCGTGCTGCGACCCCTGCCAGGTGTCCAAAGGGTAGGAGCTACCCCCTTTGAAGATCTAGAAATAGATTTTACAGATGTCCACCCAGGTTGAGGATTTAGATTCCTCCTGGTAATAGTCTGTACATACTCTGGATGGGTTGAAGCTTTCCTTCCCAGGACAGAATGGAGCTGCGAGGTAGCTAAAGTCTTCCTAAAAGATTGTCCCCTTGGTTCGGCCTGCTGGCCACAATCCACAGTGATAAGGGACTTGCATTAGTGGTGGACATCATACAAACTTGAACCAACTCCCTCAACATCACTTGGAAGCTTCACACTGCTTACCAGCCTCAAAGCGTAGGGAAATTAGAGCGAATGAATCGCACCCTCAAGGGAACCTTAGCCAAGTTCTGTCAGGGAACAGACCTCCCATGGCCAGACCTGTTGCCCCCTGCCCTCCTGCGTGTCTGTTGCACCCCAGGAATTCAAGGTTTCTCCCCCTTTGAACTAATATATGGGAGTCCCCCTCCATGTCTAGGGAGTCTCCTAGGGAACCTACACCAAATAGGGGATAAGGGAATAAGAGTAACTTTAAGCGTTAGGGGCCACCCTAAGTAAATTACGATATACCATAGAAAGGGCCCCAATCTCTTGAGGATCCCCTGTACACCCTTTCTCACCAGGGGACTCCATCTGGGTCAAAGATTGGAAGAAAGGCCCTCAAACCACAGTGGACGGGGCCTCATACCGTTATTGCTACCGCCCTTACTGCCCTCAAGATCACTGATACCGTTCCATGGGTTCACCACTCCAGAGTCAAGAGGGCCAATCTCGAGAAGCCCCAAAACTTGGAAGACTGACCCAAGCCCTAGGATCTTCAGCCCTGCTCCAGCCACACCCCGGAAGCTGGCTGGTCTACGCACGGCAGAAGCTTGAGGAATCGCCCATCCGATAAGATAGACTGTCCTTACTCTTTGCCATCGGGTTGGCCGAGGTAACCCCAGAAAGCTGGAGAAATGGCGAGAGGTTCCTGTTTGCACTCGCCTTTCTCTTATGAATAAGATGTTCTGTGGGTATTGATTGACTCTAAGCTGGGCCCCATTTGTAACAACAGGGCACCTTCAGTGGGAGCATCTAAGGAGTTTAAAAGCTTAAATGTGGTGTAACCTCTTCCGATCTGTTGGGTTGCCGGTCAGTAAGGTTGCTAATTCCATTTGGGGAAAGTGTTTGCACTGATGTACGTGCCTCACACTTCAAGAAAAAGAGACCGTGCTTAGATTAACCTTCAGCCTTAAGGTTTGGGCTACAAGAGCAGTGTTGCTACCCGTACTCATAGGGGCAGAAATAGCCACCGGGATAGGGACTGGCATAGGAGGCAGAGGCTCTTCTGTGGGACCAACAAGTGGCTGACGCCCTAGTGTCCCTACAGAGCCAAATAAGCTCCCTGGCAGTGAACCTCTTCTCTGCGAGAGAAAGGGAACTAAGGAAAAGAACCAGTCCAAAGTAAAGACGATGCCCTCTAATACAGACTAGATCTGTTTAAAGGGGCATCAAAGGGGGGGGGGATGATAGGGAAAATCTGTTGTAAGACGGCCAACAGGACTAACAAGAAAATACCTGTCCCTGATTAATGAGGAACGCAGAAGTAACAGGGTATAAATTGTTCCCTCTGCTAATGCTCTGGGCTCAGACCTCTGGAGAATGATCTCCTCTGAGCCCACCCGTGTAAAATAAACCTCCTGCCTCCCAAGATCTCTGAGTGCCGCTTGGCTCTTCCGCCGGGTGATCCAGACCAGATTCCGTAACCGTGCCTTTAAGGTGGCAGCCCACTCATCCATTCACTGACTCCAGCCGTGCGGCAGCACTCCGGGTCTCTACTCCCCGCTCAGACCCGGGATCAAGCTTCGTCTCGCTGTAGCTCCCCAGTCCGAGCAGAAGAGGGGTAAAGTTCTTACACCACTGCAGCACCGCCCCGACTAGAGGGAAGGAGCAGGAACTATGACAAAGTGATAAAGCTTCACCTTCTCGCCCGCCCCCCCCCAAGATGGAAGGTCCCCGGCTTCACGCTACTCCCAATGCCCCCTTCCCATTGGCTACCTGGGAATTGGGTTTCCCAATAAGGCTGAACTTTATTGGTTAAATTGGGACGGTTGCTAAAGCGATTGGCTCAACCGGCATTGGAGGGCGCTTCGAAATGCTTTCAAACGCGAATTAAGTATGAGGGAGAGAAGGAAAGGGGAGGAAAGGGAAATTTCGAGGCGGAGGCGGGACCAAGAAAATGACAGCCCTCATTGGTTAATTAGAAGCTGGGGGGAGGCACTTGAATTCTCCTTCCTCGTGATTAGTCCAATTCAGGAAAAGAGGGCGGATACTTAGGAAAAGCGGCAGAAGCGCCTGCTTCGATTGGTCGAGCCTGGCTGGAGGTGGAGCGCTCGCGGCGGCTGATTGGTGCGGGAGGAGAGGGGGGCGGGGCTCTGAGCCGGAGGTTTTGTTGTGAGGGTCGGTTGTCAAGCAGCGGCCAATCAGGGCAGGGGATGGAGGCAAGTGGGGGTCGCGCTTGGAGCGGAGCCTCGGCCTCAGGAGCCTCAGCTGCAGGTGGAGTGGGCAAGGGGGCGAGGAGGAGAGGGGGACTATGGGCCTTGGACTGGGCCACGCCAGGCGGGGCCGAGCCGGGCCCTGGCGGCGAGGGCTCCGGGCGGGGCGAAGTTAAAGCCCGTGCCCCGCTGAGAGGAGTGGGAGGAACAAGAGGAGGCCGTGGGACCAGCCCCAGCCTCGGGACCGGCGGGACTGGCGGGACGGGCGTGGGGCCGGAGGAGAAAAGCCGGGAGGCCGGAAGCGGAGCCGGGGGTCTGCAGGAGGATGGGTGGTGACTAGGGACACTGGAAGGGGGAGAGTGAATGAATGGGGAATACTGATACAAGAGTGGGGAGGGAAATAAAGGGGATCTGGGGAGGCAGGGGTCAAGTTGGGGAGCCCAGGAGACAGGATATGCACGAATGGGGGACACAGGCGGCATAGGAGAAAGGGAATGAACGGCGGACTAGAGAGGCAGAACCAGGGAATCCAGGAGAGGGGGGATGGAGAGGAGAGGGTTCATGGGAAAGAGGCTTGGAGGAAAAGGGTAGAAGGCTTCATGAGGTGGCCTTTCAGAGTTGAGGAGTCATACCAACTCATACCCAGCTTGGAGACCTAGTTCCCAGTCTGTCCTTGGGAACTGGAGGGGCCAGGAGTAGTTTCTTTGCCACGAACTCGGAGAGATTAGCCCCTCAGGTCCCTCTTTGAGATTCTAGCCAGAGAAGACTTAAACGCCTGTCTCTGGAGTGCCTCTCTTGGGCCCAAAAGCTTAGCCTCTGACTCCACCCCCTTCCCCTAGCGTCAGGCGAAGCAGTCATTCCCAGAGATCTATCTGGACTGCGGACATGTGGTCTTCCCCGCCCCACTGCGGCTGCTGCACTTCAGGCAGCCAGCCTCCTCCCATTCCATCATCCTGGCATCTGCGAGGACCTATTTTCCCTGCGTTCCAAGTCACCCTGCCTGAGGTGCCCCCTCCAGGTTCTCAAACCCGACTGGCAGTGCAGCTCGTGGCTTTGGTGGGTGTCTCTCTATCAAGTGGCCTTGGTGATCCAGGGAGCGGCAGCTGTAGTTGTGCAAGCCCAGAGTTCTGCAAAAACTCCTACCAAGTGTTTTCTAACAAGCCATCGCTTCCGTTTGTGTTCCCCAGCCCAGGGTTGAGCTGAGATGGCTCAAGCCTGACATTCCACGAGCCAGGATCCTGACGGGCACACGGAGGCTGCTGCTGTGGCTGCTGTGACTGATTCAACATCAGGAGGCGATCCGGGGCTGAGAGTCGAGGCATTCTCTCTGCCTGGATGTGCGGGAACTCCTTGCCAACTTGATTGGCGGATCCTGGGGGGGATCCACCCCCACCCCTGGAGGAAAGCACAGTCTATTTTGTGGGAGGAGCTTCAGGTGCCAGCCGATTGAAGGATGGCCACCCCCGTGGTCACCAAGACAGCCTGGAAGTTGCGTGAGTGATTTTCTCCCCTTCCTTTTTTTTTTTTTTTTTTTTCTTTCTTGCTCACCCCATTTATCCTGTTAGCTGCTTGTTGCTGGATGGCCAGAACCCCCAGCTTTGGGTCCTGTTCTTGGCACAGAGAGAGACTCCGAGCCTTCCAGTAAGATACACCAGGATGCAACTCATGACTTTGGCGCTTCTTAGCTGGGTGACACTGGGCAGGTGACTTAACCTCTCTGAAGCTTAATTTCCTGTCTGCGTAGTGAGATAACCACACCTACGTTCCAGAGTTGCCGCGAGACCCAGGCGAGGTGGCGGACACAAAAGCAGCTCTCAGTGTGGTTAGACTGACGGGCGGGATTGCGGGAGAAATGCTAAGAGGTGTTCATGCCTTTGCAGACATCTCACAAGCCAGGCTTCCCCCATGACGCGGGGCGTCTTGGGCGGGCGTGGGGGTGAGAGGGGAGGCCACGGGGTGCTGGCAAGGCTCTGGAATGTGGCTGAGCACCAGCATCACCCACCCTCACGCTGTTCTCCACCAGCAGTTCTAAACGTTTTGATCTTTGTACCTCTTTATACTCTTAAAAATTGTCGAGGACCCCCGATGACTTTTTGTTTATGGGAGTTATCAATATTTACATGTTAGAAATTAATATCAGACACTTTAAAACACAAGCATATGCAGTCAAACGTGCCATTTGTGATGGTGTCATCACATGTCTTCTCCCCAAAAATCCCTTGTATGCCTGTGAGCAAACGAGAATGAAAAGGCACATACCATGTCGGTGTTATTCTGAAGATGGTTTTGTTCGCTTGGACCCCTGGAAAGGATCTTGAGGATTCGAAGTTCCCTCAGATCGTATTTGGGGAACGGCCTCACCCCGCCTATAATAACCGGTTGGCATAGATTTGCTGTGCCCACATTGGTCACCTTCTGCTACGAGCTGTCTCTGAGCTGTTTTCAGAAGCTGGGCAAGGCCCTTTGCTGGACTTCAGTGTCCTCACCTGTAAAATGAGAAGTTGGGGCAGTTTCAAATTGTTCCTTAGCTCTAGGGTTCTGGGAGAACCCTGTTGTGAGGTCCCAAGGAGGGTACAGTTTGGACAGAGTGGCTCTGTAATTTTGGGGGTTATGTATTCTCTCATAGCTGGCCTTTCCTGAGTATAGAATCAGGCACTGAGGAGATGGGGGGTGGGGGTTGGGGGTGCTGCAAAATAGATGAGGTCCCTTTGCAATGGGGCTCAGAGCCTGGGGAGAGCAACAGGCAGGAATCAAATAACCGTACCCCTCCATTTCTCCTTCTCTGATTCCAAGCTGAGACCTGTGCTTTGAATCTATTAACTAGATGATGGCCGGTCAAGGTAGGGGAGTGCTGTAGGCTGCCTAAACAGCACATACAAAGGCCCTGGGGCAGAAAGCTTGGTATGTTGGAAGGGCTCAAAGAAGGCTGCTGCACAGCAGTGGAGAGATTGTGTCACATGAGGCTGTTGGCCTTTGGAGGCACTCGTCCACACTACCCCAGCCCTTCTGAGGCCCTGGCTTTATCTTAAAGGCAAGATCAAGCCATCAAAGTATTCAAACAAGAGGTAATATGATCAGGCATGTCGATTCTGCTGACAAGTTCATGTGCATAGCACTCGGCACGAGTATAAGCTGTCTAAAGAGCCCAATGCCAAGTGACCCCTGGCTCTTGTGGCTGTAGAGTCCAGCAAGGACCAGAAAGAAGGTGCTAGGCCAGCTTGGTTCATTGAAGCCCAGTTCTCTCTACCTTCTATTTAGGATGCAAATCCTCAGCACCCATGACAGCATGCCACGTCTCCAGCTCTGGCTGGGACGTGGGGCCCAGGCTGTGCCACCTGAGCTTGAGAAACTGGCGCAGGCCTGTGCCAGAGGGCGGTGCAGCAGCCAGCAGCCTGGCCTGCCAAGAGATGCTATGAGGAACTCTTTGCTTGCACTAAAATTTGGTACCCAGGCCCGGGCCATTGGGGTTGCTGTCCTCCGGGCCAGAGGGAGAGTTCTCGACCCGGTGCCCCGTGCTGAAGCCTCCTCTGCCTGATGCCCGTGCTGCGCCTCCCTCCCTGCAGCTCCTCCCAGGGCTTTGTCAGGCTGGAGACCCTGGTCAGGCTGCTTAGAGGGGAGTGATCTGAGCCCCTCTGGAATAGACCCAACCTCCACATCCTTCTCACACCAACATCTGTGGTCCTTCCAACCGGATGCCATATCCCAGGACCCATCTGGTCAGGCCATAGCATCAACACAGGAACCTTCTCACTGTCGTCCCCCACATTCTCGCCAGGGCAGACACCCAGGAAACATTTATATTATGAATCAGAGGCAGAAGTCCTGAGGCCCGGAGAGGGGTGGCAATGTGCCCAAGAAAGCCTGGTGAGGTGGAGCCCAGCCAGAGCTCTCCCTGGGAAGGGGGAGAGCCCAGGTAGACACCCAGGCCTTTAGGTCGGTCGCAGGTAGAGGGCAGTGCGTGCAGGGAGTGTCCCTGGGGAAGGGGAGAAGGCCCACAACTTGGGAACTGAGTGCTTAGGGCGAAGGTGGTCTGCTCTCTTTCTGGGCTGGGCAGTCACTAGGTCCTGACAGAAGCTCTCGAAAGCACCCCAGACATCTGTCCCTATAGTCCGGAGGGCAGAATTCTCCATAGTTGAGATAGAGTTTAGGGAGGGACTCAGCTCCCGTGGGCCCAGGGATGGGGTCCCCGAGGCCCCCGCTGACATTTGGGCCTCTGCTGGGGCTGAACTCGGCCTGTGCGGGGCTTTGGCTGGGCGGGTCCCTGAGGTGGGGCATCATCTGTGAGATTGAGCCTGGGGTCTGGTCTCCTGCGCAGTTTTGACCTCCCCTCTGAGCCACACTTCCTGACAAGCAGCCTTCCTGGGCCCCACTTCCCAACTGTTCTGTGGGGTGAAGCCAGTGCCACAGAGACCCCCAGGCAGGGTGGAGGCTGGAGCGCAGGAGAGGCCCACTGTGCCACAACTGCAACCCCTTTCTTGGCGTCACCCAAGCCAGCCTCCCAGCTGCCTCGGGGTGTCGGCACATTGGGGTTTTCCCTATGCTGGTGTGGGGAGACCTGTCCTTTGTCCTCCTCGTTCCCAGGAGGAAGTCATGAGGGCCTGGCTTAGAGGCCCGGGCTGCCTCTTGGTTCCTTGCTCGTGTCTGTTCCCTTCGGAGCACCGATGGGACCCTCTGTGGTTTGTGTCCACTGCCCCGCTGCTGCTGCAGCAGTCCTGGCCAGGGGCCCTCGGGGCTACCCACCATGGCCGTACTTCCCACCCTGTCTGGTCAGCCCTCACTCCCAACCCTTCACTCCCGGGCCTCTCAGTTGGCTGCCTCCTGCCTCCCGCCCCCATGCAGCCCACCCGCTTGTGCCTGTTGGTGCCCCAGTGCCCGCTCTCCATGCCTTGGCCTTGGTGACGACCACTGAGCACAGCTTACACATGTTCTCAGGGAGTCCTCAGCAACTCTGTGAACCAAGCCCTGTTACTACCCTCATTTGCTGATGAGAAACCCAGCCCTCAGAGAGGGTAAGTGACTACTCCAAGGCCACACTGCCTACAGTAGTGGAGCGTGGACCAGATCCTGCTCCATGATTCTGAAGCCGAGGGCTGGAGCCCTGGGGGAGCTCACTTGGAGGCAGCTTGTCTGGAGTTGACCCGAAGGGTCAAACAGAGTGTGTTCCGCAAAGTGGGTTTATGTGTGTAGCAAGCAGCCCCAGAGAGAGGCCTAGGTGGTACATGGGTCAATATTTTTCCTTTTAATAATTGTTTCTGTTGTGTATTATAAAGTATAACGAACATCATCGATCTTGTAATTCTATGGATTTTATTGTTTAATTGTCTTTATTTAAAAAGAGCCAAATACAAAAGGCAAATCAATTTTTTAAGTGGAGCACAGTAAGCATAAAAATATTACCAGTCGATGTGCGGAAAAAGGCGAAAACCGTGAGGCCTGAGGGTGGGATAGGAATACCGGAGGTTGAGAAATAGTCATTTCTGCCTCTGGTGCCAGGCCTGTCCTAGCAGCCAGGCCTCGCTCATGGCAGGGTGTCACCAAAGGGGAGCTGTGGTGGGCAGAGCCCTCCACCTGGGCTTTGGGCGTCAGGACCAGGGGCCGCCTTCCCTGACTGCCTTTTCCTCCTGTCCTTCCTTGTGTAGAGGAGATCGTTGCCCACGCCAGCAATGTGTCCTCGCTGGTACTGGGCAAAGCCTCCGGGCGGCTGCTGGCTACTGGTGGGGATGACTGCCGTGTCAACCTGTGGTCCATCAACAAACCCAACTGCATCATGGTGAGCTTCGCCGGCCTGTGGGAAACAGGACGGAACCCGGGAGGGGACTGTGGGCAGGGTGGGGTCGGGGCATGGGGGGCAGGTGGCTTTGCAGGCTCTGTCGGGCCTAGGGCACCCGGCCGGAGGCTAGGGGGACACAGCACAACATCAGCGCCCGCCCCCTCCGGCCCACAGCCTTCTGCTCCGGGAGGCCCCAGACACCCCAGGATGGCTGGGCCAGTGGCTAGCCCTCCGGAATGGGGAAGTCCCCTCTGGTGGACGGAATTCCAGGAGCCTGTGTGCAAAAGCTAAAATAAGCCTGTGGGCTCAAGACTGAGGCTTGCCCACTGGCCCATCCGCCCACCTGTCGGCTGTGCTTGGAGGTTACTTTGAATCGTTCCCTGTCTCCTTCCACAAAAAGGATTTGGGGACAGCAGGTTGAAGCTCAATAGCGAGCTGGTTCTTTAATAGCCCTTTCCCCTAGTCACACAACAAAGTCGCTGGCCAGAACTGGCTTCCAAACCGGGACAACATAGAGGAGGAAGATACAAAAATGAATATATGTATTTCCATCATCCAAAGACCACCGCAGTTGGTGTCTTGGTCTGTGCCCTTCTAGGTGCTGGTACAGATACATATACGTGTGCACATGTACACACATACGTGCAAACGTGCACATGTGCACCATGTCAATGTATAACCATGTATTTTTGGAGCACTGTCTTACTCTTCTGTAGCCCGCGTGTTAAAGATAACAGTCTTAATTGTTTGCGAGCATTTTCCGGTGCCAACAAGCACCTTTCTGCAGCACAATTTTTAATGACTTCTGGTGTTCTAATGTAGGGGTGAGTCATAGCTCAGCCACACCCTGCTCCCAGCCCAAAGGTCATTTCCAGGGTCGTGGCTCCGCTCAGCCACAGAGGGGAATGTCCTCATCTACCTCAATCTTTGAGCAGATCTGCAGTGCTTGCATTATTTGAGGGTGTGCACTTTTTAAAAAGCTTTCAAAACATATTGCCAAATTGCCCTCCAGAAATCAATTTATATTCTTGCCGGAAGAATGGGGACCTGCCCTTCCCCGCCCCCCCCCCCCTGACCTTGCCAGCACAGGGTATTAACATTCTTATGATTCTTGGCCACGTGAAGATAAAGATGAGGGATAGGAAGTGATTTTTTTTTTTTTTTTTTTTAGTAGAAACTTAATCATCTTAGTATTTCTGTGCGATGCAGTCAAGAACTGAGATCTGAGCTGGACCAGGGCCAGGGTGAAGAGCAGAACTGAAAATGCTTTGTTTCGTTTCACTATATTCTCAGGGTTCAAGCACGTCCTCCCCAGCCCCAAAATGCCAAAGTAACATACGGACTGAAAACGAATCAATAAACACAGACCAAAATGGGCCTGGAGTGACCCCATGCTCTTGGCCCCCTCCAGATGGTGGGGAACCCCGTTCCTACGCTGGGGTCAGCCTGCAAGCCTCCCCCCGCCTGTTTCCCCTGCGTACGTACCGCATACCAGGCCTCTTAGCTACTCACACCCAGTGCGTTCTTGCTCAGCTGCGGATTCAGGCCCATGCTACTCCCCCTGTAGACGGTCCACTGTTACCTGTGTGTGTGTGTGTGTGTGTGTTCTGAGTATGTGTGAGCTCATATAGTTCAGGATCCAAATGATCCAGGATAAGCAGTGAAAAATCGTCTTTCCTCCCCTGATGCCCCCATCCTCCCTAGGGGCAACCATAGCACAGCTCCTGGTTAGTATGTGCCCTTCCAAAATTTTCCGCTCCTTTTTTTTTTTTTTTTTTAATACAAACATTGTACTATATACACTGTTCTCCACCTTTCCTCACCTAAAAGTGTCATGGAGATGGTCTTATAATTCAGACAGTCACCTCATTCATTTTTATGGCTGAGTAATAAGTATTCTGTTGCATGGCTGACCACCACTTAGCTGACCGATTTCCTCCGATGGGCACTTACATGGCTTCTAGTCTTGGGTGGAAAAGATTTGCTGTAGTGAATGACCTTGTGTCTATTTTGTTTTGCCGTGTGTTTGAGCATGTGCAGGGTAGGCCCCCAGAGGTAGGGTTGTGGCATGCAGGGAATGTACATTTCTAAGTGTGGACACATTTTGCCCAGTGGCCTCCTATGGAGTTTATACCCATTTATACTCCTGCTGGTGACATCTGCAAGTCACACAGGCTGCTTGTGTCATCTGGTCCTTGGGTGGTTCTGCTGGAGCGCAGTTTCCCCTACGTCCCCACCCCACTCTTGGAACATCGTCTTAGCCAACAATGATGGAGTCACCACTGTGCCTTGAGGTGGCCAGTGCTGGGCGGGGAGTGACCGCTGCCATGGACTTCACATTCCAGCCTTCTCTCCAGCAAGCTGGAAATGCCAGCACCTCCCACCCCTCTAAGGGGCTGGGCTGGGACCTGGCTTAGCCCTGCCCCGGCCTTGCCCAGCTCTGGCCTGCGCTGAGTTGGATGAGAGTTTTTAGCTGTAGAATCACTGCCCAGCTCTCTGGGTTCCACAGGCCCCTGCATGTGGGAGGGGATGGGAGCATGGCCAAGTTCTCCACCAGGGGCAGTCCCCAGGGATCCAGGCTTTCCAGAGGGGTGAGATGTGTGCCGTTGACCAACCAGGCCTCGGTTCTTTCGGGGTTTCCCCTCCCGAGGAGCTTGGCCAGCCAGAGTGGAAATGGAAGCAGAGCCTAGGTGGGCTGGGGGGTCAGCGGCTCCCCTGTAAGGGGCCCAGGGCCCGGGGCCACTCGGGCAAATGGCGTCCTCATCTGGGGCACACTGGGCAGTGGGAGGGGTTTGGAACATGACAGGTCTGGTGCCCTTTTGGCTCTGGAAGCCGCAGCCAGGAGAGGTGGCTGCCCAGCCCGTCTGCAGGAGGGCCTAGGTGTGGCCCCTTGGAGCACAGCCTCCCTGCTTGAGCCACTTCTCGCTGCTGCCCTTCCGGGGGGAGTCAGAAACTGGGGCAGCAGCTGGGGGGTCTCCACACAGTGCACTGAAGCTGCTCCCCTCTCTCCACAGAGCCTGACAGGTCACACGTCCCCAGTGGAGAGTGTCCGCCTCAACACGCCGGAGGAGCTCATCGTGGCCGGCTCCCAGTCGGGTTCCATCCGCGTCTGGGACCTAGAAGCTGCCAAAAGTAGGCCTCTGCGCTTGCCTTCCCCACATGTACGCCTGCGGTCGTGTTGTCTCCGGCTCTGCCATGAGCTGCTTCCTCCGGGAAGCCTGTCCGGACTCTGTTGGGTGCTTCCCTCCTGGAGACCTGACCAGCCCGTGTGGCGGCTGCCCGCCCCCACGAGCCTGGCAGCAGCAACGCACAGGCTGCCTCTGAGCGCTGACGCCCACGAGGCACCCAGGAGATGTCCTGGACAACTGTGGATGGGCGGTGGGTGTCCGTGTGGATCCAGGACCTGGGAGAACACCAGGGGCCACGCAGACCCATGAACAAGCGGGGCCCGTGGGGAGACCCGGGGTGCGTGTGCCCTGACGTGGGGACGGCCGCCTCTCAGCTCTGGCTAACTGTTGCCTGCAGGAATGGGGCCTAGGGTGGGCAGATCTGTCTCCTTGTGCTCTGTTTGTTTGAATGCGATTTTCATCTTTAGAGAAGTCGTACCGAGCTTAGAAAGTCAAATGCCGGTCACTCTACAAATACTCGTGACGGAAATGAGAAGGCTTCGCCCCACTCCTTCTCAGTCTCCAGAGGCCTCACCCTCTGTCCTCGCTCGTGTCTCGCTACCTCCGCTTTCCTGAGGAACACGGAATTGTGGCAACTCCAGGCTCTTCTGTACGTCTCTTGCTGCCTTCCTCCCATGGAAGACAAGAAGTTAGCTTTCTAACCGGAGCCTGGCTGGCTCGGTCGGTGGAGCATGTGACTCTTGATCTTGGGGTTGTGAGTTCGAGCCCCACGATGGGTGTAGAGATTCCTTAAAAAAAAAAAAAAGAAGAAGAAGAAGTTAGCTGTCTTACAGCTGCCCGCCCCACCTCTGTCACCACGCCCCAGAGCTGCCCCTCCGTCCTAATTTCACCTTGTGAATAGTCAGTGTTTATAGTACAAGGACCATAGAGATATTAGTCAGTTGATTGAGGTAATAACTCCTCTTTTTTTTTTTTTTTTTTTTTTTTTTTTTAAATCTGTGTTTTACGTGTTAGTAATCCGTCCCCACATCCTTTGCTGGAAGAGTACACGTCCTTGAGTTACTCTCAAACCCATCCTGTAATTGAGGTGTCTCTTCTCAGAGCCTCTGTCCTCCCGGTCCCGGTGGCATGGGGGCACCCGGCCTGCAGCCCAGCCACCATCTTGGGGCCGCCTTGTCTTCAGGGAACTGTCCCCGTCTCTCTGCTGTGCCAGAGTCCACGTTGTCATCTTGCTTGGTTTTCTGCCTCTTTTTGCTGGAGCACGTTCTTTCATAGCTCACGGAGAGAGGGTGCATGACGGGGTTCAGTTTTAGAGACCGTCCATGGCTGAAAATGATTTGATCCTACCCTCATCCTTTTTTATCTATTTATTTTTTAGAGTTTGTAGAATTCTTGGTCAGAAATAGTTTTCCATCAGAATTCTGAAGGCGCAGCTACATTGCATGGTAGGGTCCTGTTTGGTTGCTGTTGGGAGGTCCGTGCAGTCTTCTGGGTCCCTCCTGTGGGATCTGCTTGTCCTCTCTCTGCGACCTTGCAGGCGCTTTGTCCCAGTGTCCTGAGGTTTTGCAGTGATGACCCCTGATCCTTGGCTAGGTCCTCGCTGGCTTCTTTCAGTGTATAAACTTGCACCTTTGGTTCCGGGCCCTGGGGGATGTCGTGCCTTCTTCCCTAAAAGGTGGGGCTGCCACATGGCACGTGGGCCCAGTGTTGCCTGCTGTACAGACTTTTTAAAGAGAAGCTGGAAATCTGGAAATTTCAGTGGAATCCCCTCATTTCTGAATGTCGACAGCTAGTTCAGCAGTTTTGCAGAACACTATGCAGGCCAACGGTGAGGGGTCCAAGGAAAACCTGTTTGCCCACCGCCAGTGTCCAGCCTGGACCTTCCAGCATGCTGGGCGGCAGGCCCGCCAGTATGTGAGGGATGGGAGAGGAAACCACGGCAGGGGCTTTGCTGAGGCTGCTTTTTCCAAAAGAGCGCCCCCTTGCCTGGTTGACTCCAAGGTCTTTCTGGGCCTCTCCTGCCATGTGTGCTCGGCCTCTGCGGCAGCACAGCCACCATCAGCCATGCATGCCCAGTGGCCAGGTTCTCTCTGCTCAAGATTAGTGGTCTTCTTGCGCAGAGGGTCCTCAGGAGAAATGTCCTCCTGGACCTTTTGGGTGATGCTTGCCCACCCGGTGATGGGCTGCATGTGCAGGACGGAGCCCCGGAGGTATACCAAACCGGGGCCACCCACTTAGTGTCTTGGTGTGCGTTCCTGCCACCCGGCCACACGCGGGAGCCAGCCAGGTGCGCTGTGCCTGGGTGCTGCGGGACTCGAGGGGCCGGGGAGGAGCAAGCCGGCTGACTGGGCTCCAGCTGAGAAAGAACGGCTCTGGCAGAAGGCGGTTTGCTTCCTGGGAAGTCTCTGCCTGGATCGGAATCCCAGGGGACAGCACCGGCCATTCACCATTCGCTGAGGAGCAAGGGACAAAAGGGAGAAGCCGAGGGCGCCGTGCTTTCTCAGCCAGGACTACTTCACATACAGGAAATTGAGGCGCTCGAGGCAGGCAAAGAATGAAAACCGAAGACCTGTGGGATTCCCGGGCCCGGGGCTCTCAGGGTTGGCTACTCTACAGGGAGCTCCTTCCAAACACATGGCCCAGACCTCACTCCGGAGAACCCGATTCAGTAGTGGCTTGGGCCCACATCTGGCTTTCAGTAAGCTTCCAGAAGATTCTGATGCAGAGCCAGGTTGGCAGGGCCCCCTTATTTGACACATGGGCAAACTGGGGCCCAAGGAGGGCCCCTGAGCTTCATAAAGACCCCATGGCTGGGGCGGCAGAACCTGGGACTCAAATCCTGGCATTGAGACTGCCAGCCTAATGCTTGCGGGTTCAGTGATGGGACAGAAACCTGCCCTCAGCAGCCTTGGCGGGAAGAGCTAAGACCTCAGGCCAGCCTCCATTCCCACCCACCACAGCCTGAGTCCAAACGACCTATTGGCACCCCAGATGCGCAGGGGCTTCCCAAAGGGCTCCCTGACTGTCACTGTCCATCGCCGGAGGGTTTGGGTGGAGGTCGAACAGCTACTCTGTTGGGACAGCTTGGAGGTTCCCACATGGGGCAGACGGATCTAGGACGCCCCTCCGGGATCCTCTGCAACTCCGGGATCCTGTGACTGAGTCCTGCAGTAGGAGGACTTACAGGGGCCCTCGTGGGACAGAAGAGCAAGGGCAGAAGTCACGCCAGAAGAATGTGGTCCTGCCTGCTTTCCACGGCGGGGCCAGAGGGCAAGGGCGGGGCAGCCCAGCCATCCCGCAGGAAGGTAGCCTGTGTTTCGGAATCTGGCCCACACAGGGCTGGGAGCTGCCACATCCTCTCGGGGCAGGGCTGGATTTTGGAAGCAAGGCCGGGTGCAAAGTAAGTGGGCTGGGAGGTGGGCATGGACTGGAGCAGGAGCCAGCACACGTCTGTACCCTCAGGCCCCGTGCTTGGCCAGCAAAGCAGCCCCTGAGCCCTTGGCAGCCTATGATGGCTCCAGAGAGCAGGGGGAGGCGGCCGCTCAGGTTCCGCGGTGGCTGAATTAGATAGTCCACAGATGTGGCAGGTGCCCTGTCACGGAGGAGGTAAAGGTGGCTCGGTCTCAGCCTGGCACCTGAGAGGGCCTGCTGCAGAGTGGCACCAAGTAGGACAGGTGGGGGGGGGGGCAGGGGGCTGCACTTTGACCTCAAGGTAGATACAGACCGGAGCAGTTCACTTGCTTCTGCCCTGAGGTGCGCCTGGCTCTGCATTAGGTGCCATAGACGGATGAGTGCCCTTGACTCAGGTAAAGGGTCACGTGGTAAAGCATGCTTCTCAGGACGCCGATGCCTGCTTGAGATTCTGGTCCTGCGCCCTGCTGATCGGCCTTGGGCAGGCTGCTCCACCCTCTGAGCCTCAGGTCCTCGCCCACCTCCTGGTGGTGTTTGGGGGTGGTGGAGGGAGCTAATGTGCTGCTGTCATTCAGGCTCTTCTCCACACACCACCAGTGCTCAGCAGATGTCCTGGGGACGAGGGAGGCACCCACATGGTCATGGGCACTGAGGAGCCCTCACTGGTGCCAGAAGACAGAGAACCAGGATATGTGCTCTGAGGCCAGAGGACAGGAGAAGGTTCCACTGGGGGACAGAGGAAGCGGCTCTCGTGCAGAAAGGAATTATAAGAATAACTAGCTGGCATTCATTGAGCACTTTCTGTGTGCAGTCCCATGCTAAGCACCTTATGTCCACTTTCTTAACTCTGATCATGGCCATTGTGAGGCTCGGAGAGGGTAAGGGACTGTCCAGGGTCACATAGCAAGCAAGGAGCAGAGCCAAACTGCTCCCATTTCTGTCTGGCTCCAGAGCCCTGGACCGGGGCTTTGAGGGATGGAGCCAATCATACACTAGAGTTTGTTTAATTGACTCAGTGCTTGGAGCTCAACTCTCTTGTCCCTAAAGCATTACGTTTGGAGTCTGCTTGAACACCTCCTCTGATGGAGAGCTCATTACCTCACAAGGCAACTGTTTCGCCTTGATTCAAACCTAAGAATGGCTGTATTCCCATGCCCCTTCACCCCTACACTTAGGGGGTGATCCGTTTCATTCAGATGGTGAAATCATAAATCTTTTAACAAGACACTCGAGACCAGAGAGAGGCAGCAAATCTGAGTCGTGCCGGGAATACTCTGAGATAGAAGTCCAAGGTGTGCCTGTGGGCTGGGCTGGGCCTGGCCACCAAGCTGCCTGCAAATGCTTGAGGGATGGGAGCCAAGGTTCCCCAGGGCAGCAGTCATGTCCACCTGTGTTCTCGGTTCCCATGGCACCCCGTCCTGTCCTCATAGCCACCCTCAAGATCCCTTGGACAGGGGACTGGTGTGAGGACCATGGCCACTCCAGGCATGCCCTCCAACTGCCCTCCTTGGGGCCTTTGCCCACCTTTTCCCTCTGCCTGATAGCCTCCTTCATCTAACACCCACTGATGTCCTGCTCAAATACCACCTCCTCCAAAAAGCTTTCCTGGATTTTTCTTTTCAACCAAGCAGCTTCTCCCCCAGCATGGACCTCTCCTGCACCCCTCTTCTGTCTCAGCTGTGGTGGGGGGCCCAGGAGAACACAAGTGAACCGAGTGCAATAGTTGTCCGGCTCTGCTGACTCTAGGGCAGCGCCCTTGTGAGAGCACACTGGGACAAGCCCAGGGGCGTGAGCTACCGGGAGCGTGCACTACGTTTCCTGGGGGCTCAGGTAATGACAGAAGTGGCTGCGTCTCTTGGGAGGAAAATAGGAAAATCAGTTGTTGGGGTGGTCAGTCTCTGGTTGGTCTGTCTCCCTATTTTTAAAATCGCTGCTTCGGTTTTCTGCGCAGTTACCGTGGAAGCACACGCACGGGTGAGCACGACAGCCCTTCTTCCGCTGGGTGTCCTGTTTGCCTCTCACGCCCCCTCTCTGCTCTTCCTTGACAGTTCTTCGCACACTTATGGGACACAAAGCCAACATCTGCAGCCTGGATTTCCACCCGTACGGCGAGTTTGTGGCCTCGGGTTCCCAGGACACGAACATCAAGGTGAGACCTTTCTGGGCTCTGTGCCTCCAGCTGGGCCGGCAGTGGGCCCTGGACTGTGTGTCGTACCTGAGGAGGTAGCTTTTGGCTCTGGGCCGGGGGATAGCGGGTGGTGTCTGTGCCCTCCCAGGAAAGGGATGTGGCAACAGTCACTAGACATTCTGCTCAGAATGCCCAGCTTTGGGGCACCTGGGTGGCTCAGGCGGCTGAGCATCCGACTCGGCTCAGGTCATGATCTCGTGGTTCGTGAGTTCGAGCCCCCCGTCGGGCTCACTGCTGGCAGCCTAGAGCCTGCTTCGGACCCTCTGTCCCTATCTCTCTCTGCCCCTCCCATTCATGCTCTCTCTCTTTCTCTCTCAAAAAGAAATAAATAAAAAATTAAAATGTAATATTTTCAGCAAAAAAATAAATAAATAAATAAAATAAGAATGTCCCCCTTTAGTGAACAGTTCCCAGAACCCTGTCATGTAGGGGTATAATGAGCTGGGGGTGCCTAGAACCCCTCTCTGCCCGCGGCCACACACCACCCTCTGCCCTGGGTTCCAGGACTGAGCTGGGCTAGGCCCCTCCGGCCCAAGCCCACCTTGGTAATGAGCTGTCCTGACTCTGCCCCTCTGCCCTTCTCCCCACAGCTCTGGGACATCAGGAGGAAAGGTTGTGTCTTCCGATACAGGGTAAGGAAGGCACCCTTTGTCGGTCATTCCATGAGCACCGTGCGGGCATGGAGCACGGGTGGTGCTCAGACCCTGGCCCGAGCGGGGGGCGGGCGTGCTTTGTCCCACTCCAGTGACAATGCGGGAAATGAGCGTCCAGGTGAGAAACGTGAATCTAGAGCGGAGCAGGGGTGCTGTGGGCGGTCCACCCGGGTCCCCACTTTCCATGAGTCCTCCCAGGGCCGCGTTTACCAAACTGTGCTCCATACTCTGGTCTTGTAGGCAGATAACCGGTGTCATTAGGCGGAAAGCATTCCTGTTCATATATGTTTGGAAGCACTGAGTTTAACAAGTAATTTTGGAGGTGTTTAGAGCCTTGACATTAAGAGAGGACACGTACCTCTTCCAAGAAGAGGCGTAAGATATGTTGTGTCCCAAACTACGTGAATGACCAAGCAGTCTGGGTTTCCTGGAGGGTCCCGCAGGCCTGGGCAGCGTGACTGCATGAGAAGTGTCCCTCTGTGGCACCCTCAGGGACACCTCCCGCACATGCCTGCTTGTCAAGGGCGAGGCGGAACGGGGTGGGGAGGAGGAAGACCCGCTGGGCCTAGTCCCCTCCGGTGAGCTCAGCGCCCTGTTCTCCCCTCAGGGACACAGCCAGGCTGTGCGGTGTCTGCGGTTCAGCCCCGACGGGAAGTGGTTGGCATCGGCCGCAGATGACCACACGGTGAAGGTAGCCCCTGGCCTGACTGGGGCCCAGGGCGGGCTGCGGTCTGCTGATCATGCTCAGGCTGGGTCCCCCCCACCCGCAGTCGGGCTCAAATCTCCCAAGTCTGTCCAGAGTGGAAGGCGGTTTGTGGATAAAGAGCTGGGGTGGGAATAGAGGGAGAGCGGGCAGCCGGGGTCCCGGGCCTGGTCCTGACCTCCATCCCACCCTGCCCCAGCTCTGGGATCTGACTGCTGGCAAGATGATGTCCGAGTTCCCTGGTCACACGGGGCCTGTCAATGTGGTGGAGTTTCACCCCAATGAGTACCTCCTGGCTTCCGGCAGCTCTGACAGGTGAGGGGGGGGGGAGCAAGGCCTGTGACCCGTGGCCACCGTCTCTGCTGTCCCTGTGCGCCTGTGACTATCTCTCCCATCCCTGTGCTCCCGTGACTGCCATCTCTCCCGTCCCTGTGCTCCCGTGACTGCCATATCTTCCGTCCCTGTGCGCCTACGGCCGCCTTCTCTCCCGTCTCTGTGTGCCTATGACCGCCATCTTTCCCACCCTGTGCGCCTGTGACCGCCATCTCTCCCATCCGTGTGCTCCCGTGACTGCCATCTCTCCTGTCACTGTGCTCCCGTGACTGCCATCTCTCCCCTCCCTGCATGCTGCAGCCTCCATCTCTCCTATCCCTGTGTGCCCGTGACGGCCACCTCTCCCCTCCCTGTGCACCCGTGACCGCCATCTCTTCCGTCCCTGTGTGCCTGCAGCCTCCATCTCTCCTGTCCCTGTGCGCCCGTGACCGCCATCTCTCACATGCTCTGTAGACCGACTGACTCCCAGCTATGCCAGGGTGGGGCCCTGGTCCCATCTACCCCCAGCCCTGGTTCCCCGGCCCTAGTGTCCTGGGCTGTCATGGCTCACCTCCCACCTGCCTAGTCCCTCCACCTGCCTGTGCAGGGTCAGCCCCTGGCCCTAGGCATGGCTCTTAGTGGCCGCACCCCCGGGGACAGGTGTTGGCAGAGAAGCGGGCTTTCCTGGCACGGGCCCGCGTGGAGGCCGGCACGGGGACGCTGGCTCCCCGGCACAGCCTGGCTGCCTTTGCAGGACCATCCGGTTCTGGGATCTGGAGAAGTTCCAGGTGGTGAGCTGCATCGAAGGAGAGCCAGGGCCCGTCAGGTACGCAGGCAGCTGGCTGGTGGGTCTGCACTCTCCTCCGGGGCGAGGGGCTGTGGCTGTGGGTGGGCCTTTCCCGTCCCCGCTTCTGCTCCCTCTGTCCGGGGCTCCCCACAGCCTCCCTAGGTTTGGTGGGACCCATGGCCCACTGTCATCTGGCCCAGGAGCGTCCTCTTCAACCCCGACGGCTGCTGCCTGTATAGTGGCTGCCAGGACTCGCTGCGCGTCTATGGCTGGGAGCCCGAGCGCTGCTTTGATGTGGTCCTCGTCAGCTGGGGCAAGGTGGCCGACCTGGCTGTCTGCAACGACCAGCTGGTGAGAGAGCCGCCCCCCGTCCCCCCTTCAGGCCCCCCTTCAGGCCCCCCGTGCCCCCAGCCCTGCCGGGGTCCCGCCCACCCATACCCCAGCTCTGCCACTTCCTGCAGATAGGTGTGGCCTTCTCCCAGAGCAACGTCTCCTCTTATGTGGTGGACCTGACGCGGGTCACCAGGACAGGCACCGTGGCCCAGGACCCTGTGCAGGACAGCCGACCCCTGGCGCAGCAGCCACCCCCGCCTAGTGCCCCGCTGCGGCGCATCTACGAGCGGCCCAGCACAGCCTGCGGCAAGCCACAGAGGTAGGGTGCTCAGGGCCCCGGAGGGCTCGGGAGGCGGGCCGGCTCCAGGAAGACTTTGGGGGACCAGCCCCAGCTCGCCGGGCTGGCCTCCTATCGGCCCGGCCCTGCCCCACAGGGTGAAGCAGAACTCGGAGAGCGAGCGCCGTAGCCCCAGCAGCGAGGATGACCGGGATGAGCGGGAATCTCGGGCTGAGATCCAGAACGCCGAGGAGTACAACGAGATCTTCCAGCCCAAGAACAGCATCAGTGAGGCCCGCCCCCGCCCAGCCCAGGGTCCCCATCTGTGTGCGGAGGCCGACGGTGCTTTATGGGGACGGCGTCGATGTGGCTCTGCTTCCATGGCTGATTCCCAGCTTACACCTGGGCCCCAGGCTCTGCTCCCAGGTCTTCAAGGCCCCAGCAGAGGCCCCGCAGTCACTCATTGCCCCAGCCCGTCCCGAGCAAGGGAAGGCGCCCCGGGGCAGATAGATGGGAGGGGGCAGGCCTAGGGGTTCCTGGGACCGGGAACAGGGTCACGGGTCTGCAGCCGTGTGTGTACCTGGGAACCACCTTCCATCCCGGGTCCCAGGCCAGCCCGGCTCTGAGGGCTCAGGCAGGAGCCCCAGGCTGGCCAGTGTCAGTCTCTAGCCCCGCTTGCCTCTGCAGGTCGGACACCACCCCGAAGAAGTGAGCCCTTCCCGGCACCCCCTGAGGACGGTGAGTCGGGTCAGAGCTCGGCCTCCCGAGGTCACCAGCTCCCCGGGCCTCACCTGCCAGGGCACCATCTGGTCTCTCTCGCACCTGCTGTGCGCTGGGCCCCGGGCTAGGCCCTGGTGACGGAGCAAGAGCAAGGCGGGCAGGTGCTCCCCTCAGGAGCCCACACCCTAGTGAGGAGGGCAGACGGCAGACAGACAGCCCCGCTGCTGGGGCTGCAGATGGGGTGTGCTGTGGAGGCAGGGGTGTGGTGTGCTGAAAGAGGGCCCATGGGCCCGTGGGGAGGGAAGAGCCAGGAAAAGCAACAAGTGGGAGGGAGGTGGGAGGAGGGCGGGGCTTGGGGTCTGGGAGTGGGGTGGGGCGGGGGGGGGGCCCTCGCTGGGGGTTTGGGTTTTGCTGCTGGAAGAAACGATCTGCTTTATGACTGGAGAAGAAGCCGGGGTGGGGCACCCTTGTTCTACAGACCGTCCCTCCCCTCCCCTCCCCTCCCCTCCCCTCCCCTCCCCTCCCCTCCCCCTGGCTTCCTCTTCAAGGGGCCATCTTATCATTTGCCCTCAAGGTGCGATTTCCTGTGCTTCCCACTCACCATCCACTCAGTGCAGCCCCCCCCCCCCATTCCCAGTGAGGTGACAGGATGGGCGCTCTGGGAGCTCCCTGGGTCCCACCCACACACAATGCCTGACGCCTGCTTTCTGCCAGACCTGTGGTGGAGTGGGTGGGAAGGGAGGGGACAGGTCCAACCCGCATCCTCAGGCCTTCCCAGGAGCCTCCCACGCCTAACTGCACCCCCCCCCCCAATGCTGATGTCTCTTTCCTGGGCTGCCCCACTGGTTCCTGCTCATCTCCCCCAGTTAACAGGCGCCACCCAGAGGCCCACCACAGCCCTACCTTCTTCCCGCCAGTCCCTCTGGCCTGACCTGACTGAGATCTTTCCCTTTTCCTCCAGACATGGCCACAGCCAAGGAGGCAGCAAAGCCCAGCCCACCCACGGACTCCCAGTTCCCGGTGCCAAATGTATGTCTAGGTGTGGAGGGCGCAGTGTGGGGCTGGGGGAGGGGCCGAAGTCCCGAACCGAGGCTGGGGCCTCCCGTGCCAGGGTGAGCAGACAGGGAGGCCTCGGGCTGGCTACCGGCTGAGCCCTGGACCCCACCAGCTCGAGGTCCTGCCCCGGCCCCCGGCTGGCACTCCCACTCCTGCACCCAAGGCCGAGCCTGCCATCATCCCTGCCACCCGGAATGAGCCCATTGGGCTGAAGGCCTCTGACTTCCTGCCCGTGAGTGGGGGTCCAGCCTGAGGGCGGGAAGGAGGCCCGCGGGGGCAAGGGCAGAACCTCACTGCCAGCATGGGGCACCCATCCCACACAGGCCGTGAAGATCCCCCAGCAGGCAGAGCTGGTCGACGAGGACGCCATGTCGCAGATCCGCAAAGGCCATGACACCATGTGTGTGGTGCTCACCAGCCGCCACAAGAACCTGGACAGCGTGCGGGCCGTGTGGGCCACGGGTGACGTCAAGGCAAGCACCACCTTTCCCCCAGGCTTTGGGCTGGCCCGAGAAGGCGGCTGCGCGAGGCCCGGCGGGGGGGCGGGTGGCCCCCGTCACCACACCGCTGGCTTCCGTGTCCCATTCTGCCATCGTCATCCTCACAAGCTGCCGTTTACCGAGCACCTCCTTATGGGCCCCACAGTCATCACTGTAGGTGCCGTCTTGTTAACACCCTACGACAAAGCCCATCCTCCAGGACACCCGGGCAGGGGCCCCCCTGTCTCCCGTCCCCGCTGACAGCTGCTCTCTGCGCAGACATCGGTGGACTCGGCCGTGGCGATCAATGACCTGTCCGTGGTAGTGGACCTCCTCAACATTGTCAACCAGAAGGCGTAAGTGGCTGTGGCGGACGGGGCCGGCGGGTGGGCAGAGCCAGGCCCTAAGCGCGCGTCCCCGCCCTCTCCCCAGCTCCCTGTGGAAGCTGGACCTGTGCACCACGGTCTTGCCGCAGATTGAGAAGCTTCTGCAGAGCAAGTATGAGAGGTACGTGTGGGGAAGCCACACCTGGCCCACGGCAGGGACGGGGCGGGGGGGGGGGGCAAGAGGCTCCTTCAGGAACCCCGGGAAGGAGCTTTGCAGCTCTACTGTCCCCAAGTCGGGAGGGGCCGCAGTGAGAACAAGCCCGTGCCATCCCTGTTCCTCCGTGTGCCCACCTTGCTCTCTCTTCATCTTTCTACCTGTGGCTCCATCGTCCTTTTGCCTCTGAAGCTACGTCCAGACTGGCTGCACCTCCCTGAAGCTGATCCTGCAGCGGTTTCTGCCCCTGATCACTGACATCCTGGCTGCCCCACCCTCTGTGGGTGTGGACATCAGCCGGGAGGAGAGGTGAGAGGCCATGTGTCAGCTTTGAGATGTAGGGGTCTGCGGGCCTGGGGTCCAGCCTGCTCGTCGATGGCCCTGCTGAGGCAGCCTATAAAGGAGGTTGTGCCTGGAACAGTGGTGTGGCCATGTACCCCCATGGGACAGGGGTAGATGCAGACTGGGCTCCTCCATGGCCTGCTCTGCCCTGGACCTGGGCATGGCCTAGACGAGTCCTGCCTCCCCGGGCTCCACCTGCCTCCAAGAGGAGGGCGGGAGTGGTCTGATGGGAAAAGTCCTAGCACTTCGAGCACTGCCTCTCTGCCCACAGGCTCCACAAGTGCCGGCTCTGCTACAAGCAGCTTAAGAGCATCAGTGGCCTCGTCAAGAGCAAGTCGGGTTTGAGTGGCCGCCATGGCAGTGCCTTCCGTGAGCTGTACCTGCTCATGGCCAGTTTGGACTGAAGTGCTCTCGGGCCTGGCCTCAACCCCCTACTCCTGTTCCCTGTGCACTCCTGGGCCCGTGAGCCTCTGCCCGGCCCCTACTGCAGCCCTGCGGCCATCCTGGAGGTGGTGGCGCTGGCCCACTGGCCACCTGCACAGCCCTGAGCTCTGACAACTTCTCCCCAGCAGTGGCTGCCCAGCTTTGCCAACTCCTGCTTCTTGGGGCAGCAAAGAGCGCCTTGGGGCTGTTGCTGTAATTTATAAGGCAAATTTTATTAAATTTGTAACTATTGCCTGGTTTCTTTGCTTGGAGGGGCATTCTCTGGCCACTCGGCTCTCTCAGGCCCACCTGTCTGGCCCCTCACAGAGGAGACAGCTTCCCGTCCAGGCCCAGGGCGGTGTGCCAGGCAGCTTGGCCAGCAGGGGGCAGCAGAGTGCCAGGCCTGCGGGAAGGGGTAAGTTCAGACCTATGGGGGGGGGGGCAGCAGCTCCCCCTTCCATGGCTCAGGGAAACAGGTGTCGGGGTGGGGGGAGGGGGGACGGCCCATCCCTTTGTCTCAGTCACACTCCCAGCTGTCCCATGGATCCCTCCAGGGCCAGCCAACAGCTGTAAACTTCAGGGTGCCATTACCCCAGCCTCCCAGGCTCGGCTGCCATGGAGCACCCCCCCCCCCCCCCCGAGGCTTCAGGACTGGAAGGGCAGCTGCCCTGTCCTCCAGCGAGGGCTCTGAACACCACTCACTTCCTGCAGGGTCCCCCAGTGCTAATCCCTTGTGCTCCTTGGCCACAGCTGGTAGATTTGCCCCAGTTGGGGAGGGGGCCCCACTGAGCCCCTGTGCCGTCCCCCTCAAGGCCAGGACCAGGTGCAGGCTGGGGGGGGGGAGTCACTGAGCTTGTGGTTGGGGTCCTGTAGCACTGGGAGGAGGGTGGCACCCACCTACAGCCAGTTCACCTAAGGGGCAAGGCCAGGAACGAGGGGAGTCAGCCCCACGGCCATCGTTTCCCATCTTCTAGGATGGAGGTGAGAACGTGTTGTGTGGGTGGGTCAGTCGTGAAGGGGGGGCATGCACGGGACCCTCCGGTCATGGCCTTCGGCGAGATCAGGAGGGCTGTGGGTGGCCAGCTAGCAGTGGGGAGCCGAAGGCGAGGGCTCATCCCTGTGATCTGACCAGGGCCTCATGAGACCAACTCAGACTACACTTGTGTAAAAAGGTTTTTATTTTAATAAGTAAAAATGGCTAAGCTTCCAAAAGTTCTTAAATAGGATTTCAAAGGGGGGGAAGATGTCAAGAGGCCAGTGAGCAAGGACAGAGCCTGGTACCAGGCAGGTGAGGGGAGCAGCAGAATCCTGGCCCACTGGCCTCCCGCCAGCCATAAATACAGCCCGGCCCTCGGTGGGGAGGGCCGTGCTCCTATGTACACCTAGAACACTATGTGCATGTCCGGCACAGGGCCTGCCTTGGAGTGCGGGGCCAGGGCTGCCCCAGGGTGCCCACCAAACTGCCCGGCTGCCATGGTTCCCATGCCTCCGCTCCTCAGCCCACCCACTGCAGATGGGGCCCGGCAGGCAGGGGAGAGTTAGGCTGGGTGGGAGGTCCACTCTCCCCACCGTATGCTCCTGCCCTCCCTGTGTGGGGCCCCGATGGCCCGGGCCTGCCAGGCAGAGTGGACCATCCCTGCCCTTCCAGCCCGTGCCATTTGCACCCACAGCCACAGATAAGAGAAACCATTTCCTTCTGAGCATGTTTCTCATCTCTGAGTGGAGACAGGACGGAAGAGGTGCCTCCACCCCGGCCTTTGCCTCCTGGGCTCCCAGTGCTCCCAGGGCTCCCAGTGCTACAGCAGGAGGGGGCCAGCAAGGCCTCAGGACCCAGTCCCTGGTCTGGCAGGGTGGACGCGTCCGTCACACAGGTACTGGTCTTGACTTCCCTGCAGGAGGGGGAGGAGGGGGCCATCAGCCTCTGTGCATAAGGGCAGGGGCGGAGCCAGGCAGAAGCACAAACAGCAGGCAGCAGGACAGACCCAGCCCTGAGCAGCCGTCGCCCCGGCACAGCCCTGCGACCCAAGGTGGCCAGGCAGGTGGGCGGGCAGGCCCGGCCCACCAGCCCCACACTCACCTGGAGACTCTGCGGCCCCAGCCGTCAGGCTGAAATCAAAGCGACAGGCGTCTCACTGGTGGGCTTACCTGGGGCCAGGACTCCCCAGGACCCTGCTGCCCCTACCTCTTTGTACACTAGCTTGCCAGGCCCTTTTGTGAGCGGGGCCAACCAGGAGACTGGAGCTCTGGATTCCAGTCCTGCGGCTGGGGCATGGAGTGGGCCTTGCCCCCAGGAGCCAAGGCCCAGCACAGGGGGTGCCTGGCCTGCTTTGGAAGGTGGGTATTGCTGGAGCCCAGCCTCAGCGAACTGTGTCCTGGGCCTCGAGTCAGTAGCCCCGCTAGGAGCCCGAAGGGCCGCGTTCCTCCTTACACTATTCCCTCTCCGGGGAGCCTGTGATTTCCCATCTGTAAAATGGATCTAGCACTGTCTGCCCGGACTACTTCCCAGGGCCAGAAAAGGTGGTAAAACAGGTTCTGGATGAGTTTTATAAACTTAAAAAAAAGGAAAACAAAAAGTCCATTCAGGCAAGGGCAGTCCAGTGGCTACCCGCCTGGGGGGAGGCTCACCCAGCCCCCCACCCCGGCCCACTCCCTAAGGGCTCACCCAAGGGCTGCAGCTTCCTCCGGATGGAGCCTGGGCGGCTGCTGGGCCCAGAGCTGGGGGCTGAGTGTGCTCGAGCTGAGGGCTGCGGGGTGTGGCAAGCCGGCTCCCACTGTGGGCGGGGGTGAGCAGGTGGGCGGGGGCCGTGGCCCTGGCCCCCCGCCTCCACCGTGCTCAGTCATTGCAAGAATTACATGAGGCAACACACGTAAAGAAAATGAGTTATAACTGAGCACCTGTGTGCCAACCCCCCAACCGCCTGAGGACCTCCCCAGGCATCGGAGGCCAAGGTGAACTAGTGAGACTAAAGAGGCTCCTGGGTGCAAGTTCTAGGTCCACCCCCTTCTGGCATCTTCCCCTGTCCTGCCACTCCAGGCTGTCTCCCATCCCAGAGGCTCCTTCCCACCCCTGCCCTGGCTGTGCCAGCCCAAGATGGGCCTGTGGCAGTCACCATACCTCCAGGTGCTCCTGGCTGGACCAGGACCCAAGCTCTGCCCGGCGGGACCCAGGGCCCAGCTCCACCGAGCGCACCCGCTCTGCAAACTTCAGGGAGTACAGCGTCTCACTGGTGTTCTTCTCCACGGGGGACACCTAGGGGACACGAGAACTCACTCTCCCCCCAGGCCAGCAGGCCGCCCCCCCCACAGAACTGGAGGGGGCAGCATGCTCACTGACTGGGAAGCTGCAGAGGACAAGGGTCCCTTCCCTGCACGGCCCGGCATACAGGGGCCGCAGGGGGAGGGGGTTCCTGCCCATGGTGCCGGCCACCCGAGGCCCTCACCTGCACCACCATGAGGGTCTTGCTGTCCCCACTGAGCGAGTCCTGCAGCAGGTAGGTGAGTTTGGAGTTGCGGAAGGGCACGTGGCCCTGGCGGGAGCGCAGGGCAGCAATGACATCCCCCAGGGCTGACAACGACTTGTTGATGTGCTGTGCCTCCCGCAGGCGGCTGCCCTCAGCCCCTGACTTGCCCACGCGCTCCGAGCCGGCCAGGTCCACCAGGTTCAGCTTCCCTGCAGGGAAGGTGCCGGGCAGGTCAAGGCCGCCCCGGCGGGGGCCGGGGCCGGGGCCGGGGTCCTGGGCCGGGCCACACGGCGCCCTCACTCACCTGTGGTGCGGAGGCCCGTGCTGCAGTCCACACCGTGCACCGTCACAATGAGCAGGGCGTGCGAGCGGGAGCTGTGCTCGTTCAGGTTGGTGAACTCTGTCGTGCGGTTGGTATGGCCGAACTCGAACACCTGGCAGCGAGGGCAGAGACACGGGGTCTGGAGTGAGGTCTTCAGAATCACCCTGTCCCCAGTAGTGTCACCCTATGCACTTTACAGAGGGGGAGGGGCTGAGCCGTGCAGGGACCCAGTGGAGGCTGCATGTGTCCCACTCCTGCCCCGCGTCTGCGTGGGGTCTCCCCAGCACTTCCCCACCTCCGGCCACCCCCTGCCTTGCACCTTGTTGATGTCCTCCACGCTCTGCACGCGGAACTCGGTCAGCCCCGGCACATACAGCTGCCCGCTGCCGTCTGGGCACAGCCGGATCTCCAGTTTCTCCTGGGGCTCCTGCCCCAGCAAGTCCCTGCAGGCACAGCGCTAGAGGGTCACTCCTTCCTCCTCCCCTTTCTGCCTCTGCTGGCACCGCACCCCACTCTCCCACCACCTGGAACGTTCCCCCACCCCCTCACACCCTCCGGAAGCCTTCCTTAACCATAGGACTAAGCCCCTCTCTCCGCCAGCTCCTCCCCGGCACTCAGTCTGCTGAGGGGCAGAGACCAAATGTTCCCCCCAAAGTCTTGTAGTGGTACTACTCCTGGCACTCACGATGCACTGAGCTCTTGTGGGTAGGGTCCCCCCAGCCCCCCACTCTCATGTATCACCACCTTGTGCAGCCTGCAGGCACAGGGGGCAGATTTGAGGGAAAAGGAGCACCTGAGTCTGGTCTGGGCATCCCAGGGGGACTGAGAGCAAGGCCTCCCTGCCACCCCTGGTTTGGGGAAGGGGCCTGGGACCACCCGATCCCTGGGCTGATCCGGACACGTAGCCCCGACTACAATCTTCATCCCACATGGCTCTGCGGACCACAAAGCCACCCGGGAGGGCATGCCCATGCCAGAGCCGCCTACCTGAGGACCTCGTTGTAGATCTCAGCCGCGCTGACAGTGATGGTGTACTCCCAGTCGGACGCCTTCTCCTGCACCTCAGAGAAGAGCAGCTGCAGGGCCCGCTGGTTGATGCCTGGGTTCTCAGGCGTCCCCTGGGGGCAGAGGCAAGGCCCCAGTGAGCCAGGCCTCTCCCACCGCTAGGGGAGGCCATGCAGATGCTCACGTGGTGTCTATGGCCCCCCTCCCCTCTGGCGACCACCCACAGGCCAGCGTCCCTGCCCACAGCTTCCGCCTGCCCACCACCTGTCCTAAAACACCCTCCACTAGCTGCAAGCAACTTCACCGTCCTGGGCCTCAGTTTCCCCACCTTTCCATGGCCCTGCCCTGCCAGGAGCAGCCTGAGACTTGAAGCAGAGGGCTGCGTGACGCACCTGGCACAGGCCTGCACACGGGGGCTGCTGAGCACCAGGTGCGCACCTGGGAGGGGGTACTGGGAACCTATGATCGCCTTGTCACCGCCTAGAAGGTGGCTCGCGTCAGGGAGGCCATGAGCTGGGCTCTGTGGGTGGGGGAAGGGAGGCACAGGCAGAGGCACACGGGGCCGGACGGGCCGGCCTGCCCTTCTAGAAAGAAATCTGGAGTCCTCACCGGAGCTGTCACCTCCCCTTAAGTAGCCCACCCACGCCCCTTCCCCTCTGTTGCTCAGGCCTCCTTGCCAGGCCTCAGTACCCCTAGCATGCTCCAGCCTTGTGGCCTCAGTCCTGCTGTTCCCGGTCCCCGAATGCTCTTCCCCACACACCTCCATGGCTGGCTCCCATGCTGCCTCCTGGGAAGGCATCTTCCCCACAAATGCCTGATCCCTCCCTCACTGCTGGCTCCTCTTAGCCAGCTTTAAGTTTTCTCCCTGGCACCTATCAGGACACAGCCTGATGTGCTGTGGGCACTGCTGCCTCCCCACTGGTAGGCTGACCCCCGGGGGGCAGATGCTGGCCAAGCTGTGCCCAGTGCCCCAAATGGCACCTGATCTACATGGGTCGCAGCAGGCACTGTTGGAGGAGAGATGCTCCTGGGGGTCACCCCAACTCTGAATGCCCAAGACAGAGTTAGGAACCACCCAACCCCCTCACTTCCCCACCTTGCTTGGCCTGACCCCCACTAACCAGTCTCGTAAATCCCAGAACAAGGGCAACAGCAGGGCCCAGATGGAGGAAAGGGCCATGATGGCAGCCTCCCCTAAAGATGCCTGTCCAGACGCTGTGACACCTGTCCCCACCCCTTCCCAGAGAACCGCACAGCACCCCCTCGAGAGCCAGGCACATGCTAACAAACCAAAGAAACCCCCAAGGGCCACCTTCCATCTTTAGCTCTGGTTGAGATTCTTCCTACCCTTCCATGCTCCCATCTCCCACCGCTGTCCCCAGAGGGGGCGTGGCCCCGGCAGCAGAGACTGCCCTCATCCATCCCCAGTACCCCAGGGCCCAGCACAGGACAGCCATACGGCAGGCGCCCAAAAAACGCACGTCGGTGAAACCAAAGTCCATCCCGGGAGATGCAGAGATCCCCCCGGGCAAGGTGCCCCTCTCTTCAGGCCTGGTGCCACCCCCGGGCTAACACAGATAAGCACTAGCTCTGCTCCTGTGCCGCACAAAACCTGAAGACACAAGAGCAGCGAAGGGGGAGGGTCCTCACTCGCTGAGCCCCTGCCCCGTGCAGCGGGTACCCACCTCCATCGTGTAGGTCTTGCCAGCACCCGTCTGGCCATAGGCGAAGATGCAGACGTTGAAGCCGTCGATACAGGAGGTGATCAGGGCTTGCACCTCCTGGAACACCTGGGGAGGGGACATGGGATAGAGACGGCAAGCCCTCCCTGGGCCCCCCACCAGTTCCAAGTTCAGCCACTTCCCCTGACCACTCTCTCCCTTGGCAATAGTACAACACCTATCGTTACTGGTGAGTGGCTCACTGGGGAAGAATTTATGACTAATAAGTCGCTTACAGTAGACATCAATGGGCAATCAAGTTGCCAAGACTGCAGGGAAGACAGGGCAGTGTCTGCTGCCCAGGCCTGGAGCTCAGGGGCCCCCACCTCCAGCTCCTCCGGCACCAGAGGAGTGCTCAGCAAGATGAAGGCAGAGGCCAGTCTGCGCCCGGCCCCTCCTGCAGCCTGCCTGCCTGCCAGCAGACAGGATCGGACAAAGGTAAAGCCCAGCACAGGGACACGAGGGCCTGGCTGGTCAGCCGGGGCAGAGATGAGAAAAGAACGCTGCTGGGACCACGTGGCTCTCACAGGCCAAGGGTTCCTCGGTGGGTGCCAGGAGCAGTGGGGGGCCCCTACGAAGACCTACACAGGTGGTCCCGGCTGGAGAAGCAACGCCTGCCAGGGCAGGGCTGTGAGCATGGGAGGGACTGTGAGGGTGGGCGGGGCCGCGTAGGTGCCACAGGCTGTGCATGCATCTCCTTCCCTGCATAGGCTTCAATCTTAGCTCCCCCCCACCCCCGCCGGCTCTTCTCTCCTCCGGTGGAAGGAGCAAGGCATCCCAGCACCCCATGCTTCCCCATCCTGTCTCCCCGACTCTTAACGTTTCTTTCTGGCCATGCTCCCATCGTCTCTCCCTGTGGGTCCCCCACCCTCCACTGCCCTCAGTCCCTTTCCCCACAAGGCCACACTCACGTCCTGCTGTGAGGCCCGTGGGGAGAAGACCTTGTCCAGCTCAAAGGACACAGGCTTTCCTTTGTGCAGTAGGTGGATGATGGAGTCGTCGTCAGCATCAAAGGTCACAGCATTGGTGGCCTCAGGTCCTTCCCCATCCTCTTTGGTGACTGGCCGGACACGAGCAATCACCCGGATATTCCCTGGATTGTGTGGGGGAGGGGAGAAGGCTACAGGCTGGGTCAAAATCAGACTGCCTCCACACTGGCCTCTCCTGGTGTCCTGAGCAGCCCCGTGGCTCAGGAACCTGCTGCCTTCTAATAAGCAAGGCCCCCCACGGGAAGGTGGCCCACGAAACATGTGTCAGTACCCTTTCTTCCCGGGCAAGCCAGCTGAGAGGGGGAGCCTCACAGTGGGGACAGGGAGGAAAGGTCCACTGTGGGGCTCAGGCACTGCGCCCAGTCTAGGTGGGATACCAGATGGACACTATATGTCTGAACTTGAGTTTCCTCTATACGATCTGGGCTTGAGTCCCAGTGAGCCAAGGGACTTATCCTCTCCTTCTAAAAGGGCACCATGGATGCCAGGTCAGGGCTTAGAAATCAGACGGGCAACAAGGCAGCCCTGGGGCATGTAGGCATATAGATCTGACTGCTTCAAGCCCGTCAGTGGGATCTCAGCGGAATGAAGAACAAACTCCCTGCTACAGCCAGAACGTTCCCATCTTCACCTGCTCGCTCATCTGACCATCCAGGCCTCAGCTCTGCTGTCACCTCCTCTGGGAAGCCCCCCGAACACCATTGACTGTCAGACACCAAGGGGCTCTGAGAGCCCCTCCCCAGCCCCAGCAACAGGGGCAGTGTTGGGGTTCTCTGTGATTAATGATCACTGCTGTCCCAGCTGAAGTGAGCCCCGTGAGGGCAGCAATAGCAACTGTGGGCTCGCGGCCATGTCTCAGTGTCTGGAACAGCACCTGGCACAGACCAAGCACCCTCCCTAGACCTTTGTGCAGTGAACAGGTAGCCTCAAGCTTGGCCAGGCCTGTGGTCAGAACAAGCGGCATACCAGCTGCCCCCACCCAGTGCCTCCATAGCCCACCTGGACCCCTCGGGGCCTGACTTCTCTGGGTTTCCTTATCGACAAAGACGGAGCTACGGCAGCCCCTCAGTGACAGGACACAGCTCCAAGGAGTGGTGCCGGGCTGGGGGGAAGGGCAGCAGCACTTCCCAGCCAGGTTGGGACCCCTGTGCCGGGGGTGGGGGCAGCGGTCACCTTTCAGCCGCACGAGCTCATTGTGGCACTTCTTGCGCAGCTGCAGCTCCCGGCGGTACTTGCGCAGGAGCTCCTGGTTGTTGCTGTGGACCTCCTCGATGGCCTGGCCGATCTGGTGGGGGGTGCGCAGCGTGGTCAGGGGCTGGCTCCACCCACCTGCCTTCCCACACTGCCCCCCACCCTGGGCTGAGTAATGTCCGCTGTCACAGGTCAACTCTTTCCAGTAGCCCCGTGGGTATGTATTGCTGCCAGGCCCATTTTACAGAGGAATAAACTGAGCCTCAACGAGGCTTATTGATCGGCTAATGAGCAAACAACAGGACTCAGCCCTCACTTCATAGCACTCGCACTGGACTACAACACGATTCGGTGGGACCCAAACTCCAGCCCTAACCCCAAGTAGTTGGGGGACCTAAGGCCACCATCTCAGTCATCGAGCCTCCTTTTTCTCATCTGTATAATGGGGAGAACACCATCTAATTCACAGATCTGTAGAACTTAGTAGGTAAGGACCTCCAAGTTACACTTCATGAGGGAAAGAACCAAAATGCAGACCGCGTGTGCATATGTTCCCCTTCGTTGGGTAAAAAGGGAAGTGTGTATATGCACACAAATACATCAACAGGCTTCATCACTCTCAGAACGCTCAGGGGGTAAATTCTGACAGACATCCGCCTCTGGGGAACAGGCCAGGGCAGCAGAGAGAGGCCCTCCCTTTTCATCTGATGCCTCTCTGCACAGCTTGAACTTTCTACCATGTCCGTGCATTATTGACATAATTTTTTTTGTTTTACAGAAAAAGAACTATTTTCTATTCTCAAAATACATCAGTCTCTCTGCCCTGCAGGGCTGTCGTACAGATTCAAGGAGCTGACAGCTATAAAAGGCTTAGCACGTAGGAGGCACTTAAGAGACACTGGCTATTCTCATACTGTGCAAGTATAGCTTAAAAAAAGTCAAAACTAACAGATGTAAGAATATATGTAGCATGTTTGGGATATAAGGATATACGTAACATGATTGGTTTCAAGAGTCAAAACAAGGCAAATACGCAAATCCCTGCCCTGACCAGTCTGTTTTTCAAACAGGGCCTGGGGGTGGCGGTGAGGGAGGGGAGCTGGGGGGGGGAGGGCTTTGTTGCATTTTGGAATGGAACCCAGGGCTCCAGGGCCTCTCCCCGCTTCCCCCGTCCTCTCAGCCATGAGCTGCACTCACCTCAGCCTTGACGCTCTTGAGGGCCTCCTGCAGGAGCAGGGGGAAGCCACGCACCTGCCGCTTGAGCCCATTGTAGTCGTTGGTGAGGGTCCGCAGCGCTGGCTGCAGCGTCAGCAGGTTGGTCCGGACACCTGTGGGGACACAGGAGGTACACGGTGGACGGGGTGAGGGGCTAGGCATGGGGCAGGCACAGGGCAGGCCCGGGCCCGGGCGGCCGCCTCACCTGCCAGGTTCTCGTGCACGGCCTTCATCTCCACCTGGGCTCTGGCAAAGGCCTCCTCGATGGCCCGGTTCTTGTCCTCCTCCAGGGACTGCATCTCCTCCAGCATCTGCCCGTGTGCCCGCTCCAGCTCGGACTCGTACATGGAGATCTGATGGCCAAGGCCAGAAGCTCAGTGGGGGGCTCCGAAGGGGGGGGGAGCCAGAAAGAAGCCCTGCACCTACCCCACACATGTACCCCACAGCCCACGTGAGCAAATCCTGACCCCTACATGTCCACACACGCACACACACCCACCCACAGGAGAGGGGTGGATGGCCATCTCGCGCCTTGAGAGGTCTGGGAGCTCCATGCAGCTACTTCCTTGCATTAGCCCCAGCACCAGCCTGGGTCCTGGCACATAACAGGTGCCCAAGCCACAGGCCCCAGGAGGGCGGGGGAGAGCACTTGTTACATGATAGTGACCAGGGTTCCTTTCCAAGAACGTGTGCGCTGGACCCTGTGTGAGGAGCCTTGAACAATTATGTCCCTGAGCCCCGCCGGGAGGGGAGTTCTGCGATCACATCACCTTACAGATGAGGAAACAGAGACACAGACAAAACCTGGCCTTGGTCACACAGCCAGCAGGGAGAGGTGGGGCTGGAACCCAGGTCTGTCGGACCCGAGGGCTGAACTGCCGCCCCGTGTTGAAGGCCCGCCTCGGGCTTTCCAGCCGGGCGTGTGCACGCGCTCCTACAGCTACGCGCACCTGCGCCCGGAGCTGCGCGGTCAGCTGGTGCGAGCTCTGCAGCTGCTGCTCCATCTCCTTCAGCACCTGCCTCTGCATGGCCACCTGCTCCTGCAGGTGCTGGTTCCGGGCCTGGGACTCACTGAGGGCCTGCTTGGTCTTGGACGACTCCACCTCCACGGTCTTGATGACATACTGGGAGGGGAAGAAGGGGCAGGCTCATGGCGTCGCGTAGGTGCCTCGACCTCAGCCCGGGGCCCTGAGATGCAGCTGGCCTTGGGAAGGGAGCCTCGGGGACATCCCACCAAGAGCCCCCAGAAAAAACTAGAGAGGCCTCGAGGCTCCCCGGGATGCTGCAAGGGCCTCCTGGAATGCTCTCATTTAATTAGTCCCCTCAAGAGTCCTGGGCACAGGACTGACAAGAAGGGCCAAGATGAGGGCAGAGCCTAGCGATGTGTCACATCCATGCCTGGCACGCACAGGCACCTCAAGCCACAGTTGCCAGATGCCCGCTATGCACCTGGCCCTGGACAGCAAAAAGAGGAAGGGGCCAGACTAAGTGCAGACCCAGGATGAGTCCTTCAACCACTTCCTCCTCCTCCGGGAGGCCCGGCCCTGGGCGTGGGGGGCCAAGAGAGTGCTCCCCAGGGCACTGCACGTGGCCACGGCCCCGAGGCTCACCTTGATGGGCGGCGACTGGGCCCGCAGGCTGGCGATGGTCTCGTGGCTGTCTCGAAGGCGCCGGCTCAGCCGCTCCTCCTCCTGCGCCTTCTCGGCCAGGCAGTCCTTGAGCCGCAGCTCGACCTCCGCCAGCCGGTCGGTCTTCTGCTGCACCTCCAGGTTCAGCTCGGACAGCATGCCCTTGTTCTCCACCACCTCCAGCTGCAGCTGGGACAGCCTGTCCCGGAGCTGGGCGCTCTCCTGCAGACAGCCCGTTGGGGGGGGGGCCGGGACACAGGGAAGGTCAGACAAGTGGGGGCGGGGGTCACTGTGAGGAACTGGGGTCGCCCCTGGGGACTGAGCCCTCCGGGGCGGGCCCGCTTACCTGGCTGTGCTCGCAGCCCGTGCAGGGGGCCACCGGCTTGGCCCGCAGCTCCTGCAGCTCCGCCTCGAAGCGCCGCATCTCTTGCTTCAGCCGCTCATTCTCCACCATCAGCAGGTCCCGGTGCTTCTCCAAGTCCGTGCCTCCCTGGAGACAGCCGGAGCACAGGGGACGCATGTGAGGCCCGGAGGGGACGGGGGCAGGGGAGAGAGGAGGCGAGGTGGGGAGAAAGAGAGGAGAGGGAAAGAGAGAAGGAGAGGGAAAGAGAAAGGCGGGAGAGGGAGGGAACAGAGCAGGAGCTCAAGAGGGAAACGAGAAGACAGGAGGAAAGGGGAGCTGGAGGGACGGCCTTCACCCCACCCCGTTCATTCTATTTTCCCGAGTGTGAAAGTAACAAGAAAGTCGTATTTATACACAGAGTTCACACTCCTATTTTACATCAGCAAACGAGAATGAACCTCCCTCCCTTTGGGGGTCACACGACCTCTGAGGGCCTAGGGACTGGAGGCAAGTGTTCGGGGAGCACATCCCAGGCAGGGTGGCAGTCTGCTGGGCACACAGGCAGCCCCAGCTTGGGCTGGACGTGAGGCCCTGGAGAGATGGGGTCGCACATCCCATCTGGAAGGGCCAGTCGGCACAAGGCCAGGCCAGCCCCCCCACCCCCGCCACCCCCACCTGAGGATGGCAGCGTTGAGCCTCACCAGCTCTGATCGAAGGCGGCTCACTTCCTGGGCTTGGCTAATGAGCTTCTCCTTCAGGTTTTCCACCTGCCAGCACAAAGCCACGGTCACAGTCACGGTCACGGTGAGCCTTGTTCCTCACCTCCAGCCCACACCCAGGCCTGATCTCTCAGCCCCAGCCCTCCCTGTGTTCAAGCATCAGGCCACACCTGGGACTCCAGCTGACAGACACCCACCCTGTCCCAACAGCCTTCAGCACCTCGCCCACTGCAAGACCCAGGTAGCCTGGGCTCGCAGGAAAGCCTGGGGGGTAAGCACTGCAGAGGTGACCCCTGCACCACCAAACCCGCGCCAGAGGCAGTTCCCGGGGAGACTCAGGAGGCTTACCTCAGGACCCCTGCCTTGCACAGGCCCCTGCATCTACTTAGGTATTTGTAATTTATTTGTTTCTTCTTAAAAGGGCTTCCAAATTGTAAAAACTCTAGGCACTACAAAACCTGGATCGGTCCTTGCCCAGACCCTAGATTTTTCCACTTCAAGTGGTTCCTCTGCCTGTGGAGACACGTCAGCCAGCGAGCGGGGTGCATCCCGGACCTGTGTCCCCCCCAGCTCCCAGCCTGCCTTGCCAGAGAGGCAAGGCCGGCAGAGGCTGTTAGAAAGAGGAGGGGGTGCACGCTCTGTGAGGAGGTGAGGGTGGCCTGGCTCAGCTGGAGCCCAGGGCGGGGGCAAGCACAATGCCAGTTCTGAGAGAGCACCTCCCAGGAAGGGACCCTCCCCTCCAGCTGTCCTCCAGCTGGCCACCCTCCTCGCAAGCCCCAGACCCTGGTTCTGCATCAGCCCTCCTCCAGGAACCTCTCGGGAAACAACCCCGAACGCAGCCAATGACTTTGGCACCAGCGTTCCTGAGAGCACGTTTGGGGGTTTTCTTGCAGAACACTCTGTGAGGACCATACCCTACCATACCTCACCTTGAGAAGGCACAGTGAGAGTCAGACTCGCTCTGTGGGGGCTTAGGAGGCAGGTTTTACACAAGTGGGCCACGAAGAATTGGGTTCTTATTACTAAGCAACAAGTGACAAGGTCCCCGGCCTGCAGGGGCCAGCCAGGGCCAGTAAGGCAGGTGTGCAGGCCTGGACACCCACCATCCACCCGGAGGAGGCAGCCATATGCACTCCCTGCGGGACGCGGCCGGGGACACGCAGGCCCACGTCTCCAAACGTCTGACCTTTCAAGAGAGGCCAGATGTTGGGATTTGGGGGTGTGTCAAATCTCCCCACTTCACATGGCTGAGATGTCACCAACAGTCTGTGGGTGGCACGGGCAGCACACGGCCCGGAGCTCGGTCTCCTGGGGCTAGAGACAGTGGCCTTCTGCTTCCTCCAGGGAGGAAATGGACCAAAGGACCAGGCCTGGGCAACCTCTCTGCCCGCTCCAATGCCCCCCTTCTGTTGAGACCCTGGAGGGAGGAGCGCTCAGTTCCTCCGGCCTTAGAGGGGAGTGAGGGACAGCTCACAGAAGGCGGCCTTTCATTTCTCAGCGGTGAAACTGGGACGAGCCTGAATCGCCAGCATCCGGGGAATGGTTAGGTGAGTTACGGCATTTGCACACTCAGACTACCGTGTAGTCGTCAGTTAGGTTTAACAGAAGTTTTAAGTGACTTGGAGAAAGGCTCCTCAACATAGTTACGTCAAAAATCCGAAAACAAAATTGCAAATGTAACACCAAGAAGTAGAAGTCTCTGGACTGTAGAATTATGCCAAATTCTTTATGCTTTTCAGTAACTTGTTAGCCTCAAAGAATATGTACTCCTCCCGTACATACTCCCCACATCCTGAAATAGGTGGGTCTACCTCCTTTTGAAAGGTTGAGGTCCCCCACCCCCCTCCTTCCCTCAGAAAGCACCCCAGGAAGGTCCACTTGCACTCAACAGGTGTCCCAAACAGGCCGCTGCCTCAGCACCAGGCTGGGTGCGCTTGGACCTTGCCACTGGCACTCAGCCCCGGGCACGGCAGTGAGAGTGAGGTTTTCCAAGTGCTCACTTGCGGGGTCAGGATGCTCGCCTGCTGCCCCCCCTGCAGCCTAGGCGCCTGCTCCTTTCTTGCATCACAATCTGAATTCTGGGTGCTCCGGGGCTCTGCCTGGAATCTCCGAGGGGTGCCCCTAAGAGGAGGTGGCTACAGCATGGGGCAGGCTGGGGGTGAGGGTGGGGGGTTGAGGAAGAGACTGTAAAAGACTCTTTTTGTCAGAGATGTCAGACAGTCCTCTCCTGGCTTGTCTGGACAGAGCGGGGACGCGGCCCGCCAATATGGCAGGTGGCACATCGGGCACAAGTCACCGCTGTGGTGCGTGGTGACCGTGCCCGGGCAGGCCAGCTGCACTTGGGGCTGAGAAGCAAGGATGTGTGCTGCTCTGGGGCCGTTGCCCTCCACCCAGAGGGGTCTGCTTCAGGAGCAGCAAGAGCAGAGAGCAGGGTGCTGAGGGTGAACCGGACCAGAGAGGAAGGCCTTCCACGGGAGAGAGCCCCTGGACGCGTCCCAGCCATACCCGCCCCGGCTCTGAGTCAACAATGGTGCTTGTGTCTGTCAGCAAAGAGGGGAGGGGCCTTCTCTATCACTCATCACTCATCACGAGGAGCCCCAGCCCCAGCAGGTGACCAGCCATGCAGTAGACACTCAGTAAACACTTGAGGTGACAGACAAGCAGCAAGCGCACTCCTGAGGGCAGAGAGCCAGGCCCAAAGGGAAGCAGGTACCTGGCAGGCTACTCGGACAGTGCCCAGGGGAGCCTGATGTCAACCCCAGGGCTGACCAAGGGACCAGGCTAGGTTTGTGCAACGTCCCTTCCCAGGCCCAGGGTCGGCGGGAGAAACTGGGTCATGGGCCTGGTGCAGAGGGCCTCAGTGGGGGCGGGGAGCCGGGGCCCATCTGACACAGACCCACATTTCCATCTCTCAGCAGAAGTGGGTGCAGTGGAGGGTGGGGCAGCCCTTCGAAGCTCTGTGTCCTCAACTGTCTGCTCCCATCAGTGGAGACAACCTGCTGATGACCTCCCGCCTCCCACCGAGCCTGGCTCACCATCACTAGCTGTCCTCGGAGGAAAAGAGGGCTCGCCCAGTGGCAAGCCCAAGGCATGGCCGAGCTGAAAAGGCAAAAGGTCCTGGGATCCAGAACACCTTGAGGAAACAGAGGCCAGAGGGGAAGCCCCAGGAAGCACCCCATCCTGTCCCCAACACACTCCCCCTCTCAGGACACATGGCTACATGACCACTGACTGTGCCCATCTGGCCCCGTCCACCCTGCCCTGCTCACTGCCAAGTCTTCACATTCAAGACCTTCTGCCACTGAGGGGCAGTTGGGCACATGGATTCTCAGGCCCGACTGCCCAGCTTTCTACTATAGGCATCACCCCACCCGCTGGATAACCTTGGGAAAGTCTCAGCTTCTCCATGCCTCTTGCTTTCCTCATCAGGACAATGAGGCTACCCCTACAAGGATGTCCTGAGGATTAAGCGAGATTCAATGAGATAACATAAGTAAAGCGCTTAGAACAGCCCCCAGCACATAGTGAGTTCTATTGTTAGAATAAAGGCCTCTGAAGGCAGAGGTATTTGTTGTGTGGGTACTGAATTCCCAGTGCCTAAGACAGTGCCTGGCACATAGTAGGTGCCCAGTAAACCCATGTAGAAAGAGTGCTGAGTGCACAAGGGGCCAGGTAGAGCAGGGTCTGTGAGTGAGGCTGTCAGGCAGAGTGTGGGGCAGGAGGGGTTCGAGAGGCCAGGGCACTGGCAGAAGGACACTCACTTCTGCCAAAGGCAGGAGCTGCTACAAGGCTCCAGGCATGGGGGTGCCACGTGGGAATGTCAGCCCAGAGGTGCTACATCTTCCAATATAGTCTGACAAAACGGGAACTCCAGATTTTTATGTGAACTTAACTAAGGTTTAAAAATTGGCAACTAGCTCTGGAAAACAGTGTGGAGGTTCCTCAAAAAACTAAAAATAGAACTCCCCTACGACCCAGCAATAGCACTACTAGGAATTTATCCAAGGGACACAGGAGTGCTGATGCATAGGGGCACATGTACCCCAATGTTTATAGCAGCACTTTCAACAATAGCCAAATCATGGAAAGAGCCCAAATGTCCATCAACCAATGAATGGATAAAGATGATGTGGTTTATATATATAATGGAATACTACATGACAATGAGAAAGAATGAAATCTTGCTGATCGCAGCAACATGGATGGAACTGGAGGGTATTATGCTGAGTGAAATAAGTCAGTCAGAGAAAGACAGATATCATATGCTTTCACTCATATGTGGGATTTGAGAAACTTAACAAAAGACCATGGGGGAAGGGAAGGGGGAAAAATAGTTTCAGACAGGGAGGCAAATCATAAGAGACTCTTAAATACAGAGAACAAACTAAGGGTTGATGGAGGGGCAGTGGGGAGGGGAAAATGGGTGATGGGCATCGAGGAGGGCACTTGTTGGGATGAGCGCTGGGTGTTGTTTGTAAGGGATGAATCCTGGGAATCTACTCCCGAAGCCAAGAGCACACTGTATGCACTGTATGTCAGCTAACTTGACAATAAATTATATTTTTTTAAATTAAAATAAATAAATAATAAATAAATAAAAATTGGCAACTAATCTGATTATTAAAAAAGCAGGCCAGTTAGAACTAATAAACTTAGGATGCCTGGGTGGCTCAGTCGGTTAGGTGATCAACTTCGGCTCAGGTCATGATCTCACGTTTCAGGAGTTCAAGCACCGCATCAGGCTCTGTGCTGACAGCTCAGAGCCTAGAGCCTGCTTCAGATTTTGTCTCCCTCTCTTTCTGCCTTTCTCCTACTCACTCTCTGTCTCTGTCCCTCTCTCTCAAAAATAAATAAGCATTAAAATTTTTTTAAAAAAAGAATAAACTCAGCAAAATCACAGGATACAAAATCAACACGTAAAAATCTGTTGTGCTTCTACACATTAACAATGGACAATCCAAAAAAGTTAATTTAGAAAACAATTCCATTTACAATGGCATCAGAAAGAATAAAATACTTAGGAATAAACTTAATCAAGGAGGCAAAAGATCTGTACATTGAAAACTATAAAATATTGCTCAATAAACTAAAGAAGGCTCTGATAAATGAAAAGACATCCCACGTCCATGGATTGACATATGTTAAGATGTCAATACTGCCCATGCGTTCTTCAGATTCAATGCAATCCACATCAAAATTCCAATGGCATTTTTTGCAGAAATAAAAAAATTCATCCTAAAATTCGTATGAAATCTCAAAGAACCCCAATAGCCAAAACATACTTGTGAAAGAAGAGAAAGTGGGAGGTCACACATTTCCTGATTTCAAAAGTTACTACAAAGCTACAGCAATGAAAACAATGAAGTACTGGCATAAAGACAGACATATAGACCAACAGACTAGAATAGAGAACCCAGAAACAAACCCTCACATATGTGGTCAATTGATTTTTGACAAGGGTGCCAAGATCATCCAAGGGGGAAAGGACAGTCTTTTCAACAAATAGTGCCAGGAAAACTGGATGACCACCTGCAAAGGAATGAAACTGGACCCTTGCCTTACACCACAGACAAAATTAGAACAGATCAAAGACCTAAATGCGAAAACCAAAACTATAAACCTCTCAGAAGAAAACATACGGGAAAACTTTCATGGCACTGGATTTGGCAGTGCTTTCTTAGATCGGACACCAACAGCACAGGCAACAAAAAACAAAATAGATATATTGAACTTCATGAAAACAAAACCTTTTGTGTATCAAAAGACACCATCCACAGAGTAGAAAGGTGACCCATGGAATGGAAAAAAACTATCTGTGAATCGTATACCAATAAGGGGTCAATATTCAGAATATAGAACTCCCACAACTCCACCACAGAAACCCCAATTCAAGACGGGCAAAGGACTTGAATGGACATTTCTCCAAGGAAGATATACACGTGGCCAATAAGCAACATGAAAAGATGCTCAGTATCATTAATCATTAGGGAAATGCAAATCAAAGCCACAATAAGATACACTTCACACCCATTATGATGGCTATTAGTTAAAAAAAAAACAAAACCCTCAGAAAATAACAAATACCGATGAGAACCCTTTGTGCGCTGCTGGTGGGAGATGTCAAACAGTATACCTGCTGTGGAAAACAGTATGGCGGATTCTTCACAAAATGTTAACTAGAGCTACCATATGATCCAGCCACTCCACTTATGGGCATTTTCCCAAAAGGAATTAAAAGCAGGGTCTTGAAGAGATATTTGCACACCCACGTTCATAGCAGCATTAGTCACAGTAGCTAAAATGTGGGAGCAAACCAAGTGTCCACTGATGAATGAATGGATAAGCAAAGTGTAGTACATCCATACAATGGAATATTATTCTGCCTTAAAAACAGGCAATTCTGCCATTTGCAACAACATGGCTGAACCTGGAAAGCAGGAAACGGAAATAAGCCAGTCACCAGAAGATAAATACTGTGATTCCACTTACATTATAAGTACCAGGAATAGCTACATTCCTAGACATGGGGAGTAGAATGGTGGGTGCCGGGGCTGGAGGGGAGGGGGGAGTTAGTATTTAATGGGAGCAGTTTCAGGTTTGCAAGATGAATAACAACGTGAATATAAATACCACTGAACTATACACTTAAAAATAATTAAGATGGTACATTTTCTGCTATGCACATTCTACTACCATTTTTTAATGGTTAAAAAAGAAAAAAGCAGGCAAACAAATCAGACGCACTCGCAGGCCGGATCTCGTCTACCAGCCTGTGGTCTCCGAGCACGATTTTTTAAGGTTCTAGCTGGAGGCTCAGGGGTCATAAGGGGGGCGGGGTGCAGTCTGTGCACGTGTAACACCGGCAGGGCCTTAGGGATGTGGAGGCCCCTGTTCCAGGCACATCCACGAGAGGAAAGGGGAGCTCAAGGCCACCAGGATGTGGCCCGGGGCTGTAGCTGCCAACGTCAGGGAGGGTCGTCCAGACCAGCCACAGCCTCCCTTCTGTTGCCAGACCGAGACCAGTGGCCTGTGTGGCTTGGGTCCTCCTGAGTGCTGAGGACCTTTGGCCCGAGTTCTCCACACAAGGAGCTTGGCGGGCTCCCGGTTAACACAGATTATCTCCATCTGACACATCAGCGCGTAAGCCTCAAAAGACCCCGCGGCCCCCAGCAGCCCAGGTTCCAGCAGTGACAGTGGCAGCCCCGGGTACTGAGTCACACTGCCAGCACAGCACGGACTCCCTCAGGTCGTCACTTCGAATCCCCCACTTCTAAGAGATAGACGCCACTATCATCCCCACTTTACAGGAAGAGAAACGGAGATTCCAAGAGATTAAGCCTTAGTTAAGGTCATTTTTTTTTTTTTTTTTTTGCTCTTTTGGTCCCAAGATTATGGCCAGAGGGATATCGGGGTCACCACAAACAACTTGGAGGTTGCCAAGGACTTATTTTAAAGTGTTTTCAAGTCTGACCGAGAACTCTGACATTTGGGGCGGAAAGAAAGCCTTAGTCAAGCAGCTTGCTCAAGGTCACCTGACCACTAAGTGGTAGACCTAGGATTGAAACTTGGGTCTAAGTGACCTCCCCACCCCCCGCCAAGACCCTCAAACTCAACTACTAGGCTACCCTGCCTTCCAGGAAGAGCCACATTCAGAGGGCAAGTCTGGACAAGGTTGGGAATAAGGACCCATGACAATGAGGCAGAGTGCCCCCCGATGGGCTCTTCTTAGAGGAGCAGGAAGGTCAACGTGTCAGACCACGGTGGGGCTGACAGGAGACGCCAGCACACAGAAGTGTGCCTCACGAGGCAATAGCGCTTTATAGTTTATCACCCATTTTTCTATCCAGTCTCACAACTGACCTGTCCAATAACCATGAAGTGACACTGACTAGCCCCGGTTTAGAGAACGGTAAACGAAGGCTCAGAGAGAAAGTCACTTGCTACCGCTGCACAGCTAGCGAGTGGCAAAGCCAGGACTAGAACCCTGTTTGTATGGTTCCAAATCCAAAACTCTTCCCCATAAACATGGCAGTGCTGGCAGCAACAACCACAATACTGGATCATCTCACCAGGTGCCTTTATGTCCATTTGACAGATGGGGAAACTGAGGTGCAGAGTGGTAATTAACCAGCCCAAGGTCACACAGCTGAAACTGAGTAGTGCCCAACGCCACCCTCTGAACCCGGCTCCCAGCCCATGTGGTTGGACATAGTTCCACAGAGTTGGACCCTCCGAAGAGTAGCTCAGGGACCTGCAGTTTCAGGGGCACCCCATGAAGTTTTCAGAAAAGAGGTGGCGGTCGGGAAGTTCAAGGATAAAACCTGAGCAAGGATAGGAACCATTCCGAATTCTTTCAACCTTCCAGGGGTGCCAGGGGATGGGAGAGGAAGGGGCTGGGTATGTCTGGAGACCTGGGGGCACAAAGACAACAAAAAGGCCGAGATGCTTCACCTTCAACTTCCCCTCTACAAGGTAAGCCAATTTGGCTAATGAAAGGGAAAAAAATGTTTTTTTAAAAATTCGTTTAAAGTCACAAAAGGCCATGCATTGTTCTGATTTCATTTATACAAAATGTTCAGGAAAGGCAAATCCATACAAACGAAGCAGATCCGCGGTTGCCAGGGGCTGTGGGGGGAGGGGAGAAGGGGAGTGACTAGGCTTTTTTAGGGTGATGGAAATGTTCTGAAATTGGATGATGGGTGATGGTGGTATCACCATCTCAATATACTTAAGATATTTAAATTGTACACCTTAAAGGGGTGAACTGTATGGTGTGTGAATTACATTTCAGTAAAGCTCTTTAAAAAAAAAAAAACTTATTTCATGGGGGCCCTGGGTAGCTCAGTCGGTTAAGCGTCTGACTTCAGCTCAGGTCATGATCTCACGGTTTATGAGTTTGAGCCCCGCGTCGGGCTCTGTGCTGACAGCTCAGAGCCTGGAGCCTGTTTTGGATTCTGTGTCTCCCCCTCTCTCTGCCCCTCCCATGTTCATGCTCTGTCTCTCTGTCTCTCAATAATAAATAAAAACATTATAAAAATTAAAAAAAAAAAACATTTCAAAAATGAAGAGCCTGGACACTCTAACCTGGAGAAGGTCAGGGAAGGAAGAGCTGCAGATAAGCTCTTGCCACGGGCCAGGCGTGCCCTGCAGGGTGGGCCCTGGATGAGCCCCCAGCCCCAGAGGGCTACCCAAGCTTTGGTTCTGCCCCTGTATCTTGCCCCTCCTGCTACAGTCCCTTTGCACAGACTAGACTGTTCCCTTAGCTCAGAACCCTGCTTCCTCTGCTTTGTGCCAGACCTTGGCTCCAGCACCACTTTCTCCAGGAGGCTGTCGCTGACCTCCCTGACAGGCCCTGATGTCCCTGACAAAGGGCTCTGGTACAAGCCCTCATGCCCTGTGTGTGTGTCTACCTGCAGAGCCCTTGTCCCTCTTCTAACTTACCATGGGTGCAGGTAACACACATCTGTCCTCCCCTGGACCGTGGCCTCCACAGGCCAGCGCGCACCTGTCCACCCGACCTCCCCAGTGGTCAGCCGGGTGCCCGGCGCACACTACACACCCAGCAAACAGCTGAGGGAGGGAGGCTGGGGGGCAACGCAGGAGGCAACAGTGACACCGAGCTAGTGTGTCACCCTGCCTGGAAGAGTCCTGAGAATGAGGCAGGCAGGCCCAGAGGCAGCAAACAACGGGGTCAGCGTATGAGGGAGACACAGAGCGCTAGGGACGCCCACGGTGCCCACCTAAGTCAGCAAGGGGCAGTCGGAGCAGATAGTTCTTGAGAAGAGGATACACCTGTCAGCTGGGGGGGGCGGAATGCTACATCTGAAAAAGGCATAGGGGCGCCTGGGTGGCTCAGTGGGTTAGGCGTCTTACTCGATTTCAGCTCAGGTCATGATCTCACGGTCCATGGGATCGAGCCCTGCATCAGGCTCTGTGCTGACAGCATGGAGCCTGCTTAGGATTCTCTCTCTGCCCCTCCCCTGCTCCCTCGATCTCCCTCTCTCTTTAAAAAATAAAAATAAAAAATGCATCAAAAGAATCTGCTGCTCCCTGGAACTGAGAACAAGCCACAGTATTCTGCGATGTTCCCCCAAGCAGAAGGCGCACGTGGTGGATAACCACAGAGTAAGAACCTGGATCCAGTTGAAGGCAGGCCCTTCAGCAGAGAGCCCTGGGCCCAGAGCTCAGGGCACGGATCTAAGGCAGAGACGATGTAGAGAGAGGGTCGGGGGGCCTTGGGCAAGTGGGGAAGTTCAGACAGACACAAAAGACAGACACTGACCATGGGTGTGGGGAGCTGAGCCCCTGGAAAGGGGCCTCGGGGTCCACACACCGGTGGGGAGGGAGGGCCCACGCTCAGCCCCGCAGGGCATGGGGTGCAGCCGCGACTCCGAATGTCCCGGCCAGCCATGGAAGGAATCGGCACTCGCCGGCATAAGCCCAAGGCTCTCCCTGGCTTCCAGCGTCTGAGTGCCTCTCCCCCTGCGTGCGCTCACACCTTTCCTACCAGTTTTCCCTGACGTGACCGCTGCAGTGAGTTCTGTCCACTTGCAGTGCCCAGTCCAAGGCACCAAATAAGATGGGGTGGCCTCAGCACCGGCCTGCGGACTGGGAGCATCCCCATACCTCGCTGCTTCCCTCACACCTACACACATAGCCTGTCACTTCTGGAGAGGCACATCCTGGCCCCCCGGAACCACGAAGAACGGGGTGCAAGGATGAGCAGGATGGAAGGCCCGGGACTCTAACTCTTGCCCCCTCACACATTCCTGAGCTGAGACAGGAGACCCTATCTGCCCAGCATGTCGGCGGCCCGGTGGGTTGGCTCCAGGGCCCCCACGCAGCGTCCTCTGTTCTGCTCCACTGGTGGCAGTGGCCTCTGCCCATCCTGGCCTCCCCAGGTACCTGGTTCTGCAGCTGGGTGGATGTGGCTTGCTGGTCACTGTCTCGGAGGGCCAGCCTCTCCTGCAGGGCTGCCAGCTCCTCCTGCAGCCGGGCTTTCTCCTCCTGCAGCTGGGACATGGCCTCCACCATCCTATGCACCACAGGGGCTGCACCCGGCGGCCCCGCCAGGCTCGAGCACCTCCCGCTGCCAAAGAGCCGCCCACCTAAGAGCAAAGTAGTGGCTGATCAGAAAGGACAGCAGAGAACCCACCGTGGCTGGGGGGGGGGGCTGTCACGGCAGAGCAGACCCCCGGGGATGGGGAGGGGACGCAAGCCAGCGGGACGAGGGCAGGGGGCGGCAGCAGCGTGGGTTGGCGGGGTGCAGGCCCTGGAGGAAGCCCCTTCTGGGAGACAGGATTGCCTGGATAAGGACTGAGGAAACAGACTTTTGCCCTGGACCCCCCTCAAGTACGTGCCGGAGGTCTGATGGGCGATACCCTCTCCGTGGCCAGGCTGCAAGGATTCGCAGCCGAGAAAGACATGCCGTCTGGCAACAGCTGATTAAGAGTCTGGAGTTCTCACTGTTCTTGGGGGAAAACGTGATTTCTTTGACCCCAATCCCCTCCAGAGTACAGAAGAGAGGCAGAGGCTCCCCGGCCTGTCCCCTGACCTCTGCAGGGAGTGGTCACTGCACACAGAGAAGGGGCGGGGGGGGGGTGTGCATGTGCAAGGGACAGCCAGACCAGGACGCACAGAGACAGACACAGCATGTGAGCAGGAACAAGGCCAGGCCCGCTCCGGGGCCAACACCTGCGCGGAGCACAGGGACTGCGCGGGCACGACCAAGTGATAAATACCCGGGGTGGGGGGGGTGGTACCTCAGCCTGAATCCTCCTCCTCCCACGGCCTTCCACTGTCCTGTCACCAGGAGCAGGAGAGAAACAGACAAACGGACGGAAGGACAAAGACATAGAATCAAGGGCCATGACCTGCCAATAGGGCCTGGGATGCCTGTCACAGCTTGTCCGGAATATACGAAGGGTGCTCACGGTCCCTGCAGGTGGGGAGCTGACAAGGAGCAGGGGGTGTGCAGGAGTAGGTAGAGGAGAGGTTGGAAGGGCAGATTTGCCTCTCCCCTTGGGCAGCCTGAACTGGGGCCTGGCCAAAGCCACGTCTTGGAAGCAGCGTCCAAGAGTGAAGCGTGACAAGTGGCACCTGCTGGCTCCAAGCCTCCGGTCTGTCTGAGGGCAGCAGGCTTCGGGGTCCCCCCCATGCCTCATCCCAGGAGCCACAGTCCTGCGAGGCGGGACTCGAATGCTCCCGGACTCCACACCTGAAGCCACACACCTGCTGACAGCTTTGGCCCACCAGGACGCAGCAAGCACGCTCACTGAGACTTCAGAGAAGCCACAATGAGTTTGGGGGCTGGGCGGGATGTCACAGCCTGTCCTCAGGAGAGTAGACCCTGAGAGGTCTCGGGGCCCACTCTAGAGCACACACAGGCTGGCTTTTCCCCTCCTCACAATCCCTTGGAACAGCTTTGACTCGAGACCCTCTGGAGAGCTGGAGCAGGTTGACTAGTGGCCCTGGCCGTGTGGCTGCATGTGACACAGCGTGCATAGCACACACAGCTGGCCAAGCTTCTGCTGTCTGTTCTAGAGAGAGCGAGGTCAGGTGGATGCTTCCAGGCCTGCACACGGGGCTGCCATGAGTGGTGTGTGACCAGCATGGCCCTCAGCCCTTTGCAAACTGCCATGGTGTGGTGGGGAGCACACTAGGGCTCCAGGTCTCTCTCTGCCGCCTGGGAGATTGGGGGGGGGGGGTCTTGGGGTCTTCCTTTGTGAAGTGGGGACAATAGTCCTCACCCAGAGAGGCGACCTCGGGAAAGGAGCCTGGAATCCATGAGGGATGGATGCATAGAAATGAGTGTCACCCCACAGACTATAGGGCTGGAATGTGACACGGAATATTCCCTCTTGTCCAGGACACTCGGAAGGTTCTGAGACGCCCTTAGAGCCCACACAGGGGTTCATCCTGACTCCAGCACAGGGGCACAGCCCAGAGAGCTGATATGGGGCCTAGAGAGCACTTAGCTAGGGGAGAAAAGACCTGAAGAAGCTAAGGGAAGGCCAGAGAAGAAGGGAGGGAGAGGTGAGGTCAAAGGGCACTTGGGGGCCGGGGACTGAAGGGGCCTTGGCCCTGAGAAGGCCGCATGCCTCTCAGCGGGTCGGCTGTCAGTGCAAGTTTTCAAAAGAGAGCGTGCCTCAGAGACCCTGCCTGCTCGCTGCACCTGAGCTCGGGGAGACTGAGGTCTGGCCCCGGCCCCACTGACAAGGCTCGGTCCTCACTCTTGACAGGAACTGGTCTCTCTCTTCTCCACAAATTAGAAGAGCCGATCTAACTGGCTGGACAGCGCACCCCTTCCCATGGCCTGTCTGCCCACGCCTCGGCCGGACCCCTACACCTGTCCCTGAATGCCAGACAGGCGACTGCAGCTCCGGGACAACCCCAGAGAAGGGAGTGGCTTCTTCCAGCACACAGCAAGCTCGGAAGCACAGACAGCCCCCTGGTGATGGGAGGAAGAGAACAGGAGAAAGACCAGCTGCTTTTTCTCCACACATTCTTGGCCTTCCTTTTGGGCTCCTGAGGATGCTTTTTCCCTAATTACTGAGCTCGGGTTTCCCACTGGGGAAGCCCCACAAAGGGGGCCCACAGAACCTTCTAGAACCAGTCATCCTGGTCAGAGAAGAATGGAGCCACCGGCTCCTCGACCCTGGCCTTGAGGCAGCAGAGCAAAGCCCTGTCCTGGAGCCTCTGGGTCCCTGATGGATCCACAGATAAAGGGGAGGGGTTCAGGCTTCTCTCCACAGGCCGTGGCGTCTTTGAGGCTGCCACCCTTGGCCTGCTTTTGACAAGCACTGGGGAGAAGACAAAAAGCAGGGAAATTCAACCCCAGCCCACGTGGGCCAAGGCCTCTTATCACTGGGTAGGGCCCTGCTGGCAGTGGGAGGAGGGCAGCCCTGGAGTGGGATGGGCAGGCCAGGGTCTCCGACTGCCATGTCGAGGTGGCCAGGATTTGGGTGGGCCACCTCCAGGTGAGGACAGTGTGTGAGGACAGCCCAAATGCCACAGCAGCCTCCCCTCCAGTGCCAGCTTTAGTAAGGGCTGCTTCAGGCTGGCGGGTGGACCTCCTTTACCTGTTTTCTCTACATTCATGGCGCCACCAGCTTCCTGGGCCTCCCGGTCCCGCCTGGGGGCCGGTGCCTGCGTCTTCAGGACCTTCTCTTCTTTCGTCCCCTGACTCTTGTGCTCGCACCCCTTGTCCAGCAGGGCTTGCTGCCAAGACACAACCAGAATCCTCACGTGAAGGGGACTGCAGGCGGGAGGGGACCCCCCTTGAGCCTGAGGATGGTGGGTTCCCGGAGCTGGGGAGCACCCCGGGCACAGGGATCCGTCCTTCACTGTGTGAGTGGGGGAGGACAACAAGGCCTGGGGTCTGGAATGTGCCCAGATGCCATGACAGGATGGTGGCAGTGCATTCTCTTGGACCCCTTTTGGCAGCCAGCTATCTGCACCAGCAAAGAAGGTTCTGAGGCACTTAGGAGTTCTCAGGTGAAGCGCACTGGGCTGTCCCTGCAGGCTCTGTGGGGTGGGAGTGACCAGTGCAGCAGCCTACTTGCTTTAGGCCCACGGCCCCACCGTTCACGGGGCTGCCCAGCCCCACCAGGCACACGGCAATCTCAGGGCAACGCCCCCCATGATGTCTGCCACCCCCCACCTGCAGACGGCACCAGCTCGGGACTGCCGAAAAGGGGGCACACAAATCCACACGAGCAGGGGAAGGCCATGCCCCCCCATCTCCTGGTCAAGGAGAAACCGAGGCCAAGAAGGCTGAGGTAGAACAGATGGGTGGGCAGGCAGGGAGAGAGAGGGGGAAGGGGCAGAAAGAGTCATCCAGAGAAAACCACCTGCAGCTCCCACAGAGAGACATCCAAAGCAAGCTGCAGGACCACGTAACGTGCAATCCCATGTGAGGATAAGAGAATAAAACAGGCCTCGAAAGAAATCTGGGGGAACTGTATGAACAATGGTTCTCTCTGGCAGGTCCCGGTGCTGCAGCAACTAGGAGGAGAAACATGCATCGTTTAAACTTCTGGGGGAGTAAAAAGAAACTTAACGAAGAGAATGTGGGGAAAAGGGCACAGAGTCCTTACATTTCCTGTTGAACCTATTTTTAGCCTTATAAGCATCTCCAGGGTTCTGCTTTGTTTTTTTAGTGTCAACAGAAATTATCTGGGAGGGGGCGTTAAAGACACATTTCTTTTGAGTTGTATTTATTTACGTCCTCTCTACACCCAACGGGGAGCTCAAAGTCACGACCCTGAGATCAAGAATCGCATGCTCATGCGACTGAGAGCCAGCCAGGCGCCCTGAAAGACACGGTTTTGTGTGTCTTTGCGCCCACTGTACTGGGAACATAAGACAAATGCTCTTGTTGAAAAGAAGGTTCTGAGTCTAGAGTTGGCAAGGGCTGGGGTGAAGCCTGGCGGTGCCTCGGGTGAGCTGTGTGGCTCTGGGCAAGTGACTTAGCTTCTCTGAAGCTTCATTTTCCCCATTCTTACAAGAGAAACGGCACTAGCCACCTGATGCAGCTGGTGTGAAAGGTCCCTTTCACGGTGACTCCTTTGCAGGAGCCCGTGCAAAGAGCTCAAAGCCCTGGCACATGGACAGGGCTCGCCACCAGGTGGCCACCAGCACTGCAGTTTTGCTGTACTCTTCCTTTTTTTTTTTTTTTAAACTTTGCTAACCCCAAATCCAATAAACAGAATGGAAAAGAAGAAAAGAGCAACATCAGCAGCCTCGTTCACCACCTCTGACTCCCTCTCTCTCGACCTTACGCTCTACTTGAGAAGGGAGGAGGGCGAGCTCAATCTCTCGTATGTAGGAAAATCCCCCCCCCCCCCGCCCCGACTTCATTTTGTCCCCACCCTTTGACCAACTGCCACACCATCACGAGCGGGCTTGTCAGCGGTGGCGGCAATGGCAGCAGCTGGAAGTTTCCAGTTGCCGACCAGAGCAAAGGTCACACTATTTCTGGCCTGTTGGCCAAGCCAGAGGAAGGGCAGCCGGGCCCCCAGGGGGGTTGGGGATTTCTGCAGCGCCTCCAGAGGGAGCATCTCAGGTTTTAACTGCTTGAGAGGCTGGGGCAGGGGGAGGTTCACTAAGCCTGCTCACCCCACAGTGCCTGGGTCCCTCCTTCAGCCCCACATCCCTGACCTCGAGGCGACTATAAACACAACGGAGCTCCGTGGGGGCCCAGAAGGACACCAACATGGAAACTGGTTGCTGACAGGAGCTTCTCGCAGATTCTCAGCCGATCTGCTGACCCCAGGACTCAGCAACAACCACAACATAACACCCCATAATCAAAAGTCAAGAACAGAGCCACCGCCCAACTCCAGGCAGCCGGTTTCTGACCACCTCCCGATTTAACTACCAATGGCTCAAGTCAGAGGGGGAAAAAGAAGGTTCTCCAGTTTCTTTAACTGTTCCCACACCAGACCTGCTTTTCTTGCAGACCCTTAAGATAAAAGAAGGACTGTTTGGTTCAGTTTGCAGACAAACCACACATGAAGGGCCAAGAAAAGCCCTGAAGCCCAAGACTGCCCCTGAACTGAAGCCACAGCAAGCATTGGGCCACATTCAGATCAGGACTCGGGGCCCGGGGCTGGGGCCATCTGCATGAGGGAGGATATGCCCTCAAAGGGCACCTGGGTTTCCCCACACTCCATCCTGCCCCCCATGTGCCCATGTCCCTTCAAAGCGAGCCCTATTATGCGCAATCTTTCTTGGGCAGGGAGCTTTGCAACCTGTCTGAGTAACTCTGGTCCTTCACCCTCCATCATTGCGTCAGTGCTCCTTGTCCGGGTTGCATTCATACACTTGATTATTCTGTGGCACGTCTGCCAGGCTGTCAGGTCTCTTTCTCTGCTGGGTTTTAGGCCAGCACCTAGCACAGCACCTGGCACTTCATAAATATCTGCATTCCTTTAAAAAGTGCGGTGCCTGGGCCATCCTTAAATTATTCAGAGCCACAGTTGCGAGAAGGCATCGCTATGTAAGGAGCTCATTGCAACCAGAAATATTACAGAGCCCCGGTTAGGTAACTTAGGGTAAACCCTGAAGTAGACTAATATGAAGCCGTTTGAAAAATTGAGGTAGTTCTCTGTATATTGACATGTAAGAAGAAATCACCAAGATTTCCTGCTGAGGAAAAGAGCTGGTCACAGAATAATTTGAAAAAAAAAAAATAAATAAAACTGTATAAATATAATTAAGTGGTTATATAGGAAAGATACATAAACACCAAACCCTTAATAGTGGCTTTCTCAAAAGATACAGGACTAGAAGAACCACTCAGCTTCTAGATGTTAAAGCCCTGTGTGAATTCTTCACACTATATGTTATCGAGCTCATCATGCTTAGCTATTCAGATCCCGGCTTGCTGTGTGACCAGTAGCAAGTTACTTAACCTCTCTGGGCCTCCATGACTTCATCCATACAAGTCCAATAACAGTGACTGTGTCTTAAGATTGTTATGAGGATCATGAGCACTGATGTGAGATACATAACACATGGAACCAGTGCCTGGTACAAAATCAGTGTTCACTAAATAGCAGCTATTCTTACTACCATTAAGTATTATCTCTACAACCAAATATACAAATAAATAATTTGTATTCTGAAAGTCACTTGGAGACTTTGCGAGAGAAAAGAACCCAAGTTTCGGCAAAGTCCTGTCTAGTTTTGGAGTCTCACGTTAAATAGGAAATCCAAGTACTGGCCGGCGGACAAACCTGCTTGAGTGGGAATTAACAGCTACCCCAAACCCTGTTTGTTTTCCTAATAGTTTCTCACTGAAGTCCCCACAGTTCTCACTTTAACGCCTCAGCCAGGGTGTGGCTGAAAAGTTTCTGTCATCTGCTCCGCGATTTCCCCCGAGATAACCTAATAAAGCAAATTGCTCCATCCGTGCTCCATGTGCTGTGAGGAGCTTAGCAAAGAGGCACAAGGCAGGTCCCCGGCTCTCTCTCAGTGTGCGCTTCCCCAGAGAGCCTGTTGGGGACCCTGCTGCTGGGAGCTCAGAGGGCAAAGACGCGGCAGCCTGGCGCAGGCCCTCGCCTCCCGGAAGGCCCCAGTGCTTACCTGCACGGTCAGGTAGAGCCTGTGGGGGCTCCCGGGGCCGGCCCAGTCCACGCTGAGGGCCCGGCACTGAGCTAGGGCCGGGCGAGCTGCACTTCGGGCACCGGAGTCCTCCTCACCGCTGACCGGGGTATCTTTTCCACGCCCTGTCCCGGGACAGAGAGTACAGGTGAGATGCTAGGCCCCTGGCTGAAGACTGCTGGCCAGGACCACCGGCCAGGGCCGCGCCTGAGCTCTGCCCCCCCAATACTCCGGGCCGGCCCGGGCGCCGCCAGGAGGGACTCACACGCCCTCACACGCCTGACCTGCTCAGAGGGAAGGCCTGGCACCAGGCAGGGGCTGTGCTCCTTTCTTCCCAAAAGCCACCCCAAGCTTCTCTTCGGGAAGGCGCCCAAGGCCTCTGGGGCAGGAGGGGCGCTCCCCGCCCTCCGCAGTGGATTTGGGGGCTGGCACTCGCTCATGAACACCCTCTACGGAGAGCAGCAAAGGGACGCCGATGCCAGCCTGGTCGTGCCAACCTTCAGAGGAGGTGCACCTCAGGGCTGTGGCTTTATTACCAAGGCTGCCTCTAGGTGGCAATTTCTCCCCTGCCTTCATGAAGACCAGCCCCACACTGGGTGGCCCGGTCCCTGCAGCCTCCAAAAGCATCTTCAGGACCAGCTAAAGCACATTGCCTTGAGCCTCTGACACGCTGCCCCCCTCGCGGGATGGGGGAGAGAGCTGACTGTGCTAGGGTTATCCCGTGCACCCCCCCAGCCCCCCACCACAGCCTGTGAGCTGGCACGGCACGGGGGAGGGGGCAAGCTGCAGAGCCAGCACACGGGTTGTAATAACATCCTGGGCCAAGCACTTTTGAGACCTTCATGCCCTTTCCAATCCTCAGTTTCTTTGTCAAGAATATGGGGATAAGGAACCAAGATCATAGTCCCGTGGCGAGGGTTAAATGGAATGACACACGTAAAGTGCTCACTCTGTGCCAGGTACACAGGAAGTGGCCACAAATGCAGGCCGTTAGGACCACAACTGAGAAGGGTTAATAACGTGCCCAGGGTCACACTGAGCCAGGAGTCCAATCCCATGTGCTAACCCACCCTCTGTTTGCCTATCCTTCTGAAGGTAGTGATAAGAGTGGGGGTGGGGACAGAGGGGCTGGGGTGGGTGGGGGAGGGGGGGACCTAGCTGGCTGGAACCCTACTCAGTGGCAGGCACTCTGCTTAGTAGTTCACACTCAGGATTTCATTTGACCTTTGTCTTAAATTTTCAAAGTGGCTAAGTCTGTATTTTCATAATACTCATTTATTAGACCAACATGCACGCATGTGCACATACCCAAGATTGGAAGGAACTACATAAAATGTTCACTAACGATCTTATGGGTAATTTTTATTTTATTTTTTTATACTTTTTCTGTGCGTTTCTGTGTTCTTGATTTTTCAAGATTTTTTTTTAGTGTTCTAAGGGAACATGTCTTTTGTTTTTTTTGCTCTTTTCTTTTTCCTTTCTCTTTTATTCTTTTTTTTTTTTTTTTTTTTTTTTACCAGAAAAGCAATACTCATTCATACTACATTTGTAATCCTTAGGACAACCTTGTGGAGTACAGACCATCTTCAGTCCCTTCCAGACAACTGAAGCTATCTGACCCCAAAGCCCAACCTTTTCCCAGAGACCCCTGGGGCCATCCCCAGACTCACTGTCCCCTACAGAGAGACTTCGGAGAGTATCACTGTGGCTGCCACCCGCGGCACAAATGTGGTGGGAGAGAGGGAACCTGAACGGGAATTTGCTATGTGCCCTCTCTGGACCTCAGTTTCCCCTTCTGTCCATCAGAGGGCTTGGATCTGATGGCCCAGAGGGACTGTGCTAGTTCAGACAGGCTGCTAATCTAACCCCTTCGTCTGTGGGTCAGGAACAGAGAGCAAGCCTTTGAAGACACCTTGACCGAAGACCCCTCTGTCCCTCCAACACTTCCAGGAAGACTTGCCCAAGCTCGTCTCAGGAGGCAGTCATGGGGCAGCCTCCCAGACCCGATGATCTGGCCGGCATCCGAAATCAGAGGTGCTGCTCACTTACTGGCGTGTCAGGCACCAGGGGACATGACCCAGAAAGGAGAGCTGGTGGTGACACTCCCCCAAGAGGCAGCGGGGCGCAGACTGAGAAACTCCTTCACTGCCCACCTGCTGTCGGGGCCCCTACAGGATCCGCCCCAGATGGCACCTAAAACCCAGCGCACGGCACCCAAACTCCTCGGGGCCGCGCTCAGGCGCAGCTTCGGCCCGCTCCTCGCGTCCCCCGCGGACCGGCCGGCCGCGATCAGGTGTCAGTCCGCGCCGGGCACCGGGCACCGGGCCGCCACTTCACCTACCTTGTTTACCAGACGCGGGCAGAAACCGGAGCGAGACCGCGAGCGCTCGGCCAAGGACCAAGGACGGGCCGCCCGCGCAGCGCCCCGACCCGGCTGGCGGGACACGGCGTGGTCCCGGCGGCGCTGTCCCCCGGCCCCAGGGGCCGCGGTGAAGTTTAACTCGGCGTCCAGGACCTCTCTTTACAGGCGGGCGCGGGGCAGGAGCGCCGGCGCGATTGACGCCCCGACTCCGACTCCGCGCCGGCCCGCGGGCTGCCCGCGGCACCCTGTAATTACCTGACAGCTCTGACTGAGCCTAGGAACTTGCGAGAAAGCCCGGCCTCATCTCTGCTATCTGGAGGAAGGAAGGGAAATAAAGAGGCATTTTAAAAATGCGGACTCACCAGTTCTCAACCTCCCCGGGCCGGTGTGTGGGAAAGGGCGGGCGGCCGGGCTGGCGGGGGCGGGGCGAGCCATCCCGGGCTCGGGCTCCCCGGCCCGGCCCACTCTCCACAGGCCGCGCAGCGAGGGCGTGGCTCCCAGGTTCCACGGCCGGCGAGACGGGACCATGGCCCGGGGCGCAGCGGCCTCCTCGGGGCGCCGGGCAGCCTGCGGACAGAACGGGGGAGGCGAGACTGAGCCGGCCGGCCGGCACCCGGGGGTGGGGGTGGGGGTGGGGCGGCAGATCGGAGCCCGCCATCCGCGACGGGGTCACCTGTTCCCCCGAAGGGCAGCCCCAACTCCAATTCCATGCCCCCCATCCCACCCCAAAGATCCCCGGGGCTTGCGGGATAAAACAGAGCCCGGCACCTTTGCGGGGTGCTTTTTTCCCCAAGTAGGGAGGCTCAGAAGTGGGCGAGGAGCCTGTCAGGTGTGTCTGCAGCACTGTGGGGCCCTCACGTCTCAGCCCCTCCACCGGAAGTGTGGCGGCCTCCGTGCTGGGTCACAGTCCCACTGCGAGGCCGCAAAAGTCAACAGCATCTCCATAAATCTAATCAGAAGGGGCCTGACTGTGGCCAGTGACAAGCTAAGCTTATATATACCAAATTCTCTTAAAGTCCACTCATTCATGTATTCTACTAGCCTTCACTCTGTGCCGACAACGTGGCAGGCAGTAAGAGACAAAGATTCATTCCTTCTTCATTTAATAATTATTTATCTGGTGCCTGCTGTGTGTCAGGCACCTACCAGGGGTCCTCTTTGATCAGGAGAGATGGGGCCTCAAAGCTCCCTGTCAGGAGGGAGGTAAGCACTTCCCACAAATCTTCACAACAGAATAGGGAATGCAGGGAGGGACCAGGTGGTGTGGGAGAGTGGGGGTGGGGGTGGGGAGCACTGGTCTGGAGAGAAAGCCCCAGAGGTCCCTCAGGAACTGAGCAGCTATACAGGATAGACTTTAAGTATTCACCGCACAAGGCTTTATTGAGCACCTATCGTGTGCAAAGCAGCCATGAGGGCATTTAAAGTACCAAGCTACAGTCCAGACAGTGATGCCATTAACAGAAGAAGCCAAGTCAGCCCAGAGAGGTGGTGTGGAATTTGCTTTTGGATTTAAAATGGAGTTTCACGCAGCCAGGGACTTCCTAATGGTGCTACCTGCGATGCAGACTACTTTCTACCAGAGAGTAAAGATTATCTGTTTGATTGGTGTCCACTCCCCTGACCCTCGATGGCTCCTCAGGGTGGGGCCCACAGCACGATCATCTGCGCAGACCCCATACCACCGGGCCTGGAGCTGCGGCAACATGCACACCGAGTTCGGGGCAATGGCTTGACGGGTCAATGCCCTGAAATAAATGCGGACAAAAGCTCGGACTGTGTCTTGGAAGAAAACAAGGAGACTCGGAGGTGAGAGGCTACTGAGGGTCCCAATGCCACAGGTGAGGAGACAATCACTCAAGGTGGCACTAGAGGAAACCAAGGACAGAGCTCACTCAGGGTGGTAAGGAAAGCCGGAGAAGGAAGGTCAGAGGTGACAACAGCACCAGGCAGGTGCAGAGTCCTCAGAAGTGACTGGATGGTGAGTAGGAAGGAGATGGTCCGTTCCCAGTCAGTGACGCCACAGAGAGGTCAAACTGGAAGAGAGCCGCTGGGACTCCTCAAGGGAACATATCAATAAAGTAGGGCAGAGGGCGGACCTGGGAAGGCCCAGGAGGTGGGCAGGGCTGAAGGAAGCCACCACTTCCTTCTCTGGGGAAGTTTGGCTAGGATGAGGAGGAGAGGCTGAATTCAGAGGATGTGGTATTTAGAACACGAGAGGTGTGAGCATGCTCGGTCAACAGGGTCAGGAACAATGGAAGCACGGAGGGGCGAAAGAAGTTAAGAGTGCAGGGATGGGTGGCAGAAGATCTGGTGACCGAAGGTCACAGAGCTGAGCTCTGGAAGAATGCCAGGCACTTGCACTGAGGAAGACAACTTGGAGGAGGCTCCTGGTGGGTACAGTGTTACTGGACTGTGGGCCAAAGGGCGGGCAGACACTAATCCAAATATGTGCACCAGCTCCCACTGAGGAAATGGAGGTGGACCAGTGTGCAATGGAAGGGACCAGCGGGAACAGCCAGATGTCCTTTGCTCCAGATTGCTTGGCATGGAGGTGGGCACACGACCAACCCCGAGGACCAGCTGCAACGGGAAAGGAAGAAGAAAGACAGGCTTCACCTGCATGCCAAGCTGCTGGAAAGGTGAGATGGGTATTGAAGGTCAATTCCATGGGTGAGGGAGAAGACTTTTAAGGAGATGTCTACGTCTGAGGGGTGGGGACAGGAGACAATACTTCTGTGGCTTTCTGGAAGGGGAAGTCAGAGAGGCAGCCAGGAAGATATCAGGAAGAAAGAGGAAGGGTGTGTGCAAGATCCTGAAGAGGAAAAAGCAGCTGAATTTAGCAGCCACAAGGGTGGGAAGGTCAAAAGTATCCAGGACTCAAAAAAGCCCAAGGCTGGAGCTTTTACCAACTTAGGACTCATGGGGTGGGGCAATGGGGACATGTAGTGGAGTGGCTATGACCAAAAGCTGGTTCAGACCCAGCTCTGCCACTTACTAGATGTGTGACCTTGGGAGAACTACTTTGCCTCTCTGTGCCTTATTATCTCCATCTGAAAATGGGGAGAACTCCACCTTCTAGGGTTGGTATAAAAATTAGACAATGCATATATAAAGCATTCGGAACAATACTGGTGTATACAAGGAACCGAAAATCTTTTTCAGTGATCTCCCTCTCTCCAGAGGTGAGTGAACGCAGAGGGGCTGGCTTGGAGAGAGGGACCGATTTGCCCCCTCTTTGTTTAGGCTATGGCATTAGAGCGCAGCCCCAGCTCCCACCCCCGACCAGGGATATTGCAATGACTGAGGGACAGATTTGACAACTGCCCAGACACTGCTGCTGGGGAGGGCTGAGTCTCCCTGGGAGAGAAGGTCAGGGAGGTTGGACAGGGACTGGGCCCTCCCTTGCACGCAGTCACACGTCCAGGGTTTTCCATGACAACACAGACTTCAAAACCTCGGCTCCATAAGGACGGCAGAACTCATCACCCTATGTCCCTAAAGTCCAGTCACTGCAAATACAGGGCCCCATTCTGAGGCTGCATTCCTTGCAAATGACTGTCCCTGCCCAAGGAGATGGCTACTTTATCAAGGGCATGGGGAGTGTGCCTGGGCAAGGCGAGGTGCTCACCCAGCCTCAAGGCTGAGGAAGGTGGAAGGTCCGGGACAGATGACCCACAATCTTGAGACAGATATGCTGGGGACTGGGGGAGTACTTGAGAATTTAAATAGAGCTTCCTCTTTAAAATCTCCCAGGACCAGGCCCTTCACTGCGCCAGAGTTCTGCTCTAACTCACAACAGGGGGTTGAAGGAGGTGGCTTCTGGCTTGCTCTCCCTATTGGGATCCCCTAGGCTGCTGCTGTCAGTGGCTCAATTCCCTACTGCCCAGGAGGGCACTGGCCCAGGCCCTCCTACCAACCTCAGTCTGGCCTGCCCTCCCCCTGCCCTTCCAGGGGGAACGCGAACTGCCCACGGAACATACGTGGTGGGAGGGCTGGAAACTGCAGCCTTCAAGAGATCCCTGGGGCTGCAGGGGAATCTCTGCAAAGGGGGGTGGGGGGGCGCGGACCGGACACGCGGTTCCCGGGGTAGGTTCCGGATCTCCC